>CM057452.1:1684627500-1685827500 GCA_016271365.2 Neoceratodus forsteri | reverse complement strand
TCTAACTTGAGAAGTACCCTCTGAATCAGAGGAAGAGGTGGAAAGGCATATAGAAAGCATTTTGTCCACTGCAGCCTGAACGCATCCTGACAGAAAATGCCAGGCCCTGAATTTCTGGAGCAGAAGAGAGGCAGTTTTGTGTTGAGTGGGGATGCAAAAAGGTCCAGGACTGGAGTTCCTCATTCTGCGAACAGTGACTGAACTATGGTTGAGTCGAGAGACCATTCGTGAGGATCTGTCTCTGTTCAGTTGAGACGGTCTGCCAGTTTGTTCTGCACTCCCGGCAGGTAGACCACTTGAATCAGAGCCTTGTGCTCCAAGCACCATTCCAACACTCTCATCGCTTCCCTGCATAAGGGGTAAGAGTGAGCCCCGCCTTGCTTGTTGATGTAATACATCACTGCTTTGTTGTCCGTTTGAAGGAGAATGCTCTTGTAACAGAGAATGTCCTTCAAAGCCCGGACCGCATAAAGGACGGCTCTCATTTCTAAGACATTTATGTGAAGCTGGGACTCGTCCTAAGTCCACGTACTTTGAGTGTGGAGAGTCTGACAGTGAGCTCCCCACCCCATCAGGGACGCGTCCGTGGTAATGGAAATCTGATGATCCAGAGGAGCAAAGGGATACCCTTCCAGAAGATTGTCCTCTTGCGACCACCAGGTGAGTGACTCTGTCACCTTGATGAGAAAGGACTGAGGGTGCGTGGTTGGGGACCACTGAGTACTAAGCATCTACTGAGAGGTTCTCATCTGAAGGCGAGCTAGGGGTACAGTGAACACAGAGAATGCCATGAGACCTGGCATCTGTTGCACCGAGATAGCTCGAACTGAGCTGTTCTGTCTGATGTATCGGGCCATCCATAGGATATCGCTCCTTCTGTCCTCTGGTAGAAACGCTTTCACACAGGAGGTGTCCAGAAGAGTTCCTATGAAAAAGAGCCTCTGGGAGTGCTGCAGCTGCGATTTCTTGAGGTTTGGCAGGACTCCCATGGACATGAGAAAGTCTGAGGCCGTGGCAACGGCATCGAGAGTTCCTTGCCTGGAAGGGCTCACTAGAAGCCAGTCGTCCAGATATGGGAACACTTGTATTCCGACTTTTCTGAGATGCGCTGCAAGAACTGCACAACACTTTTTAAAAACTCGCGGTGCCGAGGATAGCCCAAAGGGCAGGACTCTGAACTGATAATGCTGTCCCAAAGCCACAAACCTTAGGTATTTGCGATGCTTTGGATGAATAGGAATATGTTGGTAAGCATCCTGCATGGCCAGGGAGGCTAACCAGTCGTGTTGATGAAGCAAGGGTAACAGGGTCTCTAGCGATAACATCTTGAATTTCTCTTTGGGGAGACACTTTTTAATTTTCTGAGGCCCAAAATGGGGCACAAGCCCCCGGTTTTCTTTGGAACTAGAAAGTAATGGGAGTAGAACCCTGTGTTCCTTTGATACAGCGGAACTACTTTCACTGCCCTGTTGTTCAGGAAGCCTTGCATTTCGGAGGCGAGAAGCTCTGACTGAAGAATTGATAGCTTTGACTGCCGCTTGGGGAGACAATCCAGAGGGTTCTCCAAAAAATTGGGGGAAATATCCCTCGTGGATTATCCAAAGGACCCATTTGTCCGAGGTTATGGACTTCCACTGGTTGTAGAATTGAGTCAGACGACCTCCCACCGGAAAAAAGTCCCCCTCGGGCAGCTGAGGTGGGACTTGGGCCAGAAACTCATAAGGAAGCACTGGGCACTTTGGGTCCTTGCGCCTTCTGTTGCATTTTCTTTTGAGGCTGAGGGACTTGATTTTTATTAAAATCCTCCCCTGCCTTTGCCTCGAAAGGACAGATGGTTATGAAACTGGCGTTTGTTAACACCCCCTCGAGAGGGGGCGGGAGGAGGTTGAGCCAATTTAATGGCTGACCTAGTCTTTTTTGTGGCCTTTAGAGCCTGTTCTACTTCAGGGCCGAAGAGATACACACCATCGAAGGGCAACGCCATGACATGTTGCTGGGCATCATTTGTGAAACTTGAAGTGCATAGCCAGGAATGGCAGCGGGTACAAATGCCCACCGCCGCTCAGGAGGCAGTATCGAAGGCGTCCATAGCTGCTTTAACCTGTTGGTTGTTGGACTCGATGCCCCATGTTATGGTTTGAAGAAGCTCTGAATTAGTGTCAGACTCCGGTAGAGCTTCAACCATTTGTTTGAGCGAATGCCAAAGAATATACTCATATTGAGAGAAATAGCCCTGGTAGCTGGCGATACGCATACCCAGGGTGGATGCAGCAAAAACTCTCTTACCTAAAGTATCTATCTTACGAGATTCTTTGTTTATAGGTTGAGCTGTAGTAGTCCGAGGAAGAACAACCTTATCATTCTCTGCCAAGTCTGCAACAGGATCCGCAAAGTCTTGGGAGGCCAAAATGGGTCGATCCTTGGGAGCAGCATACTTCCTATCTATGGACTTAGCCACAGGAGGAATGAGAGCAGGATTATTCCATACCATTTGAGAAAGCGTCTCAAAGGAGGGTTGTACCGTGGGAGTTAAATCCATAGGGATGTCCGGAACATGAAGGTATTGGAGTCCCAGGATCGATGTCCATAGTCTGGAGAGAAAGAGTGAAATTCAAATTTTTCAGCAGAAACCTAAATGACAGGTCCTCAAAGACAGGTTCTGTAACAGGATTAGATCCTGCTCCTTCCACATCATCACCTAGTCTAAGATCTGGGTCAGGCTCAATATCATCTCCTGACAGTCCAGGAGGGACTGCATGGACAGGAAAGGATTGAAATCAGAAGAAAGAGGAGGAAAGAAATCGGAGAGGCGCCTGAAGATTCGTGAAGAAAAGCCCGGCCTTGGTGCCGAAGAAGAGCATGGTGCCTACAGGCCGCACAACGCCGATAAAGCAGACGGCGCCGAAGAACACGATGAAGACGGCGCCGAAAGGCCACATGGCGCCGAGAAACTCAATGGCACCGAAAAGCAGCACAGCGCCGAGAGCAGCGCCGAAGACGGTGCAGACAGGTGCAACAGCGCCAAGGAAGGCGCCGTGAGGCACCCCGGCGCTGGAAACGGTGCCAAGCGACTCACCGACACCAACTGCGCTGAAACCAACCCAGGGCCCTGAAAATTAGAATTTAAGGGAAAAGAAGGAAGAAGACCAGGAGATAGAGGCATCGGTGCGGCCCCTGCGCCGCAGCCATGTGAGGGGGAAAACACCTGAGCGTGGAGTTGATGGCACTGAAGAGGGCGCCACGCGACTAGGGAGGCCCAATCACCCTGCCCGAACTCCCGAAGAGCCCGAGGGCCCCTGAGTGACCAGGCCAGGCAACTGGACCAGCCTCCGAGCCCACTGCTCCATAAGAGCGGCCCACTGAGAAACTGCTCATCGGAAGTCCTACCAGAAGGCGAGGAAGGGCTCTAACATCAAAGAGGTCAGAGACCAGAACCAGAAACCGGCGACTCCGAACGAGGAGACCGGAAACTGAACCCAATGACCGACTGTTGATGTGCAGACATATCAGAGGGCGACCTCGAGTGATGCCTTCTCTTTTTTGACCTACAGGTCGAAGAAGAGCTCGAGGCCAAACAGTGCGAGAATGGGACCATTTACTTTTATGCTTCTGGGGAGGGAGGGGAGGGGCCATCTCCCGGGCATTGAACTGTCCGTTGTCAGACCGTCTGTTGTCAGACCCCCTTCTGGAGAAGGTGGCAGACCGGACCCAGCCCGGCTGACTGAACAGCTTTATACGAAGTCTCCCTGCCGTCACCTGACCCGCTCATGGTTGACTCTGTCAATGTAGGCTGAGACTTTTTTCTTTGATAAGAATAAATTATCGTAAGCAGTACTTTATTAGAAAAATACTACAAAATAATAAACTGAAAACTATGCTGCTAGTTTGAAGTTGGACTCCCGGTGGGCGAGCGACGTCTTCACTGAAGCGCACTCGACGGCGGGAAAAAAGGAACTGAGGCAGTTGGAGGGTCGATGCCGAGATAGTCATGGCTGCATGAGCAGAGGCTCATGGCTCCACCTCTGGCGCCGGCCCTCCTGCAAAAAAGTTTGCTCCCGCTGGGTCCTAGCACCTCTGGCGTAGAACCCATTAGTGTGAATGAGTGATGGAGACTTTATGTCCAGGAAGATCGCATATGCCAGTGGGACCATTGGACCACGCTGGTGCAGGCCACTACGTAGCACAGAAGATGCAGGACGTCCCGGGCAGGATGCAACTGCCCAACCAGAAATGATCGGGTATAGGAGGAGAGAACCTCCACCATGTCCGCCGGGAGCCGAGCTCTGGCTCAGCAGGAGTCGAGCTCTGCCCCAATGAATTGAATCGCCTGCGAAGGCACGAGTTCCGACTTGGCCTCGTTGATCAGGAGGCCAAGTTCTAGTCAAGTCTGGAGGGCCAGATCCCTGGACCGCTCCACCTCCAGCCTGGAGGGACCTGCTATCAGCCAGTCATTTAGGTAAGGGTACACCTGGACCCTTCAGTGCCTCAGGTATGCCACCACCACTGTCATGCATTTGGTGAAGACCCTGGGGGCTGAAAATAGGCCGAAGGGCATGGCTTGGAACTCAAAGGATTCCCTGGCTCTGAAGCGGAGGAACCATTGATGGGATGGATGAATCGGGACGTGAAAGAACGCATCCTGAAGATCCAGGGAAAAGAACCACATGCCTTGCTCCACGGATGGTATGATCTGAGCTACAGTTACCGTCCAAAAAGGTGCGGGAGCTGAGGAACTTGTTCGGGTCATGCAGATCTAGAATGGGGTGCCGGCCCCCCCATCAGCTTTGGCACCAGGAAGTACCTTGAGACGAACCCTGGGTCTGAAGGCGGGTCTGCTACTGGGTGCATCATCTCCTAGAGGAGGAGGAGACGAGCCAAGTTGTCTCTGTGAGCCAACTGAGAAGCTGCGGACACCAGACCCCCCCCCCATGGGGCACAGGCTCGATAAGGAGGGGCCTAACTCTAATTCCAGAGGCAGGCCTCAACCTACCATTTCTAGCACCCAACGGTCAGTGGTGATAGCGGACCAGGCACAAATTAAGTGGCTGAGCCGGCCCCCCATGGGAGGGCCCAGGGGAGGCGAGACAGGATTGAGGGAGGCACCCCCAACCAGTCACTGGGCAGGCTTGGAGGAGGGTCCGGCGGAGGAGCGGCCAGGACCTTTCCTCCCGGGCTTCCTAAACGAGGAGGCCATGGACTTGGCCCGAGGATGCCAAGTTTGAGCCTGCTGGCCCTGCTACTGGTGCTGCTGCTGGGCTGGTCTGGCCGCAGGAGTGGATGACTGAAAGGGCCTGCGGTTTTGATGCTTGCAGCCCTTGTCCTCTTGGGCAGATGTGGCTGGGTCCAAGGTGGCACTGGACTTCTCTATGCGCTGGAGGTGACCCTCCACACCGGGCCCGAACAGGTCGGTGCCCAAGAAGGGGACATCTGCCAGCTTGGGCTGCGTATCCGCCGTAAAGGTCAAGATGCACAGCCTAGCTCCGCGGTGCATGGCCACTGCGGCCACTACCGAATGGGCACAGGAATCACCAATGTCCAGAGCCATCTGGAGTTGCTGCTTTGCCATCGCCCTACCCTGGTCCTGGACCCACTTAACCGTGCTCTGGAGGTCAGCCGGGAGATGAGGAATTACCTCATCGAGGGAGCCCAAGAGGGCGTGGGAAAAATGTGCCATGACAATGGCTGAACTGGTCTGATGAAGGTCAAGGGAGGAGGCTGCATAGACCTTCTTCCCAGAATTGTCCAATTGTTTGGATTCCCTGTCCGGGAGTCTGTCCGCATCCCCTTTGTTGCCTGAGCGCCGAAATACAGAGTCAGCCACCAACCCCACACAGAGGATGCTCCAAAAAGCCTGACAGGGACCCCATGGGCATCGCATACTTGCAGGCCTTGCGGGCGGTAGGCTCAGGACAAGATGCCAGACATTGTCACAGCTTCAAGGCTGGACCCACAATGGCCTCGGCCACTGGGAAGACCTCCACAGGAGTGTCTCCTTTATCCAGAATCTCTGTAAGGGGATACTTAGCCTGTTTCTGCTCAGGCTCCAGCTCCATTTGCGTGGATTCGGAAATGAGCCAACAAATACGCATCAGTGAGGAAGGGCCCTCGTCAATGGAGAGACCCCCCTCAAAGACTATGTCCACCAGACAGGAGACCAAGGAGGAATCCTCGGAATCCAAAGAGTCCTCGAAGAGCAGGCACCCACCTGTGTCACTCTCCACCCACCTTGGGCGGTCGGGAGTGAGAGTGACTGACAACTGAAGGGGCAGGCCTTGGGCCGACTGAGAAAACTTGGTCAGCTGCTCGGTCAGCGGCTCCACCTGGATTGGTGGAGTAGCCGGCTTCCGTTGAGCCAGTGAGGCCTGGACTGGCACTTCCGTGATGGCAGCCGTGGCCGAAGTCGGTCATACTGGCGAAAGCCACTTAATGGCCCGAGTCGAAACCAGGAGCGGTTTGGACCCAAATAAGACCAACTGCTGCCACATGAGGTCTTTGAAGCGTCAACGCAACTTGAGATGAAGTCTCTCCTCACCCGAGGAGGATGAACACAAGGAGCGGCGGTTCCACTTACTAGGACGGCGGGAGCGAGTCTTGCCCAATGTCGAAGTCAAGGAGCGGGCCGAGACCTCGACCATCGGCGGGGCCAACGGGGAACCTCGACAGGAGTCAGAGAAACCCTCAGCTCCTGGTCTGGTTCCTTGGTGGGCGGGTCCTGCCCAGCAGACTGAACCAACCCATCCGAGGACACTGCGAGCCCGGAGTCCCAAAAAAAGGATTGTCGGCCGGATTGGGCGACAACCCACCGATCGGCTAGAGAAATATCTCGGCCGCATCGACAGGAGTCTCAGCCGATTGGTCTGACGGGGGTACCGTGAAACCAGCGGCCTCGGCCGGGAATTCGACCAAAGTCGAGACAGGAGATTCCTGTGAGCGGGGCCACTCTCAGTCCCAGGCATGTCGATGTGTCGACTTTTCTTTGTTCTTTTTCGATCCCTCCCCCTTCTTGGAGAGCGAAACATGCGACCCTAAAGGGCCCCTCTCCCTTGGAAGAGAAAGACTGGCACAACTCCTTGAAGGAAGCTGCTTGAAGGAAGTTGAGTAGGAGGATCCCAAATGCAGTGAAATGAAGGCAGAAGCTGAAGAGGAGCCTGCCATGGCCTGAGCTGCCTCCTCCTCGAAGGATTTGAGTTTTTCTAACTGCTCAGCAGACCCCGCAGCCGCGAAGACCACCCAACCGGCATCCTTTGATTTGACAGGCAGGTAGCGCTTCTCTGGTTGCCCCAGCTAAAGTCAGATAGCGCGATCTTCAAGTATGTTCAGAGAAAAGGGCAGACAATGATCGCAGGCCTGCGGACCGTGGTCCAGTACCAGGCAGTACAAGCACACAGCATCAGGATCCATGTGAGATAGCTTCTACCCACAGGGGCACCGGCCAAACCTGGGGGCAGAGTTTTCCTCCATCGCCGATGCGAGAGAAGAAAATGAAGACTGAACTCGAGAGAGTTTTAGAATCAGTTTCGGAAGTGAATCCGAAGATTCAAGAGCCACGGCCTACTACACGCAGGAGCGCTAAGGAGGGAACCTGAACCTTCCAGCAGAAAGGAAGATGTGGCATCATGGGGCGGAGCCGAGGGCTGTACCACCCAGGTGGGTGGGAGGAGCCAGCATGAAGACATTCCGGCACATCTTAAAGTGGCAAGGTACCTGCCATGAAGTGTGGATACAACAACATATCCATGATCCTGGAAACAAAATTAACAAAATAATAAAAACTGACCAAAAGAGAACAGGTAAAAACTGTGGGTAGAGGGACATAAAATGGCCTGGGATGACCAGGACAACTGGGCAGGCCAGGAAATGATAGAGAAAGAGGGAGATGACCCCATGACCTATGGTCAAAGGGAGTGTGTCAAAAGACCTTGCTTGATTTCATCCTAAGTGAGGAATGACTCACACGTCCTGAATGTGCAACTCAGAAAGATGAAGAAAAACTGCTCCAAAAGAAAGAGTAACTGACAATGGACTGCAAGGAAGAGTGCTTCTCTGAGGCAATAGACATGAAAAGAGCTGAATGAGCCCTGCAGCCACATAGCCCACTTCCCACTTCCAATGGCTATTCGAGAAGAAGGCTAGGAATTAAATATCTCATATGACCAAACGTAGTGTGGGAGAAGATATTTCTTCAGGTTCAAAGGTCTGAGGACTAATCAGGGCACAGACTGCTGAGAGCTTGCTGCCAAGTAGCAAGAAATGGAGAGAAGCACTCCTATAAATCAGACCAAGGACATGGATCCTTCAACAGTTGGAAAACCTAATATTCTGAGAAAACCTCCCCTTCCAAAAGGAAGAGACGTTTGTGACAGAATCCTAAAACAGAATGGGGGAGAAGTACAGCAGGATCAAGGGACAGAGGACTACACAGACTGACTGAATCAAAAACAGGTGGGCCATTTGTTAGAAAACTGGTTCAGGTATATGTAACCCAGTCCTCTTGCCAAGTCCTCTCCTGGGAGGGATCAAAAACACAGTCCAAAAGCAAAATCATAGATTCTCCAATGGACGACAATGGAAAAGGGGGGTTATAAGTATAGGTCAGCAAGAGCGCCCCATCTCTGACGCTCTCTCTCTCTCTGAAAGGTATGTTTCACAATTTTTTTATTTTTTTTTAAAGGACCGAGGGGTCCACCAGAAGAAAGAGCATGCATATATGTACTGAAAGTATAGTAGAATAGAAACCTTTTTTTATTAGCACCAAGGGTGCTAGAGGAAGATGAGGCAAATGTCCCAAGAGCACTGCCTTCACCTTCTGATAGAAAGAAACAGACCTAGAATGTCTTGAAAGAAGATTTTTTTTTTGGGGAGGGGGGGGAGGTCACAAAGGCCAAGAAGGAAGCAACTTCCCTCAGGATAAGCCTGATAGCTAGCATCCCCTTTTTATTTTTATTTTTTTTTAATGGGGGGGGAGGCAAGAAGTGAGGAGACACTGTCCAGGTGCCTGGTCATGAGGGGGAAGGTGGGCGGGTAACAGTGATGAATGGTGACGATATTCTGGAAGATAGAACAGTTACACAAGAACTTACTGTAACAGATCTTCGAGGGCATCTCAGTCATCAGGTTACACCATAGGAACTTCACTGCCAGTGAATGGGGAATCCACACGGAAGATTTTCAGCGGTACAACTGGGCCTGCCCACGCCATCAATGCCAACCCTCTAAAGGCACAGGGAGGACTGTGCCCACAGATACATAGAAATTGTCGGCAGATAAGGATTGCTAGGATCATCTAGTCTGCCCATAAGCCCTAAACTTGTATGCAGTCACTGACCCTAAGTGATCAATGGCTTTCATCACTCCCTCCCCAACCAATGTTCCCTTGTCCCTGTCCCAGGCATGTTTAAACCCCTCCACTGTGCTTGCCCCCACCACCTCTTGTGGCAGACTGTTCCAAGCATCCACTACCCTCTCTGTGTAGAAACACTTCCTCATGTTACCTCTTAATCTACCTCCCTCCAGTTTCATATTGTGTCCCCTCGTTCTGATACCTTTTCTACACTGGAAAAGATCCCCCACCTGCACATTGTTTATGTCCTCGAGGTACTTGAAAGTTTCTATAATGTCCCCCCTTTCTCTCCTCTAGTGAATAATTTGGGGGTATTAAGATGTGCTGGTCTGTGGGGGGGGGGAGATGGGGGGTTGCAAATAGCAGAGGATGAATGAGCAGAATTCTCACATCACATTGGTGTAGTTAGGTCCAGGAAACACCCTAGGGCGAAATGGATTCTGGAACATGGTCCCCCATGTCTGGTTTCCATACCCAAGAGCTCCACCATTGGTGGGCAGGTAGCTCGGGCTGTCCCGGAGTCCCGTCCGACTCGAGCGGTGTTATGTAATTCCAGATCTATTAAAAATAAGACTGCAATTATTGCAGATCATGTTGGGACAGCAGATCTGTCTTGCATCACCGAGACCTGGCTAGACGAGAATGCTGGCCCCACTTTGGAGGCTGTGGTTCCGGCTGGGTATTCAGTGATACACCGTTCGAGATCGGTAGCGATCTGTTTCAAGACCGAACTGAACCTCACAAATGTGCCAGTTGAAGAGACCAACTCATTCGAGTGTACCACGGTAGCAGGTGTAGGTTGTAGGATCACTCTCATCTACCGTCCACCCGGGGATGAGAAGTGATTCCTTCAGGAAGTAGCAGACTTCATGGTAGACACAGCGTTTGAGTCATCCAGGCTGATGGTCCTGGGTAACTTTAACGCCTGGGTCGATGAGGAACTCTCGCGATTTGGACAGGACTTCCTCCAGTTGATGACATCACTGAGCTTTATACAGGTGGTTGCCTCTGCTATCCAAAAGCACGGACACTCCTTTGACCTGGTTTTCCTCCTGGGGATTGAAACCTCCGACTTGGTGGTGGAACCCGTCAGATCATCACACTGTGAAGTTCAGTTTTTGCACCCCCTTCATAGGCCAGCCCCTGTGAAGATGGTCAGATACCACCCTTTATGGGATGTGAGCCCTGACGGCCTAGTGGTGGTACTTGACCTATCGGTAATTCCAGAGGCAAGTGGGAGTCCAGACAGCCTGGTGCAGGCCTATATTAAGGCAGTTACTGTGGCCCTGGACTCTGTCGCTCCTGTCCGAGTTCGTCCTCTCTCCTTTCACCCTCAATCCTCATGGTTTGATGGGACCTTGAGGGAGCTGTGGCAATTTGAACGAAGGTTAGAGCGCTGCTGGTGGACATCCACCTTGGAAGGTGATCACCTTAGATTGATGGAACATTATCAAGTCTATCAATCAGCATTCACCCGTAAGAAGGCAGAGTTCCTGTCCGGGAAGATTGCTGCTGCTCAGAACCAACCGGCTCAGCTATTTCGAACTGTGGACAGGCTGTGCAACCCAGCCTGTCTTCAGTCTCAAAGAGCTTTTTCACAGATTGAGTGTGATGAGCTTGCTCGGTTCTTTGCAGATAAAGTGGCCAGCATCAGGGCAGAGATCCAACCGGCACACTCTATGGGAGTTGCTAGTGGTCAGTGTATGGTCACTCCTCCTCGCTTTGCCTGGAGTTCCTTCGACCGGCTGAAGTCCAGAGATGTTGTGCAGGATTTGTCCAGGGTATGCACCCAATGTGCTGTAGTTTGGATTCGGGCCCAACCTCCCTGATTATAGGTTGTTGTGACATCATCGGCCCAGTCCTTAAGGACAGTTTGGTGCTCCTTCAAGTCTGGTGAGTTTCCCAGCTCCCTGAAGGAGGCGGTGGTGACATCTCTCCTGAAGAAAGCTGCTCTGGACCCAGGCTGCCTTGCAAACTACAGACCGTTCTCTAACCTTCCGTTCGTTGGGAAGGTGATTGAGAAGATTGTGGCGCTACAGCTGGAGAACCATTTGACCATCCATGGCATTTATGAACCGCTACAATCAGGTTTTCATAAGAGGCATAATATCAAAACTGCTCTGGTTCGGGTGCTCAGTGATCTCTTAATGGTGAGAGATCAGAAGCACCGTTTTACCTTGGTACTTCTTGATCTCTCTTCAGCTTTTAACACCATGGACCATGGGGTGCTCCTCGAGTGAGTGAGGTTCATCTGTGGACTGTCTGGTACACTTCTCAGGTGGTTTAAGTCCTTCACTGGCAGAACTCAGAGGGTGGTGTCGGGGATTTTTTCCTCTGACCCATTCTCTCTCTACCATGTGGGGTCCCTCAGAGCTCGATGTTGTTCACGGTGTACACGCTGCCCTTCGGAGACACTGTAAGACAGTATGGGCTGAGGTTTCACTGCTTTGTTGATGATACCGAGCTCTACCTGTCTTTTGTACCTGATCAGGATAGTGCGCATTTGGCATTTAACAACTGCCTCACTGAAATCCAGGATTGGATGAATTCCAGCTGGTTGAAGTTGAACTTGGGAAAGACTGAGGTAATGGTTGTGGAACCGGGCCGCCGAATACAGGGGCTGGGGTCTGGTCAACCTTCCGGACTTTGCCTGGCAAGTTCCCAGCTTCTTTCCTCTGCACGGGTGTGGGATCTGGGGGTGATTCTTGATGATGGGCTGACACTGTGATCTCAGGTGTCGGCAGTCATCAAGTCCTCCTTTTACCATCTGAGGAACATCACTAGGGTCAAGCATCTAGTTCCATCCGGCGACCTTCCTACGTTGATCCACACCTTCGTTACCTCGTACCTTGATTACTGCAACTCCCTGTACCTAGGGCTACCGGGGGTTGATATCCGCCACTTGCAGCTAGTGCAGAACGCTGCAGCCGGCTGTTGACGGGGACCCCTCGGGTGTGTCACATCACACCGGTGCTGCACAAACTGCACTGGCTGCCTATTCAGTGGCGGATCACCTTCAAGGTTGGGCTTCTGACCTACAAAGCTCTACACGGACAGAGCACGGACTATCTGAAGGAGCTCCTGTCCCCCACTGCCCCAGATTACCACTCTGCTCAGCTGACAACGGGTTGCTGGAGATTCTCAGGGTGTCTTTGAAGACACCAGGGGCTCGTGCATTCATGTATGCGGCCACAGCCCTGTGGAATTCTGTACACCGTCAGTTACGGGAGTGCATGACCATAGAGGGCTTTAAGAAGGCCCTAAAGACTCACCTATGGCGCCAAGCTTACCCAAATTGATTTTAGCTCTGTATTTATCTACTGAACTGTGATTTTTTACTGTGTTATGTATTCTGACTGTTCGGCACCTTGACAACTGAAAGGCACTCTATAAATAAAGATATTATTACATACTGAGGACTAAGTCTCTCCTCATATGTTTTGTGATGCAAGCCATGTACCATCTTTGTCGCCCTTCTCTGGATAGCCTCCACCCTGTTTGTCCTTACACATGTGTGTTCTTCAGTACTGCACGCAGTACTCCAGGTGAGGCATTACCAGTGTTTTATACAATGGTATCAACACCTCCTGTCTCCTGCTAGTAATGCCTCTGCACCCCAGCATGCCACTGGCCTTCCCTGCAGCATTTGCGCACTGCTTTAGAAACACAGAAACATAGAAGTTGACGCACATAAGGCCCATCCAGTCTGCCCATTTCTTTTTCTACCTTACGAATGTGTCATAGGCCTTTGCTCTGTCAATGGCCTGTCTATTCATACCCATCTTTATTGCTCCCTTATGCCTATCCCATGCCTGTTTGAAGCCCTGCACTGTATTCATATCCACTACTTCCTGAGGTAGGCCGTTCCATGCATCCACCACCCTTTCTGTGAAAAAGAACTTCCTCACATTACCCCTTAATCGGCCTCCTTCTAATCTCATGCTGTGTCCTCTTGTCCTGCTATTTTTCTTATGTTGAAACATGTTAGACTCTTTCACCTTGTTAATGTCCTTAAGGCGTTTGAATGTTTCAATCATATCACCTCTCTCCCTCCTTTGCTCTAGGGTATACATATTGAGTTCAGTTCATCTGTCCTCATATGTTTTCTGATGCAGTCCCTGCACCATTTTGGTTGCCCTTCTCTGGACTGCCTCAATGTGGTTAATGTCCTTGTGAGGGTGTGGCCTCCAGTACTCCAGATGGGGCCTAACCAGTGTCTTGTAATGAGGGATTATTACCTCCCTCTTCTGACTTGTGATACCCCTACTAATACACCCCAACATCCCTCTAGCCTTACCTACTGCTTGGATGATTTCAGGTCATCAGTGATGACGCCGCCCAAGTCTCTTTCTTCCCTTGTGACTGCCAGCAACTCCCCTCCCAGCCTATAGGTGGCTTCAGGGTTTCTCTTCCCTATGTGCATGATCTTGCACTTCTTTGCATTAAACCCCAGTTGCCACTCTTCCAACCATTTTGCTGTTTATCCAGATCTCTTCTCATTCTGCCCACACCATCTGGATCATCTGCTCTGTTGCAGATCTTGGTGTCATCTGCAAACAGACAAACCTTACCCTGCAGTACATCTGCAATGTCACTGATTAAGATATTGAAGAGGACTGGCCCCAGGACTGATCCCTGAGGTACCCCACTTGTGACATGCATCTCTTCTGACTGTATACCGTTTACCACCACTCAGTGTTTTCTGCCAGTCAACCGGTTTGCCACCCAGTTGACCAACGTCTGACTCACCCCGAGCCTACCCAGCTTATTAATCAATCTTCTATGTGGAACAGTATCAAAAGCTTTGCTGAAGTCAAGGTAGGCAACATCAACTGCTCCCCCTTGGTCCACCACTCTGATTACCCAGTCAAAGAAATCTATGAGATTAGTTTGACAGGACCTTCCTTTTGTAAACCCATGCTGTCTTGGATCCTGTGATCCTATGGATTCCAGGTGTTGTACTATCCTTTCCTTAAGGAGTGTTTCCATAATCTTGCCCACTACTGAGGTAAGACTGACTGGTCTGTACTACCCTAACTCTTCCCTACTACCACTCTTGTGGAGCGGGATCACATAAGCACTTCTCCAGTCTTCTGGGACCTCTCCTGTGCTCAGTGATTCACTGAACAGTTCTGATAATGGCTCTGCTAGTTGTACCCTTAGCTCCTTTAGTACCCTGGGATGTATGCCATCAGGTCCCATTGCCTTGTCCACCCTGAGCTTATCGAGCTCTTGTAGGACCCTTTCTTTTGGGAAGGGACTAGTGCACACCTCCCTTCCCCCTGTGTCCATGGTGCAGAGCTGTGGGCACTGCCCTACCTTCTCTTCAGTAAATACTGAGCAGAAGTATCTATTTAGGATAGATGCTTTCATATGGTCCTCCTCCTCACACGCCCCTTATCCCCTTTGATCTTAGCAATACCCCCTCTGGACTTTCTCCTTTCACTAATGTATCTATAGAAAGTCTTATCACCTTCTTTTACTGTTCGTCCTAGTGTTTCCTCAGTTTCGGCCTTTGCCTGCCTTACTGCCTTCCCTTAGGGAAGTTAGGTATGCCTCCTTATCTTCATCCTGCTGTGTTCCCTTATATTTCCTGAAGGCCAGCCTTTTGGCTCCGACCTTTTCTGCTACTGTGTTTGAGAACCAAAGTGGTTTCCTTCTTCTTTTGTACTTCCTTTTCTCACTAACACAATAGGATGTTGCTTCAAGTATTGCATCTTTAATGCTTGCCCACTTTACCTGTACCCGCTCACCTGTATTTCTTTTTGGCAGGGCTAGCTTAACTCTGTTGGCCATCTTATCAAAGTCGGCTCCTCTGAAGTCCCATATTTTTGCCTTGGAATGGGATGATTTTGTTCTAGTGGCCAAATTGAACCATATTGTGTGATGGTCACTGGCCCCAGGTGACCTTCTACCTGGAGATCTGTGATCCTTTCCCAGTTAATCAGTACTAGATCTAGGATAGCCCTGTCTCTTGTGGGTTGTTGTACCAGTTGTCTGAGGCCCTCCCCCTGCAGGGAATCCACTATGTGTCTAGTTCAGGCAGATGTTCCTGCTGGTATTGACCAATCTGTATCTGGCATGTTGAAGTCTCCCATTATCAGAACCTCCCCTTTAGCTGTCATGTTTTGTATATCTTCTAACAGTAATGTGTCTATGTCCTCCCCCGGTCTGGAGGCCTGTACACAACCCAGTTCATATGGCTGTCCCATTTCCTGTTTCCAGGGTGACCCACAGTTCTTCTGGCTTCTTATGTGTATTCTGAATTTCTGCAGCTTTGATATTTTCATTGACATAAAGGGCCACTCCACCCCCTTTTGCACCGGTCTCTTCTGAACAGTACATAGCCAGGTACTGAAGTCTCCAAGTGTGGTTATTGGTAAACCATGTCTCGCTAATGGCTACTATGTCCAGTTTAGCCTCTGTCATTATTGTCTGCAGGTCTGGGATCTTGTTTTCAGACTGTGAGCATTATTATTAGATTTTCCATTGGTCAGATTTCGATTGGGTTAGTTGTTGGGGCGAGGTCCGGCATTTCCCTGTGCATCGTATGGGGAGCTGGACCTTTTTCTTTACCTGGTGATGCAAATGAACTACAAACACGCTGAACTCCTGTTTGATCACTAGCTGAGGGGGAGGGGTGTTCTTCCCATTCGATGTTTCGGGTGCTGCACCCCTCTCCCCATTTGCTAGTTTAAATATTCTGCAAAGGCATCAAACTTCTGCCCCAATGCACTGACTTCCTCCTTAGTCAGATGCAGTCCATAAAATGTAAAGAATTTTCACTCCCAAAACTGTTGCCAGTTCCCTACAAATTTGTGTCCTTTTTCCTGGCACCAGCCCTTAAGCCACATGTATAGCTCCCCTATCTCCCCTTCTCTGACCTTCCGTCCATCTGTCCCCTTCTTCCAGACTGGCAGGATCTCAGAGAAGGAGATGCTGGACGAAATGGATGATAGTTTGTCACCCAACCTGGTCAGGTGTTCCTTGGTCCCCACAACTGACTGGCTGGCGAGATCATTAGTCCCTGTGTGTACCAGGACATCAGTGTTTTCTCCTGCTTCCTGAACAATTTTACCAATGCGGTCAGTGTCTCTCCACGCTGATGTACCTGGAAGACATCTGACCATTACCCCTGGCTGGAGATTCGTAACAACTCCCCGAATCATGGAGTCTCCTATGATCAGAAGTGTTTTGGATTTCCTTCTTACTTTTTTGTTTTGGTTCCCGTTTTGGGCATGTTTTGTTGCGCTAGCTCCTGTGCTGCAGTGTCCTGCACTGCAGTGTCCTCTGCCCCTTTGTTTGATTTCGGAGATAGAGGCAGATACCTGTTAGTAGTTTTTATATGGTTTGTGGAGGTGATATGTTGGAGAGCACAGAGTGATGGGGCACCCAATTTGCCCCTTCTAACCACCTGCCAACCTCCCAGACCAAGTATCCTCTGTGGTCCAGGTGCTTCTGTTGGTTGTTGGGGAAATGGCGGGTGGTTCTTATAATATATTTCCTCTTGAATATAAAATTTGAGGCGCGCAATTTCTGCCTATGCTGCCTGGAGCAGAGCCCTTAGATCTCCAATGGCCCAGCACGTACGACAGTGTCCTAAATCCTGTAAAACTGCCCTTCTGAAAAGTGTCCCACAATACCTGCAGTAAATAATATCTAGGCTTTGATACCTTAAGGTCATCAGATATGATAACCCTTAGGCCCCTTTCCTCTTTGATGATGGTCAGCACCCCCTCCCCATTCTGTAGCTCTCCCCAGGGTCCCCCTACCCAGGTGCATTATCTTGCATTTTATTGAATTGAACCTAAGTTGCCACACCTCTGACCATCTTTCAAGCTTCTCCAGGTCCCTCTTCATTTTCTGCACCCCTTCTGGAGTATCCACTATGTTACAGATCTTGGTGTCATCTGCAAATAGACAGACCTTTCCTTCCAGCCCCTCTGCAATGTCACTAATGAAGACATTGAACAGGACTGGTCGCAGTACTGATCCCTGTGATACTCCGCTGCTCACCTCTCTCCCTAGATTGGATCACATTTACCACCACCCTCTGTCTCCTGTCCATCAGCCAGTTTCTAACCCAATTTATCACCTTATGCCCCATGCCCAGACTACTCATCTTGTTAACCAGCCTTCTGTGTGGGACGGTATCAAAGACTTTACTGAAATCTAGATAGGCGATGTCTACTGCCCTCCTCTGACTCAACCCCTAGTCACCCAATCAAAGAAATTTATCAGATTTGTTTGACAAGACCTTTATGCTGTGAATCCATGTTGCCTCAGATCCTGGGCACCACTGGATTCCAGGTATGCCACTATCCTTTCTTTCAGCAGTGTCTCCATGATCTTCCCCACCACTGAGGTGAGGCTGACTGGCCTGCAGTTCCCCGCTTCCTCCCTACTGCCACTTTTGTGCAGAGTGACTACATGCACCCTCCTCCAGTCTTCTGGAACCCAGCCTCTGTTGAGTGACTCTGAACAGGGTGGCCAGAGGCGCTGCTTGTTCCCTTCTCAGCTCCCTCAATATCCTCGGGTGTATGCGGTCTGCCCCACGGCTTTATTCACCTTCAGCTTTGTGAGTTCCTCCAGTACTCTCTCCACTGTGAACGGACTGGTGTCCACTCCCCCCCCCCCATTGCCTCTTCTCCCCAACTGTGATCCTTGACCCTCTCCCTCCTTAGTGAATACTGAACAGAAGTATTTGTTCAGTATTTCTGCTTTGTCTAGATCCCCCTCCTTACACTCTCCCTCCTCCCCTTTGAGCCTCATACCCCCCAGTTCTTCTATCACTGATGTACCTATAGTATGTCTTGTCCCCTTTTTTCACAGTCCGTGCTAAACCCTCCTCTGTCTCTACCTTGGCTCTCCCAACAGCCTTCCCTTAGACATTCAATGCACACCTCCCTGTCCTCCTCCCTTTGGGTTCCCTTGTACTTCCTGAAACTTGCTCTTTTAGCCCTTAGTTTGTCTGCTACCTCTTTAGAGAACCACAGTGGTTTCCTCCTTTTCCCGTTGGCCACTATCCTAAGGCACTGGTTAGTTACCTCCACTATGGCTCCTTTTAGTTTCCCCCCGCTGTTCTTCCACTCCATCCATTACCTCTCCCTTCTCCAGAGCTACTCTTAAACATCTACCCATTTCATTGAAATCTGCCCTCCTGAAAATCTAATACTTTAGCCCTTGTGTGGCTTAAATGAGTCCCTGTCTCCATGCCAAACCACACCATATGGTGGTCGCTGGATCCCTGCTGCCCTTTCACCTGGACTCCTTCGACTCTGTTTCCATTGATCCATACCAGGTCCAGAACAGATTTGTCTCTGGTTGGCTCATGCACCAGCTGTCTGAGTCCAACCCCCGAAGGGATTCCAGGATGTGCTTCTGGCTGAAGCGGCTGCCTGGGTGGTCTAATCTACATCCGGCATACTGAAATCCCCCATCAGCAGGATTTCACCTTTAGGTGCCATGTCGTGAATTTCCTCTATTAGTACCATGTTCACTACCTCCCTCTATGCCGGAGGTCTGTAGATCACCCCAGTACGTATTGTTGTGCCATTCCCTGGTTCAAGGGTGACCCACATTGCCTCGGTCTCCCCTGGTCTTCCCTGTACTTCTGTAGCCTTTATGCCTTCTCGGATGTACAGGGCTACCCCCGTCCCTTTTTACCTTCCATGTCCCTTCTGAACAGTGTATAGCCTGGTACAGTACATTAAGGTCGCAGCCACGATTAGCAGATTACCATGTCTCCGTTATTGCTGCTATGTCAAGGTATGCATCTGACATCAAGGCTTCCAGGTTTGGAACCTTATTTCCCAGACTGCGGGCATTTGTGAGAATGGCCTTCCATGTTTTATACGCTGCCCTCCCTCTGTTCTTGTTCCCTCTCCTTTGCCCGTTTCCTTCACCCCGGTTGTCTTGTTCATGTGCTCCTGCCCCCCATCCCGTTTTACATGTTTTGCTTGCCCGCTCCTCCCTGCTTGCTTCAGTTGTACCTGTTGTGTTTTTGCACGCTACTAGGGGGGAGTGATCCTAAGCCACCTGTCCCTCCTGACTCTCCTCCCCTTGGCCAGGTTAAATGCTCTCTGGTGAAGCACTCCAACTTCTCACCGAGGAGTGAGGTCCCCTTCCCGGACAGATGCAGGCTATCCTCCTGATACAAGCTCACATCTGCCCAGGTGGGGCCCCAGTCCACTATGAAACCAAGTCCTTCCCTTCCACACCAATCCTTCAACCAGGTGTTGAAGGCTTGAAAGTTGAGTACCCCATCCTCCCCTGTGCTTTGGACAGGCTGCACCTCCAACAACGAGACGGAACGTGCTACCTGTTTTAGGTCCCCCTCAGCTTCCTGAAATCCTCCTGAACTCTGGCTAACTCCACCCTTCTCCCCACCAGGTCACTGGTCCCCAGGTGGACAATGACATCAAGCTCCTCCCTCCCGGCTATCGCCCAAGCGAGCCTATGTATTTACTTCCCATCCCTCCACGCAGCACTTCCTGGGATGCATTTGACCTCCCTCTCCCCCTGCTAGGTGTCCCCAACTTCACACCCCGGACAATAGAGTCTCCCACTAGGAAGAACTTCCCCCTTCCCTGGGGCTCCACCTTGGAGGTCCTGACCATCCTCCCTTGTCAGAGCTGTGTGGGGCATTCCCGTTCTTCCAAAACAGTGTAGGGGTTATTCAGCTGGACCGGCTGGGGAATGTGCTTCTGACTCTCCCCCCTCACCCTCCCTGAGCCCACCGTGGTCCAGTAACACTTCTTTCTGGGCATCCTATGAGGTTTGTGTTGTGGACCAGGTGGTCTCTGGGTTATAAACTATATACTGCTGCACTGTAGTGCAGCATCAGGGGGTGCTGCACTCCTGAGGTGCCGTATTTTGGATGAGACGTTAAACCAAGGACCCATCTGCCTGTTCTGGTGGTAGTTCAGGTGGATGTTAAAGAGCCCATGGCACTTCTCGAGAAGAGATGGGAAATTCCCCCCCCATTCACTAAAAATACCACCAACGGCTTAATCTGGTTCAAGGTCAGTTGGCATTCATCTGTATCCTCCCTCCCCCAGGTCGTGCCTGAAAATAGGCAGAATTTGTCTAGTGCACTTACCCAGTCAACAAAAACTAAATAAATAAATAAATAAACAATTTCTCGGAGGGAAGGGAAATGGGGGTAGTTACAGTTGAATATCCTGGATTTGTCTCCATCTACAATGTTGGTTATGTGTTGTGTTGTTGTTTGGGTTGTTTATTGGGATGGGTAAGGGGGAGTTGAACGACGTCATGGGGTGTATGCTAAAAAGTTATTATTTATAGGATTATGCTTTTTTAGGCAAATCTCATTTATAAATTTGGTATTTCAGATTGAGGTCCGGGGGGGTAGGGAATGCAGCACTAATAATGCTGTTCAAGACTTTATACTGAAACTGGACACAATCTTGGGAAGATCATCCTACATCAGCAGAGTATTACATCTCACCCCACACTATGGCAATAAGTCTTAAATTCTGCTCGTGGAATGTTAAGGGAGCCCAATCTCCCATCAAGACGGCCAAAATTCTTTTACATTTACACAAACTGAATGTAGATGTTGCCTTTCTACAAGAAACGCACTTACCCCCTCTCAGGTCCTCCAGTTTAGGAGGTCCTGGGTGCGGCAGGAGTTAGGCACTGAGCTGGACTCACATGGGGGGGGTAGCCATCTTGGTGGATCGCAAAATACCGTTCAGAATGCTGGACTCGGTTACTGACCCCCAGAGAAGATACGTTCTCTTAGAGGCACTCCTTGGCCACTCGGAAGTTGTGTTTGGCTCCGTATATGGACCAACTACCGAGGACCCCTAATTCTTCACCTCCCTTATGACATACTTAGCCCCTTGGTCCACCCTGCCCGTCCTGTTAGGTGGTGATTGGAATCTTGTGTACTGCAATGTCCTGGATCTATCCAGATTGGGCAATCACTCCCTTTCACCAGCCCAACTTGCTGTCAGAGAATTAATGGACTCTATGGGGCTCACTGATCCCTGGAGCGTGCTTTTCTCCTCCCACAGGGAATACTCCTTTCACTCGATCCCACAAAACTCATTTTCTAGAATAGATTATTTCTTGCTGGCGATCGGGCACCTTCCCGCTGTGTTATCCTGTAGCTATCTAGCCAAGGTAATCTCAGACCACCATCCTACACTTCTACACTGGAATTTGCCCCCCCACACACACACACACAAATGGGGATAAGGTCTGGAGGTTTAATACTCCATTACTAAAATCAGATCAATTTGTATCTCAGCTCCATACCTTTATCTCCATTTTCCTTATCAACAATTCTCCATCTATGTCTAAGCTGGATCTCCTATGGGGAGCACTGAAATGCACCACAAGAGGGGAAATTATACGCCTCGCCTCCATTCAAAAGAAATTCACTACCCAGGTTACTTCTACTCTTCTCCAGCAAATCCAGAAGCAAGAGTTATCTCTCTCTCTCTCCTCAGCCTATCCGGGTCGAGCTTAACCAGTTAGAGACCCTCCATTCTTGTTACAACACCCTATTAAATTATAGAGCTGAACATCTTATATTACGGTCTAAGGTGCACTATCTTGATCAGGGCGACAAGGCGTGGAAACTACTGGCACTACGGCTTCGGGCCCAAGCCACAGACAAAATTGTGTCCTCTCTTCGTAACTCTGCTGGAAATATAATTACTTCTTCGAGAGATAGTATCTTGTCTTCATGAGTATTATCAAACATTATATTCCCAGCCTCTGGTCGTCTTTAACCATGACCTACTAGACCAGTTTATACAAGGTGTTCAGTTCCCACACTTAGGGCGGCAAAAGGTTGCCTTTTAACAAGCCCCTCTCACACTTGCAGAAATTAAACTAGCTATAGACATGCTCCCAGCAGATAAGGCACCAGGCCCTGATGGCTACTCCACAGACTTTCAGAAGACCTTTAAGACTCAACTAGCGCCTATCCTCCTAAACAGCTATAAATGGAAATGATGTACCTTCCATAATTCTTGATCTTCTTGGACAAAGTCTCCACCACTTATTCACACTAATGGGAGTACACCAGAGGCACTAGGACCCAGCGGGAGAAAACTTTTTTCAGGAAGGCCAGCGCCCAACATGGAGCCGTGAGGAAGTGGCACCACGAGCCCGGTGCGTGCAGTAATGACTATCTCGGCGTCGACCCTCTAACCACCTCAGTACCTTTTTTCCAAAGAGGTGCAGCGCAACTAACCTAGAAGGACTTTGCTAAAAATCGGACATAAGATAGTCCGAATGACCCGTGTAAGAAGGGTCAAGAATAAAGTCTTCACAGCTCAGCCATTGAGGGAGTGAAGACCATAAACAGAGAAGTGAGCTTGGGGGATGGTGGGTGGGTGTCTGAATGAGTGGCGGAGACTTTGTCCAAGAAGATCAAGAATTATGGAAGGTACATAAATACAGGTTACTCACCTGTAACAGGAGTTCTAGGAATGGTATATGTTGTCCATCCACACTGTCTGGTAGATTCCTTGCCATTTTAAATCTTGCCGGAAGGTCTTCAAGCTGGCTCCTCCCACCCACCCGGATGGTAAAACTCTCGGCTCCGCCCCTGGCCGAAAACTAGCCCGCTGGAAGCCAGGTTGTGTGTCGAAGCCGGGGAGGCCGGGTGGGTCATGTGGATGAACAACATATACCATTCCTAGAACTCCTGTTACAGGTGAGTAACCAGCATTTCTAGGGACATGGATATGTTGTTCATCCACACTGTCTGGCAGACTCCTAGCAGTTCTCCAGGAGGAGAGAGGCAAGGCGCACACCCCCTACTTAGGGAATAATGACTGGAGAACCGAGGTCCCAAAACCAGCATCCCGGCGTGACTCAAGGTCGATGTGGTAATGGGTAATGAAGGTGTATGCTGACTTCCAGGTAGCAGCCCTGCAGATTTCCTGGATAGGAACGTCCCTGAAAGCAGCCACCGATGCAGCAGTATGGCAGGTAGAATGAGTTCTTATCCCTCTGGGAGGCTCCATGCCCGCCAACCTATAGCCAAGATCTATGCAGGAGGTGACCCACCTGCCTATCATCCGCTTGGCTGCAGGTCTGCCAGGTGCAGCTTCAGTGTAGGTGACAAACAGCTGGCGAACCTCTCCCCGAACTTCAGCCATCCGCTCCTTATAATAAGAGAGCACTCTTCTAGGGTCCAGAGTATGGAGCCTATATTCGGCCTCCGAGGTGTGATTGGGGTAGAACACCGGCAGAGTCAGCACCTGGTTAAGATGAAACTCCGACACCACCTTTGGAAACAATTTCAGGTGGGGGCGCAGGACAACCTTGTCCCTGTGGAAGACCAGATAAGGAGACTCGATGGAAAGTGCCTGGAGTTCTCCCATCCTTCTGGTTGACGTGACTGCCACCAAGAAGGCGGTGTTCCACGACAGGTGAGAGATGTCACACCTGTGCATCTTTTGGAATGGCTTGCCCATGAGCTTAGCCAATACCAGCAGTAGATCCCACGGAGGTGGAGGTTCTCGCACCGGAGGGGATATATGATCAAGGCCTTTGAAAAAGCGCCCGACCACCTTCTCCTGCGCCATAGACTGCTTCCCGGCCCGCGTCCGGTGCAGAGATGCATGCTAGGTGCACCTTAAGGGTCGCCGGGATCAAGCTCTAACTGAGAAAGGGACCACAGGTAGTCCAAAATGCTTGCCAAGGAACAGAAGGAAGGGTCCAACCCCTTGCCATGACACCAAATGGAGAATCTCTTCCATTTGAAGGCATAGCATTTCCTGGTCGACTCCTTATGGGAAGCCTCAACAACGATGAGGACCTCGTCGGAAAGAATCAAGGCCTGGAACTCTAGCCACTCAGGAACCAGGCCGTCAGCTGCAGGGATTGAAGGTCCGGATGGAATACCTTCCCCTGACTGACTGAGATCAGGTCCCGGCGGGCGGGAAGCCGCCTCGGGAGCCTGGAGCTGAGGCTGAGGAGATCTGGATACCAGAACTGGTGGGGCCAGTCTGGGGCTACCAGAATCACCTGCACCTTGTCCCTCCTCGCCTTGAGAAGCACCTTGTGGATCAAGGGAAATGGGGGAAAGGTGTAGAAGAGGCCCGGGGTCCATGGCCTCGAGAAGGCATCGCCCTGCAGCGAGCCCTGCTGAGGGGGGGCGGGCATGAAACAGCCTCAGCTTCGCATTTTCCCTGGAGGCAAACAGGTCCACCTGAGGCGTGCCCCAGTGGGAGAACAGATTTTGTACTACCTCCGGCAGGAGAGACCACTCATGGGACACAGCTCCTATCCAGCATAGGGCATTGGCCAGAATGTTGGAGGCTCTTGCCACATGGATGGCAAGAAGATCCGCCTCCAGGCTGCGCACGAGGGACCAAGTGCAGAGAGCTTCCCTGCACAGAGGCATGGAACACGTCCCGCCCTGGCGGTTTAGGTAGTACATGGTCGTGGTATTGTCCGTCTGGACTTGGACCACTTGACCCCGTACAAATGGAGCAAAGGCGGTGAGGGCTAGACGAACCACTCGAAGCTCCAGCATCTTGATGTGGCTTAGGGACTCCCGACGAGGGGACCAGAGGTCGTGCGCTCTGTGCTCCCCCAGATGGGCACCCCAGCCCATCAGAGAGGCATCGGTCGAAAGAGAGACCGTCGGCTCAGGGTGGACAAATGGGATGCCCTCCTGCAGATGAGCTGGAATTATCCACCACTGGAGAGCATTCCACATCTCCTGGATCACTGTCACTGGCTGATCCAAAGGACCAGTGCGCTGTGACCACTGGCTGGCCAGTCCCCACTGTAGGGGACACATGTGCCAACGGGCCCAATGGACCATGTTGGTGCAGGCCGCCATGAGGCCCAGGAGGCGCAGGAAGTCCCAGGCAGGGCGCAATTGCCCAATCTGAAATGATTGGGCAAAGGAGGAAAGAACCTCGGACCTGTCCGCCAGGAGCTGTGCTCTGGCTCGCAGAGAGTCAAGCTCTGCCCCGATGAATTGGATCACCAGCTTTGGCACGAATTCCGACTTGACCTCGATGATGAGGAGGCCAACTTGAGAGCAAACCTGAGGGCCAAATCCCTGGACCGCCCACCTTCGGTCTGGAGGAGGCCGCAATCAGCCAGTCGTCCAGGTAGGGGTACACCTGGACACTTCGGCGCCGCAGTAATGCTTTCACCACTGCCATGCATTTGGTGAAGGCCCTGGGAGCTAGAGAAAGGCTGAAGGGCATGGCCCGGAACTCATAGACGGACCCCTCTGCTCTGAAGCGGAGGAATCGCTGGTGGGAAGGACAGATTGGGACGTGAAGGAACGCGTCCTGGAGGTCCAGAGAACAGAACCACACACCTTGTTCCAAGGATGGAATGATCTGAGCCAGAGTGACCATCCTGAAGGTTCCAGACCTTAGGAACCTGTTCAGGTTGTGCAGGTCTAGAATGGGGCGCCAGCCCCCCATCCGTTTCGGGACCAGGAAGTACCTGGACACAAACCCTGGGTCTGGTGGAGGTTCCGCCACCTTCCTGATCACCTCCTTTTGGAGGAGCAGGGCAATGTCAGCTTGACGGGCCGACAGAGAGGCTGCGGCCCCCGTAACCCCCCCGTGGGGCGACAGCTCGGAAGGGTGGGGCCTGCTCGAACTCCAGAGGCAGACCCTTTCCTACCACCTCCAACACCCAACAGTCCGTGGTGATAGCGGACCAGGCGGAAAGAAAGTGGCGGAGCCGTCCCCCCATGGGGGGGGGACCCAGGGGGAAGCGACGCGTTGGGGACGACACCTCAACCCGTCACTGGGCAGGCTTGGAGGTGGACGGCCGAGGGACCTCCTGGGCCTTTTTCCTCCCGGCTTCCTGTTGGAGGAAGCTGCAGGCTTGGCTTTGGGGTGCCAAGTGCGAGCCTACTGGCCCTGATGCTGGTGTTACTGGGCCAGACGTGCCACAGGAGCAGAAGAGCGAAAGGACTTATGCTGCTGACGGCGGCCTTTGTCCTTCTGGGCAGACGTGACAGAGTCCAAGGTAGCACTGGACTTTTCAATTCTTTGGAGGTGGCCTTCCAGCCCAGGCCCAAACAAGTTGGTACCCAGGAAGGGGACATCTCCCAACTTGTACTGGGTATCCGCCGTAAAAGTGGAGATCCGCAGCCAAGCTCTGCGGCGCATGGCCACTGCGGCCGCTACTGACCGGGCACAGGAGTCTCCAATATCGAGAGCCGCTTAGAGCTGCTGTTTCGCCACTGCCCTTCCCTGATCCCGCACCTGCTTGACCATAGTCTGCAGATCAGCTGGGAGATGAGGGATCACCTCATCCAGGGAGCCCATAAGGGCGTGGGAGAAGTGCGCCATCAGTACAGCTGAACTGGCCTGACTGAGGCCGAGGGAGGACGCGGCATATACTTTACGCCCGGCATAGTCCAGCTTTTTGGACTCTGTCGGGGGGCTTGTCCACGTCCCTAGCATTCCTGGAACACCGGAAAATGCTGTCGGCAACCAACCCCTCCGCAAAGGGGTGTTCTGAGAAAACGGACAGGGACCCAGTAGGGACCGCATACTTCCTGGCCATCCTGGCCGAAGGAGCAGGACAAGAAGCCGGCCACTGCCGTAACTTCGAGGCTAGGCCAACAATGGCTTCAGCCACCGGAAAGGCCTCCGTGGGAGAATCCCCTCGGTCCAGTATCTCCATCAGCGGATACTTGGCCCGCTTGTATATGGGCTCGAGCTGCATCCCGGTGGACTCCGAGAAGAGCCGAAGCAAACCCATGAATGATGATGGGCTCTCGTATATCGACTGTCTCCCGGAGGACTCCAGGTGAAGGGGCCTGGAGAACAGGGAGGAGTCGTCGTCAGACTCCGAGGAGTCTGCGAAGAGCTGCCTAGGGCCTGAGCCACCCTCCACCTGCCGAGGACGGTCGGGAGTGAGGGTGACCGACAACTGGTGGGGCAGTCCCTGACCCGACCGAGAATCCTTGGTCGGAGCCCCCAATTTCGGTTGTGGAGGCGAGGTTCCACCACAATCGGTGGGGCAGCTGGTTTCGGCACCTCGACCACCGCGAGGGGTTGTTTCGGCCTTTCGGGTGACAGCCACTTAATGGCCGGGGAAGGCGGTGGCGTCGGCTTGTTCCTGGACAGAAGGAGCTGCTGCCACATTAAGACCTCGTAGCGTCTACGCAATTTGCACCGAAGCCTCTCCTCCTCCTCCGAGGAAGACAAGGATGAGCGGCACCGCCGCTTTCCTTGGTGCCGACGGGATCGGCTGGACCGAGACGAGGTCCGAGACTGAGACCGTCGGTGTTTCCAAGGGTGGGTCTGGGAGGGAGCGGGGGAACCCGTTCCTCCCTCGGCTCGGAAGCCTTAACCGGGACTCTGGCACAGGAGGCACAGGCAAGTCTCGTTTCCACCGGAGGATCCGTGAAGAAGGGTTGTTGGTTTCTCCAGTTGACAACCCGTCCGATGGGTTGAGAAAATCTCGACCACACAACAGGCATGTCTCAGCCAGCTGACCTGAAGTGGGAAACTGATGAGGCCAGCGGCCTGGGCCGAACCTCGACTGGAAGTCGAGTGTCGACTGTCTGGGGAAGAGGACCTCTCCCGCTCCCATGAACATCGACGGTGGGACTTACCTTTCGAGTCCTTCTTCTTGGACCGAGAGGAGTGTCCCGATGGCCCCTCACCTTTAGTGGAGAGGCACTGGCAAAGCTCCTTAAAAGAAGCTGTATAGGAGGATCCCAAGGAGAGCAAGATAAATGCCGTGACCGAGGATGATAAAGATGCGGCCTGGGCCGCCTTCTCCTCGAGGGCGATCATCTACTCAAGTTGCTCAGCCGAGCCAGCTGCCACGGAAACCGCCAAAAGCACCTCCTTGGACTTCACCGGCGGATAATATTTTCTCGGGGCACCCAAGTTGGAGCCGGGCAGCACGGTCTTCGAGGATGTTTGCCAAAAAAGACCTGCTCTACTCGCAGGCCTGTGGATCGTGGTCAAGCCTGAGGCAGTAGATGCACGTGGAGTGCAGATCGGTCCTGGACATCTTCTGCCCGCATGGGCACCGCCATAAACTGGGAGTTGATTTGTCCATCACAGCCACGAGGAAGAAGCAGACCGAAGTCTAGAAAACTTCAAAATTATTTTTGGGTGAAGCGAAGAGTTTGGATCCAGTCTAAACGCACAGCGCTAAGGAGGGAACCTGAGCTTCCAAGTGTTAAGGAAGATCTGGTGTCATGGGGCGGAGCTGAGAGTTTTACCACCCGAGTGGGTGGGAGGAGCCAGCTTGAAGACCTTCCAGCAAGATTTAAAGTGGCAAGGAACCTGCCCGACAGTGTAGATGAACAACATATCCATGTCCCTAGAATTTCCATATCTTCCTGGACATAAAGTCTCCACCACTCGTTCACACTAATGGTGGAGTACCAAGCTAAATAATCCCCCGAGACGGGAGGCAGGAGATAAAGAGCTCATGTGCTTAGGACAGAAGTCCATTAAGAATGGTCCTGCCAAACAACAGATGCTGTCTGGCATGGACATCCAAGGCGTAGTGTTTAACGAAAGTATGCACGGAGCTCCAAGTAGCCGCACTGCAAATATCTGCAATGGGAACATTATCGATTCCTGCCAGAGATGCCGTGACTGCTCTGGTAGAGTGAGCGTACACTCTGCCTTCCAGCTTGACCTGTGTCATAGAATAGCAATGGCGAAGGCATGCCACTAGCCATGCAGAAATGCATCTGACAGCAACAGGTTGACCCAGCCGGGTCTCGCTGAAGTAAACAAACAGTTGTTGAGCCTTGCAAATTTCTTTCGTTCTATCTAGATAGAACCACAACGCTCTCTTAACATCCAGCGAATGAAGTGTATGCTCCCTTTCATTCCTGAAGTTTGCAAAGTAGGTAGGAAGGACTAAAGGTTGGTTTAGATGGAATTCTGAGACAACCTTAGGGAGCAACTTAGGATGAATCCTAAGAACTACTTTGTCCTTGTGAAATACAGTGTACGGGGGGGGGGGGGCCGTGTCCATGACCAGTGCATGTATTTCAGAAACTCTATGGGCCAAAGCAATGGCCACCAGAAAGGTCGTTTTCCAAGTGAGGAACTTCAACTCGCAAGTAGCTAGAGGCTCGAAAGGTTTACGAATGAGCACATCTAGCACAAGGTTAATGTCCCAGGCTGCAACTGGATGTCTAATAGGAGGTCTAGTATGCAGAATGCCCAAAACACAACTCTTAACTACAAACAACTGAGCCAGTGACATGGAAATACCGGCTCATGATATGCCAAAATGGCACAAAGATGAACTCTGACTGTGGAGAACTGCAGACCTGTGTTTGAGAGGTCTGAAAGATACTCCAAGACTTTATTCAGTGGGCAGGAAAAAGCATTCCAAGAGGATTTTGCACACCAGATAGAGAAACGCTTCCATTTAGCTGTGTAGGTTTTTCTAGTGGCCGGTTTACATTCAGCCAAAACAATATCTGAAACTCTGCGAGAAACACTGAACCTATTCACCTCTATCTCTTCAGCAGCCAAGCGTAAAGGTGAAGTGACCTCAGGTTGGAATGGACCACAGTACCTTGGATTAGAAGGTTCATCTGAAGGGGAAGCATTTTTGGGGGGGTTCCGATAGTCTATTGAGTAGCGGGAACCATATCTGCCAAAGCCAGAATGGGCAATGAGAATCATTCTGCCCTCCTGAGACTCCAATTTGAGTAGTACCCTCTGAATTAGGGGAAGAGGAGGAAAAGCGTATAGAAAGCGTTTTGTCCACTGCAGCCTGAGCGCATCCTGACAAAAATGCCAGGTCCTGGATTTCTGGAGCAGAAGAGAGGCAGTTTTGCGTTGACTGGGGACACGAAAAGGTCCAGGTCTGGGATTCCCCACTCTTTGACTAGTGACTGAACGATGGTTAAGTCAAGAGACCACTCGTAAGGATCCACCTCCGTTCTGCTGAGATGGTCTGCCAGCTCGTTTTGCAATCCTGGCAGGTAGACCACCTGGATCAGAGCCTTGTGCTCCAGGCACCATTATTGCTTCCCTGCATAATGGGTAAGAGTGTGCACTGCCCTGTTTGTTGATGTAGTACATCACTGCCCTGTTGTCCGTTTGAAGGAGAATGTTCTTGTGACAGAGTATGTCCTTCAAAGATTGGACTGCACAGAGGACGGCCCTCATTTCCAGGATGTTTATGTGAAGCTGAGACTCATTCTGAGTCCACGCACCCTGGGTGTGGAGATCCCGGCAGTGAGCTCCCCAACCCATCAGGGATGCATCTGTGGTAATGGAGATCTGATGATCCAGAGGGGCAAAGGGATATCCTTCCAGAAGGTTGTCCTCCTGAGACCACCAGGTGAGTGACCTCTTCAGAGGTTCTGTCACCTTGATGAGAAAGAACTGAGGGTGAGTGGTTGGGGACCACTGAGTACTGAGCATCCACTGAGAGGTTCTCATGTGAAGAGCCAAGGGTACTGTGAACACAGAGGATGCCATGAGGCCCAGCATTTGTTGCATCGAGATAGCTCAAACTGAACTGTGTTCTCTGATGTATCGGACTATCTCTAAGGTATCGCTCCCTCTGTCCTCTGAAAGAAAAGCCTTTGCACAGGAGATGTCCAGAAGAGTTCCTATCTGGAGTACTGTGTGCAGTTCTGGAGACCCCATCTCTGCAAAGATAGACAGAGTGGAGGCTGTCCAGAGGAGGGCAACCAAAATGGTGCAGGGTCTGCACCAGAAGACATACGAAGAAAGACTAAAAGAGATTAATATGTATACCCTTGAGGAAAGAAGGGAGAGAGGGGACATGATAGAAACTTTCAAGTACCTCAAGGGAATCAATAAAGTCCAAGAGGGTAGCATCTTTCAGAAAAGAGATGCGCAAGAACAAGGGGCACAATCTGAAGATGGGGGGCGGCTCAGAATTATGTGAGGAAGTATTTTTCACGGAGAGGGTTGTGGATGCATGGAACAGCCTCCCTGAGGAGGTCGTGGAGTCAAGAACAGTGGGGAGAATTCAAGAATGCATGGGACAGACATAAGGCAGTCCTAGTGGGGGAGTAGGAGGAAGTAAGCTGTTGGTTAACTAGGATCTGCAGCTTATCTGTCAGGTAGGAAAATGGGCAGACTAGGTGGGCCAAGCGGTCCTTATCTGCCATCAAACTCTATGTTTCTAAGAGGAGCTTCTAGGAGGGCAAAAACTGCGATTTGTTGAGATTCAGCAGGACTCCCATGGACGTGAGGAAGTCTGAGGCCGTGGCCACGGCATCCAGAGTCTCTTGCCTGGAGGGACTTGCTAGGAGCCAGTCGTCCAGATATGGGAACACTTGTATTCAGATTTTCCTGAGGTGCACCGCGAGAATTGCACAACACTTTGTAAAAACTCAAGGCGCTGAGGATAACCCAAAGGGCAGGACTGTGAATTGATAGTGTTGACCCAATCCCACGAACCTTAGGTATTTGTGGTGCTTTGGGTGTATGAGGATGTGTTGGTAGGCATCCTGCATGTCCAGGAGGCTAGCCAATTGTGTTGATGAATCAAAGGTAGCGGGGTACCGAGTAATATCATCTTGAACTTTTCCTTGTGTAGGAACTTGTTTAACTTTCTGAGATGCAGAATAGGGCGCATGCCGCCGATTTTCTTTGGGACCAGAAAGTAATGAGAGTAGAAACCTGTGTTTCGCTGATCCAATGAACTACTTCTACTGCCCTGTTGTTCAGAAGGCCTTGTACCTCGGAAGCAAGAAGGTCTGACTGTACCACCGACAGCCTGTGCTGTCGTTTGGGAAGATGATCCAGAGGAGTTTCCGAAAAATTGAGAGAGTACCCCTCGCAGATTATTCTGAGCACCCATTTGTCTGATGTTATAGATTTCCACTGGTGGTAGAACTGAGTCAGGCGTCCTCCCACTGCTGAAGAGGAGTCCCCCTCGGGCAGCTGAGGTGGGACCTGGGCCCCAAACTCAGAAGGTGGCACTGGGTGCTTCTGGAACTTGTGCCTTCTGCTGCGCTTTCTTTTGCGGTTGAGGGTTTTGGTTGCTGTTAAAACCTCCTCTGCCTTTACTTCCAAAAGGACTAACTGTTGTGAAACTGGCGCTTGTTTCTACCTCCCCCCGGGAGGGGACAGGCTCAGGTCTGGCTGTCTTAATGGCAGACCTAGTCTTCCATGTGGCCTCTAGAGCTTACTCCACCTGAGGTCCGAACAGATACATACCGTCGAAAGGTAAGGCCATGACTTACTGTTGGGCATCATTCCTGAAGCCCGAAGTATGCAGCCAAGAGTGGCGATGGGTGCAAATGCCAGCCGCCGACACACGAGAAGCGGTATCAAAGGTGTCCATTGCAGCATTAACCTGTTGGTTATTGGACTCAATACCCCTAGTTATGGTTTGAAGTAGCTCTGAGTTAACCTCAGATTCAGGTAGAGCTTCTACCATTGCTCTGAGCGAATGCTGAAGAACATACTCATACTGAGAAAAATAGCCCTGGTAGCTGGCAATGCACATGCCCAGAGTTGAGACTGCAAAGACTTTTAATGAAGGTGTCTATCTTGCGAGATTCTTTGTTTATAGGCCAGGCTGTAGATTCCTGAGGTAGGGCCTTATCATTCTCTGCCAGGACCACTACTGCATCAGCAAAGGCTTGTGAGTTCAAAATGGGGCAATCCTTGGGAGGGGCATACTTCCTATCTATGGACTTGGCCACGGAAGGAATAAGAGCTGTATTCTTCCACACCATCTGTGAAAGGGTCTCGAAAGAGGGTTGTACCAGAGGGGTTAAATCCATAGGGATCTCCGGGTCATGACGCTACTGGAGACGCAAAAGCTTCCCAGGATCGATTTCTGTGGTCTGGAGAGAAATAGTAGAATTCAAATTCTTGAGCAGAGACTTAAAGAAAAGGTCCTCAACAACAGGCTCTGCAGGAGGACTGATCCCTGCCCCCAGGACAGTGTCAGCATCAATCTCATCACCCAGGCAAAGATCTGGAACAGGCTCCAAATCATCTCCTGATAGTCCTGGGGGGGGACACTGTGTAGACAGGAAAGGAGTGAAAATCAGGAGGAAGACAAGAAGAAGAAAGAATCTGAGTCAAAAACCGCTGAAGACCGGATGGCACCACACTCATCCCCGGCGCCGTCGAGGAAAATGGTGCCGAGAACAAAGCAGCCGCCATCAGGAACAGCACTGCACACGGCACCGACAAAGCCCCGGTGCCGCAGACGGCATCGACAGAGCCCACGGCGCCACAGATGGTGCCGACAGAGCTCACGGCACCGCAGACAGAGAACCCAGCGATGGAGAAGTCGGCACCACAGACAACTTCATAGGAGTCTGAAAACTGTGACTGGAAGTAAAAGAAGGAAAAATGGCAGGAGATAGAGGCATCGGTGTGGACCCCTGCGCCACAGCCATGTGAGGGGGATAAACATCTGAGCGCAGAATCGAAGGCACCAAAGGTGCTGTGTGACTAGGAAGGCACAGCTTCCTCACCTTCCCATCTGAAACCGAACGGCCTGAAGGCCTCGGTCTCGGACTGGTCGGCTCGGGCAACTGGACCAACCTTCAAGCCCACTGCTCCATAAGAGCAGCCCACTGGTGAAACTGCTCATCAGAAGCTACTCCAATAGGCGGGGAGGAGCTCCGGTGTCGAGGAGGTTGGTCACCAGAGACAGAAACCGGTGACTCAGACAGAGGTGGAGACCAGCACCTGGCCCTAATAACAACTGACTGTCTACGCGCAGACGTACCAGAGGGTGACCTCGAGTGACGCCGTTTCTTCTTCGACCTATGTGTCGAAGAAGAACTAGAGACCGAACGATGCCAAGAATAGGACCGTTTCTTTTTATGCTTTCCGGGGGACCGCCCATCTCCCTGAGCATTGGAAAGTCTGTTGTCAGACACCCCCCCTCCACGTAGAGCGGTGGACTGCATCCGGCCCAGCTGACTGATCAGCTTTCATACGAAGTCTCCCTACCGTCACCTGACCCGCTCATGGTCGACTCCGTCAATAGAGGGCTGAATACTTCTCTTGCACAATCGTTAGAATTAATAAATATAATCGGTGCTGATTTGAAATAATCTACAAAATAATAAACTGAACTAAGCTGCTAGTGAAGTTCAACTCCCGGCGGGCGAGCGATGTCGTCACTCAAGCGCACTCGACAGCAGGAAAAAAGTAACTGAGGTGGCTGGAGGGTCAATGCCGAGATACTCATTACCGCATGCGCCAGGCTCACGGTGCCGCTTCCTCGCAGCTCCATCTCAGGCGCCAGCCCTCCTGAAAAAAGTTTGCTCCCGCTGGGTCCTAGCGCCTCCGGCGTACTCCCAGTAGTGTGAATGAGTGGTGGAGACTATGTCCAGGAAGATCTATATATACGAACACGGCCTGTCCAATCTTTACCTTACCGAAGCCACGACTGTAGTTCTTCCTAAACCGGGCAAAGATCCCCTTCTTGTCTCCAATTACCAGCCTATCTCGCTGATCAATGTAGATCTCAAAATTCTCGCAAAAGTCCTAGCCAACTGGATCAATAAAGTCTGGCATGCCCCGATAAGCCCGGAACAAGTTGACTTTGTAACAGGCAGACTTTCTGCAGATCACCTGCATAAATTAACCTATCTGATCTCTGCATCCAGGAACTCCCACACTCCTGCTGCGCTGGTGTCCCTGGATGCAGAGAAAGCTTTTGACAAGGTTGCATGGGATTATCTTTTTCACCTGCTGCCTAAATGCAGATTTCCCCCCAACTTATAAGTTGGATCAAGGTTCTACATACACACACACCACGGCCCGTATACTCTGTAACGGAGTACTCTCACATCACATTACTCTTCAACAAGGCACCAGACAAGGATGCCCATTAACCCCATTCCCATTTAATTTGCATCTTGAACCTCTTATCCGATGTATTAATACCTCCCCATTGGTTTCCGGAATCACTACTGGACCCACCCAATACAAATTGTCCGTCTTCGCGGACGATATACTCCTCCATATCACACACACCCCCACCTCTCTCACTGCCACCGTCGCAATTATTGAGGAATTCGGTAGGTTCTCCAATTACACGTTGAATCTCTCCAAAATGGAAGTAATGCCCCTTAATGTCTTCACTTTCCATGCAGACATCCAACACCTGGGGCTCACGTGGGTCAAAGGCAAGATGATGCATCTAGGAATCTATCTTTCTAGGTCCAGTACCAAAACGAAATGGTATAATTTGTACAGACTCCTTACCCGCATTAAAGTTGACTTATACTGCTGGGCCTTGCTTCCCCTCTCCCTTTGGGGATGGGTAAGTGTGGTGAAAATGAGTGTTCTTCCTCACCTTTTATACCCACTCCAGATGTACAACTATTTCCTTCCAAAAGTCTGGTTCACACAGTTGCACAGAATTATTTCCAACTTTATCTGGCTGGGCAAACCCCTCCATACAGCATTCTCCAAATTGTAGCACACGAAGTCAAGATGGGGCCTCTAACTACCCAATCTTCTCCTCTATTACCTTTCTATTAACTGTTCGGCTTTTCTCCACTGGCTATCCCCGTCACTGTGGGCACATTCGACAGCATATTCCCCACTATAGTTACAAATGGAGAAATCACTATGTACCTTGCACAGCATCGACTTAGGCTCTCTGTTATACGTTCCTCTTAAGCTCATCCCTAAACAACTGCGAGAGTCCCCCATTATGGCTGCACTTAGTGTACACTCCCAGCTATATGCCATCAACCATACTTCTCTCGTACAAGATGTCTCACAACCTATATTACACAATCCTAACTTTAAGATAGGACAGATCCTTGGCCCATTCTTCCGGCCATATGTGAGGAGAATAACTGTCAGTGATTTTGTAAATAACCATAAACTACTGTCTTTCCAGGAGGCTCAACTTAAATTCGACCTCCCCACCTCCTATTGCTTTAAATATATCCAGCTTTCCCACATGCTTCTTCATCACTTTGGGATAGGGGCAGGGCCCTGGGACCAAAATCTAGCTGGCCCTATTCTCCCAGTCATCTCGTCTTCTCCCTCTTCCCATCTCATTTCATTTTTCTATCATCATCTGCGTGATTTCCTGAGGGACATGGAAGGGCAACCTCACTACAAGTGGGACCAAGTCTTGCCTCCCACCCTTTCCACCACCTGTTCCTGGTCTTGGATATGGACCCATCTATACAAGGATGTTAAATAGAACTGTTGTCGCCTTCTGCAGTTCCAGGTAATTCATGATCTATATTACACCCCAGTCAAGCTCCATAAAATGGGAAGCTCTCAACTGGTCTCTGCTCCTGGTGTGGGGAACAACCCGGCACATTACTCCATATACTGTGGGACTGCAGCAAGGCCTCCAGATTTGGTCGGCTATTAAGGCAAAGTCAGACCCCCTTCTTGGCCTCTCTGATGCCTTCCAACCTGAGATATGTATACTGGCGGACTATGGCAACTTCCTGATCAGTAACCAATGCAAACATATGGCTATAATATCCTTATGTGCTAAAAAGTGTTATTAGCGCCACTGGCTGGACCAACACCCCATTCAGGAATGGCTAAATGAGGTACTCTTTGCCTTACAGGCCAAAAATCTTCTGGCAAGTCTCTCAGAGAGAACAAGCTGTTATCACAGAGTGTGGGCCCTCTATACTCATTGCTGACCCTTTACTATATGGATAACTCTGCCCTCCCTTAGTTAGGTCTTTCCCTAACCATGCTTCTATGTAACCCAGTATTAACAACAATTTTACTGGTACATGGTAATACCTGTACATTGTTATTAGTGGTGTGGGCTGGGGAGGGTGCGTCTTGGTGGGGTGGGGAGGGAGGGAGGGCATGTCTGTGTTTATGCCTTAATGTTGTTTGTTTGTAACAATTGAAAAAAAATGGAGCAATAAGGTAAGTTTCCTCATCCACAATGTACTACTGTCATGCTCCTACTTAACACTGTTTACTTCTTTTGTATTGTTCTCTTGAGCTTGAATAAAGTATATTAAATCTGAAAATAAAAAATCACTTTAGAACTAAAGGTAGTGGAAACAGCACACAGCTATATAAACTCAATTACATAAACCTGTTACAAAACACAGAAGTTACCTGGAATCTGTTACTAACATACTAAAATGCTAGCAGAATAGGCCTAACGGTCTTTCGCGTCTGCTCGTTTGGTCAGCCCCCACCGCCTTCTCTGGCTTCTCCCTTCCCAGTTCCAGATATTCTTGCTGCATTGGATTTTGCTTCCAGAACCCTCCCCTGTACCTGTCCCCCACCTCTTGAACCCCTCCACCGTCCTCTGCCTCCACCAGCCCCTAGGCAGCGCATTCCATGGCTCCACCACCCTCTCAGTGAAGTAGCACCTCCTCCTTTCTCCCTGAATCTTCCTCTCCAGCTTCCACCCATACCCTCTAGTGGCCCCCTCCTCCTTCCTTCGAAACACCCTGACTGTTCCTCCCCTATTTACCCCCTTCATGTACAGTACCTGAAGACCTCTATCATGTCCCCCAAGTCACTTCTCTCTTCCAATGTGTACATATTTAGCTCTACGAGCCTCTCCTCATAGGTCCTGTCCCCCAAGCCCCAAATCATTTTGGTTGCCCTCCTCTGGACCCTCTCCAGGAGTTTAAAGTCCCTCTTTAAGTGTGGCCTCCAAAACTGCATGCAGTACTCGAGGTGCGGCCTCACCAAGCAGTTATACAGAGACAGTATCACTTCCCTCCTTCTGGAGGTGATCCCCTAACGATGCATCCCAGCATCCTGTTAGCCTTGGCTGCTGCCTCCTACAAGTCTCTGAGTTGTTCATCTTGACATCCACCACCCCAGGTCCCTCTCAGCCATTGAGACTTGTAGCATCCCCCACAAAGGTGTACACTTGGCGGGGTTTCCGGCCCCAGGTGCAGTACCTTGCATTTCCTGCTTTGAACCTCAGCTTCCACTTTCTAGACCATCTTTCCGGAGCCTCCAGGTCCCCTGTAGGGCCACCCTCCCTCCTCCCATCCACCACCGCCCCCAGTTTTGAGTCATCCAAAGAGAGACTCATCTCACACCTGATACTGTCCTTATGTCAGAGACGTAGGCGTTGAACAGAGGGCCAGGACTGATCCCTGTGGGACCCCACTAATGACCCTCCTTAGGGATGAGACTATCCCGCTAACTACACCCTCTGGGTCTCGGTCCTGGAGCCAATTGCCTATCCATCTGATCATCTGGTTCCCCACCCCCATTTCTCCCAGCTTATCCAACAGGCCCACGTGAGGACCAGAGTCAAATGCCTTGCTGAAGTCTAGAAAGAGGACGTCACTGGTCTACCCAGGTCCAAGGCACTCGTCACCCAGTCATAGAACTCCACAAGGTTTGTCTGACATGATTTCCCGGGACGAATCCATGCTGTCCATCATCCAGGCACCCTGACTTTTCCAGGTCCCCCCCAGCCTCTCCTTGACAATGCCCTCCATCACCTTGCCCACCACTGATGTCAGGCTGACAGGCCTGTAGTTCCCTACCACCTCCCTTGATCCCCCTTGTGGATAGGCACTATATGCACCACCTTCCAGTCCTGGGGCACCCACCCTGTCCTCAGAGAGATGGTGAAAAACTTCGCCAGGACATCCGCAAGTTCCTTCAGCACTCTGGGATGTAATTTATCCGGCCCTGGTGCTTTCTCCGTCTTAAAGGACTTGAGGGCTTCCCTCACTCTCTCTGCTGTGATTTCCACTTCTGCTACCTCTTCTCCCTGCTTAGCCTTCCCTCCTCCTTCCAGTGATGCCTCTCAATGTCCCCAGACCCGCCGATCGGTTAAGGGCCCCCACCCCAGTATCACTGTCTCCTCCCATGTATGATGCAGCACCCCCATTTTCCTTGGTGAAAACTGAGGTGAAGTACTTATTTAGTACCTCAGCCTGCTCCCCCGGGTCTTGTGCCCATCTCTCCCCCCTGTTTTAATCCTGCTAATCTGCCCCTTCACCCTTTGTTTTCCCCAATGTATCTAAAGAACCCTTTCCCTCCTAATTTCCCTGGCCAGGTTCTGCTCCTTCCTTGCCTTAGCCGCCTCACCACCCTAGTGGCCCTCTAGCCATCAGCTTGTAATCCCCCGATCCCTTTCACTCCTTGAGCACTTGAATTGCCTACTAGGCTGCCTTCTTTCCTGCACCACCTCCTGGACCTCCTGGTCCACCAGCAGGAGTTTCGGCCCCACTGTATCGTCTTACTCTTGCACGGGTGCTGGTAGCATCCTGCACCCCTCTCCTGATGATTTCCCACCTACTCTCAGCATCCATGTCTGACCCAGTCCCATCCAAATGCTCCTTAAGGATCCTTCCCATTTCCTTAAAATCCGCCCCCTGCAGTCAGTTACCTCTGTCTTTGTGCAGCCTTCTACCCCTCCTAGGTCCAGGCAGAACCAGACCATGGCATGGTCACTTCCCGCCAATGGGCCCCTTACCTCCAGGCCCCCAATCTGGTCACTGTCTGCCAGGACCACATCCAATACCCGTGCCTCCCTGGTCGGTTCCCCCACCTGCTGAGTTAGGAATATGTCTTGAAAGACATCTAACAACCTCTGTTCCATGGCCACCGAGGATGTCATAGTCTCCCAGTCTGTTCCTGGCATGTTTAAGTCCCCCAACACCACCACGCTTCCCCTGCCCAGTCTGCAGTGTCTCCCAACATCTGCCACCAGACTCTCCTCCAGCTCCTCCGCCAGTGCAGGGGGTCTATACACCACTCCAATTTTTCCTCTCTTGCCCCCCTCTTGTTATCAAGGCGACCCAAATCGCCTCAACGGTTCCATCCGCCTCCTCTACTCCCCCTATGCCAATGCAGTTTCTGACTATCATTGCTACCCCTCCTCCCCTTCCCTCCCCACTATCCTTCCTTAACATAGTGTAACCCTCCAGGTTCAGGTCCCAGTTGCGTTCTGCGGTGGCCCAGGTCTCAGTGACCGCTGCCACATCCACCACTCCCTCAGTTAGTAACGCCTGGAGCTCAGGCATTTTACTGCCCAAGCTCCTGGCATTTAGCAGGACTACTTTCCACCCTTTCCCTATACTTCCATTTCCCCTGCTTGTGTTCCCATGGGGATTCTGTTTTTCCCTGGTCTGTACTTTACCAGTCGGCCTTTTCCGCGATTCCTCTAGCTCCCCAGGGGTGGAGACAGAGTCCCTCCTTTATTGGCCCCCGACAGCCTTTTCTCCCATCCCCCCACAAGTTTAAACCCCACTTTTCATCAAATGAACCTCTATTTTCAACAAGGATTCCCTCCTCCAAATTGAGATGAAGCCTATCTCTAGCATACAGCTCCTTATCCTCCCAGGTCTCCCCAATCCCCCATCAACACATACCCCTGGCCTCACACCACTCCCTGAGCCACTGGTTTATCTCCCTAATCTTCCTTTTGTGTTCCCCACTAGCCCTTGGCACCGGCAGGATTTCCGAGAAGGAAACTGTGCATCCTATGTCATGACAGACACTGGCAAGCTCCCTGAACCTTGCCTGTATCTCTAGCTCACTGTTTCCCTCAATGTCATTTGTACCCATGTGGACCAGTATGTCCGGGGAACCCCCATAATCCTTTGCCAGCTGATATACCTTGTGCTTGGCCCTGTGCACCGGTAGTCCAGGGAAGCATTTTGTTCTAACTGGCCAGGCTTCTCCCTTCCTACCTCATTTGATACCCCTGATCATAGAATCCCCCAACAGGAGCACTCTGACCACTCCTATTCCTCCATTCCCCCCCTTCCATGTCCCTCATCCTTCCTACTGGCCCCTTGTTCCTCCCCCTATCTGGGTGCCACATGCCGTCTCCTCCTTATTTACCCTGGCCACCCCCTTCCTTACGATCCTATGCCTCTCCTTCTACGGAGTATCCTTCTGTACCTCGCTAACTCCCCCCTCACTGCTCGCGACTGGTCCTTCTCCCCATCCGCTAAACTAGCCTGGCTTGTCCTCCCTTCCTTCCTGTCTCCATTTAGTCCCTCCTTGCTTGTCGTGCTCCCCTGGCCTAAACCCTCAGCTCCCTTTACTGTATCCTCCTTGTACTTCTCCTTGCCCTTTCCTCCCAACTGGTCCTTCTCCTTGTGCTTTCCTCCCTCTTCCCCCTGCCCCTCCTGCTCTGATTCACTGCTCCCCCCATTTTCCTGCATTCCAGGTTCCCCCCGTTCCTCCTGCTATCCGGCCCCTGCCTCCTACCCCCCACTCCCTTTCCATCTCTAACCACCCCTGTCATGGCTATATCACCCCCCTCATCCTCAAACAGATGAAGAGAACTGAATTGGTTACTGAGCGTAAGGTCTGATCCACCTCCCTGCCTTGCTTCCTTTTGTCCAGCCCCGGCCATCTGCCTACTTCCCTGAGAATGTTGTCCCTCTGGCCCCCCCTTTGTGAGGGTTCCCAGTTACCCGCCTGCTTCCTTGGTAGTGTCCTCCTTTTGGGCCCCCTCTGCCAGGGTCCCTGTGTGACCCCAGAGTATTCTCCTGCACTAGTGCTTGGTGCAACCCTGTGGGAGATCCCCTGGCCCCTTCCCCAACCATACCTCCCCACTTCCCCCAGCTGTCTCCTAATCCCCGCAACCTCCCCCCTAAGCTGTGCCAGCCGGTAGCACACTGGGCAACCACTGAACTTCCAAGCCCAGTCCAGTATCATAGCTGCTCCACACCCTGTGCACCCACCACCCTCCCAAAGATGCCGGCCCTAATGATGTGTGGTCCCATCCCCCTCCAAGTAGGTTTCCTTGGGTGAGCCACCAGGTTCCCCACTAGTCCAAGATACACCCCTACTGCCTAATCAGGTCACCCACTAATCCTAGATACAGTCTCACAGTAAACCGGTAACCCTGTTACTAGGTGCAGTACAACACAGTAAACTTATAAAGGAAGGAACAACTCCCTAAGCTCCTCTCTCCCAGCCTTTAAATCCAACCCCCAGTGGCTAGGGACTACCTGAGCTGCACCTGCAGCCTTTTCCTCCAATTGCAGGGCAGGTGTTCCCCTATAAATTAGCAGAGCTCTGGGGAGGGAGGGTGGGGAGGTGGGTCTTGGGCCTACACCCGACTCAGAGAGTGCATCAGCCCTGTGTCTGCCCCTCCAAGCCCTGCAGCCAAAGAACCAGCCCCAAGCAAATTCCACCATTTTTTTTTTTAATCAGAAGAAATAGGCCTCCACCAGCGCAGCCTGTTACACAGTGAAACATCCAACAAATGAGCCCACTTACAGCCACCGAACCAGTTTTCAAACTTCCAACAGCCCCAAAAACAATACCCTGCTAGCCCCTTAGAAGTAAGAAAGAAAAGAAATAACCTTCTACCAAGTAAAATCCACAAGAAACCCTGTAAAAACAACAAGAAGCAGCTATTGTCCTGGAACATAACTGATCCTGTCCCCTTCCAGTTCCTTCTGAGAAGCCAAAGCAACCAAATTGTTACCAAGCAGAGACACTTCCTGAAGTGTAATCAGCAAAAGAACACCCCAAAAGCAGACTGTAGAAAATCACTTTATAACTCCTCCTCCTCAGTTTTTTCCCTCTGGAGATGAAGGGAGCAAGACTGATGCCCTGGGGACCTAAGAAGAGTGAGGAACCCAGCTCTCAGAGAAAAGATGGAAACAGCAGACAGCCAGGTCCTGAATAGGAGCATCAAAAAGGGGGATTGTGAGAGGGAATAGACCTGATGACTGAGATCCCCTCAAAGATCTACTGTTACAGTAAGTTCTTACGTGACTGTTCTATCTTTTTCGGGGGTATTTCAGTCATCAGGTTACACCATAAGAATGAGTCCCAAGCAGTGACAAGAGTCTACGGACAGTCTGGGAGGCTGGATCTCCACAAACGTAAGACAGGAGAGGTGGAACAATCACCCAGTCAAGGAGCTTCTTAAACTTACAACATAAGACCTTGCAAACTGAACCGATCAAGGAACTCCATAAACTTACGACAGGAGTCATTGTAGAACAGCCCTCTCCAATCCTGTATGGGCTCAAGAAGCCATGTCCAGACTGTAATGCATGGTGAAGGTGTGGACTGTATTCCAGGCAGCAGCAGCGCAAATGTCAGCAGCTGTAATCCCTTTGAAACAAGCCACAAAGGTAGCCATGCCTCTGGTGGGGTGAGCTTTGACAGTTCCAGACAATTGTTTGCCATACTCATTCTTGCAGAGCACAATGCTATTTGCCAACCATTTGGATAAACATTGCTTAGAAACTGAAGCGCCCTACCTACCTGGGGCAAAAGAAACAAACAACTACTTACACTTCCTGGCCTCCTTAGTCCTGAGCAGGTTAATATTTCAAAGTATTGCGCACATCTAAAGTATGGAGCAGTGCCTCCCCTGGATAGGCACACTCCAGAAAATAAACAGGAAGGTGGACTGACAGTGTAAACTCAGAAACTACCTTAGGAAGAAACTTGGAATTTGTGTGCAAAGACAGCCTGAAAAATCAAATACGGCTCCGAGCACCAGAGGGCCTAAAGCTCTGGAATTCTTCAAGAAAAAGTAATTGCAGCTAAAAAGAGTGCTTTCCGATAGAGAAAGTGCAAATTGTAAGTCGCAATTGGCTCAAAATGAGACAAGGTCAACTTTTCCAAAATCAAATTCAGTCACAAGCCGGGACAGGAAAAAAGATTGGGGTTTCAGATATAGGATATCCCTGAGGAAGGTACGGTAGACATCCAGTTGAGGAACAGTGCAGTCACCCACGGGCTCGTGGATGGCAGAAATAGCCGAAAGGTGGGCCTTGAGGGAGGAATACTGGAGGCCTGAGTCAGGCAAAGAGATCACGTAGTCCAGGACATGCTTCACCGGTCAGGTGAAGGGGTCAAAGGAACATTGGCTGCCCAGGTGGCAAACAGTTTCCACTTCATGGCATAAGTGGCACGAGTGGAGGGCTTACAAGCAGCCACTAGGACGTCTGCCACCCTACTGGAGATGCCAAACCTGGTGATGGCTACATCCTCAGGAGCCACGAATACAGATGGAAGGACCTCAGACTGGGACGGACCAGGGTCCCCTGATCCTGGGTCAGCAGATTCCCTCCGGTCCCTCTGCCAGCTGCTGAAGCAAACAAAACCATATCTGGTGAGGCCAGAATGGCGCCACCAGAATCATGTTAGCTCCTCCCATCTGCAATTTGATTGGCACCCTCTGTATTAGTGGGAAAAGAGGGAATGTGTACAGAAATCTCCCGCTCCAAGACAGAGACAATGCACACGCCATAAAACTCCAGACCGTGGATCTAGCGAGCAGAAATTGGGCAGTTTTGCTTTGTGTGTGGACACAAAAAGGTCCAACTCTGGATGACCCATTTGTCGAACAGATCTTTTGCTATGGATGAGAGAAGCTCCCGTTCGTGCATGCTGGACTAAGTCCTGCTGACGCTGTCCGCCAGGGTGTTTAGAACGTCTGGTATGTGTTCGGCAGATTGTGTCAAATTGTGGTCCAGTGTCTTGAATGTTATGCCCAGAAACTGAAAAAGCTGAAGAGTACCTTCCAGAGTGGACAACAGCTGCTCCCTGGATGGGGCCTTGAGAAGCCAGTCATCCAGGTATGGAAAGACATACAGTCCCTCTCTTCTGAGGGCAACCACTGCTAAGCACCTGGTAAAGACACACGGCAAAGAAGATAAGCCCAAGGGCAATACCTTGAAATGGTAATGTTCTCCCTGAAAAGCAAAGTGAAGAAACCTCCTGTGACGAGGAAAGACCGCGATGTGCAGGTAGGCATCCTACATGTCCAGTAAGCAGAGCCAGCCCCGGACTTGAGGAGGGGAAACAGACTTAGTAAGGCCAACATTCGGAACTTTTTGTACTGGACATAAAGACTGAGGTCTTTCAGATCCAAGACTGGCCTCAGATCTTCAGTCTTTTTGGGAACCAGGAAGAGTGTTGACTAGAACCCCTGGTTTCTCTGCCTCTTTGGCACCAGTCCGATTGCCTTCTTGCGAAGGAGAAACTGCACTTCCTCCTGGAGAACACAGAGATGAGTCGGGGGGTAATCTGAGGAAGGTGGGGGGTATCTGGAGGCTGCTGGATGAGCTCCAGAGTATGACCGCACTCCATGCTCTGCCGGAGCCAAGTATCTAATGTTATGCTTCTCCATGAATTCAAATGGAGGGAGAACCGATCTCCGACCGCCAACTCCTGGGCCTGGACTAGAGGAGAGGGGTCGGGCAAGGAGTCAAGCTGAGGAGGGGCCAGCAGAGGAGGCTGGACCCTCAGTCCTGGGATGCTTGGCTGCCACTCCAGTATGGGAGGCGGCACGCAGGGAGGGCTGGGCTCTGTGTTTGCCCTGAGGAGGGAAGCCGGAGCCTGGTCTGTTAACTTGCTTAAGGAAAGTAGGGCACCCCCTACCACACTGTTTAGTGTGGTAAAGGGAATGGACGGACTTAATGGCCATACCCGAGGCCTGAAGATCGCTAATGATGCTCTGGATATGCGAATCAAAGAGCTTAGTGCCATTAAAAGGGGCACTCAGCACCAAACCCAGAAGCCTCGATTGCCTATGCAGGTAGATCCCAGTGGCCGCCACCCTAGCAACAGTATCGTGTGATAAACAGCCAATCTGCTTGTTATTATTTGTACTACATTTGTGATGTAAATATATGCTTCTTTGAATTTCTGTTTGGGAAATACGGCAGTCAGCACAAGGAATCGTGGGACCTTGGATTTTCGAAAACATACTGTTCTCCCTCTGAGCGGAAAATCTAATTAAGAACTTCCTTTAGATACCAGGGTGTAACAGACTGTAAAACACCCATTTCTGTGAAATCAAGGAAACTGGCCATAAACAGGCTGCATTTTATGGCCTATTAGGAGGAAAGCAACTTCTGACAAATACTGGTTAGATTTCTCACCACTAAGAGAAATAGCTCAGGAATTTCCTCTGAAGATCAAAGAGGTAATTCTGACATGCCAAAAAGCAGGCTCACCAATAAAAAAAAATATATATATATAGATATATTTGTCGAATGCTTAGCAACATGTAGATGCATGAGACTAATCTGGTATGCAGGAAGAGAGTGACCTCACAGCCAGCATCACCACTGAGCTGTGATCTCACAAGCTGGGTGGGACCCTTGTTCCATATAGATGGTCAAAACTAACAGAAGGTTGTGCTTTTATCTCTGGACTCCTGAAAGAAAACACTCTTAAGAAGAACTTCGACCAAAATTAGGTAAATTCAACCACCACTATTAGCTAACTGAAACTAGGGTAGGATTAGATATTCAGTAAAGCGGTTAGTTTATAATTGTCCATTTACTTTTACGACTGTACCCTAAATGTTATATGTTCTGTGTTTTGTATTTCATTCACTATTTTTAATTTTAGTAACTTTGTTTTCCTTGAAATCCTGCCTGAGCCTTTTCCTCATTTTGAGTGTGAATGCTGAGACAGTGTTGATAATTCTGATAGAACTGTTAAGCACTTACAGCTTACCAGACGCACCAAGGTCTTAACTGAGTCAAAAGGGGGATTGTGAACCAGGTTGTGTGACCACTGGGTTAAGTACTGCACTGTATTTCTCCGAAGAGGATGTGATATTTGAACCGGTTAACTGGGCATGCAAGCTTAAAAGGGTTCATATGAGCCGGCCCGCCAGCGTAGCGGTTGGATTTCCGCTTGGGACGCCAGTGACCGGGTTCGGGGAATGAGCTCGGGGTGGCTGGAGGGTACTGCCGGGGAGACAACTGAGGTGTCCCGACTGCTCGTTGTCTCGGAGCACAATCCGGTGTTGGGTGACCACTGGTGGAGGCCAGGGTGGCGCAGCACATCCCGGGTTCATAGGTGGGAGGTCGCGTGGCAGGCGTCAGCTTTCACCTAGGCGTCCGGATACCGCGCACTGCGGAAAAAGAAAAATTGCTCCTTTCAGCCAGATGACGGCCTCGGTCCTCCGCTGACTCTTAGACCCCGAAAACAGCCTGCCTGTACCTTCCCCTGCAGCACTCAGACCAATGAGCGACCACGCTGGCCTGTCCCCACGGTGCCTTTGCGGAGCCGTCTAAGCGAAGGAAGCCAGGTTACCTGGGGGGCTGCTGATATGGGGTTGAAAGGCTGCAGTAGGGTGGCGGGAGCGGCTGGGGTGTACCTTGGAGACCTGAAGGGAAGACCGAAGGAGAGCTCGGGTAGGCGGCTAAAAAAAAATAAATAAAAGGGTTCATATTTGACCCCAGGACTCGAGACTGATAGTTGTTAGGACCCAAAACAGAAAGGATTGTTACACTGTTTGTCTCCTGTTCACATATTGCACTCCATGGTTTGGCACTGTCAGAGCAGAGGGCCTGACTACCGGAGTGCATCTGTGACAGATCTGGTTGGCAGCAGTGCGATATAAAGGATTTGGTTTGCAGTGCTGCAATCAAAAGATCTGTTTGCATACTGTGAAATTATTTGTGACACGAGCATTAACAGTCCAGTGCGTCAGGTTGATAGCTGTAACAGTTCACACACAAAATAAGGCAGTGATTTAAAAAAAAAAAAAAAAAAGAAATACATCATTGTGGTTACAGTCTAAGTTCCCTACCCGTTTTTTTTTTTTTACGGGTGCAAGCTAGTGTAGCCGTAGGTTAGGGAAGAAGATGACTTCCACCTACAGTGAGTACACTGCAGGATACCTGAGGCAGTTGTGCCAGGAAAGAGGAGTCCATTGTGAGGGGCGAAACAAACAGCACCTCATGGAGGCTCTTGTGGCAGCTGATGCCCCAGACCTCGAGTCACAGTCGGTGACTGAAAGGGACCAGACCTTCGGCGTGGAGGGACACGGGACCATCGCAGTCTCTAGTCCCAGTGAGGAGGACAGCGGGACCAGTGTGAACCGAGAGCCACAGCTGCAGGGGAGGACCGCCACCATGCTGGAGCCAGAAGGGATCAGGCTGCAAACAGAGTTGCAGAGAATGGAGCTTGAATTTGAGCAGAAGTTGTTCCAGATGGAGATGGAGAGAGAGTAGTAGTGTTGAGCAGAGAGAAGCTGAATGAGAGGAGCAAGAGCACCAGAGGAAATTTGAACTGGAGAAGCTACAACTCCAAAGACCAGCACTAGAGCAGGTAAGTGGCATGGGTGAACCTGGGACTCCAGGACTGGGTTACAAATTAAATTCTAAATTGATAGCTGAATTTAAAGAAGGGGAGGACATGGATGCATTTTTTAACTTATTTGAAAAGGTATGCATTCAGGCAAAAATTCCCAGAGTCCTGGAGCTTCCAGCTATCCCTGCTGCTTACCAGGAAAGCTTGTGACGCATTGGGTCGAATGGACAATCAGGACAGTAATGATTATGGCAAACTTAAAGCTGCATTGTTAAAAAAGTATGACTTGACAAGCTGACACGTACAGAGTTAAGTTCTGTAAGCGCAGGAGAAGCCCTGATATGAGCTACGAGGAGCTAGCCGCTAAACGACGTCAGTTTTAAAAACATTGGTGGGAACGGATACAAGCAGACTCTGTAAAGAAAACTGAGAATGTTGTACTTTTGGAGCAGTTCTTTTGGGCTTGCCCAGCAGAGCTGAAACCCTGGCTAGAGGACCGAGATCTAAAAGCAGTGCAGGAGGCTGCCGAACTCTCGGACCGCTATGCCAGGAGCAGACCTGCTCTGAGAGGGAGTGGGGTTGGTGTGACAGTGCAGAAAGGAAAAAGCATGCCTTCAGGGCAGCTAAAACCCTCGCTTCCTCCACCGAAAGTGGGCAGCCCCAGGTTACAAAGAAAGGATTTGCCTGATAAAAGAAAGGAATGTTGGTTTTACAAACAACCTGGATCTTGCAAGCCAGTGTCCTAAAAAGGCAGAGTGTGCACAAAGTGGTGCTGGGAAAGATGTGGGCTTTTTGTGTATCCCTGAAAGCATGCCAATAAACATGAGGGAGCACATACACTCAGTTACTGTGAATGGGGTGCAGACCGATGGTTTAAGGGACATGGGGGCATCGTCCCTTACTTTGGTAAAAGGGGATTTGGTTGAGCCTGAACAGCTTATACCCAGTTTGTTACAGTATGGGGATTCACTGGAGAGGAGAAAATGCTGCCACTTACTAGTGTTCTCCTGGACTGGGGTAAGACAGGAGAGACTGTGCAAAAAGTTGCAGTGGCAGAAAATCTTACCCTGGATGCGATTATAGGGAACAGTCTCCAAAAGGTGATGGTGTGTGCAGTTACCCGGAGTCAGGCAGCAAAGGCAAATTGTGGTTCCCTGGACCCCACAGAAGCCCCTGTGGAAAACACTGGCAGGCTGGTTTCCCGATATGGAGAATAGCGAAAGGGGGTAGAAATTCCCCAGGCAGCAGTTAACAGGACAGCTACAGAAGGTTACTCTGAGGAGGGAGGGGTAAGCCAATTGTCAGAGAGCAAGGGACCATAGTTTAGAAATGGAAGAGGACCTGTCCCATGCCTTGGGAATGTGTAAAGATTTTGCAGATGCTCAGAAAAATGACTCTAGTTTAGAGAGGCTGAGGGCTTGGACAGATTCTGATGGACCACAGGGAGGTGATGGGAAACACGAGTTTACTGGGACAACGGACTGCTGTATACGCAGGATGTAAGGACAAAGGGAGGGGTGATGGGCAGGCAGCTTGTCGTCCCCCAGGTGTACTGTGAGCAGTTGCTCAAGATTGCTCATGATATCCCAATGTCTGGACATCTGGGAGTAGCACACACTATGCAGTGACTGGCCCAGAATTTCTATTAGCCCAACTTCACCCAGCAGGTGAAGGAATATTGCAGGTCTTGTCACTGGTGCCAAGAAATAAGGAAGGCAGGTAGTAAAACCAAAGCTGCCATAATTCCCTTGCTCATAGTGGAGGAGCTATTCCAGACGGTAGGAATGGATATTGTGGGGCCTTTGAATATCCGTAGATCCTCTGGGAAGAGGTTTATCCGAACAGTGGTAGATTATGCCACCTGGTACCCAGAGGCAAAAATCTGTCAGGACTTCCTGCAGTCCTTCGTCTGGTGTACGTAGTACCTGGGTATTCTATGTACATCTAAAGTATGAGCAATTCTTCTCCTGGATTGGCATGCTCAGGAAAATAAACTGGCAAGTGGATGGTTTGATTCAAAGTAAACACAGACACCACCTTTGGTAGAAACATAGGACTGGTATGCAAAGTCTTTGTGAAAAATCAAATAAGGAGGCTCACACAGTAGAGCCTGCAGCTCTGAAATTTTTTGAGTGGAAGTAATAACAAATAAAAATAATGCTTTCCAAATAAGCCACAGCTGGCTCAAAAAGAGCCAAAGTAAGCTTCTCTAACTCAAAATTCAGATCCCAAGCTGGGACTGGATTGCAGATAGGTGGCTTCAAGTGCAGAATGCCTCACAAGAACGTAAAAAGCCACCTCCAGCTGAGCAACCATACGACCATCAACAGGCACATGGAAAGCTGAAATGGCAGCCAGGTACACCCAGATAGAAGTGTACTGCAGTCCAGCATCAGACATGGACAACAAAAACCTGATTCACTGGACATGTAAATGGATCCATTTGATGGGAAGCGACCCACAAAGCAAACCACTTCCACTTCATGGAATAAGTGGTTCTGGTGGAAGGTTTTCTGGCAGCCACTAGAACGTCAGCCACCTTTTGAGACCCCCCAAACCTAGCAATGGCTACGTCTTCAGCAGTCACGCATGTAAATGGAATGACGCGAGGCCTAGATGAACCAGGGTTCCCAGTTCCTGGGACAGTAGACACTTGCACAGAGACAGAGGCACTGGTGGTTCCACTGCCAATTGTTGCAGTAAGGGGAACCAGATCTGACAAGACCAAAGGGGAGCAATGAGCATCAGAGTGGCTCCCTCCATTTGGAGCTTGATTAAAACCCTCTGGGTTACAGGGAAGGGAGGAAAGGCATAAAGGAACCTCCTCTTCCAAGAGAGGGACAACGCGTCTTGCCGGAAAACTTCAGGCCCTGGAACAAGTGAGCAGAAAAGTGGCAGCCTTGCATTGAGTGGGAACGCAAAATGTCCAACTCTGGATCACCTCACCTGTTTAACAGTTCTTCTGTGACCAAGATCAGCAGTTTCCACTCATGTGACCTGCTTAGCCTATCTGCCAAGATGTTTTGGATGCCTGAAACATGTACTGCCGACAGTTCTACACTGTGTTCCAGAGCCCAATACCAAACCCTCATCAGGATAGGAATGAGTTCCCCCCAGCTTGTTATGTAGTGCACCACACTGATGTCTGTCTGCACCAGCAGATGTCCTGGGGACACATGGGTCGAGAAGGCTTGTAGGCTGTACAGAACAGCCCTCATTTCTAGAATGTTTATGTGGAGGGTGCTCTCTACATTCTTCCATGTTCCCAGAGTCTGATGGTATCCCAGATGTGCGCGCCCCCCCCCCCAAGCTTATCCTTGAGGCATCCATAGTGAGAATCTGGTGAGGGGAAGGAATCAGGAAAGGAACACCTTTCAGTAAATGGTCAGGTTCCATCCACCACTGAAGCACCTTTCTGACAGGGGGTGTTACTAAGACCTTCTGCTGTAGGTCGTTGGTGTGTTGATCCCATTAAATCCGAAATGTCCATTGGGGAATCATCATTTTCATCCTGGCCAGTGGTACAGTAACAATGGTGGCTGCCATTAGGCCCAAGAGCCTGAGGAATGTCCTGGCTGTGACAAACCTGTTGCTGTATACCATCTGGGCCTGTATATGCTATATACCATCTGGGCCTGTGTAATCAGGCATTCAGCACTGTCCTAGGGTAGAAAGGCTAAGCCCTGAGTGGTGTCCAAGACTGCTCCTATGTATTGCAGGCACTGGCAAGGGGTCAGGACTGATTTGGATGGGTTGATCATAATCCTCAGGGCATCTGCTTGGTATGTGTTAGGATCTGATAAAGCTGCTCTTTGGAGTGAGCTTTGAGCAGTCAGTCGTCCAGGTAGGTGAAGACATACAGTCCTTCTCTCCTGAGGGCTGCTGCCACGACTGCTAAGCATTTGGTAAAGACCTGTGACACAGATGATAAGCCAAAGGGCAATACCCTGAATTGGTAATGTTTCCCCAGTAAAAGGGACCCAAGTTACTTCCTGTGAGGGGGACAAATCTTGATATGCAAGTAAGCATTCTGCATGTCTAGGGAACACATCCAATCCCCTGCTTATAGTAGTGGCAACCGTCATCGAAGAGTGACCATTCTGAGCTTCTTTAAAGAAATGAAGATGTTCAGATTCCTGAAGTCTAAAATGGGCCTCAGATCCCCTGTATATTTGGGGACTAGGAAGTAATGAGAGAAGAACCCCCTGTTCCTTTGTTCCCAAGGAACTGGTTCTATGTCCTTTTTCTACAATGGGGCCTGTACTTCCTCTGGCAGCAATGGCATGTGTGCTGGAGGATAGGCTGAAGGAGTTGGTGGATTGTCTGGAGGCAACTCCAGAAACTCTAGGACATGGCCCTGTTCTATTACCTGCAGGCTTCGAGCATCTGATGTGACCTTCCTCCACTAGTCCAGGTGTAGGGAAAGGCGACCCCCTACTACCACCTTCGAAGGTACTGATGGATGGGGGTCTAAGAATGAGCCATGCAGATGCAGGCCCTACAGCTGCAGCTGCATTCCCACCTTTAGGGCTTTTTAGTGGGCACTTGTGTTGAGTCCTGGGGCTGGCAAGGCTGATCCTCCTCTGCTTTTGCTGTTGTCTGGCCCCTGAACAGTGTCTAGTGATGGCCGGATGAAGAGACACACACTGCCTACTTCTTAGTTGCGTATGGCAGAGGGAGTGTACCGATTTCAAAGTCCTGCCCGAAGTCTTTAGGTTTGAGAGGATATCCTGTACATCTTCTCCAAACAGTTTATATTCTCTGAATGGGGCATTTAAGATGGACTGCTGCACATCACTACCAGACCCTCCCACCCTCAACCAACAGTGCCTTTTCAGCAGACGGCCGAAGCTGCTGCCCTAGCCAAGGCATCAGAGATATCGTAGGTAGACCATAACAGATGTTTACCTACATCTGCCCCTCTGGAGGGCTTTTAGTAACTACTACTTCGGAGTACCCTCTGGGAGGGCTTGGGCCACTGTCATGGCCTTTCTTTTTTTGGTATTTTACCATATGGGCCTGATAATTATAGCTGAAGTGAAGGTCCTCTTCCCCAGGGCATCTAGCCTCCTGGACTCCCTGCCAGGAAACAAAAAGAGCTAAGGTGTTTAGGCACCTTAGACCTATCATGAACTACACTTATCAGAACTAAATAAGCCTCAGGTTGGCCTACAAAGAAGGACTTTCCTGAGGGGGCCTGGTACTTCTTATCTGCCTTCCTCGGAATGGCAGAAATCATGTTTGGCCTATGCCAAGCAGCCAGGGTGACATCCTCTAGGGCAGGCAATAGAGGGAGGATGAGAATAGGTGGGGAGTCTGGTAGCTCTAAGAACTCCACCAAATTCCTTTTTGTAATATCTTGCTCCTCATCTTAAAACCCCATGGCAGCCTGGAGTTGCTGCATCATGGAGACAAATGAAGGCTCTTTTTTTTTGGGGGGGTGGGGAGAGACCTCGTAGTGTACACAGTACAGTCCTCACTTCTGGTGGAGATAATGGAGCTGGATCTCTCATAAGAGCTCTCCACATATTCCTCCGCCTCTTCCTCACACATTATGAGGTCAGGATTGTATTCCTGATCCTCGTCAATGTGCTCTGTAGGCCTCAAGGAGGGGAATCAGAGAGTTTTTTTTTTTTCAAACTTTTAAGAGTTCAGCTTACAGCGCATTATAAAGGCAACTGGCATGCTGACCTAGTAGGCAGTGGCACTGGGGTTTGTGTAGAGTGCCCCATCAATGCTGCACCTGTAACAGGAAGAGGAGGTAGCAGGCACTGTAGCATGTCTGTAAAGGACGAGAGCACCACCTGCACGTCGGTGCTTGCTCGCACTGCAGGTGCACCTTGCGATGTCGATTGGGGAGGTCTTGTCCCAGACGTCAACAGTCCTTCACCAGCCATAACAGGCCTGGCAGTACTCACTGCCTGTCCCAACCTGGTGGATTCTGATGTCTGGGCGACAGGGGGGCATCGCCGCTAAAGCAGTCTCTTCTGTGCAAGCTCTTTCTCCATCCTGGCTATCTGCTGCATTGAAAGTTGAGTTTCCAGAGCATTTTTGTGGCATCGCCAGGTAGCTGTGTTGAAGTTTAAGCAGATCTCACAAGTCTTGATGTTATGGGCCATGCCGTGGCAGCACACGGAGACATCGTGCAAGTCACCCGAGTAAATCTTTTCACTACATTCACAGTATCTAAAGAGCTTTGCAGGTTCTTTAGACGGCATACATGATGGCGGCGATCACTTATAAAAAGTGATGGTGAACTAGGGAGAGAAAAACTGAAAATACTGAGTAGCAGTCAGCTGTAGTGATGGTGTCTCCCTGGAGGGTCCAGTGAGTATGGTCAATGGTGGGAAAAGAACTGAGGAGGGGAAAGGGCCACCCACATTTATATGGGATCTGTCGATATAAGACGTTGTCATGGGTGGCCCCCAGTGGACTGCTTGCCAAACGTTTCCATGTAGTCCTAGTGCCTGGCAGCTATAGTTCCCTAAGTGTGACCTGATGAGAGAGAGATCCTCGAAAAAGATCCAAAATTTAGAAAGAAAGGAAACACAATGAAGTAGACACTGGGAGTCCAAGATGGCAGGAACAGGGATTGCTATAGGAGACAGAGATGAATGGGAGATGGGGTGTTAAGAGGTAAAACGGCAGAAAGAATGGAAGAGAGGACCTAATCTGGCCAAGTGCAATTTGGGAGCAGCCCCGAAGACCGCATCTGTGTAATCAAACACTGGCAAAACCATTTTTTGAATAATTTCCTTATGAACTGGAAATGGGAGGCAATCTTTATTATGGTAAAGGGCTCCAAGTTTTGGAGGTAGTTTCCTAAGAATGGCATTGATATGTATAGAGAGACATCAAGGTTACGATCAAGTCATACACCAAGATACTTAAAGAAGGGGCCATCATCCAGATGTGAGCCATAAAGACTGATGAAAGAGGGGTAGGAGGGAAGCTTGGAAAGTTTTTCCCTTGTACCAAAGGACATGGAAACCATCCTTTCAGCATGAACAAATGAAAATTATTCACTCACCGTAATTCTTAATCTTCTAGGAATATCTTCACCACTGATGCACACTAATGGGTTCAGAGCCGGAGGCATTGGTACTCTGCAGGAGACAGAAATTTTCAGAAGGACTGGTGCCAAGGCAAGCTGCGCACACGTGTGGCACTACCAGATTGGCTTGTGCTGCATGGCTTACCTTAGCACCAGCCCTCAACTGCCTCAGTACCTTTTTTACCGAGAAGGTGCAGCATAATTTAATTAGCACTAATGCACTTGACCTAAGGGCGTATGATAGCCCTGATAACCCGTATAAAAAGGGTCAAAAATCCAGTAACAGTGTTTTTACAGCCCAAACCAAGAACATGGGGTTAAACCAACACACTGACTGGAATGAGCCCAGGGGATGGTGGGTGTGCATGTGAATCAATGGTGAAGATATTCCTAGAAAATCAAGACTTAAGGTGAGTTTGTAATTTCTATATCTTCCAGTAACCAATCTTTACCATTGATTCACACTAATGGATCAGAGTACCAAGCTCAGACAAAGTCCCCCGGATTAGGGCAGCAAAAACCGAGGCTCACTCGGGACAGAAGTTCAATCAGTTTTGAATTTTACACAATCTCTATTTCACTCCTGCCAAGCTTCACAAGATGGGTAAACGTGCGTCTCCCACCTGTTCCCGCTGTGGACTAGCAGAGGGCCATTTGAGACATATCCTCTGGGAATGCCAGAGGGGGATTCCTTCCTGGAATTCTATCTGGCTTTCCCTAGACCCACGTCTAGGGTTGGAATCTTTCTTTACCCTTGAGGTTTGTCTCGTTGGCTTTTACCCAGAGGAGCTTTTCAAGCCTCACCGAGTCTATACATCTCTGATTACCATCATGGTGAAGTTAATAATTTGCCGGCATTCGTTGGATGATGCCATCCCGACTTATAAAAGAGTGGCACCAGGAGATCTTGCTGGCTCTCGAGATGGAAAGACAGACTGCCTATAGGCAAGGAAGGCCACACTGCTTTAAAGTCTCGCTGGGATACGGCTTTATGCCTTATTATCCATCTTAGCCCATCAACAGGAGCCCCAACCTGCGTCCTCCTTGGAATGTCATTCCAGTCCATCCTCACCTGAGTACAGTGATAGTTGATAACTGTTTTATTTTTATTTTTTTGTTACTTTATTTTTTTAATTATATCATCATACAGACAACGTTGCCTTATTCAGGACATACCAATATCATTAATACAAACCATAGAGAGAAAGCTACTTCTCTCATTAATCTTAGAACTAATGCTTACCAAATATTTTGATACCACATAGGGGGGAAGCTAAACATTTTTTAACTAACAAGTACAATAATATTTTAAAGCTGTGTTTACAAGCCCATGAGCAGTGTGACTATATCATTTCACTAAAAGCTAGTATGTTAAAGTCCAACAAAATAACGTCCCAAAGCTGGGACTATAGATGTCACACTATATCGCTTTAAGTCCTGCTAAAACATTAAAGGCAACATTTACCCCAGCAGAGACTAATCTTTTAAATAGTATACCCCATGCACCAAGTAAAATTAAGCACTGATACTACTGTGTTGGTTAACCATGTAAAGTAGGTATAACAGCTCTATAGTACTAAAATAGGCTATATAAACATAAATATGTCACCTAATATGGTATGGTTATTAATAAAACAGAAGAGAGACCTATTATACTAATATTCAGTTCTGTGGCTTCATTGATTTTAAAGGTCTCGGGGATTATCCACATCTCAAAGAAAAAAAGAAACAAGATGGGCCGTTAGGAAAGTTATTATATGGAATGTCATAAAAGTTTAATTTTCAGCCTCACTACTTCTTTCTCAACTGTCCTCATGGCCTTCTGACTTGCTGCTCTCTTCTCCACGATCTCGACGTCGATTCCGGCTGGTTTCAGCAAACAGAGAAGCCCACTTGCCTGCCTCGATAGGGTCTGAAAATACCCATACTTTTCCATTATGGATAATTCGTAAAAACCATCGCACGTACAATCTTCGCTTTCCTGAGCAGTTTTCTCACTCCATCTAATTTTTTCCGTCTGGTTCGGGTAGCGTAGCTGATGTCAGGGAATAGGTAGACGGTTCATCCGTCCTGTGAAATACAGCCTGCTTGACAAGCATACCAGAGGATCCTGTCTCTAGTGCCTATGTCATCTGTTACAATCAGTAAGGTACAAGGTGTTTCCATGTCCTCCCGGTACCCATGGGGGTTAATCTACATGCTTTTTGTAATCTGAAAAACACTTCTTGACCCTCGGGGACTAGTTTGTCTACCAGCCAATCGTTTAAGAACATCAAAGGGTGGGCCTCCTTGATCCCTTCCCCGGCAAGCCTAACCTTCGAATATGTGAGGAGCGGGCCTGGTTTTCCAGAGTCTCAAGCCTGGCCCTCAAATGCATATTTTCTTTCACCATCAATGATGTTGTAGCCGAAGCTGATTCTGCTTGTTTCTTTATTTCCCCAACTTCGGTCTGCATTCCCTCCACCATTTTTTCAACAATCGTGACCCTCGTACCGAATGAGTGCATCTTGCTGTTTAGGTCGGAATCTGATGCAATCAGCATTTTCAGTTTAAGGCCTATAGATGCCATTGTTTCTTCAGACTCCAGTCGAGACATGGCCTGTACCTCGGTAGCACGTCTCAGAGGTTGAGATGGGCCAACTGATTTGGCGCCTGTGCCTCTGCCTTTATCCTTACGAGGATTGCCCATATTATGTATAGAGGGATCCTCTTTCGACTGGTGATGTTAGCTGGAGTCGATTCCTGCTGATAGAAGGAGATTTTTAAAGAATTTTAAAGTTCAATCCAGGAGCTGTTGTACAGTGCTGCCCGTTCTTCAAGACTCTAGCACCCCCGTTTTATTATATTGTGTTGTTCTGAAGCCGTATAGCTGCTGGTGTGCTGGGGGGTATTTTTTTGGGGGGGAAGGGGGTTTGTTTGTTTGTGAATCTAATCTACTTTTGTCTGTTGGTTTTATGCATTGTTGATTTGGTATTGTATTTTGGAAAACACAATAAAGTTTAGTAAATAAAAAAAAAAAAACAATTCAGGATAGTCCTGCCAAAGAAGGCATGTTGCCTGGCATGGACATCCAAGGCATAGTGCTTAACAAAAGAGTGACTTCTACTCCACATTGCAGCTCTGCAGATATCATCGATAGGTATAGAGCGAATCTCTGCCAGGGACATGGCAACTGCTCTGGTGGAGTAGGCACTACCTGACTTTTCCGCTCAACATGTGCTATGGCATAGCAGTGGCATAGAAGCTCACAATCCAAGCAGAAATGCACTTCATTGTAACAGACCATCCCTTTTGACTGGGATCAAAGGAGACAAAAAGATGTCTGGATTTCCTAAAGTCCTTAGTTCTGTATAGGTAAAATGCAAGGACCCTCTTAACATCCAAAGAATGGAGAGTGCATTCTCCTTCATTCTAGAAATTGCAAAGCAGGTGCGCAGGTGGAACTTGGACACCACTTCCGGTAGGAACTTAGGGCACATGCAGAGAAATGAAAATTATATACTCATCGTAATTCTTGATCTTCCAGAATATCTTCACCATTTATTACCATGTCAGGGTCTGTGCCGGAGGCAACAGGACCCCGCGGAAGCCAAAGTTTTCAGAGCTTAGAGCTACGGGACCTCCATCTGTGACAGCGACACCCATGAGGCAGATGTATGACATGGTGCTCACTGACTGGACAGTAAGCAACGCAGACTCCTGCACACCCCAGTTCTGTTGCTAGGAGAGACACACATGGGAGAAAGCAAAAGAAGTGGGAAGGTTGCCCAAGGGATAGAGAAAAGGATATAGGATAGAATAGAAAAACCCAGGAATTCTTCAATATTCATAACTCTTGCAGTCAGCCTAAACAGTAGAGCTGCCCGGAGAATGGAATGTATGTAAATGATGGAACCCATCACTGGCTCATGCCACTTATTCAAATGCTGCCTTTTTCAGCTGCTACATTCTGAAACGGTCTGATCCATTAAAGCCTGCAAGGAAAGGCCTATCCCGAAGCTAACCTATTAAATATAATGCTAACAACCTTTAGGTAATAAAGACAGAATAATAAAACTATTTCTAGTACTAACAAAAACAATAACAAACCTCTTGTTAGATGTAACCCCCCCAGGACGGTCAGATATGACCTGAAGAGGGAAAAACACCACCCAACAGGGTTCAAAATTATGACGGACAACAGGGGTGAATTACCCCTTCCGTTTAGATGCCCAGCGTCAGATGCAGAGGCCACTGATTCTGGAAGGGAAGGCAGGGTGGGAGAGCTAAGAATATTGAAGAATACCTTGGAAGAAACAAGATTATTATGGTGCGTAATTTTTTTCTTCTAACCCCATGAATTCTTCAATATTAACTCTTGAAGTCTATGAAGCATTACCTTTGGAGGTGGACACAGAACCCATTTTGAACTGCTGTGCCAAACCTGGCATCACCCCTGGACTGAGTGTCCAGGCAATAGCGTTTCGTGAAGGTATGTACTGTGCTCCATGTACTGTAGCTGCTTTTCAGATTTCCAATAGGGCAACATCCCTGGCAGCTACTAGGGTAGCAGCCGTGCCCCTTGTGGAATGGGCCCTGAGAACTGCTGGGGGTTCCTTACCTGCTTTTGAGTAGCAGAATTGGATACACTGGACTATCCATCGAGAGATACAGTAGTTCTTTTAGATGCTGGTTTTCCTTTTCCCACATTACATACTTACCGTAATTCTTGATCTTCTTGGACAAAGTCTCCACCACTCATCCGCACTAGTGGGACTATGCCGGAGGCACAAGGACCCCGCAGGAGCCAACAATCTTCAGGAGGGCCAGGATAGGACCACGTATGTGCGGTGCAGCGAGACTAGCTGGCGCCATATTGGCTATCTCGGCGTTGACCCTCCAACCACCTCAGTACCTTTTTGACCGAGGAGGTGCAGCGTAAACTAACAAAAGAAAACCTAACCTTAAAGTCTGGACATATGAAGGCCTGGATGACTCATGTAAGAAGGGTCACTTCAACAATGTCTTCACAGGCCGAACAAGAAGGAACTGAAGAGCAAAGCAGAACGAGTGTGTGAATGAGTGGTGGAGACTTCGTCCAAGAAGAGTAAAAATTATGGTAAGTACGTAATTTCCATATCTTCCAGGTCTAAAAGTCTCCACCACTCATTCACACTAGTGGGAGAGTACCGAACTAAAAAAAAAAAAAAAACCGAGTAGGACGGTAGGAGACAGAGCTTACTCAGGACAGAAGTCCATAGGGACTGTCCTGCCAAGGAAAGTGAACTGTCTGGTATAGACATCCAGAAAATAGTGCTTTTCAAAGGTATGCACTCAGCTCCAACTCACCACCTTGCAGATGTCTGCAACGGGTACATTACGAATCTCTGCCAGGAAAGCTGCAACAGCAGAGAACCCAGTCTTCCAACTTGATCTGTGCTGTGGGTTAGTAGTGCTGAAAACATGTTACTAACCAAACAGAAAACATCTCATGGCATTAGACTGACCCAGCCAAGGCATGCTGTAAGATACAATGGTTGCTCGGATAAATCGCTCTTCAGTTTGTCGATGATGAATCGCATAACCATCTTAACATCCAGAAAATGAAAGGAGTGTTCCCCTTCTTTCTTGAGTAAATGAAGTAAGTAGAGAGAAGCAAAAATTGACTAATGGTAACTGAGCCAGTGACGTCTACTGGCTCAAGGCAGACTGAAAATGCGCAGAGGTGTACCTTCACTGCTGAGTACTGCAGACCTGCAATCAACAGGTCCAAGAGGCACCCCAACACCTTACTTGGTGTCTAACCAAAGGGTCCAGACGCGACCTTCACACCAGATGGAGAAGGGTTTCCACTTAGCCACGTAAGTCCTCCTGGTGGAAGGCCTATGCTCAGCTTAGATGTCTTCAATGGTCTGGGAAACCTTAAAACTTGCCCACTTCCATTTCCTCCAGAGCCCGTCAAGGAGATGAAGGGAGAGCAGGCTAGGATGGACTAAGTCCCTGTGTCAAAGTGTCTGCTCGTAGAGGGAGTCACCTGGGGGAGAACTTCTGACAGACCGTAGATCAATGCCGATCATATCTGCCGAGGCCAGTCTGGGATGATGATAATCACCCTGGCCCCTGTGCCCACCGCTTGAGCAGCACCCTCTGAATTAAGGGAAGAGGACAAAAGATACAGGAAGCATCTTGTCTATTGCAGTGACTGCACAAAATCTGAACTGATGCAGCATGCTCAAGGTACCACTCTCACAACCTTATGGCCTTCCTGCAGAGAGGGTAAGAAGACACCCTACTCTGCTTGTCGATGTAAAACATCAACAGCTTTGTCGTCCGTCCTAAGTAGGATCACTTCGAGGTAGAGGGCATCCTTCAGGACTCTGCTTATAAGATAGCTCTCATCTCTAAGAATTTTATGACAAGATGAGGTTACTCCTGGCTCCACACTCTAGTGCAAAGGTCTTGACAGTGAGCCACCCATGAAAGATTTTGTTTGAGGCTCTGTCATCTTGTATGGAGGATTGCAGATGTGTGGTTGGAGACCACTGCTTGCTGTGGAAGACGCTTTGCGTCCCAGCAGCCACTCAACCAAAAAGGCCTCAAATACAGTCATTTTCAGAGATGCAATGAGCCATCTGAGGATGTCATTTCTCCCATCTTCTGGAACAAAAACTGACACCCTGGAGGTATACAGGAGTGCTCCTAAGAAGAGGAGCTGCTGGGCAGATGAAACTGGCATATTCCTTGAATCAGAAAACCCTTGGCCAGAACAACTGAAGCTTCGGCCACTGTTTCCTGTGTCCCTTGCTCAGATGGGCTGGGTAGGAGCCAAATGTTCAGGAAGAGAAGAATTGAACACCAAGGTTTAGTGAACTCCTCCCTGATAAGGTACTTGTTTAACCTTCCAAGGTCGACAAATGGGCGCATGCCGCTTGTTATCTTGTAATCAGAAGCAATATAAATAGGAAGCTGTGCTCTGTTCTGCTGTAGAACAACTTCTGCCCAGTTCCCACAGAGGCTCTATATCCCAGAAGCAAGAGAGTGTGACTTGGAGGGCGGAGAGACTGGGCTGCTATCTGGATGGAAGGTCTGGGGAAATCTGTGAAATTGGAAGAGTATCTGTCTCGGACAATCCTGATGACCCATATGTTCGCTGTAATGGACTTCCACTGGTTGTAGAACCGAATTAGACGCCTCTTCTACCACCAAGAGGCGTCCCCCTCAGACAGCTGAGATGGGACCTGGGCTGAATCTACAGAGGTTGGTACAAGGAAATTTCGGGCCCTGTGCCCTCAACTGCATTCTCTATGTGGCTGACGGTTTGGTTCCTGATAAAGGCACCAAGGTCTCTACCTAGTAAGCACTGCCTGTTACGAGAACGTCAACGGTTCTCATTCCTCTGAGAGGCAGCAGGCGCTGTCTGTTTAAATGGCAGCCCTATTGTTTTGAGTGGCCTCCAGAGCTAAACCTGAGGGCTAAACAGATAAACACCATCAAGAAGACGTTAATCACCTGCTGCCAACGGCAGCTGTTCTAGAGGCAGAGTTGTAGGCATCCATATAAGCTTTCAGCTGATTATTAAGCTATATGCCCCTAGCAATGGAGCGTTTGATATTGGAAGGTTCTCTACCATTGCACTGAGTATATTCCACAGGGTGTACTCATACTGAGGAATGTAGGAACTCAAGAAGTAGAACTAAGTCTGCCTTGGTCCACAGATGAAAACTGAAATGTTATGGTGGACCCCATATCCCTGAGGTAAAAACTGGAAAGAAGATCTTCAATCACACTGATACTGAAAGCTTGCATTCCAGCCCATAAAATGAGTCATCCACTGCGTCTTTGACAAAGCAGAATAGGGAGAGACTCATCCCGATCCACTTCTACCCCAGAATAACCTCCAAAAGGCAGGTCTAGGCCAGGAACATGGAAGATGCCACCACCTGAAGCGGCAAAGAGTTCAGTGCGATCCGCAACACCAGCACCACATTCGGCACCTGCACCACACATGGCGACAGACACGGTGCCAGACCTGGCATCACACACGGCGCCGGTACCATGCGCAGTGCTAGAACCACTGTTGGGCCTAGACCTGAAGAAAAAAGGGGAGAAGGAAAGCGGTACCCGTGCCGGCCCCTGCAGGGAAAAAGAGGGGGTAGGCATGAGGGGCAGTGTCGATGGCACTGGCACTGGAGAGGGCAACGCGCATATACTGGCCTGATCGACCTGGCCACAGTCCAGCAGCTCTGAGGCCCTTAGGTTCCGGAACCAGGTCCACAGGCCAGGACAACTGAGCAGACACCGTACCCCCTGCTCTAAAAGAGTGGCCCAGAGGAGAAACTGCTCACCAGGACCCCATCAAGGACAGGGACGGCAGCCAGTGTCCAGGATCGTGGCCACCACAGAGGAACCCACCTGAGTCGGTTCAGGCCTACCGCTCTCCACCACTGAAGACCCCGTGCAGACATACCAGAGGTACCGATTCTTCTTCTACCTGCAGGAGGAAGAAGAGCTCGAGGTCAAGCAGAGCCTAGTCCCTGATCAAGGTCAGGAACAGGACCGCTACTTTTGTGCTTTGGGCAGACTGTCCCCCCCCCACCCTGAGCACTGGATTGCCTGTGGTCAGACCCTCCCCTTCGCAAAAGGCGGCGTATCGGACACAGCCCCATTGCCATCACAGCTTTCAAACAAAGTCTCCCTACCATCACCGCTGCCGTCTAAGGTCAACTCCGTTGATGGCAGGTTTAGAATTTCTTCTTCTTCGCCTTTTTTTTTTTTTTTTTAAAAAGAAAAGAACACAAAGAATGGTAAATTAATCGAATACTGAATGGCTATAGCTGCTGTTGTGTAGACGAAGACTTGACTCCTGGCAGGTGAGCGATGTCATCATCGAAGTGCACTCTATGATAGGAGAAAAAGAAATGAGGCGGTTGGAGGGTCAACACCGAGATAGCCTATATGGCGCAAGCTAGTCTCACGGCGCCACACATGCATGTTCCTACCCGGCGCCGGCCCTTCTGAAGATTTTTGGCTCCCGTTGGGTCCTAGCGCCTCCGGCGTAGTCCCACTAGTGTAAATAAGTGGTGGAGACTTTTAGTCCAGGAAGCTCAGCTGTTGCCTGTCCTGCCTATGGTCCTTAGTATGTTTCATGTAATAGCTCAAAGCTCTCAACATCCAGACTATGAAGTCTACGTTCACTTGAGACAAAATGCTCAGTGAAAAACACTAGCAAAGTTATGGACTAGTTCAAGTGGGAATCAGAAACTGCTCTAGGAAGGAACGTCCTATTAGTTCTAAGCACTGCTTTGTCTCTGTGGAAGGAAATATACTTCTGCTCAATGCACAAGGCCTGAAGTTCACTAATCCTTCTAGCTAAAGTGACAGCAACCAGGAACACCATTTTCCAGGGAATATATTTCAGGTGAGATGAGGCCATGGGCTTAGATGGAGGTTCCACGAGCTTGGCAATGCATATATTAAGGCACCTAGCTTCACCTGAGCTCTTTCCTTCTAAGACTGCTTGAAAGGCAGAGTAGAGAAACTTACCAGAGCAAGGGAGAAGGATTAAGACTTAGTTTGGCTAAGCAGATTTACTGTGTGGTGGTGTTTTTATTTTTTACTCACAGGGATTGCTACTGTTTGTTGTTAACATTTCATTGCTTTATTTTTCTCTGATTCAAATTGTTGTTGCTGGTATACCTTCTTCTGCATTATTACAAGGTGTGCCTACAGGTGAGCTAACAGATTACTGCTGTAATCTTCTGATTCAAATTGTCTTTTTGCAAGGTATATCTTCTGTTACTGCTTTATTTTTCTCTGGAGCAAAGTGTTTCTTACAGGGTATATCTTCTCTGAAATTATTACAGGTGGTGCTTTACAGGTTTTACAGTTTTATCTAACATTAGGATAAACTTTCAGGTTACTGCATTTGTTGTTGACTGATTGTTTCTGCTCTTACCTCCTTGTTCTTTTGTCCGTGGTTCTTCTTTTAGGCAGGGAAGGGGCCCAGCCACCCACCCCATCCCCAACCACCCCACGCTACCTCCTTTTATAGGGTACCACAGTTGTGACATTTCCTGTGGCAGAGCAGGAAGAGGCGGATCAGTGGGGCCTCCACAAGGTGATCTCATTTACAGGGCACTAGTAATTTAACTTGTTATAACAAGTTAAACAAAGCACAATTAAACCATTACTTGCATTTTTTCCTTTTTTTTCTTCTAATTACTCTGACTAGGTTACAAACCCAGCAACTTATTTGGAATGGATTTCATTAACTGCAGGTACTGTGGAACAATTTTCAGAAGGACAGTCTTACAGGATTTAGGACACTGTCCTACATGCTGGGCCTTTGGAGATCTTAGGTCTCAGCTCCGGGCAGCATGGGCAGAGATTGCACGCCTCAAATTTCATATTGAAGAGGAAATACATTATAAGAACCACCCGCCATTTCCCCAGCATCCAACAGAAAAACCTCGACCGCAGAGGGTAGTTGGTCCAGGAGGTTGGCAGGTGGTTAGGAGGAGCAAATCAGGTGCCCCATCACTCTCTGCTCTCCAACACATTACCTCCAAACACCATATAAACACTACAAACAGGTATCTGCCTCTATCTCTGAAATCAAATAAAGAGGCAGTAGACACTGCAGAGCAGGACACTGCGGCACGGGAGCTAGCACAAACAATACTCACCCAAATCAGGAACCAAAACTAAACAAGCACAAAGGAAATCCAAAAAACTTCTGATCATAGGAGACTCCATGATTCGGGGAGTTGATACCCATCTCCAGCCAGGGGTGATGGTCAGATGTCTCCCAGGTACATCACCATGGAGAGACACTGACCGCATTGCTAAAATTGTTCACAAAGCAGGAGAAAACACTGATGTCCTAGTACACATAGGGACTAATGATCTCGCCAGCCGGTCAGTTGTGGAGACCAAGGAACACCTGACTAAGCTGGGTGACAAACTATCATCTATTTCGTCCGGCATCTCCTTCTCTGAGATCCTGCCAGTCTGGGAGAAGGGAGCAGATGGACAGAAGGTCAGAGAAGGGAGATAGGGAGCTAAACACGTGGCAAGGACTGGTGCCAGGAAAAAGGACACAGATTTGTAGGAACTGGCAACAGTTCTGGGAGCAAAGTTCTTTAAATTTGATGGACTGCATCTGACTAAAGAGGAGTCAGTGCATTGGGGCAGAAGTTTGACGTCTTTGCAGAATATTTAAACTAGCAAATGGGGAGAGGGGTGCAGCACCCCATACGTCGAATGGGAAGAACACCCCTCCCCCCTCAGCTAGTGGTCAAACAAGAATTCAGCGTGTTTGCCATTCATTTGCATCACCAGGTAAGAAAAAAGGTTTGTCTCCCCATACGATGCACAGGGTAATGCCAAACTTCACCCAACAACTAACACACCAAAATCTGGCCAATGGAAAATCATGTACACAAATGCTCACAGCCTGGAAATAAGATCCCAGACCTGCAGGCAATAATGTCAGAGGCTAAACTGGACATAGTAGCAATTAGTGAGGCGTGGTTTACCAGTAACCACTGGGAGACTTCAGTACCTGGCTATGTATTGTTCAGAAGAGACCGAGGTGCAAAGGGGGAGGTGGCCCTGTATGTTAATGAAAATATCAAAGCTACAGAAATTCAGAATACACATAAGGAGCCAGAAGAACTGTGGGTCACCCTGGAAACAGGAAATGGGACAGCCATAAGAACTGGGGTTGTCTACAGGCCCCCAGACCAGAGGGAGGACATAGACACATTACTGTTAGAAGATATACAAAACATGACAGCTAAAGGGGAGGTTCTGATAATGGGAGACTTCAACATGCCAGATACAGATTGGTCAATACCAGCAGGAACATCTGCCAGAACTAGACTCATAGTGGATTCCCTGCAGGGAGGGCCTCAAACAACTGGTACAGCAACCCACAAGAGACAGGGCTATCCTAGATCTAGTACTGACTAAATAAGAAGGGATCACAGATCTCCCAGGTAGAAGGTCACCTGGGGCCAGTGACCATCACATGGTATGGTTAATTGGCTACTACATCTAAATCATCCCATTCCAAGACAAAAATATGGGACTTCAGAGGAGCTGACTTTTGATAAGATGGCCAACAGAGTTAAGCTAGCCCTGGCAAAAGAAACACAGGTGAGGAGGTACAGGCAAAGTGGGCAAGCATTAAGGATACAATACTTGAAGCAACATCCCATTGTGCTAGACAGAAAAGGAAGTGCAAAAGAAGAAGGAAACCACTTTGGTTCTCAAATACAGTAGCAGGAAAGGTCAGAGCCAAAAGGCTGGCCTTCAGGAAGTATAAGGGAACACAGCGGGATGAAGATAGGGAGGCATACCAAACTGCCCTAAGGGAAGCAGGGAAGGCAGTAAGGCAGGCAAAGTCCCAAACTGAGGAAACACTAGCACGAACAGTAAAAGAAGGTGACAAGACTTTCTATAGATACATTAGTGAAAGGAGAAAGTCCAGAGGGGGTATTGCTAAGCTTAATGGAGAAAAGGGAGCATGTGAGGAGGAGGACCCTGTAAAGGCATCTATCCTAAATAGATACTTTGCTCAGTATTTACTGAAGAGAAGGTAGGGCAGGGCCCACAGCTCAGCATCATGGACATGGGGAGGGAGGTGAGCACTACTCCCTTCACAAAAAGGGTCCTACAAGAGCTTGCTAAGCTCCAGGGTGGATAAGGCAATGGGACCTGATGGCATACATCCCAGGGTACTAAGGAGCTAAAGGAGGAACTAGCAGAGCCATTAGCAGAATTGTTTAGTGAGTCTCTGAGCACAGGAGAGGTCCCAGAAGACTGGAGAAGGGCTCATGTGATCCCGCTCCACAAGAGTGGTAGCAGGGAGGAGGCAGGGAACTACAGACCAGTCAGTCTTACCTCAGTAGTGGGCAAGATTATGGAGGCACTCCTTAAGGAAAGGATAGTGCAACACCTGGAATCCATAGGGGCACAGGATCCAAGACAGCATGGGTTTACAAAAGGAAGGTCCTGTCAAACTAATCTCATAGATTTCTTTGACTGGGTAACCAGAGTGGTGGACCAAGGGGGAGCAGTTGATGTCGCCTACATTGACTTCAGCAAAGCTTTTGACACTGTTCCACATAGAAGATTGATAAATAAGCTAGGTAGGCTCGGGGTGGGTCAGAAGTTGGTCAACTGGGTGGCAAACTGGTTGGACTGGCAGAAAACAGAGAGTGGTGGTAAATGGTATACAGTCAGAAGAGATGCAAGTCACAAGTGGGGTACCTTAGGGATCAGTCCTGGGGCCAGTCCTCTTCAACATCTTCATTAGTGACCCGCAGATGGACTAGAGGTAAGGCTTGTCTGTTTGCAGATGACACCAAGATCTGCAACAGAGTAGATGATCCAGATGGGGTGGGCAGAATGAGAAGAGATCTGGATAAACTAGCAAAATGGTCAGAAGAGTGGCAACTGGGATTTAATGCAAAGAAGTGCAAAATCATGCACATAGGGAAGAGAAACCCTGAAGTCACTTATAGGCTGGGAGGGGAGTTGCTAGCAGTCACAAAGGAAGAAAGAGACTTGGGCATCATCATCACTGATGACCTAAAATCATCCAAGCAGACCTCTAAAGCAGTAGGTAAGGCTAGGGGGGTGTTAGGGTGTATTAGTAGGGGTATCACAAATCGTAAGAGTGAGGTAATAATCCCTCTGTACAAAACATTGGTTAGGCCCCATCTGAGTACTGCGTGCAGTATTGAGGCCACACCTTCACAAGGACATTAACCAAATTGAGGCAGTCCAGAGAAGGGCACCAAAATGGTGCAGGGACTGCATCAGAAGACATATGAGGACAGATTAACGGAGCTCAATATGTATACCCTTGAGCAAAGGAGGGAGAGAGGTGATATGATCGAGACATTTAAACACCTTAAGGGCATAAACAAGGTGAAAGAGTCTAACATGCTTAAATATAAGAAAATAGCAGGACAAGAGGACACAGCATGAGATTAGAGGAGGCCGATTAAGGGGAATGTGAGGAAATTCTTTTCACAGAAAGGGTGGTAGATGCATGGAATGGCTTACCACAAGAAGTGGTGGCTATGAATACAGTGCAGGGCTTCAAACAGGCATGGGATAGGCATAAGGGAGCAATACAAATGACTATGAATAGATAGGTCACTGACAGAGCAAAGGCCGATGGCACATTTATAAGGTAGAAAAAAAAATGGGCAGACTGGATGGGCCTTGCGGTCCTTATCTGCCATCAACTTCTATGTTTCATATGCTGGCACCAGTTCCCTGTGAGGTGGGTACAGATGAGATAATCCTTTGAAATACTTACTGAAAATAGGGTTGGATGCTGTGGAGACACCCTTACCAGCGGAAATATAAGCTGAAACTGAAGCCAGGTGCACCTTCAGAGTAGTGGGTTGCAAATCCTAAGAATGTAAATGGGTGAGGTAATCCAGCAAGGCTGGTATCCCTACATAGAAAGGTACTACATCACTGGCAGAACACCAGATAAGAGGACCTCTTCCACTTAGAAGCATATATCTTCTTGGTAGAGGGTTTCCTGGACCCCCTCAGAACATTTAACACACTTTTTTTTTTTATTTTCTTTTTATTGATTTATTAAAGATCATACAATCAATAAATCAGATGCAGTATATAAGGATACACTGAAAACAGATGAGGATGCCACTCCTCTTAATATAAGCCAAGTAAACTAGTCATACCACGTCAATAAGATACATCCTTGGGGTGTTTCCATAAAGAACATTAACTGCATAGTTAGTAAAGATTTCCTGTTTTTAGTAGCACAGGAACTTCATGAAACTTATAACCTGCAACATTAAACTGAATATTCCATCTTTCATTAGTTCCTAATTAGGAAATAAGTGGTTCATGCTTTCCCTTAAATTAGTACCAGCGACCGAGGTTCGGAAGCGGACTCGGGTCACTGGAGGGCCAGCCTGGGGGAGCAGGCCAGAGCGTCCCTTGACTGCTCGCCTGCTCTGAGGCGAGGGTTGGGACATAGCTCGGCATTTGCTGACCCCTGGCAAAGGCGGGGGGTACAGCAATATGCCGGGCGCCTCGGTGCCGGACTGGTCCTCAGGCAGAGGTCTGGGGCTCACTAACACCAGTAGGCAAGGGGAAGGGCATCGCAGATGTCAGCGGTCATGTCTTGACGTCAGGGCTAGAGCGACACCCACCAGGAAAAGCGGAAAATAGCCTGCCATCACTGGGAACATGGAGAGCTGGAGAAATGCCCTCAATGTGCCCTCGCCCGCCTGACGACTTCAGGACCGACGCAATGTACGCTTCGGAGGTCTTGGCCCCACTGTCCCTGCTCGGGGGAATCCGCGGTTCCATGGGGTCTCCAGGAGTACATCCAGGTAGGGCGAGAGGCACAGGATGCCCTGCTAGACCCTCCCGATGGGTCAGGGACAGCAGGCTGAGGGAAGGATAAATAGAAGGGGAAAAAAAAGGTTTTTTGGTAGGTTTCAGCCCCATGAGGTTGAGGTATTCCACCTCCTCCTCATCTTCTACCAGCTCACTGGTAGTAACATCTAAAGCCTCTCCCATCTTCTTTGCAAAAGTGAAGTGTGAGCAAAAATCCTCAGGCAAAATAGGTGGAGACTCAAACTCTTGGTCCGGGGAAACCTCAGGCTCTATGGGTTCCCCGTCTTCCCCATCCTCATATTCCTGGGTCTCAGGAACCGAGGATGCAACTGGAGTTACCGGTTGCTGAATCGATGGCTGAACCAGTAGACTGACCGTTACCATCAGAACTGGAACCGATATCAATCCCTGCAATGACTGAATTACTTTGAGAGCCTGAGCAATAGACTCAGATGATGGCAACTCAGTTTTTTTCTGTAGAAGTCCCCTTTTGCTTTCCAACTGGGTGTTCTAAGTGCTTTGTCTCCTTTAGCTTTTTAGCCAGTTCCAGTTTCTCAACCGGTTCACTAGGTCCTAGAAAATTCACCCTTATCCAGGGTAGATGACTCTTTTTCAATGATTTCACCCAAATGTTTTAAGGGAGTAGGCTGGTCACAGCCATTACCTCCCATTTCTGTATCTGGAGCCAACTTTTTCTTTAACGTTTCCCATCTTTTTTCTATTGTTTTTTTCTGAGAAGGTTTTACATATTTCCCATTCAACTGAGAAGTGAGATTCACCAAGACAGACAACACATTCATTGTGTTTGTCTGCCCTGGCAAAAACCTCTCCACACTAAACAAAATTCTTAAACCCAGTAAGGCCAGTTTTCTTCTTCGGTTTATCTGACATTACGTTTAAATGGCAAAAACCAAAAGTAAACCGCAATAGAACCCCACCCCCTCCCTTTGTTTTTTTTTGCAGTTATAATGTGGTTTCAGGAACCGCGGTTGGTTCCTGTGAGAAACCAAGTTAAACGGAAAAAGAACCGGAAAGTATCGGTTCTGCCCCAAAATAGAAATAAATACTAAACTAAAACCAAAGTAAAAGGAGTATAAAAACCTTGACGAAAACGACTGTTCCTTGATGGTTACAAGGAAACTAGGGGGAACCGCTAAATAGGAGTACAAAAACTAAACTAACAGCGTAAACTATTAAAACAGGAGATAAAGGCAGCAGATAAAAGTAAAAAAAAAATGTTACCAGTTTTCTGAGGTATACAACGTAAAACAACGATGAAATATCATGACTGTGAAGAGAGGTCTCCAAGGCATCTTGACTCACTAAGTGGAGAATGAAATCTGAGAGTTTTAGAATGCAGCAGCTGATAAGGGTAGCATTTGAATAAGTGGCACGAGCCAATGATGGGTTCCATCATTTACGTATGTTCCATTTTCTGGGCAGCTCTACTATTCAGGCTGACTGCAAGAGTTAAGAATACTGAAGAATTCTTGGGTTTAGAAAGAATGAAAAGAACAGTTACGTACTTAACATAACAGTAGATCTTAGAGAGAATCTCTTTCATCAGGCCACACCAATAAACTTGTAGCTGCCAGGCACTAGGACCACATAAACGTTTTGAAAGCAGTCCTCAGGGACCGCCCACGATTATATCAGACATCAGCTAGTACGCAAGCGTGGGCAGTCCCATCCTTCCTCAGTTCGCTGCCAGACATCGTGCTCAGAGGACTTCCCTGCATGGAACCAGGACAGAATCTAGTGTTCTGTCGACCAGCTGAGGCAAAGAACAGCAGATAGACCTCATGGAAAAGGACAGCACTCACCAGAGTTACAGGATCCAGAGGGGGAAGGAGGGTGGGACAGCATGGCCCAATGAAAGAGATTCTCTTTAAGATGTACTGTTATGGTAAGTACATAACTGTTGTATCTTCTTCAAGGATATTTCTTTCATCAGGCCACACCTATGGAATGAGTACCAAGCAGTACTGACCATAAACAGTTTGGGTGGTTGCAGCCTACAGGCCTAAGGCAGTAGGTCTTGAAGCACAGCTAGACCAAAGCCAGACCTTTTTTGAGAAACAGTGTCCAGACTGTAATGTTTAGTGAAGGTGTGGACAGTACTCCAGGTGGCAGCTGCACAGATCTCTGTAGTGGACACATTTTTTTTTGAAACATGCAACAAATGAGACCATGTCTCTAATGGAATGACCACAAACAACTCCAGGAAGTTTCTTACCGTACTTCCTATAACAGAAAGCAATAAAGTCTGCCAGCCATTTTGATAGGCATGGTTTAGGAACTGGGATGCCCACTTTTCCAGGGGCGAATGAAACAAAAGGCTGTGAGGACCTTCTGTAGTCCTTTGTGTGGTGTATACAGTACCCGAGTATTCTATCTACATCCAAGATATGGAGCAATGCTTTCCCTGGATTGGCATGCTAAGAAAAATAAATTGGTAAGTGGATAGTTTGATTTAATTAAACAGTTTGTCTGGTGGGGCAAGGTGGGCAAGATGGCACCGGCGGATCTCAGACGCATTAGCTGCATGGCCTGGGCATCATGGTGGATCTACTGTCATGCTGGAGCTTTGAGCAATCAGCATGGCTGGCACAAACGCAGCTACTTTATGTCCGGCTAAATTTATCTTGGTAATCTTTCCCATGTCTCTGCTCACAAGCACCACAGTTGCATTACAAAAAAGATCCTGCAGATATAGCTTAATTCCTCCTTTTCTTCTACTTCATTCAGTCAGGCAGATCTTTCTTATGTGCACCGTTTATCAGGGCTTCTCCTAATTACAAGCTTTAGGTTAGGCAATCAAAGGTTTTAAGTATTTGAATGGCATGCTACAATAATGTAATTCCAATATATAGTGTCTCATAGGAATGTTCTGAATGACAGCAGTGGAGCTAGTGGTCTTATTATTGCACTTTCTAACCTTTTGTGTATATTCCTAATAGAGCACTGGTTGCAGTTATGACCACAATATTGAGTTTAAGTTGTGTAAAACACCACTGTGATTTCTCTGTCAAATATTTAGAAATGGAGTCCAAACATCCTGTATTAAGTATCAGTGAAACGTATTAATTGATGATATGCCATTTCTTGCAAGCATGTATGGTGTATGTATGCTATTAAATGCAATAAAAATAAAAGAGGGAGGGAGGACTTGGCCTCCTGGTGTGATTTTCCTGTGACTAGCCAGTCATACAGATAGGGAATAACCACCACCTCTTGCCTCCTTAAATGTGCAGCCACTACAGCTAGCACTTTGTAAGCACTCTTGATGCTGAGGAGAGAACGAAAGGGAAGGGCTGTGAGCTAGTAATGGCAATTCCCCACCCTGAAACTGAGATACAATACATAGAAACATAGACTTTGACAGCAGATAAGGATCACTTGGCCCACCAAGTCTGCCCATTTCCCTAACTATTGGATAAGCTGCAGATTCTAGTTAACCAACAGCCTACTTCCTGAAAACCCCCATTATAATTGCCTTATGTCTGTCCCATGCATGTTTGAATTCTCCCACTGTTTTAGACCCCACAACCTCTCCAGAAAGGCAGTTCCATGCGTCCAACACTCTCTCCGTGAAAAAAAAATTTCCTCACATTATACCTGAGCCATCCCCCCTCTATCTTTAAATTGAGCCCCCTTGTTCTTACACATCTCTTTTTCTGAAAGATACTAACCTCCTGAACTTTGTTGATTCCCTTGAGGTACTTAAAAGTTTCTATCATGTCCCCCCTGTCCCTCCTTTCATCAAGGGTATACATATTAAGCTCTCTCAGTCTCTCTTCATATGGTTTCTGATGTAGACCCTGCACCATTTTAGTTGCCCTCCTCTGAACTGCTTCCAACCTGTCTATGTCCTTGTGTAGATGAGGTCTCCAAAACTACACGCAGTACTCCAGATGGCTGGGTCTGACTGGTATGTGAAAGTAGGTGTCTTTCAGATCCAGTGACCCCAGCCAATCCCCTCTGTGACAGAATCACTGATCCCAGTGTTACCATCTTGAAATTTTCCTTCAATTGTTTGTTCAGGTATCTCAGGTCTAAAATGGGCCACCACTCGCCATTTGTCTTGCAGGATAGGAAATATCTTGAGTAAGAACAGGTTACTCACCTGTAACAGTAGTTCTAGGAGTGGTATATGTTGTTCATTCACACTGTCTGGCATTGTCCCTTTCCCCTTTAAATCTTGCCGGAAGTCTTCAAGCTGGCTCCTCCCACCCACCCAGGTGGTAAATACCTTGGCTCCGCCCCATGACGCCAGATCTAGCCCACTGGAAGCCAGGTTGTGTGCCTTAAGCCAGGGAGGTCGGTTGGGTGCATGTGGATGAACAACATATACCACGCCTAGAAAGTACAGTTACGTAAGAACTTACCGTAACAGTAGATCTTCAGAGAGGCTCTGCAGTAGGTAATCATATGTAGGACTGACGCCTGGCGGCTGCAGGACCCCTAGGGAAAATTTTAGCCAGCCAGTCCCCGCTGGGACTGCCTCTACAGCCAGGTGGTCGGAGTCACACGACGCGGTATAAAGGCGCGGTCCCGGACGCCGCCTTCAGTTCTTTCCCTGCCACAGGCCGGAAGGCCCGGATTTAGAGAGAAGCAGATATTTTCCTCAATGGAAAGGAGCTGAAAAGCCTAGAAGGATGGAGGGATGGAAGGTATTACCTACTGCAAGAGCCTCTCAAGATCTACTGTTACGGTGAAGTTCTTATGTAACTGTACTATCTTACTGAGAGGGCTCTTGCAGGTAATTACATATAGGACAGAATCCCAAGCAGTCTGGAACAAAGGAAAAGGCACGGGAGGAGGAACTACTCCAAAAGTAGCAAATAATTTAGCAGGTCTCAAGAAAGGAGGCTCTTGCAAGACAAGCTTACCCAAGCCTGCTCTACGCATGCAGAGGCAATGTCCAAACTGTAATGTTTTAGTAAAAGTATGGACTGAAGTCCAAGTGGCGGCAGCACAGATGTCTGGCCGTAGACACGCTTCTGAAACAAGCTGCAGAGGCGGTAACTCCACGAGTGAGTGACTTCTGACTTGACCGGAGGTCTTGTTGTACTTTGGTAGGCACAGAAAGTGATGCAATGGGCCAAAACCATTTTGATAGGCATTGCTTAGAAACAGCATTGCCTTCTCTTTTGTGAGCAAAAGAGACGAACAACTGATCAGTCTTTCTGAGATCCTTCGTCCTATCAGTGTGTATCTCAGAATCCTGTGGACATCCATGGTATGGAGCAGGTATTCTCCTTGATTGGAAGTACTGAGTGAAAAAGCAGGTAATTCAATAGACTGATTCAGGGTAGATTCCGCTACCACCTTCGAAGAAACTTAGGATCTGCGAACAGCTACTCGCTCTTTGTGAAAATCAAATAAGGGATTTTGCACATCAGGCCTGGAGCTCGGAAATTCTGCAAGCAGAAATAATGGCCACCAAGAAGAGCCGCCTTCCATCGATAAAACTTCAAGTTCAGTGGAAGCCGCAGGCTCCAAAGGGAGGAAGGGTAGTTACTCGAGGACAAAGTTTAAGTCCCAAGGCGGAGCTGGGCCGGACAGGGGGCCTGAGATGAAGGACCTCTAAGGAAAGTTTTGAGACCTCCAGCTGGGCAAATGCCTTATCAGTTAAAGAGACATGGTAGGCTGAAATAGCCACCATATGGACTTTCAAAGAGGAGTGACTGAGACCCAGGTCGAAAAAGATGATGTACTCAAGTAGAATGGTCACAGGACAGGAGAAGGTTCCCACGCTCCTGGACACAGCCCAGATAGAAAATCTTTTCCATTTCATGGCTGAGGTGGACCTAGTAGAGGGTTCTAGTCTCCACCAGAATCTCGGCCACCTTAGGAGAGATGCCAAAACGAGATTGAGCTAGGTCTGCAGGAGCCATGCATGAAGTTGAAGGGACTTGAGTCCCGGATGGACCAGGGTCCCCTAATCCTGGGTCAGCAGTCCTGGAGATAAGGGAAGAGGAAGAGGAGGAACCTCTGAGTATTGTTGTAGAAGAGAGAACCAGATTTGCCTGGGCCAAAAAGGTGCAATCAGAATCATTCTCGCTCCTTCCAAAGCAAGCTTCTGCAGTACACGAGGTACCAGAGGAACTGGGGGAAAAGCATAGACGAATCTGCCCTTCCAGCTTAGAGATAGAGCATCACTCCAGAGAGCGTCTCGCTCTGGAGCGAGCAAGCAAAAGATTGGAAGCTTTGTGCTTTTGGGAGGAGGCGAACAGGTCTATCTGAGGAGTCCCCCAAATCTGGAAGATGCTGTTTAGAACTTTTTCGTCCAATTTCCACTCTTGTGGTAGAGCCGACAAGCGACTTAGTCTGTCTGCCAGGACATTGTCAACTCCCGGAACGTGGATCGCTGTGAGGTGAAGGTTGTGAAGCGTTGCCCAATCCCAAACCCTCATTGTTTCCCTGCACAGCGGGTAGGACCGAGTACCTCCCTGCTTGTTGATGTACCACACCATGCACATGTTGTCCGTTTGGACAGCTAGGTGACCGGGAAGGATGTATTGGTGAAGGGCCTGAGAGCATAGCACTGCTCGAGCTCGAGCACGCTTGATGTGGGAGAACTATCTCCAACTTTGACCATAGGCTCCGAGTTCGGTGAGGACCCAAATGGGCTCCCCAATCTTCACCTGAAGCGTCCGTGGTCAGAGTCTGATCGGGAGGAGGATGAAAAAAGGGGACCCCCTGGAATAGGTTCTCTCGAACCATCCACCATTGTAAGTCTCTTACCATCAGCAAGGAGATCAGGACCAGATGATCTAGGTCGTCTACCCATTGATCCCACTGAGATCGAGAGTCCACTGAGAGATTCTGCGTGGAGGCGTGCTGAACTGGCCGGGATGGCCGCCGCCATAAGCCCTTGCAGACGGAGTAATCGACTCACCGGAACCCTCCTGTGTCTCTGATAGGAGGGAGATCTGGGATTGAGGGAGGCCCCCTGTCCGGAGGCAGGAAGGCCTTGCACATTGTCGCGTCGAGATTGCCCTGCAATGAACTGGAGCCTCTGTGAAGGATCCAGTGAGACTTGGAATGGTTGGATGGTAATACCCAGGCCAGTGAAGACCTTGCTGGGTGAGGGAGAGAAAAATGCAGGAGTTCCTCCCGGACAGGGCCACCAGGAGTTAAGTCGTCCCAGGTAGGAAAACCTGAGCCCCCAAAGAATCTAGGTGGGCCGCTAAACACCGCCAGGCATTTGCAAAGAATTGGGGAGCCGAGAAAGACCAAAATGGGAGCCCAGAATTGGTAGTGGTCCCCCCTGGAATGCAAACCTGAGGTACTTTCATGTTAAGGGCTTAATGGGGTGTGCAGGTATGCATCCTGCATATCCAGTGCACAAAGCCATTGGCCCGGCCAAGCATAAAGAGGGTTTGAAGCGGAGAGCATCCTGAACCTCTTGTATTCCACATATAGGTCTGGGGAGCTGAGATCGAGAATGGGTCTGAGATCTCCGCCTTTTGTACGAGTAAAGAAATGGGAATGGTAAACTGGCCCCATGAAGGTGAGGGGGACGGGCTCTATAGCCTGTTTCGCAAGGAGAGCAGAGATTTCTTCCCTGACCAAAGGGAGATGGTCCCTTGAGTAAGAGGAGTTCAGAGGGTGGTGACGTGGAGGTTTCTGTAGAAACTCTATGGAGTGCCCCTCTGCTATGATCTGAAGCACCCATGAATCCGTAGTTATCCTCTCCCAACCCGGAAGGTGGAGGGAGAACCTCCCTCCTCCCTTTCCTCCGGGGCGTCCGGAGGTGGTGGGAGAGGGAAGGAGTCAGGTGGTGTGAGGCAGCACAGCTGGGGCACCCATAGGGCCTTTTCTGGGCGGCAGGGCCTGGCAGCCGTGGGGGCCCAACGCTTGTACCCACCTTCCCTAAGGGTTTTGCTTGAAGCCGGTCAAGGCCTATAAGGAAGGGACAGCGCTGTGGGGGATGGGGACGGCACACTGAATCAACCAATTTAAGGGCCACCCCTCTCCTGTAATCAGTGATGATGTCCTGATACTACCACCGAAAAGCACAGAACCCCCTGAAAAGTGCTCTTGATCGTTGACTGCACCTCCGGGACCAGACCTGACACACAGAGCTATGCATGACGCCAAGACTTACGGCTTAACGCAGAGCTCTTCCTTTGCAGTGTCCACTGCATCAGTAGGGTTGTCCTCAAGATATGACGACCATTGAACGAAAGCAGAACGGGACTAGGTCAGCTTAACTCCTGCTTGACTTGCAAGTCAGGCAAGGAGTCAATCTTAGATTCCGCTTCTGGGTAAGGACAGCCTTCTGGTAATCCCCATATGTGCTACATATAATTCAGGGTCTTAATCCCCAGTGTGGAAGAAGCGATCTTCCTTCCATACTGATCCAGAAGGCGGATTCCTTATCCGGGGAGACGAGGCTCAAGTGTTTGGGTGTTGACGCCGTGAGCGGCGCTTAATCACAACCCAAGTCTGCATCGGGGTGAGAGTCTATGAAGTCTACACCTCCGGAGCCTGGTATAGCCTCTGTCTGACTTCCTGGGAAGTGGGGCTAAGTCTGGTTGCTTCCAAATAGTGGAAACAAGGTGGGCTGGAGGCTCTGATCCAGGGTGGCACTAGAGTAGGAGCCGTGAGGGAGCAAGTCCAGATGTTCGGGCAGTTTAACCTGTTGAGGATCTGGCTCTAAGGAATGCCACTGATGGACTTCCTGGATCTTCCTGATCAACTCGCGGAAGGAAGGATCCTCCGGAGGAGACTTCTGGAGGAGTCTCTCGGCCGGGCTTGGACGGAGAGTGCGCGGCTCGCCGTTTTTCTTGGAACATCCATCGGAAGCCTCCGAGGAGTCAGAGAGAGAAGAGGAAGAAGAATCTGAAGCAGAGTAAGACTCCCTAGCTCGTCTAGGGGGAGGAACGGGTTCCTTAGGGGTAATCCCAGAACGTGTGTCCTGCCCCTCTCTGGATCCCGAGGGCAAAGCCCAGGAATCCGGAGGTGGAGAAGGAGTGTGCCGTCTGGGGAGTACGGGAGCCGAGGGTGTCACCATCGCCGTAAGATGGCTCTCGACTTCCTTGGTGAGCTGAGCCTTGGCCTCAGCCCACCAGGAGGCAAGAGTCTCCTAAAGATCCACCGGGCCTAGGGGTGGGTGGAGGAGGAGGAGGAGGGATAGCTATGCAGAGGAAATGCATAGAGTAGTATCCATAACCCATCTACCGGTAAACCGGAGCTGGGTACTGCGGCCGAGGAGTCGGGCGCCTGGGTACTGGGCGCAGGATACTGAGGACCCTGGGAAAACCGGGCGTTGGATAGGACGGGCACTGGAGGAGCCGCTGAGCAGACGGCCCAAAGCCGGGTGCTCCACGGGCGGATCAGCGATAGGCCCGTGCGGGGTGGAGGGCCCGGTGGAAAAGGGAATATCCTGCTGGCATCGGAGGGGCCGGGTGTGTGGGCAGGCTATGGGGCCGGCGCCAAGCCGCGCCAGAGCTCACGCCAGATCCGCCTTCAGGAAGAGGACTGGACTTGTAGCCCAGGACCCCAGCCCCGGCCGGGGACAGAGGGGGAAAATCTCGGATCGGCAGCAGGGGGACTGGGGTCTCCTGATGGCAGCAAAGGCTGCGGGGAGCCTGGTATGACAGACGAGGCAGGGTCTGCCGTAGGCTCCAAGGCCTGGTGCACATCGGAGGAGCCGACGTGTGGCTTAGGGCCGGACCCCGCGGACGCCAGAGGAGCCGGGCGTCCGACTTCGGGGGTCCCTCGCCGGAGATGTAACAGAAAGAGAGGGAGGCCCAGTCCAGTGGGGATACTGCTTGCTACCGCTCAAGAGTCTAGCTGCCTAGCCTCCTGGCATGGTCGGAGGAGCAGACTTCCTGCTTAAGGGAGGTGCCTCCGCACTGGTAGGCGCCAAGCCTGAGGCGGGTACTGGGGGCTGGAGCCTCCTTTTGCCTGAGGGCACCCGGCGGGCTCGAACACGAACCCGACGGGTGGGCCGACGCCTCCTCCAAAACCTTGGAGGCTGCCGTCAGGTGATCTCCCGGAGGGGATGTTACCTTGCCAGAGTCGCGGAGGAGGAGGCCTTCTCCCAGTGCTTTTCCTTGTCCCGCTTCTTGTGCCCTTCAGGGGAGGTCAACGCCTGCCGAAGTTTCTTCAACTCTTTCTCCATCAGCGGACATCTTTTGAGGAGATGGCATCGAGGGACTGCTGGCGCTGGCTGGGTGGCCGCGTTGAAATAAGGCAGTGCGGATACTTGTTGACCAAGGTGGTCGGGGCCTAAGCAGAAAAGGCAGAGGGAGGGACCGCCTTTGTGAGGCAGTTAAGCGCCACACGAGTCGCACTTATTCTTTGAAGGGGACTACATATACCGACGCTCACCTGACGATAGAAGTATAAACATAACATTGAAAACTTTTTTTCGAAAACCGAATGGCGTAACAGGACTGAGCGATATGAACTTAATCCGCCGGTGGATGCTGCACGAGCTGACGGGCGGGAAAACTGGAAGGCAGAGGCGCCGGGACCGCCTTTATACTCAACATCATACGACGGCGTCACCTGATCGCGGCGGCTGTCCGCCGCCGGGACCGTTGGCTAGGAAATTTTTCCGTAGTGTCGCCGCCAGCCGGCGTTAGTCCTATATGTAATTACCTACTGCAAGAGCCCTCTCGAAGTAAAATCTACTGTTACAGGTGAGTAACCTGTTCTTCTAGGAGCGTGGATATGTTGTTCATCCACACTGTCTGGCAGACTCCTAGCAGTTCTCCGGGAGGAGGGAGGCAAGGCGCACACCCCCTACTTAGGAAACAGAGATTGGAGAACCGAGGCCCCAAAACCAGCATCACATCGTGACTCTAGGTCGATGTGGTAATGGGTAATAAAGGTGTTTGCTGGCTTCTAGGTAGCAGCCCGACAGATTCCCGGATAGGGATGTCCCTGGAAGCAGCCACCGAAGCAGCAGTATGGCGGGTAGAATGAGCTCTTATCCTTCTGGGAGGCTCCTTGCCCGCCAACTCATAGCACTAACTTATGCATGATGTAATCCATCTTGCAATAATCCATTTGGCTGCAGGTCTGCCAGAAGCGGCTTCTGTGTAGGTGACAAACAGCTGGCGAACCTCTCTCCGAATTTCCGCCGTCCTCTCCTTATAGTAGGAGAGAGCACGCCTGAGGTCCAGAGTATGGAGCCTGTACTCGGCATCCGAGGTGTAGTTAGGGTAGTATACTGGCAGAGTCAACACCTGGTTGAGGTGAAACTCTGACACCACCTCCGGAAGGAATTTCAGGTGGGGGCGCAGGACAACTTTGTCCCTGTGAAAGACCAGATAAGGGGAGTCTACCGAAAGCGCCTGGAGCTCCCCTGTCCTTCTGGCTGACGGATAGCCACCAAGAAGGCAGTCTTCCACACAAGTGCAAGAGCTCACACTTGTGCATGGGTTCGAATGGCTTGCCCATGAGCTTTGCCAAAACCAGCAAAAGATCCCACGGAGGTGGAGGTTCACGCACCGGAGGGGATATGTGATCCAGGCCTTTGAAAAAGCACCTGATCACCGTCTCCTGAGCCAACGTCAGCTGACCGGCCCGCGCCTGGTAAACAGAGATGGCTGCCAGTGCACCCTAAGGGTCGAAGATTGAAGACCCCCTTTGGAGAGGGACCAAAGGTAGTCTAGAATGTTAGCCACAGAGCAGGGTAAGGGGCCCAGGCTTTTTCCCTGACACCAAATGGAAAATCTTTTCCACTTGAAGACATAACATTTCCTGGTCGATTCTTTTCGAGATGCCTCCACCACGGTGTAGACATCCTCAGAAAGACCCAAAGCCTGGAATTCTAGCCGCTCAGGAACCAGGCTGTGAGGTGCAGGGATTGAAGGTCCGCGTGGAAGACCTTCCCTTGGTTCAGCTGATATCAGGTCCGGCATGTACACAGCCACTCCGGGGTCCTGCAGCTGAGGCTGAGGAGATCTGGATACCAGAACTGGCATGGCCAATCTGGGGCTACCAGAATCACCTTCGCTTTGTCCCTCCTCACCTTGAGTAACACCTTGTGGATCAAGGGAAATGGAGGGAAGGCATAGAAGAGGCCTTGGGTCCATGGCCTCAAGAAGGCATCCCCCTGCAGCGAACCCCGCTGAGGGTGGCGGGCATGGTACAGCCTCACCTTGTTCTCCCTGGAGGCAAACAGGTCCACCAACGGTTTGCCCCAATGGGAGAATAGGTTGTAAGCTACCTCTGGATGGAGAGACTACTCGTGGGATGTCTGGCCTATGCGGCTGAGAGCATCCGCCAGTTGGTTCGCGACTCCTGCCACATGGATGGCTAGGAGATCCGCCTCCAGCCGGCTGACGAAGGTCCAGATCCGGAGCGCCTCCTTGCACAGCAGATGGGAGTCGTGCCGCCTGTTTGTTGAGGTAGTACATGGTCGTGGTATAGTCCGCCTGGACTTGAACCACTTGACTCGGAGCTGAGGATCAAAGCTGACAGGGCCAGTCTGACTGCTCTGAGCTCCGGCAGGTTGATGTGGCATTGGGACTCCCTGGGGTCCAGAACCGCGGCCCTGTTGTATGCCCTCATGTGGCTCCCCAGCCCATGAGAGAGGCATCTGTCGTAAGGACGACCGTCAGCTCAGGGCGAACAAATGGGACTCCTTCCTGCAAATGACTCGGGATGGTCCACCACTGGAGAGCGTCCCACATCCTCTGGGTGACTGTGATCAGTTGGTCGAAGAGACCCTGACGCTGAGACCACTGGGCAGCCAGTTCCCATTGAAGGGGGCGCATGTGCAGTCTGGCCCAACGGACCACTGAGGCGCACACCGCCATGTAACCCAGGAGGCTCAGGAAGTCGGGCAGGGCGCAGAAGTGCCCAACCAGAAATGACTGGGCAAAGGAGGAGAGAACCTCGCCCTGTCCGCCGATGAGCCGAGCTCTGGCTTGACAAAAAGTCTAGCTTTGCTTGGATGAAGCCCATCACCTGAGAAGGTATGAAGCTTTGATTTGGCCTCGCTGATCAGAAGGCCCAAGTGAGAGCAGGTTTGGAGGGTCAGGTCCCTGGACTCTCTCCACCTCCTGAAGGGGAGGAAACCGCAGGAGCCAGTCGCCTAGATAGGGGTAATACGGACCCCTAGATGCGTGAGATGGCTGCTGCCTCCTCTACGCATGCATTTGGTGAAGACTCTTGGGGGCCGATGACAGGCCGAACGGCATGGTTCTGAACTCATAGAGGGTCCCTTTGACCCTGAAGCGGAGGAACCGCTGATGGGATGGATGGATTGGGATGTGGTAAAAAGTGTCCTGAAGATCCAGTGTACAGAACCACGTTTCGCTCCAGGGATGGTATGATCTGGTTCAGAGTTACCATCCGGAAGGTGCGAGACCTGAGATACCGATTCAGGTCATGGAGATCTAGAATGGGGCGCCAACCCCCCGTCCGCTTGGCACCAAGGAAGTACCTGGAGACAAGCTCGGGTCTGAAAGGAGGATCCGCACCAGGCAACCGCTCTTGAGGAGGTGTGGCAATGTCTTCCCCAAAGGGCAGACTGGGTGCCAACTGAGATCCTTTCTCCTGTGGTGCACGGGCTAGGCTGGGAGGGTACTGCTCGAACTCTAGGGGCAGCCCCTGCCCGACCACTTCCAGAACCCACCTGTCCGAAGTGATACCGGACCAGGCGGAAAGGAAGTGGCGGAGCCGGCCCCCCACGGAAAGACCCAGAACTGGCATGACGGGTGTGGGGGAGGCCACCCCCGAACCGTCACTCTGCAGGCTTAGAGGAGGAGGAGGCAGCTGGACCAGCACCTCGGCCTCCCTTGCGGGGCTGCTGGGGACCTTGCTTGGGCCTAGGGTGCCAAGCTTGAGCCTGCTGCTGTTGTTGACCTCCCTGGAAGGAGGGCTGTCTGACCGCAGGGGAAGAATGCTGAAAGGGCTTCTTCTTGCGCTTCTGCTGGTTCTTACCTGAAGAACCCTTAGCAGAGGTGGCATCTAAGGTGGCATTAGACTGCTCAATTCGCTGAAGATGACCTGCCACTCCCGGACCGAAGAGGTCGGTGCCAAGGAAGGGCACGTCAGCTAGCTTGTGCTGGGTATCCACGGGAAAGGAGGATAACCTCAGCCAAGCCCTGCGGCGAGAGACGACCACTGCCGCTAGTGAACGGGCATAGGAATCCCCAATGTCCAGAGCTGTCTGGAGCTGTTGTTTGGCAACAGTCCAGCCCCGGTCCCGCTTGACCGTGGTCTGCATGTCTGCTGGGAGGTGAGGAAGAACTTTATCCAGTGACCCCAAAAGGGCATGACAGAAGTGTGCCATGATCACTGCTGAGCTTGCCTGACGAAGGCACAAGGATGATGCCACATAGACCTTCCGGGCCGAGTGGTCCATAAGCTTGGACCCCTTGTCCAGAGGGCGGTCAGTATCCACAGAGCTGCCCGTTCGCCTGAATACTGAGGCAGTCACAAGGCTTTCCACCGAGGGGTGCTCAGTAAACCCCGCCAAGGACCCTGTGGGCACCGCGTACTTGTGGGCCATGCGGGCAGATGGAGCCGGGCAGGAAGCTGGATGCTGCCAGAGTTCCAGAGCTGGGCCAACTATGGCTTCGGCTACTGGAAAGGCCTCCGTCTGGGTATCCCCCCTTTTAAGAATATCCATGAGGGGATATTCTGCCTTTTTCTGAATAGGCTGCAAAGACATTCCTATGGACTCTGAAATGAGTCGAAGGATGCCCTGAAAGGAGGAAGGCCCTTCTTCCAAGCCAGACACCGACAGCTCGTCATGGGAATGAAGGCCGGTATTATCCGAATCAGAGGAATCCAGATACAGAGGCTTCCCTCCTAAATCTCCCTCGATACGCCTGGGGCGATCAGGGGTGACCGTAATCGACAGTCTGTGAGGGAGACCTGAAGACTGTCAGTCCTCCTTAGAGGGAACCCCTCCCAGGGGCTGTTTTGGTGGAGGTTCCACCAAAATTGGTGGGGAGCCTGTAACCGGCCAAGCCGAAAGGCGCACGGGGGCCACCGAAGGAACCGGAGCCCTGGAGGCCGAAGATGACGGTGTCAGCCAAAGAGGCTGAGGCCAAGTGATAGCCAGAACCACCAGGGTAGCCGGTTTCTGGCCTGTTAGCAGAAGTTGCTGCCACATAAGATCCTCATAGCATTGACGGAGTTTCCGTCGAAGCCTCTCCTCATCAGAGGAGGATGAGGAACGGTGGCAGCGCCACTTCCGGGAGTGTTTGTGTCCTTTCTTGGGTCTACTGACCAAAGAGGACTTACTCCTCGATCGAGACCGACGGCGTCGGCTCTGTCGGTACGGGGAAGCCGGGCTCAGTGAAAACCGAGGTTCCGGCCCCTGGCCCTCGATTGGGATACCCGCGGGACGGGTTTCCTCATCGGGAGAGAGAGAATAGGCGCTTTTCCAGAGAGTCGGCTGACAGGTCGGAGGCACAAACGCTCGATCAGGTCGAGAGATATCTCGGTTGAGTTCAGCCGTGTCCTCGACTTCAGTGCCTTGTCCAGACGGGAGGTCTGAAAAACCAGCAGCCGAGGAGGCGATCTCGACCGCAGTCGAGACCCCTTGCTCCTGGAAGTCGGACCGCTCTCGGTCCCAGGAGCATCTTCTTCGGCTCGAAGAAGACGGTTTAGGATCCTTCTTTTTGGATCGGGAGGAGTGCGAGCCAGAGGGCGCCTCACCCTTTGTAGGGAGAGACTGGCACACATCCTGAAAGGATCCTGTGAAGGTGGAGCCCAAGTCGAGCAGCATGAAGAAGATTCGGTTGGCCGAAGCTTGGGCAGCTTCTTCCTCGAAAGTCGCCATCTGCTTGAGCTGCTCAGCGGATTCCGCAGCCGTGAAAACCGCCCACCTGGCCTCCTTAGATTTCACCGGTGGATTGCGAAACTCCGGTCTCCCCAGCTTCAGGCACGCCTGACGGTCCTCCAGAACGGTGGGATGGAAGGCAGCACAAATAGTGCATTGCGAGGTATCATGTACTGTACCGAGGCAATAAACGCACGAGAGGTGGGGGTCGGTGCGCGACATTTTTTGTCCACAAGGACACCGGCGAAACCTGAGGGACGACTTGTCATCCATGTCCGAAAGGTTTGGATCAGAGTCGTATACTCTTACAAGTTTCAAAGTGAGAAGATGCGGTGAAAACCATTGATTAGACTCCAGGGCCTCAATCGCTGCAAAAAGCACGAGGGAACCTGTATCTTCCAGCGGAAAGGAAGATCTGGCATCATGGGGCGGAGCAGAGGTATTTACCACCCGGGTGGGTGGGAGGAGCCAGCTTGAAGACTTCCGGCAAGATTTAAAGGGGAAAGGGACAATGCCAGACAGTGTGGATGAACAACATATCCACGCTCCTAGAAAGTCCCTTTCCCCACTGTGAGGGAGGAACATTTTGCAATGCATTTACTGCAGTAAATTTTTTTTTTTTTTTTACACCTCTTTCTCCAGCAGGAGTCTTTCTGTTGGAGTGAGGATGGAAGGTTTTGTGACTCTGCATTTTTTTTATGTTAATTTTTTGAACTACAGGAGCAGACCCTAACTCTCTATTTCCAAGACCCACTTGTCTGTGACTATTTTTCCCCCCATTCCTGAAAATACAGTCAGTCCTCCTCCCACTGGCAATGGCTGGGCAACCTGTGCAAGTTTGTCAGGGGTTTTGTTTTGTTTGGGCTTTGGGAGCTGGCACTGCATCTGCACGCCTGGGGCCCCTTCTACCTCTGCCCTTGAAGAAATTCCTCTGTGGAGGGGTAGTCATAAGTAATGTAAGCACTGGGAAAACATCCCCTACTCCTACCACCACTTCCATAAGGCCTGTAGGAAGTGAAGGCCTTTTCCTTCTCGGTGTTAACACGTGTAGGTGGTCTTGTATCTGCTTTCTTCATTTAAGCCTCTGCCTTTCCGCCAAACAGCGAATTTCCCACACAAGGAAAACCCACTGCTTTTGAGAGTGTCATGGGAAAGGTTTGTGAATCTAAGCCAAGCAAACCTTCTTGGAGACACTGCATGTGCCATGACCCTGAATGCGGTGTCATTAGTGTCCACTGTATTGTGGAACTGGTATTTAGTGGCATCCATGGCTGTTTTTGCTGTGTCAGCCAAATCATGTGCTAGGTCATCAGTAGCCTTCTCGCTCATTGCCAAAATGGAGCTCCAGAGGGCTTTTTGGTACCGAGCAGTGTAGGCCAAGTACGCTGCCTGCCTTAATAGCAGGGAAGCTCAAGTATAAACATTTTTGCCCATGCTATCCAGCTTCCTGGAGACTTTCTGAGGAGGCTGGGAAGAAAGGGGCACTCTGACCTGGTCACGGGCCCCAGTCTGGACCACTACCTCATGATCAGGTGAGAATAGAGGTACTTGGAACCCTGTCTGTCCAACAGATACTTTTTCAGCAGCTGAAGTGGGCGCTGACATGATTTTACAAGTGGCCTTCTTGAGGGATTTAAGGAATGGCAACCTTTTTGTGGGACTTAGACCCATCATATCCATAAATTCCACCTCGTCCTCATCTTCAGCAGTCTCCTGCAATGAGATGTTGAGGGTGTTCACCATTTGCCTCACAAAAGTATGGTATGTGGTAAAGTCATCCAGTGGGGAGCCAAACTCTTATTTAGGACACCCATCAGACTCTACAAGTTCTCCATCCTCCTCCTCCTCCACATGGTACATTTCGACCCCCTCCTCCACAGGCATTGGGAATGGAATCAAAGCCTAGGGAGGGGGGACAGACATATTCATGAAATTCCCCATAGCCTGGAATGCATGGAGGAATTGCCACGCCTCTGTCACATCTTCTACTGAGGACATTTTGTTTGTGTCTACTGGCGATTCCTTTCCTTCTTCAGGAGCAGTTTTTTTTCTGTTTTTCCTTAGCAGGCAACATCTTCGGCATCTGCTCAGAGGCGCTTTAATATTAACTGGATTCAGGGTTCCTCCCGATTAGATACCCTAATTTCTGAATCCTCTTTTGCAGCCTTTTCTTTGCTACAATGCTTACTTGGAGGGTCTAGACCTTCAAATCAGAGTCTTTAGATGACATGAAAGCAGACTGGGAAGCCATAATGTCTTCTAACGTTTTAGTCCTTTTCTTTTCTGTTTTAGGGTAAAACTTAATACAGAGTTCACAATTTACAAGACCGTGATCTGGACCCAAGCACCTCAAACACGACTTGTGGCAGTCGGCCTTAGCCAGGAACTGAAAGCAAATCTTAGTTTTTAAAGCCTATGGGTTCCATCTTCTTTTTGGGTCTGTCAGTCATGCCAAAACAATGGCAACCTAGGGAAGATGTTCCAGTTCCCAGAATTTAGTAAAAAAAAAAAAAAAAACAGTAGTAGAGTAAAATAAGTATGAAAACATAGAAATGCGATTCAGTTCCATTTTAAACAGGAACTGCAAAATATCATAACACCAAATGTTGCTCAACACAAAAAAGAAGCCAATTATCACTGTTCTGAAAGAAAAGGGAAACAGGAATAAAATGAAAATACTGCAAAGCGGTGCACTTATAAGACGAATAGTTTTTTTTCTCTTAGTAAATATAAGCGGTTCCCCGAAGGAAGTATGCCACAAAACGTACAGTTACGTAAGAACTTACTGTAACAGTAGATTTTTGAGAGGAGCTCTTGCAGTAGGCAACACCTTTAGGACTGAAGCTGGCATGCGCCAGGACCCCATGGAAAACTTCTAGCTAGCAGTTTATAGCAGAGGACCGCCCCCGGTATCACAACTGGTATAAAAGGGGCGATCCCCCAGCCCAAACCTAGTTCTCCTGCCTGAGACCCTGGAAAAAGGAGTATAACCGGAAAACCGAGGAGGTTCCTCAAAAACGAGGAAAGACCAAGGTAACCATGATGGAGAAGCAGCTACCAGGGGGAAGGCAGGAGGGAAAACAGGACCTGCTGCAAGAGCTCCTCTCAAGAAATCTACTGTTACAGTAAGTTCTTACGTAACTGTACTATCTTTCTTCAAGGGGGCTCTTGCAGCAGGTAACACCTTTAGGACTGAGTCCCAAGCAGTAAATGAAAGACCCCGGTCAGCAGGGTGGAGGTAGAAGTCTCCCAAAGAGGTTTAAGAGAGGAGGCCTTGCAGGACTGCCAGTCCGAAGCCTGCTCCAAGTCTGGATGCAATGTCCAAGCTGTAATGCTTGAAAAAGGTGTGGACAGAACTCCAAGTAGCAGCGGCACAAATGTCAGTGGCTGATACATTCCTCAAAGAGGCAAAGGAGGCAGCCATGCCCCTGGTAGAGTGGCCTTTAACCAAACCCGGTAAAGGCCTGTCATACTTGTTGCAGCAGAAAACAATGCAGTTAACCAACCATTGGACAAACACTGTTTAGAAACAGGAGTCCCTTCCCTTCTGACGTCAAAAGACATAAACAACTGATCACACTTTCTAGAAGCTCGGGTGTGCTCCAAGTAATAACTAAGCACCCTATGAACATCCAGAGTATGAAGCAGTGCCTCCCCTCAGTTTGAGTACTCTGGATAGTAAACAGGAAGGTGCATGTCTTGATTCAGTATAAACTCTGACACCCCTTTGGGAAGAAACTTAGGATTAGTCCTCAAGGACACCCTGCCCTTGTGGAAAACAAAATAAGGCTCTTTATACATCAGAGCCTGAAGCTCAGAAATACTTCAAGCAGAAGTAATGGCAACTAAATATAACATTTTCCATGACAGAAAGTGCAGCTCACAACTTGCGGCCGGTTCAAAGGCAGGCAAGGTAAGCTTTTCCAGAAGAAATGAAAGAGTCCATGGCAGGATTCGGTCCTTGATGGAAGGCTTCAAACGCAGAATGCCCCATAGGAACATGTGGGGAAGATCCGTCTGGGCAAGAGTTTTTCCGTCAATAGGTGCATGGTAGGTAGAGATGGCAGACAGATGCACCTTTAAAAAGGAGTGGCTCAGACCCGAGTCCAACAGGTTGAGAAGATACTCCAGTACTGAATTCACCAGGCAGATGAAAGGGTCCAAATGCCGAACTGCTTCCATTTCATTGCGTAGGTGGCCCTGGTTAAGGGTTTCCTAGTGGCCACCAAGATGTCTGCCACCCCTTGGGGAAACCCCGAATCAGTATACAGCTACGTTTACAGGAGCCACGCATGGAGAAGCAGAGACCTGTGATCCAGACAGACCAGGGTTCCCTGCTCCTGGAAGAGTAAATCTGAGCACAGGGAGATTGGGGGGGTTCCACTGCAAGTTGCTGAAGGAGTGGGAACCAAATCTGCGCGGCCATAAGGGCACCACTAGAATCATCTCTGCTCCCTCCGACTGCTGCTTGAGAAGAAGAACTCTCTGCAGTAAAGGGGAGGGAGGGAAGGCATAAAAAATCTCCCCATCCAGGAGAGGGACAACGCGTCTCACCAGAAAACACCAGGCCCTGGATCTAGTGAGCAGAAACTGGGTAGTTTTGAGTCGGATGGAGTGGCAAATAGATCTAACTCTGAGTGTCCCCATCTGGTGAAGAGGTCTTCGACCGTTGAGGAAATAAGTTTCCAGAGTTTGCAGAGGGGATAAGAATGAGATCTAGCCACCACTGCCAATCCCGAATCGCGGCATTTGTGATTCGAATTGGCTGCTGCAGATGGTCTTGCCTTTGGTCCCATTGCACCCTTAGCATCCACTTGGTTACCCGCATGTGAAACCGTGCCATCGGGACTGTTGCAATGGCTGCAGCCATATGTCCAAGTAGGTGAAGGACCAGTCTTGCCAGGACGGTCTTCCTCACCAACAGGTCCCTGATGAGGGATCTGATGTGTTCCGTTCTGTCCGAGGGAAGAAAAGCTTTCCCTCTGACGGTGTCCAGAACTGCTCCTATGAACTGCAGCTTCTGGGACGGTACCAGGAGAGACTTCTCGTAACTGATGAGGATACCCAGTGATTGAAAAAGGGACTGTGTGCAGTGAATGGCCGTCATCAGTGTCTCCCCGGAGACAGCCATGAGAAGCCAGTCATCCAGGTATGGGAACACGTAGTGGCCTTGTCTCCTCAGAGACACCGCTACGACCGCCATGCACTTCATAAAAACGCGAGGTGCCGATGACAGCCCGAAAGGAAGCGCTTGGAACTGATAATGGCGGCTCTGAAACTCGAAGCGCAGGAACCTCCTGTGCGTTTGAGCAATGTGAATGTGCAGGTATGCATCCTGTATATCCAAAGATGCCAGAAAGGCTTCCCCCTTCAGCATGGGAATTAGGCCTGGAAAGATCACCATGCGGAAGCGTTTGTAAGCAACCGACAGGTTGAGGTCGCTGAGGTCCAGTATTCTTTGGAACCAGAAAGCAGTGGGAGTAGTACCCATGTCCTCTCTGGTTCTCTGGAACGAGCTCTAAGGCTTCTTTTTCCAGAAGCGCGAGCACCTCCTGCTGTATGAGCAGGGCGTGCTGACCCAAGTAGCGGGAAAGCACGGGAGGTCTTGTAGGTGAGCTGCCCACAAATTCTATATAGTGGCCTTTTTCGACCAGTTGCAGCACCCACCTGTCAGTGGTGATCGACCGCCACCCTGGCAGGTGACGTGCGATGCGACCCCCGACCTTCATTTCCCGTTGATCCTGAGGAGGGGCGGGGGCCGGGAAGGAGTCATGCTATGGCAGCGTTAGATCCTGGAGGCTGGGCCGACTTTGCGACTCATTGGCCTCTGCCTGGGGATGACTTGGCCTGGGCTTTTTGAGTAAAGGAGCCCCTCTGCTGTTGACCGGAACGTGGTTGTTGCCTTTGCATCTGGCCACGAAAGCGACTCTGGTTCCTACGAAAAGAACTAGGTTGGGATCTGTACATGTCCTGGACAGATCTAACTGCCTTTGCTGTGTCCTGAAGTTTGGTGATCACCTTCTCGGAGGCTTCACCAAAAAGGACTTCCCCATTGTAAGGAACGTCTAGGATGTTCTTCTGGACGTCCGGGGTAAAACCGGAGATGCGGAGCCAAGAGTGTCTCCGGAGACACACACCTGAGGCTGCAGCTCTGGCCGAAGAGTCCGCAGAGTCATATGCGGCTCTGAGCACCTGGGTCCCCACATCCGAACCTGTGTGGAGGAGGTTTAAAAGCTCCTCCTTTTGACCACCGTCGGGCATCTTCTCAACCTGGTCCTGTCCCTGTTCCCACAATGCGTTCTGGAATTGAACCATGTGGGTGAGGTAATTCAGAGACCTGATGGCGCAAGTTGCAGCCGCGTACGTACGCCTACCCAGGACATCCAATTGCTTGGATTCCGGATCCAGTGGCTGTGTGCTCAAGTGCTGAGGTCTCTGAGACCGGTCATGCAAGGCAGTGATGACCAGGGAATCGGCCAGAGGATGGTTCGCCAAATACTGGTCCTCCCTCGGGGCCTTGTATAGGCGGTCAGCCTTCTTCGGCATTTCCACACAGCCTTGGTGACGTCCGCAGAGGTGTCCACCAAGGGTGGCACTACCACAGGCTTTGGGTCTTTTTGCCGAAGGTAACAGGCAAGGCACTGTCTCTCAGGGTCTAGCTCTTTAGCATCCCACCCCATATTCTCCTGAATATGCTTCATGATCTCCTTGAAAGAGGGATAATCCGGAGGAGACCTGGGTGGGTCGTGTGGGTCTGGGGAGGGAATGCTGATGGGAAAAGGAGATCTGGAGCACCCTGAGGTGTCAGATGTAGAGTCCTCCACAGACGTGGTGTACTGGCGTTGTCTGGGTCTCTTAGGACTAGGTGACCCTGAAGTGGATCTTGAGGGAGGTCTTCTCCTACCTGAGGATCTGCCCCTAGGAGGTAGTGTTAGCTCCTTGGGGGTTGGTGACAGTCCTACGGGCCCCTTGGGTGGAGAGGGGGCATAGGCGGTGAAGGAGTGGGTGGAGGTGGAGCCGGAGTAGGAGGGTGCATGGCAACCACATCCTTCCTGATGGTGTCCCACCAGAAGGTAAAGAGCTCCTTTACCTCTGCCAAATTCAGGCCCGACTACGGGCCCGGCACTGGAGGCCTGTTGCCGGGGTCGGACGTCGGATCCCCAGGGGTTTCCCGCTCCGGGGAGAGTTCCCATGGGAGCCCGATGATTCTGGTGTCGCCTGCCTGGTCCTTGGGCTGAGTGGTGTCCTACTCCAATGATTCCTTCTGACCGACATCAGCCGGCAATGGTGGTGCAGTCCTCTCTGGGGTAGCCGACGTCAGTCCCCTGGCCGACGCCCTGGGAGGCGAACGCCTGGCCGGCGACAGGTGTCTTGCTGTCACTGGCTCCTAGGAGTGCCTGTGATGCTTGGCCCCGACGTCGGGTCCGGCGTCCGTTTTAGGGACGTCAGGTCCTTAGTCTTACGCGGGACCGGGTCCGACCCACGCAGAGGCTGGGACACCGACCTGGCGTCGGAGTCCCGATGGCAGAAGGAAGATTTGTGGCGCTCCCCAGACTTGGACGAGGCCTTAGAAGGAGTGGATGAAGCCAACGGCCTGGAAGTCTTGAGAGGCTGCAGGGAGGAGGAGCCGCTGGAGGGATCTGACCTGAACCGGGGGAGGCTGAGATTGAGCCCTGGAAGGAGAGCAGTCTGACCGCGAGCCAGAGCTTCAGGAGTCCGAGGCCCTCGCCGGGGACCTGGGCCTTTCCTTCTCCCAGTGTTTTTCCCCGGTGTTTGTGGGTCTTCCCTGACGACTCCCCCCTGGAGGAAGGTTCCCTATCCATGGTCTTTAGTTTCTCCTCCAAGAGAAACGCTTGAAGGGCCTTCTGGTGGCGGATCCTGGTGCGACTGTTGAAGCCCTGGCAGAAGGAGCAGGCCCTGGTGTCATGTTCCGGGCCTAGACAACGCACGCAGGCAGAGTGGGGATCCTTGAAGGGGATCCGTTTGCCGCAGGCACACTTCGATGGGTGACCTTCCAGAGAGGTGTTTGGAGAGGACATGAGATGAATCCAAATTCGTATAAGAAAGAGAGAACGTCGTAGTTCCGAGTCGTCGCACACTAGAAAGTGACCCAAGAGGCCGATGTGCGGCGTCGACGGTGGAAAAGAACGAGATTGTGGGGGACCCGCCTTATGTACTACGCCTGACGTCGGGGGCAGGACCGACGTCGGAGGTGGTCCCCTCTGAAGACTGCTAGCTAGAAAATTTCCGTGGGGTCCTGGTGCCTGACAGCTGCAGTCCCAATGGTGTAACCTGCTGCAAGAGCTGTATCTCGAAGTAAGATCAACATGTACTGAGTTCATGCTATACATGTTATGTTGAGATTACCTTTGTCTATGCAATGGTTCTCTTTCAATAAACTGAGTATAAAAAAAACAAATCGCCCGCATCTCCAGCACTTTGATGTGGAGATGGCGCTCATACTGGGACCAGGTCCCTGGTGTCTGACGGTCTCCCAGATGGGCTCCACAGCCTTGGCCCGAGGCATCTGTGGTGAGGATCTGACAGGGAGATTCCTTCCTCAGATAAACTCCCTTGAAAGATTGGAGATATTTAACCACCATGCTAGAGTCCGTCAGACAGGGATGGACACCAAGACAGGCTGCTCTAGAACGTCTGAACACTGCTCCTATTGGACTCTCAGGTTCCACTGGACCACCCTCATGTAAAGTCGAGCCAGGGCCAGGAGGACTGTGGCAATGACCGCTGCCATGTGTCCTAAGAGTCGGAGGACAGACCTGGCCGGAACCTGTTGAGAGGAGGAGACTTGCAGAGTGGGCATTTGAAGGTACTCTGCTCTGTCTGAAGGGAGGAAGGCTTTGCCTTGCGCCATGTCCAAGCTTGCCCCTATACACTGCAGCCACCGACTTGGCCAAGGAGAGGACTTGGGAAGATTAAGGTGATCCCTAGGTCCTGAAATAGGGTAAAGATGGCCATCATGCTGTGTAAAAGCCAGTCCCTGGTGGGGGTGGTCAACAACCAGTCGTCCAGATAAGGGATGACATAGTGACCCTGTCTCCTTGAGATCAAGGATAGGGCACATGTCTCCTGTTTTCTCTGGCACAAAGAAGAAGTGGGAATAAAACCCTTTTCCCCTTTACATCAGAGGAACCGGGCCTATGGCCTGCTTCTGCAGTAGGGCCTGAATTTCCTGTTCTTTGAGGGCGATGTGAGCCTGAAGGAAATGGGAGGGAACAGGTGGGTTGTTCGGGGGCATTTTTATGAATTCCAGAGTGTGTCCCTTTTCCACCAGCTGAAGGACCCACTGATCTGAGGTTATCTGATGTCAGCCCTCTATGTATGAGGAGAAGCGACGCCCTACCACCTCCCCCAAGGCTTCCGTCGGGGTCGGGCAATGAGTCAGGCTAGGGAACCAGGGCGGGGCAACGCTGTCTGGGAGCTCCTAGGGGCCCAAAGTGCAGAACCTCTGGAAGCAGGTGTGGAAGCTTTACGCTTGAAACCCGCTCTCTACTGCTGTCTTCTAGGTTGCTGTCTGGCATTCCTCCAAAAGGACTGCTTGGGATATTGTTTAGGCTGTGACTTGTACATGGTGTGTACAGACCTGATAGCCTTTCCTGATTCCTGCAAGCGGGTAATGATATTCCGTGAGTCCTCGCCAAACAGGACAGGACCCCTGAAAGGGCATCCATTATTCTGTAGTGCACATCCAGTGTGAAATCAGATACCCTCAACCATGAGTATCGACTAAATACTGACTGCGGAGGCCGCAGCCCTTCCCACAGAATCTACTGTATACTAAGAGGCTTGGAGAATGTCGTTACCAACATCCAAGCCTGACTTCAGGATAGCCATTAGCTCTGTACTACCGGGGCAGTCAGGCATGACTTGAGCCATCTCCACCGCCTTATCCCACAGGGCATTCTGTTACTGGACCATGTGGGTAAGGAAATTCTGAGCCCTTATAGCACGTGGTTGAAGAATACACCTTTCTGGCCAACTAGTCAATTTGTTTGGAGTCTTTATCCAGAGGCTGAGTACTCAGGTGCCAAGGGTGCTTGGAGTTATCGCTGGTGGCATTAGTAACGACTGAGTCTGCCTCTGGGTGCTCCCCACATAAAGGGTCATCCGGGGGGGCGCTGTGGAGCACGTCTGCTGAAAAGATGCACCTTTCAGGAGCGCTTTGGATCTGAGAAAAAAAAATAAACAAAAGTACCAATTTTGCTGAACTAAGCAAAGTTAAAGTGATATCCTTAAATTCTTCTCAGCGAGCTGCACATTTTGATATCTTCTGACAATATGAGCCGTACGCAGAAAAGTGGTGTGAGCAGTTCCTTAACAGAGACGGTGGAGGCCCAGGTTGCACGCACAGGTCCAGTAGCTGCTGGAAGCAAACCTCTGTGGAAATCCCCTTCAATTGTCTATGCAGGCTATCGATTTAAAGGTAGAGACAATGCTAAATCGCCTGAGGGAACAAGACATAAAAATTGAAGCAGCATCAAAATCGGCAGCAGCCACTGAATCGCAAGTATTACAAGCTCTAACAGCTATGGATAAAGTGGCACAGAAAAATCTGCAGCTTAAGTACTGTATGGAGGCCCCAGAAGATGCAAATCGGGCCTCCCATGTGCGGATACCGTGGCTGCCTGAGGGATCAGAGGAGGAGGAGGAGAACTTACTAGCTTTTTTTAAAGAATTGGCTACCAAGGGCACTAAAGATGGAACAGGAAAGTGCTGCCCACTATTCCTGAGCTTACCACATATCTTTGAGATTAGCTGCAGCCAGAATCTATTTGCCTCGAACTGTTCTACTGGTGATCACTGGTGTGGGGATCTGAGATGCCATTCTGAGTGCATCCCAGGCCTCGGATCGACTCAACTACAATGGAGCCACCATATTTTTCCGGATCTGTCCTATGCTATGCGGTCCCAGCAGAAAAGGTTCAATGGTGTCTGGGCTACGCTGCATATTTTGGGGGTGGCACACTCACTTCTAATGCCCGCCTGGCTCTGAATTTTCTATGGAGGGCACACATTTCAATATAACAACCCCACGGAGGCAGGGAAGAAGGCTGAAGCCACTGCTAAGGAGTTCGAGGGTGTCAGGTTGGCTAAAGTAGAAGAGTCTGAAAACGAGGAGACCTGAACAGTGATGGCAATAACGCTGGCTCTTTCACTATCATATCAGTAGTTGGTGTGAGGACTGTACAGCAAGTACTGTTGTTCACGGACTTTGTTTAATGTGGCTGCCATTGTTAGGTGGCTCACTGCTGCTGACTACCTGGTTGCCATTTTAAGGCCTTTCTAAATTCTAAATATAAGTGCAGCTCTATATTAATAAGGGTTCACTTTACTGCATTTCTAAGGCTGCCACATGGGTGGTTCTCTGATCTGAGGCAATGTAATGGGGTGCTATACATTTTTAAAAATTGAATTATGTTTGGTATGGGGTCATATCAACACAGGTTGTTGAGGAATATCATCTGTTGGACTGATCATTATTTCATTTTGACCACCACATACTTACAAGGTGCAGCTATCCTAAGCAATGTTTGGATTCATGGACATTATGGTTTTCCCCCTATCCGTTTCTAAAAATGCATAGATGAACCTACACTATGTCCTAGAAGGATTTCTAACGCTGTTTAATGATGTTTGGCATTTGCTTTTATGTACGATGTTTTATGCATAATATAATAAAAAATAAGTTTATAAAATAAAGAAAGGGTCATCCCTGGGGGGACAATGCAGCCAGTCTGACTTCTTGGAAACCACAGGCATAAAAAAGGGGCGCTTCCAAGCCACCCTGCCGTCATCCTTATAGGAGTCAATCAGCGGAGGCACAAACGTAGGCAGGGTGTCTTTCTTTCTAAAAAAGGAGGCTAGCCAACATCGCTCTGGAGCCAACTCCTCTGTGTCCCAGCCATTCAGCTGCTGGATGTGCCACATGATGTCCATGAAAGCTAGATCATTGGGGGAAGGGGAGACAAGGGTTGTCCTTAGTCCCTCCTCAGGCTCCAATGGAAGGTCGGAGTTGTCGCAGCCTGAAGAGGAGGGGGAGTACCCATCAGAGTCCCTGGAGTCTGGGGAGGATGAAGGGGAGCGGGGATGCTTGCGTGGCCTCCCCTTAGGTTGGGGGGTACCAGCACTGTCCGGCATCAGGTTAATTCCCGTAGGTGCGAACCGGAGGCTTGTCAGGAGGCAGACCCTGAGGAGCAGGTTTGGAAGACTCCTTAGGGGTGTCCTTAAAATAAGCCCACCTAGCCGTGAAAAGCTCACTTAACGCCTGTGGTGGATTGAGCGATGGGGCTGGTGTGTCCAGCGGGGGGTTGGCTTAAAAGGCCCAGCATCTGGTCATAAGGCTGGGGTATCCCAGGCGTCAGTGCCAGTCGGTCCAGGTTATCCAGCGTCAGTCCCTGAGGGATGGAGCCATCCAGCATCGGACGGGTCAGACCAGGCGTCAGGCCGTTGGGCCCAGCCGGTATCTTAGGAGGATGAGGTGGCAATGGGGTCACTGGTGGAGACATCAGAGAAGCCAGCATCGAAAACAAATGCGTAGGTGGATGCTGGACTGGAGACGCAGCCAGCGCCACCTAGGAGGAGTCACCTGAGCTGGCTGCTGATTGGGACGAAGGCATCACTCTCATGGGGAGGACAGCATCTGTCCCGAGCATCACCTGGTGGAGTCAGTCCCTGACATCGGGGAGGACTCGGCAGACACCCTGTCCAGGAGGGCAACAGGCAAAGACCTGCAGCTGAAAGAACCACTGGCCAAGCCACCCGGCTCAGTACCCAAAGGAACTATGGGGCTAAGCTTCAGGGGCTGTGAGGTGGGGGACGAGGTCATGAGCCCAGAAGAACCTCCTCCCGACACAGTAACAAGGGAGAGAGGTTTGGAGGAAGAAGTCGACCCCCATGGGGAAACCAGAAGCAGTCACCAACTTGGTCGGGGCCCTAGAGCAGGAAGCTGACCAAGGTATCGCCCTATACTTCTCCCAGTGCTTATACTTGCCACTTGAAGACTTCTCCTTAGAAGAAGTTGAAACCCCGGAGGTCAGAGAAGATTAACTCTTCTGGTGAAGCTCCTTTACCATCTAGTTTAGCTCCGAGGAAAGCAGGAAGGCTTCGAGGGTCCTCTGGCAGCGAAGCAGAGTGTGCCGGTTGAAATCTAGGCAATGCTACCAGGCCTCTGTGTCATGGTCTGGGTGTAGGCAGAACAGGCAAGCCGAATGGCCATCCTTGTAAGGAATCTGCTTGCTGCAAGCACACTTCAATCGCCGCCGCTTAATTAAGGATGGAGAAGACATGCAAAAGATCCTAAGAAAGAAAGATTTTTGTTAGAAAAATAAAGCACGGTAAATGCGAAAACGGCGGCTGACAAAGCAGAAGGCAACCGTGGAGCCGATGTGCGTGGGTCGACAGTGGGTAAAGAACGGAGGCTGGGGGACCACCCCTTTTATACCATATGTGACGCTGGGGGCGGGCCAATGTCGGGGCGGTCCCCTGCTATAGACTGCCAGCTAGAAGTTTTCCATGGAGTCCTGGCACCTGCTGGCTTCAGTCCTAAAAAGAACCCCTTGAAGAAGACTGGCCTTCTGCAGTTCGTGGGAACTGGAGAAAACCACATAAACACACAAGAAATAGCCTCCTCCGATTCCTGAGAACCAATGCAGAACCAGAGAAAATCACATAAAAACACAAAAAGTACCCAAGCAATGCAGAGTTATCAAAAATCTAACGAAACTGTTAGAATTTATAAAATAATAAACCATAATCTATCCAGAGTGAAGAGAAGACTTCGGAGCGACTGCTTTCTTTAGATGGAGAAATAAATCTGCCATTAGAGTATAGGGGTAAGCAAGACCACACAGCAGAGTTCTGAATTTCACTCTAAGAATTTTTAACCGGCATAAAATTCTAAGCTCCAGGATAGCTCACTGCAGGTGTTAAGCATAAGTGAGGAATTTCTGGAGTTTGAATACAATGGCAACAGATACCAAAACAGTTCAGAGACCATCACCAGCACTACCTGGTAGACGATTACACCCAGCAAAGGGGCTGGGAATGCCATAAACGGAATGGAACCTGTCAATGGGGGCTGCAAACCACCTGGAATAGGTACAGTAGTGCCTGAGCCAGACCCTGGCTTAGGTGTCTCTTGAACAGTCATGGAGGATGATGTCATTACCGATGGAGAGAACGACAAGTACTTAAACTCTGAACAGAGCGGGGATCTCAACCTCAGGCAGAAGCCTTATCCTTATGCTTGTGGTGAAGACAGGAAGAAGAGAATTTCAATTACTTGTCTTTTTCCTTATCCTTGGATCTCGGCGCCCTTGTTGGCAAGAGCATCGCCTAATGCCACAGAGTCCTCGCAGTGGCGGCTGTCGAGCAAAAGAAGAAGCTGGCTTGGAGCCTGTGGCTTTGACGACTGGTTTCATTACCGTTTTGGCAATGAAGGTTTCTAGAGCCCTCTTTCCTGTCTCCTTGTGGCCTGATTGAATCACTGGCAGATATCACAGGCTCTCAATTTGTGGAACAACCCCAAACAATAAACACAAACAATGTGAGCATCGTCCTTATAGATCTTGTAGTTGAAGGTACAAAACCTAAATAAATTTTAGTGGGAGAATTCAAGAATGCATGAGACAGACATAAGGCAATTCTAGCGGGGGGTAGGAGGAAGTAGGCTGTTGGTTAATTAGATCTGCAGCTTATCCATTAGGTAGGGAAATGGGTAGACTAGGTGGGTCAAGCGGTCCTTATCTGCCGTCAAATTCTATGTTTCTACGTTTCTAAAGGCTTTTTCAACAGTCGCATGAAATGACGACGCAAAGTTAAACAATGAAGTTTAGAATATAATAAAAATAGAAAAGGATGGTGCCGATTCTCTGCAGGTCTGACAAGAGGTCCATGATAGAAGAAAGAAATGAGCAGTGATGGGGCCACCCACATTTTATATGCATACGCATCCTACATCATCGTGGGCAGCCCCTCGCAAGCAAATATTTCTGAGAGGTCCTGAATGCAAAAAGCTTACAGTTCCAAAGGTGTGACCCAATGGACGCAATATCCTCGACGAAAATCATGAAATTCCCCCTCAAAATCTGAAACTGAGGCATAAAGTGTATAACCTTGCCAAAAAAGTTGACCTAAATTCCTGGCTACACTCAAAATTTCCTCCATCTAAATGACACCAAAACGTAAATCCCTTTATTGAGTAAAAATTGGTCTTCAATCGCAGCACCACTGCTTCCTTGACCATGACTTTCACTTTGTTTCTGTGGTTAGAAATCTTGGGGTCCATATCAACTTTGAACTTGTATCTATCTGCCATTATCTCCCTTTTCTGCAAATAGTACAGTTACGCAAGAACTTGCCATAACAGTAGATCTTTGGGAGGAGCTCTTGCAGCAGGCAACACTGGAAGGCTGAAGCCGTCAGGTGCCAGGACCACATGGAAAACTTCTAGCTAGCAGTCTACAGCAGGGGTCTGCCCCCACTGACATCAGCACGCCGACAGCCACCTATCCTACACAAAGGGGCGGTCCTCCAGACCTACCTCAGTTCTCCCACCAGAGGTCCTGGCACAGAAAGCAAAAATGGAGAACCGAGGCTATTTCTCAAGGCCAAGGAAAAGCAGTGAAGCTGTGAAGAAGCAGCAGTCAGGGAGAAGGTGGGAGGGAAAACAGTGCCTGCTGCAAGAGCTCCTCTCGAAGACCTACTGTTACAGTAAAGTTCTTGCATAACTGTACTATCCTGCATCGAGGGGGCTCTTGCAGCAAGCAACACTGGTAGGACTGGATCCCAATCAGTAACGGAACTGGCTGTCAGCTGGGAGGAGGCAAAAACAAACAGCAGAAGGACGTTAATGAGAGAAGGTCCTAAAGGACAACTAGTCCGAAGTTGCCCATGTGTCTGGAGACAATATCCAGACTGCAGTGCAAGATAAAGTTGTGAACAGAGCTTCAAGTGGCAGCTGCACAAATATCCACAGCAGACACATTCCTGAAGCAGGTGGCAGAGGATGCCATACCTCTAGTTGAGTGGCCCTTAACCGGCCCAGGCAAGGGCTTGTCGTACTTACGGTAACAGTACACAATGCAATTTGCCAACCATTTAGACAAACACTGTTTCAAAATGGGTGCCCCTTCCCTTTTAGGAGCAAATGAAACAAACTGATCAGTCTTACGAACATGTTGCGTGCGGTTAGTGTAATAACGTAGCACCCTGTGAACATCAAGAGTATGTATGAAACAAGGCCTCCCTTGATTAGAATACTCAGGGAAATAAACTGGAAGGTGGATGGATTGGTTTAACATAAACTCAGACACCACCTTAATCAAGAACTTAGTGTTGGTATGCAAAGACACCCTACCTTTGTTAAAAAAACAAATAAGGCTCTTTACACATCAGAGCCTGGAGCTCGGAAAGCCTCCGAGCAGAAGTAATAGCAACTAAAAACAACGCTTTTCATAACAGAAAGCGTAGCTCGCAACTTGCAGCCAGCTCAAAGTGAGGCAGAGCGAGCTTTTCCAAAATGAAAAGAAGATCCCGAGGTGGGACAGGGTCCCGAATGGGAGGTTTCAAATGTAGAATGCCCCAAAAAATGTGCAGAAAGAAAAAACTACTCACCTTAGTAATTATGTTTCTACTAGTGGAGTCTTGCTGAATTCTGACAAGTGCAGTTAGCCCCAGCCTTTAAACTGCCCCAGAGAACAATGGGTTAACTTTTCTATGCAAGGCATAGAATGTTGGTCTCGAGCTCGGTTGATGTCTCTGTCTGTTGTATTTTGAACTGCAACCGTCAGATCTTTACGAGCAAAACTTACTAGATGTTCTGTGTGGAAACTGTAAACTTTTTACTAGCCAACTGGCAGAAAAATAATCTTTTGGGTTCCCAAAGGAAGACTCAAGTCAGGAAACCCAAAAAACAAAACCCAATAAAATTGAAACAACAAATTACCCCATGAGTAACAGAGGGTACAAGGGGACACCCCTGGGGTGTCAAAACTGCGCCTGCCACCCACATCCCAAAAAATGCAGGTTCTGAGAGGGGAGGCAAGGGGGGAGGTCAGAATACAGCAAGACTCCACTAGAAGAAACATAATTACTAAGGTGAGTAATTTTTTCTTCAAACAACATGAAGTCTTGCTATATTCTGACAAGTACAGACTACCAAGCAGTACCTCCATGGAGGAAGGACAGAACCTACTTTGGGAATAGGCTCTGAAGTACTGCTGTGCCAAACCAAGCATCACTCCTAGCCTGGATATCCAGACAGTGATGCCTGGTAAAGGTATGTACTGTTTTCCAGGTGGCTGCTTGACAGATTTCTAAGAGAGGGATATCCCTGGCAGCAGCCAGGGAAGCAGCTGTACCCCTTGTAGTGTGAGCCCTCAGGCCTGAGGGTGGAATCTTTCCCCAGTTTCTCATAACAGAATTGTATACAAGACACAATCCACCTGGCAACAGTTCTCTTTGTGGCAGGTTTGCCCTTTCCTACCTCTCTATAAGTGAGGAACAACTGGAGGGAATCAAACCTGTGACCCTTGGTACGCTCTATGTAGTAGCTAAGGACTCTTAACACATCCAAACTGTGTAGCCTCCTTTCCCCCTGATGAAGAATGATCAGTGAAGTAAACAGGGAGAGACACAGACTGATTGAGGTGAAAATCTGAAACCACTTTAGGCAAGAACTTTCTGTTAGTTCTAAGGACCACTTTATCTCTGTGAAAAGAGATGAAATCAGGTTCCACTGACAGGGCATGCAATTCACTGATAAGTCTAGCAGAAGTAATGGCTACCAAAAACACAGTTTTCCAAGTCAAGTACTTAAGCTCTGCTGAGGACAAATGCTCAAAAGGTGGTTGCGTAAAGTGAGCAATGCAAACATTAAGATCCCAAGCAGGAGCAAGATCCCTAAAGGGGGAATTGGTATGAAGCAATCCCTTGAAAAACTTACAGAATACAGGGTGGGATGACAGAGAGAGAGGAGGACTTGCCTACTGACAGGAAAGCAGAAACAGCAAACAAGCGTACCCTGATAGTAGCTGTTCTGAGGCGCCAGGCTATTAAGATGGACCACATAATCCAGAACTGTAGGCAATTCAGCAATATCTGGGGAGATATGCTTCTTGGAACACCAAATGCTGAATCTCTTCCATTTGGCATTATAAGTCTTTCTGGTGGAAGGCTTTCAAGAAGCTTAGAGAATATCCAGAACTCCCTGAGACAGATGCAAATCTGCAAACTCTAACTCTTCAAGAGCCATGCCTTGAGATTGAGAGACTGAAGATTGGGGTACCAAACCCTCCACTGAGAGGAGGTTAACAGGTTGTAATTCCTGGTAAGAGACAGGGGAAGATGGACTGCTAGGAACAGCAACAAGGGGTACAATGGCTGCCTGGCCCAGTCTGGAGCAATCAGAATCACTTTGCAAGGTTGTGACCTTATCTTGACTAGAACTTTGAACAGGAGAGGGAAGGGAGGAAAAGCATACAGAAATTTCCCTTCCCAGTTCAGTATCAGAGCATCCAGGGGGGCTGAGCCCAAGACTGGGTGTCTGCAACAAAAGAGAGGAAGTTGGTGATTGTCTGGGGCTGCAAAAAGATCCATCTCTGGAGTGCCCCATCTTGAAAAAAATCACCTTCAACACCAGAGCATCCAGGGCCCATTCGTGATGGCCCTAAGATATTCTGCTCAGTGCATGTGCTAGGACATTGTCCTTCCCTGAAAGGTGAACTGCTATCAGAGAGGTTTGCAGGGAATAAGCCAGGGACCACAACTTCATTGCTTCTGTGCACAAGGCCGTAGACCAAGTGCCTCCTTGCTTGTTGATGTACCACATGGTGGTGTTGGTGTCTGTTCTGACCTGAACCACGTTGTTCTGTACTGACTGGAGAAAAGCTTGCAGTGCCAGAAACACTGCCCTGAGTTCCACGAGATTGATGTGTAGAAGAGATTCCTGGGGAGACCACAGTCCCTGGGTGGTGAGGTCCCCCAAATGGGCTTCCCAGCCCAGCAGGGAAGCATCTGTGGTAAGGACCACTGAATGAGACTGAGCTCTAGTCTGCTGCATTCCATCCTAGATGCCATCTTCTGATAGAGAGCAATCGTTTTCCCACTGTGTTCCAACAGTCTGGAACAGTCTCTTTGCCTCTGTCTAACTTAAGGACTCCCTCTCAAATTCCACCTAAAAGCTTAACCTGTCATCTCTGTACATCAGTCCTAACCCTTGGCAGCAGCTACTGCCCTGTCCTCTCCCACTCTCACTACTGATCAACTCCCCTCACATGTTCATGGTTCAGTGCTTTACATAACAAAATACCATTTTCATCACGCAGATATTCTGACTGGAGTACCTGGCGACCATGCAGTTCAATCTTTGCATTGCTGGTGGCATACAAAACTCAGAGGTGGAATGCTAAATTTTATTTTTCAGCATTTCTTCTCCCATATCAAATTATTATATTGATTTCTACTCAGAGTTTAAAGTGTATATCCATTTTTTCACTGTGTTTGATTGTCAAGTGTTCTGAGATGCTTCTGCATAATAAAACATACGCAGTGGAGAGACTTGAGGAGCTTGGCCTGTACACACTGGAGGAGAGGAGGGACGGGGGGATATGACAGTGGTATTCAAGTATCTAAAGGGGTTAAATGGGGTGGGTCTGCATGGGGTCTTTCACAGGAAGGTGAAAGGGGGCCACCAAGGGGCATAGCTTGAGGCTGGAGGGTGGGAGACTCGGGGGAGAGGATGAGGGGGTATTTCATGGAGGGGGTGGTGGAGCCATGGAATGCTCTTCCAGAGGAGCTAGTAGAAGATGGCACAGTGGAGGGGTTCAAGAGGGGCTGGGACGGGCACATGAGGAGAATGAAGGCGCATAATGCCAGCTCAGGGGAGGGTACTCAGGCGGGGGGAGAGGGGTTACTGCAGTGGGGTATGGGAGATGGTGTCAGGCCCTGCTAGGGTGCTGACCCGTGAGCAGACTTGATAGACCGAGAGGCCTACTCTGCAGGCATTTTTAGTATGTTAGCATGTAAGATGTTACGGTCCTTTTCCAGAAAAATCCCTTATTTTAATGACTATATGCACACAAATAAAAGCCAAAGGAGAAAACAATGCATTCTTAGACCCCAAGCTCTTATGATCAAGTGTCCTAAACAAGAATCAGGAGTCCTGGGGCCCTTCCTATGGGATTAACAGAAGCTATGAGATGCTATGTAAAATAAAATGTGTTGTAAATACATTATTCATATAACTTGTATTTTTTTATTCAAGTCTTCCATATTAAGACAAATTCTATAGCATGCCTGAAAAAGACTAAGCACAAACATCTACGTAATTGAACGAGCAAATAAACTAAAATATCATACCAGGTGTCCTTCAGCACGAGCCTTATTAATCATGGCTTCACGTTTCCTTTGCAAGAACTCCTCAACTTGCTTTGCTTTCTCTGCAGCTCCTTGTCCTCGCTGTCTGTTCAAATGTAATAAAATGTTTATTGTTAGAACAGCTCATGTGAAAATGAAAAATCAAGACTACTTTGCCAACTCCTCACAGTTCATTCAATGCACCAGCAACCTAAGACCATGCATAACCAAGCTTCAAATACATATTGCACATAATTATGCAATTCTCTGCAGTTACAAATCTCAAAACAAATCAGTCTATTATCGCTTACTTTTAGCCTTGACTTTTGTTCTAAGGTATTGTTGTTATGCTATTATTTGCAGAAAAAATGTTTACAGCACTGTTGTCCTTAAAAACTAGATTAATTGAATATTGTGATACCTTTTGTTTAACTAACAAAGACATTGTACAAACAGCAGATGCCATCCCCATAATGTGCACTGTAAGAAAAAATTACTCACCTTAGCAATGTTGCTTCTTCTAATGGAGTCTTGCTATATTATGACATATGCAGTGAGTCCCAACCTTCGAACTGCTCCGGAGGTGAAAGAGTTAACTTTTCATGCCAGGCATGGAACGCTGAGCTCGAGCTCGGTTGAAACTCTGTCTGTTGTTCTTCAAACTCAAACTGTCAGATCTTTACGAGCTAAACTCACTGAGGTCCTGTGTGGAAGCTGTAAACCTACACTAGCCAACTGGCTACTAAACATAAGAACACATTTTTTGGTCCCAAAACAAAGACTCAAGTCAGGAGACCCAAAAAATGGAAAACACAACACCAAGTCACCCCAAGAAAGGAGGAGTGAAAAACAACAAGGTGGGCACCTACTAAGTGCCAACACTGCACTGCCCACCCACATCCCAAAAGCAGAGGTTCCGAGAGGGGCAGGCGGGGGGGGAGGTCATAATATAGCAAGACTCCATTAGAAGAAACAACATCACTAAGGTGAGTAATTTTTTCTTCAAACAACATGAAGTCTTGCTATATTATGACATATGCAGACTACAAAGCAGTACCTCCATGGAGGAGGGACAGAACCTACTTAGAAATAGGCTCTGAAGCACAGCTGTGCCAAACCGAGCATCACTCCTAGCCTGGATGTCCAGGGAGTAATGCTTGGTAAGTGTGAACTGTTTTCCAGGTAGCTGCTTGACATATCTCTAGAATAGGATGTCCCTGGCAGCAGCCAGGGAAGCAGCTGTACCTCTGGTAGAGTGAGCCCTCAGGCTCAAGGGAGGAACCTACCCAGTTTTTCATAGCAAAATTGGATACAAGAGACAATCCACCTGGCAATGGATCTTTTAGTGGCAGGTTTCCCTTTACCAACCTCACCATAAGTGAGGAACAGTTGGAGGGAGTCAAACCTGTGACCCTTGGTACGCTCTATGTAGTAACTAAGGGCTCTCTTCACATCTAAGCTGTGCAGCCTCCTCTCGCCAGAGGAGGAATGGTCAGTGAAGTACACTGGAAGAGACAGATTGATTAAGGTGGAAATCTGAAACCACCTTAGGCAAGAACTTCCTGTTAGTCCTGAGGACCACCTTATCTCTATGAAAGGAGATAAAATCAGGCTCCACTGACAAAGCTTGTAATTCACTTATGCGTCTGGCAGAATTGATGGCTACCAGAAACACAGTCTTCCAAGTCAAGTACTTAAGCTCTGCTGAAGACAAAGGCTCAAAGGAGGGTTGTATAAGCTGAGCAATGCAAACATTAAGATCCCAGGCAGGGGCAGGGTCCCTGAATGGAGGGTTGGTGTGAAGCAATCCCTTTAAAAACTTGGAGAATACAGGATGAGCTGAAAGAGAAGAGGGCTTACCTGCTGAAATAAAAGCAGACACAGCTGCCAGATGCACTTTTAGGGTAGCTGGTCTCAGCCCAAGGTATTTAAGTGGACCATATAATCCAGGACTGTGGGTAAATCAGCAGATTCTGGGGAAATATGCTTTCCAGAGCACCATATGGAAAACCTCTTCCATTTGGAATTATAAGTAGCCCTGATGGAAGGTTTCCTAGAAGCCTTCAGGATATCCATTACACCTTGGGAGAGGTGTAGATCAGCAAACTCTAACTCTTCAAGAGCCAGGCCTTGAGATTGAGAGATTTGAGGTTCAGGTACCAAACCCTCCCCTGAGCACAGGTTAACAGGTCGTGATTCCTGGGAAGACACAGGGGAAGATGGACTGCTAAAGACAGTAGGAGTGGATACCAGGGTTGTCTGGCCCAATCTGGAGCAATCAGGATCATCTTGCAGGGTTGAGATCTGATTTTGACTAGCACTTTGAACAGGAGAGGAAGGGGAAAAGCATAGAGGAACTTCCCTTCCCAATTGAGAACTAAGGCATCCAGAGGGACTGAGCCCAACACTGGGGGCCTGCAGCAAAAAAGGGGAAGTTGGTGATTGTCTGGGGCTGCAAAAAGATCTATCTGCGGGTGCCCCATCTGGCAAATATCACCTCCAAGACCAGGGGGTCCAGTGACCATTCGTGATGGCCCTGGGAAATCCTGCTGAGAGCATCTGCCAGGACATTGTCCTTGCCTGGGAGGTGAACTGTCAAGGGAGGTGTTCAGAGAGTAAGCCAGAGACCACAACTTCATTGCTTCGGTGCACAAGGCCGTAGACCGAGTGCCCCCTTGCTTGTTGATGTACCACATTGTGGTGGTGTTGTCTGTTCTGACCTGTACAACTTTGTTCTGAACAGATTTGGAAAAAGCTTGAAGTGCTAGAAAAACTGCTCTGAGTTCCAACAGATTGATGTGGAGCAGAGATTCCTGAGGGGACCACAACCCCTGGGTAGTGAGGTCGCCCATGTGAGCTCCCCACCCCAAGAGGGATGCATCTGTAGTAAGGATTAAGGAGTGAGACTGAGTGACAAAAGGAACCCTTGTCTCAGATTGCTCTGATCCTGCCACCACTGTAGGGCCTGGATCAGGGTTCGAGTCACTGGGATCAATTTGGTTAGAGGGTCTTTCCTTTGGGACCAAAAGGCTCTCAAATGGAACTGGATGTCCCTCATCTGAAATCTTGCTCCCTGCACTACTGCTGTAGAAGCAGCCATGTGCCCCAGGAGCTATAGAAAATGCCTTGCTGGTCGAGAGACCTGCAGGGTGAATGAGGAGGCCAGAGAGACCAGGGTCCTTGCCCTGTCCAAAGGAAGGAAGGCTCTGGCTTTCTCTGTGTTCAGCTCTGCACCTATGAAGGCGAGGAGCTGGACAGGCTCTAGAACTGACTTTGAAAGATTCAGAAGGAAACCTAGAGAGGTGAGCAGTTGCTGAGTTATCTGTAGGTGTAACTTGACTTGGTCTGGGGACTGGCCTACTATGAGCCAGTCGTCCAGATAAGGGAAGATGGCAATTTTTTGCCTTCTTAGGGAAGCAGCTGCTACTGCCAGGCATTTTGTGAATACCCTAGGAGCAGAGGTGAGGCCAAAGGGCATTGCTCTGAACTGGTAATGGCCTGAGGGCAGCTCGAACCTGAGGTACTTTCGATGGGAGCTTCTGATGAGAATATGGAAGTAGGCATCCTTGAGGTCCAGGGATGCTAGCCAGTCCCCTGGCCTTAAAGAGGGTATAATAATTCCCAGAGTCACCATTTTGAATTTTGGTTTTAAAAGGTGCTTGTTTAAGTATCTGAAATCCAGGATGGGCCGCCATTTTCCTGTCTTTTTTGGGGTAAGGAAGTACCTGGAGTACAACCCTTTGCCCCGGTGTAGGGGTGGAACCCTTTCCACAGCTCTGAGAGCCAGGAGGGAAGAGACCTCTGCCTCTAGGGCAAGTGCCTCTGGTGGATTTGCAGGTGGAATGGATCTGGTTTTCATCTTTGGGAACTTTTTGAAGCTGAGAACCAGTCCCTGGCTTACTACTTCCAGGAATCACTTGTCTGATGTCAGAGACTCCCAGTCCTGGACAAAGTAAGCCAGCCTGCCCCCTACAGGTAGCTGAGAATTGGCCCTGGCAACCCCATCAGGGTGCCTGCCTGGCAGGGGCTTTGGGCTGAGGGGTTGAAGCAGGCCTGCTTGTACCCCGTCTGCCTCTCCCTCTAAAGAACCCCCTCTGGGCATAAGCAGAAGAGGAGGCCTGGGCTTGGTAAAAAGGCCTATGAAAAGGCCTGCCCCTGCCCCTGGGAAGCTGCCTTTAAGGAGTGGCCTGCCTTTTCTTGGTCTGTGCACTCCTATAGGTGGTCCTATACTCATCCATTTTCTTCATGTAATTCTCTGTTTGCTCCCCAAACAAAGAATTACCCACAACAGGAAAATCCATGGCCTTAGTCTGGGTATCCTGTGACAGGCTAGTACATCTGAGCCAAGCCATTCTGCGAAGTGCCACAGATGTAGCCATGACTTTTGATGACACATCATTTGAGTCCACTGCAGCATGGAATTGCACCTTGGATGCCCCAATACCATCAGTAGCCACCTGCTCCAGCCCTCATAAGCTGGCTAGGGACCTGTTTTGCTAGAGCCATAACAGTATCCCATCTGGATTTCTGGTATCTAGCAACATAAGCCATATAATTTGCCTGTTTGAGTCCCAAGGATGCTGCCATGTACTGTTTCTTTGCCATGGCATCAATCCTCCTGGAGTCCTTGTCCGGGGTGTGAAGCCAAGGGAATATTTGCCTTGTCACAGGCTGCAGCCTGCACTACCTAACATGGCTGCATTGTTGTGTAAGGAACTCCGATCAGAGCTTGACAATGTGTACCTCTTGTCCATTCTCTTATCCACAGGAGGTATAGTGTGAGGAGTTTTAGAATTTTAATGTCTGTTTCCCAAAAGATTTATGCAAGGGAATAGACAGTCTCCTAGACTCTGGGATATCCATCATTTCCACATAGTCAGGCTCCTCTTGATCCTCCACAGCTTCCTCCATAGGGAGATGGAGGGTTTCAGCCACTTTTTTATAAAACATAAAATGAGAAGGGGACTCAGAAAGCCTAGGAGGAGACACTCCTGAAGGTCTGTCTGGGGAGATGTCCGGGTCAATGGGCACATCCAGACTTTCAAATCCACATTCACTCTCCTCATACTCCTCTTCCCCCTCTTCCAGTTCATACTATTCCTCTAAATCATACTCTTGAACTTGTGGAACCGGCCGAACCGGGCGCTTACCTGATGGTGCCGGTTCAGTCGGAACCGGGGAAAGCGACTGGACAATTTTAATCGCTTTGGCTATTTCTTCAGTGGTTGGAGAGGAAAGTTTTGGCTCCACACCAGCTGATTTCCTAGTCCTTTTTGCTGGAACTGACTCCTCAGAGTCGGATCTCCTTTTGCCCGAAGAAGTCTCGCCCTGGTCAGAGGGCACTCCCTCTGGTTCGGTTGAACGAACCGGGCTGGCCATCCGTTCAGCTGACTTTTTGGCCTCCCTTTCCTGAGCCTACCAACTCTTTTCCAGGGTAGCTGCAGGAAAATTTTTACAAATCTGGCAGTCTGCACTGAGGTGGTCAAACCCCAGACAATAAACACAGGTGGTGTGGGGTCAGCCTTGGCAAAGACTTCCCACACACACTGCAGTGTTGAAACCCAGTGGGCCCAGTTTTCTTTGGGTTTCTCAGACATAGTGCCAGTCCTAACCAAACTTACTCGCTTATGGCAATCCGCAGGTAAGACCCTCTTATCGTTCCTAACCGTGTCACGGGTCGTGGAAAAACTGTAATAAAATCCGTATTTTTTAGAACCGATAAGAACCGGTAACCACACTCTAAATCACAGATTAAGATATTTTAAACAACCTGATCGGTTCAAACCGAACCGATAAACCGTTTACAAGTTCTACACAGAAGAGAATTAATGTAAACCTATCTAGTACTCACAAATACCACAGACAGAGCCTGAACCGACCGGTTGCGGTTTAAATTCGGTCGAAAAGCGAGAAAAATAATACTTTAACCGATAAAATGAACCGAGCAGAAGAAGAAATCTCCGGAGCGACTGTTCAGTGAGGCGGAGTAAAGAATCTGACAGTTTGAGTTTGAAGAACAACAGACAGAGTTTCAACCGAGCTCGAGCTCAGCGTTCCATGCCTGGCATGGAAAGTTAACTCTTTCACCTCCGGAGCAGTTTGAAGGTTGGGACTCACTGCATATGTCATAATATAGCAAGACTTCATGTTGTTTGAATACCAATGTACAATTTATTTGATGCAATAAAAAGAATCACAAAATTCAATTAAACCAGTATGCATCATTTGTAATACTCCCATTCGTTTGGCTGTTTATCTACTATGCATTTTGTAGCTTAATTTGTAAAATGGATAGGAAATATGCAGTAACCTCGTGATAAGTATAAGAGCCCTACACTCCTTGCAGACCTTAAAACTCTATACTGGCAGACACTCCCCGCCCCAACCCCCTCAGAACCCCACCTAGTTCAAGACATCACCCTATACATTAAGCAACAACAAAATTCACCTTTAACATGTGTATAAAAATGGTGTCCACCAAAACCATTTTGCTGCCAACTCCCTCCACCAAATTCTGCCTTTAATTCAAACAACAGTATTAGTTTCTGCTCCATACCGCATCCCACTCTCAGAGACCCACCCCAACCCTACAAAACATTTGTGCCGGTGCAAGACTTATATACCCTAACCGCTCAACTGCCAAAACCCCCTTCTCCTCACCATGAACCTTTCAATTCAGTAAGCTCAGCTGCCAGCAACATCACTGTCTTTTAAGGCTCGTTCACACAGCAGCTGTGAACAACGCTGCACATGAAGCCACTGTTTCTTGCAGTTCCTAAATGCTGACCGACCCCTGTTCAGACGGCAGTGTTGTGCACCGATGTTGATGGTGCACAATTCTGTTCCGGCTTTGTCACTGTGCAGGCTGGATAAAGCATGGGAGAGCGGTGCAGCGGTTGCCGGGCAGTCAGATGGCCAGTGACACCACCTAAACACCATCACGGGATCCCAGGAAAACTGGGATCATGCTCACACCACTACACCACGCAAAACGAAAAAAAAAAAAAAAACAGCATTCAGACGGGACATGATGCAGCGATCCAGGTGAGGTACACCTTCAGAACAGACTCAGATTTTGCCGTGTGGACGAGCCTTTAGTGACAGTCACGGGTCAGCAAGCTGTACAATGGCAGCTCGACAGTTTCTAGTACAAAAAGATTTAGCCACATCTCTACTTGGAAAAGAGGAGTTGCTGGATAGTTTGACACCTTTCATTGGACCAGCATATATTATAGCAGACTAAGCAAATTAAGCTGAAATTATATACACTGTGGTGCACCGTTTCAAAATAATGTATGACAGAATAGTCAGAAGACTTAAAAGAACTTAAAGAGTGAAAAGGACTTAAAAGGAAGGGTACTGTGATCAATTTTATTGTATGCATTCGTAATGAATTTTATTTTTTTCTTTCTAATGCATCTAATATTATGTATTTCTTACTTGCACATCATGTATTGCATGTTCCCTTTCTCCCATCCATCCAGGAAGCATCTGGAAATGAACTGTTACAAGCTCAGTACGTCTTTCCAGGTGAAACTTCTGAAATAAATAACCAAACATCCTCTCACAGCTATAGACCTGTTCCTATTAATTGCTCACCCACCCTTCCTTTTAAAGTCCTTCTCACATTTCCTTTTAAGTTCTTTTAAGGCTTCTCACTATCCTTTCAAATTATTTTGAAACTATGCACAGTGTATACAACTTCAGCTTCTTTTGCTTAGTTTGCTAAAACATCTGAAGAAGGGACCTCTTGGGCTCCAAAAGCTTGTGTACCATACTATCTTTGTACAAGATACATGTTGGTTCAGTTAAGGGTATTAAACTATCTGGCACCTCCAGAGTTTTCTAAAAAAGCAAAACACTTGTACATTTAACAGCTTTCTTACTTTGACTATCATTAAAAGACATTTGAGTTGGTGAAGACTCAGTTCAATAAACTAAAAAGGTACAGGGTGAGAGGAGTGGTGTTTTGGCAGCTGGCTGGTTTGAATGGGGTCAGCTGTTCTTGAAATATGACTGGCACAGCAGAGAAATTTACGGAGTTACAGAGGGGGCTATATTGAGGTGACAGGAGATATAAAGGGAACAAATAAGAATTACGTACTCACCGTGATTGTTGATCTTCTTGGACCATATTCACCACTGATAGGTTCTCAGCCAGAGGTACTAGGACCCTGCGGGAACCAAAAATCTTCAGGACGGCCAGTGCAGAGGTAAGCTATGTGCATGTATGGCACCAAGAGAGCTACTCTTGTGCTGCATAGCCTATCTCGGCAATGGACCCCAACCGCCTCAGTACCTTTCTAACCGAGGAGGTGCAGCATAATGTAACTAAGTAAACATCTAATCCAGGATTTCTCAAATGGTGAGGCCAGCCTCCCTGGGGAGGCCCCAACCTGTTCCAGGGGAGGCTCAAGCAAGTCTGAAAAAGTAGTGGATTTGAATTTTGAGTTTAAGATATTTTGTGTGAATGGATGAGGCAAACTGAAAGAGGATAACAGGGCAATTTATGTATTTATTTATTTACATATTGGTGACCAGGAACGGTACACTGAGCTAAGGCTTATTACCAGTGAACCCGGGGAAGGCTAGCAAGTGAATACAGTTCCAAAGGTAACTGCAAAGCAGTCAAGCAGTACAAAATGAACACTAGTGCAAACAAATAGGAACCATAAACAAATAGTGAGAGGCAACAATTGACCAATTGGGTTTGTGGCAGAACAGCACAGTATAACAGCCCATATACAAGGCTTTAGCAGAGACATACTAGGAACAAGAGCAGGAGAAAGCAAAAGGATCCATGAGGAGTTGCTGAAGAGCAGAATAAGAGGGGAGGAGGTGGAGGTGGGTAAGAGGGTTATTCCAGATAGAAGGTAAACAGAATAAGAAAGCAGTCTGACCATGAAGGTATTGCAATAAGGGGTAACAATAGTTCTAGAATCAAAATAGCAGAGCAAATAGGTTGACTGGGGATTCAATAAAGTGAGAACCAACTACTCAAAGGAGTTTCACTTTATTACTGATGAACTGCAAAGTACGCTTTTTTTCTATGGGGAGGCTCAAGATTATGTCAATATTTAGGGGAGGCTCAAGATCTTTTCCACGGCTTGGGGGAGGCTCACTATGACAAAGACTGAGAACTATTGATCTAATCTAATAAGGGCATAAGATAGCCCTTAGGGACCCATGAAATAAGAATCAACAGCAGCAGCTGTGTCTTCACAGCCCAACCAAACAAGGAGGGGTGAAAACCAATAACACTGAAAGTGAGCCTAGAGGACAGTGGACAAAACCAGAGGTGAAGATGGTCCAAAATGATCAACAATTACAGTGAGTATGTATTTCTTATATCTTCCTGGACTATATATTCACCATTGATTAACATTGATGGGTTGAGTACCAAGCTTGGACAATAAAATCCCCAGGCAGGGCAGTAGGAATAGGAGCTCACTCAGGACATGAGTTCGTTTAGGACTGCCCTGCCAAAACAGGGATGCTGCCTGGCATGGATATCCAGGGCGTAGTGCATAACAAAAAAGTATGCACTGTGCTCCAGGTAGCAGCTCTGCGAATCTCAGCGATGGGGACAGAATGGATCTCTGCTAGAGATGTAGCAACTGCTCTGGTGGAATGGGCACATACCTTCCCTTCCAGCTTGACCTGTGCCATGGAATAACACTGCCGAAGGCAAGTGACTATCCATGCGGAGATGCATTTGATCGTAAGTGGCTGACCCAGCCAGTTCGGGGTAAGAGAGACTAAGAGCTGGTTGGACTGATGGGTGTCCCTGGTTCTATCAATGTAGAACCTGAGGACTCGATCATCCAGAAAGTGGAGCGTGCACTCGCGTTCTTTCTGGAAGTTGGAGACATACATGGGCACCATCATCATCATTTTATTTATATAAGGCACCCTTCCAATGCTCAGGGTGCAGCTTAAAACAATTAAAACATACCAATAAAATACATCAATGCACATTTTCAGTAAGTTCCTGAAAATGCCTGGCTAAACAATAGGTTTTTAATTACTTTTTAAAACCTTCTATGGTCAGGCTATCTCGTATCTGGCGAGGCAGAGAATTCTACAGGGTATCTAAGAGACCCTTTGTGCAGAGATGATGGCCACTAAAAATGCCGTTTTCCAAGTCAGGAATTTGAGATCACAGGTAGCCAGAGTTTCAAAGGGCTTATGAGTGAGCATATCTAGTACAAGGTTAATGTCCCAGGCAACGACATATTTTCCATACTAGGGACCTGGTGTGCAAAATACCATTCAAAAATCTCTTGAAAAGAGCCAATTGAGCCAGAGCAAGGTTCAGGACAGGCTCATGATATATCAGAAGAGCACGGAAATGGACTTTGACTCAGGAATACTGTAAACCCTCATCTGAGAGGTCTAGTAAATACTCTGAAACCTTGTCAGGTGGACACTGGAATGGGTCTAAATGGGATATGGCACACCATTCTGAAAACCATCTCTATCTGGCAGTGTAAGTCTTTCTGGCAGAGGGCTAGCGGGCAGCCAGGAGAATCTCGGAGACCCTCTGAGAGACTTTGAACCTGTTCACCTCTATTTCTTCAGGAGCCGGAAGAGAAGAGAGCGCAGGCTGGGATGAACCAGGGACCCCTGCCTTAGAAAGTCTGTCTGCAGGGGGAGAGGTCTTGGAGGGGTAACTGACAAGTTGCTGAGCAGAGGAAACCATATCTGCTGAGGCCAATATGACACAATGAGAATTATTTCACCTCTGTGAGCCTCCAGTTTTTAGTATCAGTCTCTGAACTAGAGGAAGACGTGGAAATGCGTACAGAAAATTTGTCAACTGCAGACCTGAATGCATCTTGCTAAAAAAAAAAAAAAAACACCATGCTCCGGATTTCTGGAGCAGAACTGAGGCAGTTTTGCACTGAGTGGGGACACAAAAAGGTCTACTTGTGGGGTTCCCCATTTGTTGGAAAGAGTCTGTGCGACGTCTAGAGCTAGTGACCATTCGTGAGGACTTTCCTCTGTCTGACGGAGCTGATCCCCTGGCAGACAGACTGCCTGGATCCGTGTGTTATGCTGTAGACACCATTCCCACAAATCATAGCTTCCCTGCAGACGGTATAAGGGTGTGATCCACCCTGCTTTTTGATGTAGTTCATGACTGTTTTGTTGTCCGTCTGCAAAAAGGATTACCTGGTTGCAGACATAGTCTACTAGGGCCTGGAGAGTATACAGGACTGCTCTTATCTCCAAGATACTGACGTGGAGATAAGATTCCACTGGGCTCCAAACTCCCCGAGTATGGTGGCTGAGACAATGGGCTCTCCACCCCAACAGAGACATCTGTGGTGAGGGTTATCTGGGCCTCTAGGGGTGAGAAGGGAAGAATCTTGGAGGAGACTGTCCTCCTGAGCCCACCACGTAAGCTACTGGAGCAAAGGCTTCATCACTTTGATATGGTAAGACTGAGGATGCGTCATCGGACACCACAGAGTTGTCCTAATGTGCAATCACACTACAAGTACTGTGAAGACTGAGGCCATGAGGCTTAACATCCGTTGCATGGGGAGAGCCCTAATGGAGTTGTTCTCCATGATGAAGCATGCCATCTGTCGGATGTTCATTCTCCTGTCCTCTGGGGAGAAAAGCCCTTGCTTCGGTAGAGTCCAATATGGCTCCAATGAAGAGGAGTTGCTGATAGGGTTGAATCTGCGACTTCTCCATATTCAGCAGAACTCCCATGAAAGTTAGGAACAGAGATTCTGTAGAAATGGCTTGTTTCATGATCTGTTTGGATGAGCTGGCTAGGAGCCAGTCGTCCAGATAAGGAGAGACCTGAAGCCCAAGGTTTTGAAGGTGTGCAGCAAGAATGGCAAAGCACTTTGTAAAGACTTGAGGCACCAAGGATAGCCCAAAGGGCAGGACTCAGAATTGATAATGCTTATCCAGGTCCACGAAACAAAGAAACCTGTGGTTACTGGGGTGCACCTGAATATGCTGGTAGGCTTCCTGCATGTCCAAGGAGGCCAACCAGCTCAGAGACTTCAGAAGCAGTAGTAAGGTCCCTAGAGAGACAATTCTGAACTTCTCCCAGAGGATGAATCTGTTCAGCTGTCTGAAGTCCAGTATGGGGCAGGTGCCCCCTGACTTTTTGGGAATGAGGAAGTAGTGGGATTAGAAGCCTGTGTTTCCCTCTGACTCCAGGACTAGTTCTACTGCCCTGTTGCTGAAAAGGCCCACTATCTCCGAAGCTAGAAGGTCCGACCTGGCAGTGGATAAGGGCTGCTGTCTTTTGATAGGCTGTCGGGTGGGGTGGGGGCTCAATGAAGTTCAGCAAGTAACCCTCTAGGATGATCTGCAGGACCCACCTTTTTTTTCCCCACTCTTATTTCTTCACCTCACGTCGATGGCCTCTCAGGTTTGGAGACCCGACTGATGCTCTGCTGCCCACTTGAAACCCTCTGACTTGCTTCCTCTGGGCTGGTCCCACCCCACCCAGCCTCTCCGGCCACTCGACCCCCAGCTCTGAGCCCCCCTCTCCTCAGGCACTCTATCTAGAATCTGGCTGAACAGCCATTGAGGAGGCGGCAGACCGGATACACATGCCAGCAGAGCCCAGCAAATGGGCATGGGGTCCAGCCACTGCTCCTACCGTTGTGGTAGCGTTTTTTCCATGTTTGTTTGCCCAGGACGTGGCGAGCAATGGCTCCAGCGTGGCTTCATTCCACGCCTCTGCCACAGGAGCCTGCTGACATCCTTTCCTCTCCTACGTCCCGACGCTTGCATTGCCACTGGTCTCCACCAGGGGCCATTGCAGTGCTGGGAATCCCTTGACTCCTCCCCTGGGAGAGGAGAGCAGTCCATCGGATGCTTGATGCACTCCATCCCCTGCCGACCCGAGTTCATTCCAGAACCCAGCTTGCCAGCATGGCACGAGGTGTGGTGTCCAGCATCTCAACCCTCAGGGCCACCGGGCCGGTTAGGACTCGCTTGTTGATAGTGACAGATTTCTGCTGGCTGTAAAACTGGGTCAGACGCCCTCCTAACAGAGAGAGGCAGTTGAGGCAAAGCCGGGGACAGACCTTCACAGAGTGGCACTAGGCCCATTCAACATCTGTGCCTTCTGGTGCATTTTCTTCTGCTGTTGAGGTGGTTGGGTCTGACTTGGTGTCCCCTGCCATGAAAGGACTGTTTATTTCGGTAGAAAAACCTATCTTCTCCTCTCTGAGGATGAGCTGGGGAGGGTCGAGCAAATTTGATGGCAGCACGAATCTTTTTAGAGGCCTCAAAGGATTGCTCCACTTGCTGACCAAACAAGTAAGACCCATCAAATGTAACATTCGTGACCTGCTGCTGGGCGTCACTGGTAAAACCAGACGTCTGAAAGCAAGAATGTCTCCTAATGCAGATACTGGTGGCAGCAGCACGCGAAGCAGTATCATATGCATCCATGGCTGCCTTCAACTGGTGACTGTTAGATTCTATACCATGGGTAACAGTCTGCAGGATCTTCTGCTTAGCATCCGACGCCAGCAAGGTCTCAGCAAAAGCCTTGAAGGAAGTCCAGGAGGCATAATTATATGGAAAAAAATATCCTTGGTAGCTAGCTATATGCATACCCAAGGTAGCTGCACCAAAGGCTCTCTTCCCCATTGTATCAATCTTATGAGATTCTTTATTGATGGGGTGAGCTGTAGTCTCTTCAGGGAGGACAGCCTTATCATTCTCAGCTAAAAGGACAAGTTTGTCAGCAACAGGTTGAGAAGCTAGAATAGGTCTTTCCTTAGGAGCAATGTACTGTCGGTCGACCTGCTTAGAGACAGGTCAAATGGTAGTAGGCCAGGCCCACACTATCTCAGAAAATGTTTCAAAGGTTGAAGGAATAGGAGGTGTGAGGCTAACCCCTGCCACACATGCCCTCATGCAATCCACACGCAACTCTCACTTTATACGCAGCTTGCTCAAATCCTTGTACCTTATCTCTTCATGTAGTACTTCTCAGGCCCAACGGGCCTTCTACAACAGGGCACCATCGCTAATGAATGGTCTCCCATCTGAAGTCATTGATGAGAACAATCTTGACCTATTCAAGCAAAAACTGAGCCACCACCTAACTGACCTTACCAAGTGCAACTGTACCTTCTAGGTCTGCGGTTGTCCCTTTCATTTGTGCCACCCCATATTCCTATCCTGCTCCCCTGCCCATCTCCTCCCCCACCTCCTCCCTCAATCCATGGCCCTAATCATTCTTACCCATCTCCCCTCCTTTCCCCTGCCACCCTCCTCATATGTCACCCTCATCTTTCCTCCCCCTCCCTCTCTCCACCTCTTCCTCTCTCCCGCCATACTGCACCTGCTCCCCTCCCTTCCTTTGCTCCTTGTCCTCTTCCTTTCCAACTCTCACTCCTAACCTCCTCATGGCTACTCACACCTGTTTCCCTCTCCGCCATGTCCTTCAACCCCTCCTTTACTCCTCCCCTTCCCCTCCTGTCTCTCCCCCTTTTTTCTTTTTTGTTCTCCTCTGCAGTTCATATGAATTGCACTTTATGACAATGTCTTGTTTCTGACAGCCTTTTACCATCCTGTCTCTTTCTACACTGAACATGAACTGATGCGCCTTTACAACCTCCTACACCCCTGCACTTTTGCTCAACTAACTCCCTCCTTGATGTGCATCCCTTAGGTTAGGACTCCCTGTAATTTGGTATTTTCACCTCCTTATCCATGGGCACCTACTGTTATTACCATATGATATTTAAACTTTTGTCTATGTACTAATGCATCTCTGTATTATGTAATCTGAATATGGCTGTATATTACTTTGTACTGTATGATTCTCTGTTTCCTCTTTTATTGTTTAATTCATGTTGATGCCAAACCTTTGTAAAAGAACCTATGGTTCAAAGGTATTTGTAATCCTAGCATTCAATAAATAAAAAATAAAATAAAATGAAGCCACTCAAGACGTAATCATTTACCTGGATCTGGAGCAGAGGTCTTGAGTGCTGGGGTAGCATGTATGTTGCAAAGCAGAGTCTGAAAAGAAAGGCCCTGCTGAGTAACCAGAGGAACGCATGAAGTAGAAAATCCAGGGTATAGAAGGAGTCATCATCACCGCCCTCAGAGATAATGAGGTTGGGGTCAGACTCCTCCTCCTCCTCCAACTCCTCTAAGGAAAGAGGGGCAGGAAGTGAAGTAGACTTTGAGACCCCTAACCTGATCTTCAGAGTCAGGTAAGCAGGTGACACCGGCACCGGAGGTGGCACCAGGCCAGCTCCCAGAGCAGTCAGCAGCGGAGTCGGTGCTGGCAGAAGGGGAATCGGTACCAGACCCACCCCCAAAGCTGTCGGCGTTGGCACGGAATCCAAAGGAAAGGGATGCAGCACTGAGAACATCCCTGGTGACGCAGACGTCACCGGGTGCGGTGCAGGAGGCAGCATCAGTACAGGCCTAGGAAGGCCCGAACCCAACACTGAACTTGACACCAAACTGGGCCAAGACCTAGCCGGCACCAAAGAGACCGGCATAGGTACCTGGGCCAGCCCCTGCAGAGAGACAGAGTGAGAGGGACTGGCCAGTGGAACCGGCATCAGTGCCGCGGTCACCGTCAAGGGATCGTGATCTGTTGGCACAGCCAAACGCCTCATCTGGCCTGAAAACCCAGATCGCAGTCCCAAGGACTACAGCCCTGAAGGGCCTGGAACCGGGTCCATAGCAAGGGGCAAACAGGCCAGGTGCTGTACCCACTGCTCCGTAAGAGCCGCCCAATGGTAAAACTGCCCACCAGAGTTCCTGCAAGAAGATAGTGAGGGGCTCTGGGCCTGAGATTTCCAGCAACCGCAAGCAAGAAAGGCTGGAGAAACCAGCACCAGAGAAGGCCTCCCTTTCTCGGCCCTTGAAGATTTTGTAGCAGACATACCAGACGGCGACCTCAAGCAATACAATTTCTTTCCCCTTCTGACGGAAAGAGAAGAACTGGAGGCTGAACTGTGCCGGGTCCCTGACCGAGATCAGGAATGTTTCTTTTTGTGTTTACGGGAGGCTTGTCTCCCCCCACCCACCCCAGCCGAATATAGGACCACTCGATCATTCAGATCCCCCCGGTGTGACAAGTCTGAATAAGGCCCTGTCTCATCTGTTATGCAGAAAGAGTTAAACAAGGATCTGTTCCATTCTCTCCTTTTCTGTCTCTTCTCTGGTTGCGCAACCAGATATTCTTGTGAGACCTAGAAACTGGTCACTATGAAGGTCTCGCAATTCTCGGCCTCTCATTATCTCTCTGCCTTCACTTGCTGTTACTATCTTTTTTCCCCTTGCGTATCTGTGGTTATAAAAATATATGTCAATCTTTATGTGAAACTTGGATCCCGTTGTTTGAAAATGTATATAGTTCTACTGTTGAAATAGTTGCAAAAAGCTATTTGGAATTTAGGGGATTGATCCCAAGACACAGTTGGAGCTCCGCTCAGGCTTGTTTGCAATATTTTTTGCAAGCCTGCTCTGCAAAGAAACTGACAAGAACTCTGATACATTTTGTTAGAAACAGGATATCTCCTTAACGAGTTCAGGAGGAAGAAGTTAATTTTCATGCAAAAACTTGTTAAAAAGAGTAGCAATATTTCTGCTCGACAGCGAGATTTGAAATTAAAAAGAAACCCTCAGATGAAGGAATTTTGTTTTCTCTGTTTGGACTGCCTTTGCTTATAGCTATCCTGAGCATTTGTTTTATTTTTACTCTATTGTTGTTATTAAAACGCTTCTTGCCATTTTTTTTGGGGGGGGACTCTATTTATGGATTTTCAACATACAAAGAGCAACATGCACACATCTTACATATTCCATTAGTCAGTAGATAGCATATATTGTCTATACAGTAAACTTAACAATAAACATTGTCAGGACTATAGAATATCAGAAGGAGTAAATGTACAGAGAGAATAAACTTGTAGATATATCGTGTTCTCACCTCAGGGCTAACAAAGAGATAAATCCCCTTCTATACACCACGCTTTCCTCCCACTCGCAGACTTAAAATACTGGGGGGAAAGAACCTGTGCAAACTGAACATTATACAGACCTACAGACTGTCTGGGCTCGGTTAAGCTAAGTTAGAACCCTGCACATCCATAGTCTCACAAGGAGACCGTGCAGGGGGAAAGAGTATTTTCTCAGAATAGATTTAAAGTCTGCAAAAAGAGCTATGCACCACAGTACACAAATTAAATACCCGTCCAGTTGCAGATAAGCAATTACAAGTAGGTTACACTATTTAACATAGGATTCATCAAAGATCTTTAAAAATAGTTTTTCTCCCAACCTACAAACTAGGTATACTGTGAAGCATTCACTGGGCAGTCCACATTAGTATGCCCAAGGGACCCAACTGGATTTCACTGGGTAACATGTAATTCAACTATAGTCCTGCTGCATTCACTCAGGATCCCCTTCAGCATCCGAACACAAAGCCACAGACTCCATTTGAGAAAGTAATTTTTCTGTGAAGCTGGAACCTGCCTTGGGGTCTGTGAAGATGTGAGTCTTTTTCTGGTGAAGAATCTGCAATCGTGCAGGGTAAAGCATCTGAGCTTGTACTCCCTTGGCCAATAAGGACTTTTTAATGGGTTGCAGTTTTTTCTTACGTTCTTGTGTCTGGGAGGCTAAATCTGGGAAGAACCCCAGACGGTTACCCTCTCTAACAATGTCCCCTTTTTTCCTAGCTGCTTGCAATAAAGGGATCCTAGCCTCTGGGGTGGATAAGGTAACGACTGCTGTTAATGGCCATGTAGTAGTACCTCATTTAGACCCAGGGCCCAGAGAGATGGTGAAGGCTTGCACAATAGAGATTATCCATGTCCTTTTTCAATAATTCCAGATCCTCGAAGATCAAATGTTCAAGCGCCGGTAGCAATTCCGAGTGATTGGCATAACATAGTGGAAAACCTACAATCTTGACGTTCTTTTGCCTCAGCCCATTCTCTAACGTCTCCACTTCTGCTTTCAGGAAATTGACGTCTCAGATGAGGCCCATGCTGATCTAGGATTGATGTTCCGAAGCTGCTTTCAGATCAGTAATCACCAGGGTATTTTCGTCGATTTTGTTCTGCACGTCCACAAATTTCTGCTCCATAGCCACCAGTCGCCCATTTGTCTCATCTCCCGTCTCCTGTAGCTTCGTTAGGAGCGGGAGAATCTGCGCTAGTTCCATCGATGGCGAGAAAGAAGTTGGGCCTCCTGATTTACCAGAAGCACTGGTCCCTGGAGAATTAAAGTAAGTGTCGATCCCTGATTAAACATTCTGGTAGTGCTTTTTTGGGCTCATTTTGTTCGCTATCAGCTCCAATCGTGTTTTTTATATAAAACAAGCTAGTTTTTGTTTCGGAGTACTCAATAAAAATTAAAAATGAGAGGGACCAAAAACACGGAGCTTTAAAAGAACATCTGCCCAGTCTAGTGCTCCACAGCGCCCCCTTCTGGCAAATGTTGAAATTGCTCCTTGTCTTCCTGTGCCTCGACAACACCTGGGAAGGAGGTGGACCGGATACAGCCCCGCTGCCAGAGCAGCCTGCCAGATGAAGTTCCCTACTGTCACCGTTGACATACATGAACATAGGCCGTTGTTTGGTAGGGCTGAGAGAAACCTTTCTTCCTTTTAAAAAAAAATAAATAAAAATAACAAAAACACTAAACTAAAATGAAAAGCGAGACAAAACTGAACGCTGTGTCACACAGACGTTAAGATCTGACTCCCAGTGGGTGAGTGACATCATCACAGCAGGGGAAAAAAGGAACTAAGGCGGTTGGGGGCCGTTGCAGAGATAGGCCATACAGCACAAGACTAGCTCTCGAGATGCAGCACATGCAAGCACCTTACCTCGGTGCCGGCCTTCCTGAAGATTTTTGGCTCCCACAGGGCCCTAGCGCCTCCAGCTGGGAACCCATCAGTGTGAATCAATGGTTAAGATATCGTCCAGGAAGATTACTTAAACATTTTTTTGAGGGTAATAGAAGAAACTTCTTCAGACTTACCATAATTTCCTTTTCTGTTAGCTCCAACACTGTCAATAGGTAATCATAACAACTGGATATTGTGCACTACTACTGGGGGAAATGGCACAGCCCAAGCTTTAGAATGTTGGGCACCTGAGGATTCCAAACAGCAGCAACTTCCCGGTCACTGCTGACCATGCAGTGCCGTAACAGCTACACATTTTCATACACTATAACTAATTACCTGTATGCAACATTCCTTTTTACTGTAAATAAATGCTGCCTTACCTTCCTGACAGATATCGGAGGAAGAAAATGCTCTCCATTGGACTCAGGGTGATCCCCACAGGAAAGAAAAATCGGGCAACAAGGAAGGCTCCACATGAGTCGCTCATCTGGAAAACTTAGGCTGACCACACAATAAGGCATAACTTTCAGGCAATGACTGAATGCAGTGAGACTACCTGCAACAAGGAAAAACACCTTAAGAGTTACCAGTAAAGCTGTTAACCTGCGGTCACAGACTGATCGAAAAATAATTTTATATATATATATATATATATATATATATATATATATATATATATAAAATTTATTTATGAGTACAGTACAGCACAGCAAAACAGAGGGATGTCCGAAAACATAGTAGGGGATTTAAACAAACAGGACTTCCCTCCTAGCATACCAGATAAGATTCTCCCACAGGAACCGGGCTCCTGGGTGGGCCCCACTGACTATGTTGGAGCCAACAGTAAAGGAAATTACAGTAAGTATGAAGAAATTTCTTCTTTTTGTAACACTCCACATTGTCAATGAGTAATCATAAAAACTGGGTTCTACGAAGCAATAGCCAGAAAATGGAAATTACGTACCTACCGTAATTCTTGATGATCTTGGACAAAGTCTCTACTACTCATTCACACTGATGGGAGTTCGCCAGAGGTGCTAGGACCCAGTGGGAGCAAACTTTTTTCGAGAGGGTCGGCGTCTGAGATGGAACCATGAGAAAGCGGCACCGCGTGCCCCGGCTCGTGCTGTAAAGACTATCTCAGTGTCGACCCTCAAACCGCCTCAGTACCTTTTTTTCCGAGGAGGTGCAAGCATAACTAACCTAGAAGGACTAACCTACAAATCAGACATAAGATAGTTCGAATGACCCGTGTAAGAAGGGTCAACAACAAAGTCTTCACAGCCCAGCAACTGAAGGAGTGAAGACCAAAAACAGAGAAGTGAGCTTGGGGGATGGTGGGTGGGCGTGTGAATGAGTGGTGGAGACTTCTTCCAAAAAGATCGAGAATTACGGTAGGTACGCTATTTCCATATCTTCCTGGACATAGAGTCTCCACCACTCATTCACACTAATAGGAGAGTACCAACCTAATAATCCCCTGAAACAGGTGGCAGGAGATAAAGAGCTCACATACGTAGGACAGAAGTCCGTTAAGAACGGTCCTGCCAAACGACAGATGTCGCCTGGCATGGACATCCAAAGCGTAGTGCTTAACGAAAGTATGCACTGAGTTCCAAGTAGCCGCACTGCAAATATCTGCAATGGGCACGTTGCGGATTTCCACCAGAGACGCCACAACTGCTCTGGTAGAGTGAGCATACACTCAGCCTTCCAGCTTGACCTGTGCCATAGAATAGCAGTGGCGTAGGCATGCCACCAGCCACGCTGAAATGCATCCAATAGCGACAGGCTGAGCCAGCCGGGTTTTGCTGAATGAGACAAATAGTTGAGCCTTGCGAAATTCTTTTGTTCTATCTAGATAGAATTGCAGCGCTCTCTTAACAGCCAGTGAATGAAGGGTATACTCCCCTTCATTCTGGAAGATCACAAAGTAGGTAGGAAGGATTAAAGGTTGATTTAGATGGAATTTTGAGACAACTTTAGGGAGAAACTTAGGATGAGTCCTAAGAACTACTTTTTCCTTGTGAAATACAGTGTAAGGAGGTCTGTGACCAGTGCATGTATTTCAGAAACTCTCCGGGCCGAAGTAATGGCCACCAGAAAGGACGTTTTCCAAGTGAGGAACTTCAAGTCGCAAGTAGCTAGAGACTCGAAAGCTTTACGTGTGAGCATGTCTAGCACAAGGTTAATGTCCCAGGCTGAGACTGGACGTCTGATAGGAGGCCTAGTATTCAGAATACCCTGAAGAAACCTCCTAACTAGAGGTAACTGAGCCAGTGACATGGAAATTACCGGCTCATGATATGCCGAAATGGCACAAAGATGAACTTTGACTGTGGAGTACTGTAGATCTGTATTTGAGAGGTCTAAAATGTACTCCAAAACTTTATTCGGTGAACAGGAAAAAGGGTTCAGAGAGGATTTTGCACTCCAGATAGAGAAATGCTTTCATTTGGCTGTGTAGGTTTTTCTAGTGGCTGGCTTACACACAGCCAAAAGAATATCTGAAACTCTACGAGAAACACTGAACCTATACTCACCTCTATCTCTTCAGGAGCCAAGCGTGGAGGTGAAGCGACCTTAGATTGGGATGGACCACGGGACCCTGTGTCAAAAGAATCGCCTGAAGGGGAAGCGCCCTCCGGGGTTCCGACAGACTGTTGAGCAGCAGGAGTCAGATTCTGTGAGGCCAGAAGGGGCAATGAGAATCATTCTGCCCCCGAGACTCGAATTTGAGAAGCACCTCTGAATTCGGGAAGAGGAGGAAAGGCATATAGAAAGCATCTTGTCCACTGCAGCCTGAATGCATCCTGACAGAAAATAGGTCCTGGATTTCTGGAGCAATTTTGCGTTGAGAGGGGACGCAAAAAGGTCCAGGTCTGTAGTTCCCCATTCTTTGAAGAGTGACTGAATGACAGTTAAGTCGAGAGACCACTTGTGAGAATCTGTCTCCGTTCTGCTGAGATGGTCTGCCAGCTCGTTTTGTACTCCTGGCAGGTAAACCACCTGGATCACAGCCTTGTGCTCCAGACACTATTCCCACACTCTCATTGCTTCCCTGCATAATGGGTAAGAGTGTGCACCGCCCTGCTTGTTGATGTAGTACATCACTGCCTTGTTGTCTGCCTGAAGGAGAATATTCTTGTAACAGAGTATGTCCTTCAAGGCTTGGACTGCATAGAGGACTGCTCTCATTTCGAGGACATTTATGTGAAGCTGGGACTTGTCCTGAGTCCACGTACCTTGGATGTGGAGATTCTGGCAATGAGCCCCCCCCCCAATCAGGGACGCATCCGTGGTAATGGAGATATGATGATCCAGAGGAGCAAAGGGACTTCCTTCCAGAAGGTTGTCCTCCTGTGACCACCAGGCGAGTGACCTCTTCAGAGGTTCTGTCACCTTGATGGGAAAGGACTGAAGGTGAGTGGTTGGGGACCACTGAGTACTGAGTATCCACTGAGAGGTTCTCATGTGGAGACGAACTAAGGGTACAGTGAACACCGAGGATGCCATGAGACCCAGCATCCGTTGCAACGAGATAGCTCAAACCGAGCTGTTTTCTCCGACGTATCAGGCCTTCTGTAAGATATCGCTCCTTCTGTCCTCTGGGAGAAAAGCCTTCGCACAGGAGGCGTCCAGAAGAGTTCCTACAAAGAGGAGCTTCTAGGAGGGTTGCAACTGTGACTTGTTGAGCTTTAGCAGGACTCCCATGGACATGAGGAAGTCGGAGGCCATGGCTACGGCATCCAGAGTCCCTTGTCTGGAGGGACTTGCTAGGAGCCAGTCGTCCAGATATGGGAACACTTGTATTCCAATTTTCCTGAGATACGCCACGAGAACTGCACAACACTTTGTAAAAACCTGAGGCGCCAAGGACTGCCCAAAGGGCAGGACTCTGAACTGATAGTGTTGACCCAACGCCACAAACCTTGGGTATTTGTGGTGCTTTGTGTGTATAGTGATGTGTTGGTAGGCATACTGCATGTCCAAGGAGGCTAGCCAATCGTGATGATGAAGCAAAGGTAGCACGGTACCTAGCAATGTCATCTTGTACTTCTCCTTGTGAAGGAACTTGTTTAACTTCCTGAGATCCAGAATGGGGCGCATGCCACCGGTTTTCTTTGGGACCAGAAAGTAATGGGAGTAGAAACCTGTGTTTCGTTGATCCAGCAGAACTACTTCTACTGCCCTGTTGATCAAAAGGCCTTGTACCTCAGAAGCAAGAAGGTCTGACTGTACTGCCTACAGCATGGGCTGTCGTTTGGGGAGATGATCCAGAGGAGTTTCCGAAAGATTGAGCGAGTACTCCTCACGGATTATCTGGATAACCCATTTGTCTGATGTTATAGACTTCCACTGGTTATAGAATTGAGTCAGACGTCCTCCCACTGCTGAGGAAGAGTTCCCCTCGGACAGCTGATGTGGGACCTGAGCCAGAAACTCAGAAGGTGGCACTGGGTGCTTTGGGCCCTTGTGTCTTCTGCTGCGCTTTCTTTTGTAGCTGAGGGTTGTGTTTTTTGTTAAAACCTCCCCGGCCTCTGCCGCGAAAGGACTGACGGTTGTTCGCACCCCCCCGGAGGGGCGGCTGCCGGTCTAGCCGTCTTAATGGCAGATCTAGTCTTCTGAGTGGCCTCCAGAGCTTGCGCCACCTGGGGGCGGAAGAGATACATACCATTAAAAGGCAAGGCCATGACCTGCTGCTGGACGTCATTCATGAAGCCCGAAGTGAGTAGCCAAGAGTGGTGACAGGTGCAGATGCCAGCCACCACCACTCGGGAAATGGCATCAAAAGAGTCCATTGCAGCTTTAACCAGTTGGTTATTGGACTCGATACCCCTGTTTATGGTCTGAAGTAGCTCTGAATTAGCTTCCAATTCGGGCAGAGCTTCTACCATTTGTTTGAGTGAATGCCAAAGGACATACTCATATTGAGAAAAATAGCCCTGGTAGCTTACCTAAGGTGTCTATCTTGTGAGATTCTTTATAGGCTGGGCTGTAGATGCTTGAGGAAAGACCACCTTTTCATTCTCTGCCAAGACTACAATGGGATCAGCAAAGGCTTGTGAGGCCATTATGGGGCAATCCTTGGGAGGGGTATACTTCCTATCTATGGAGTTGGCCATGGAAGGAATGAGAGCCGGATTCTTCCACACCATCTGAGAGAGGGTCTCGAAAGAGGGCTGTACCAGAGGTGTTAAATTCACAGGAATCTCTGGGACATGGAGGTATTGGAGTCTTAAAAGCTTCCCAGTATCGATTTCTGTAGTCTGGAGGGAAAGAGTATAATTTAAATTTTTAAGCAGAGACTTAAAGTAAAGGTCTTCGACCACAGGCTCTGTGGAAGGATTGATCCCTGCTCCCAAGGCAGTGTCATCAACATCATCACCCAGTCGAAGATCTGGGTCAGGTTCAAAATCATCTAATAGTCCAGGAGGGACTATATGGACAGGAAAGGAGTGAAAATCAGGGAAAGCACGGAAGAGGAAAGAATCAGACTCGAGAACCCCAGGAGGCTGGATAACGCCGCACCAAGCCTTGGCACGGACTAAGAAAACAGCGCCGATCACAAGGAGGGTGGTGCCATCGAAAATGGCCCAGCAGACGGTGCTGACAGAGGCCACAGTGCCACGGACAGCACCGGCAGACGTTACGGATGGCGGCAACAGAGTCCCCAGAGCCGGGGACAGCACCGAGAGAGTTCCAAGGGTCTGAAAACTGCGATTTGAAGAAAAAGTAGGAAAACTGGCAGGAGATAGAGGCATCAGTGTGGACCACTGTGCCACAGCCATGTGAGGGGGGCTAAACACAAGAGTGCTGAGTCGACTGCACTTAAGGCACCACATGACTAGGAAGGCCCAGCCGCCCCACCTGTTCCTCCAAATGGCCCGAAGGCCTCAGAGTGACTGGTTCTCCATAAGAGCAGCCCACTGGTGAAACTGCTCATCGGAAGCTCCTCCAATAGGCAGGGAGGGGCTCTGGTGTCAAGGAGATCAGTCACCAAAGACAGAAACTAGTGACTCCAACAGAGGTGGAGACTGGCGCCTTGCCCTAATAACCGACCATTTATGTGCAGACGTACCAGAGGGCGGCCTCGAGTGATGCAGTTTCTTTTTCAACCTGTGTGCCAAAGAAGAACTCTAGGCCGAACGGTGCCATGAGTGGGATCGTTTCCTTTTATGCTTTCTCGGGGACCGCCCATCCCCCTGAGCATCGGACCGTCCGTTGTCGGAACCCCCTCTGAAGAGGGCGGTGGACCAGACCCAGCCCGGCTGACTGAACAGCTTTCATACGAAGTCTCCCTACTGTCACCTGACCTGCTCATGGTCGACTCCGTCAATGGAGGGCTGAAGACTTCTTTTTTGTTATAAGTAGAATTAAATATAAATCGGTATTTCTTTGAAGATAAACTATAAAACAAAAAAAATTAACTGAAAACTAAGCTGCTAGTTTGAAGTCTGACTCCCAGGGGGCGAGCGACGTCGTCAATTAAGCGCACTCGACGGCGGGGAAAAAAGGAACTGAGGCGGTTGGAGAGTCGACGCTGAGATAGTCTATCGCACGAGCCGGGGCTCGCAGTGCCACTTCCTCACAGTTCCATCTCAGACGCCAACCCTCTCGAAAAAAGTTTGCTCCCGCTGGGTCCTAGCGCCTCCGACGAACTCTCATTAGTGTGAATGAGTGGTGGAGACTTTATGTACAGGGGAGAATATTATCCCATATGCCAGAGACATGCACCAATTACTTGCAAATTGTTGTCTGTAGCACTCTGAGACCAAAAACTGCATCAGCAGAACTCTAAACATCCAATTTTGATGTTTTGTGAACATATGGATGGAAGACGACATAGTTGCCTTGCATAACCCTAAATACCAATGCTTCACCTGTTTTTGCCCAGGGGTGTCATCCTAACCCTGGCAAAGTAAGCCCTGATGCGAGCTGGAGGCCTCCTCTTTCCAGCAACAATGACCTGATCGATGCAGACCTATACCCTCTTAGCTAGGGTGGCCTAAAATGGCCTCTTGACCCTGCTTGTCTGTTTCAAGAGAACAGACTATCTGACTTTCGGAACGCAGTCGTCTGTTTAAGATAAATCCTAATGGTGCATGATAAATCTAACTTGTGCAATTCCCTCACTTTGGAGTGAGAAGGTTGCAGACAGGAGGATGAAAGGCCTATTTCCTGGAACTCCTGGAAAGCCATTAGCACTTTAGGGATGAAGAATTGGAACCGTTCCGAGTACCACCCATCCTTACGCCAAACAAGGTATGGCTCCTTATGAGGAAAACCTGTAAAACAACACATCCAGTGATATGGATGATAGCAGTTCGAAAAACTCCTTGCAGAGAGAGCATTCGGAACCCAATTCGGATCCCATGGAAGAAATGGAGATCAGGACAATAGATGACTGCTACTAAACATGCTCCTATTAGTTCCTAGGTTAAAAAAAAACAAAAAAAAACAGTGTGCTCAGAGAGCAGAAACCTGGCTTCTCAGCGTATTCAATGCCAACCCCATGGCACTTCTTCTTGTAGAAATCCAAAATCTGTGGAATAGAGGCCGTTGAAGGCTTAAAATCCTTCTTTTCTGGCCCAAGACAAAAAGACGCGGCCCCTCCCAGAGCACAGGCTGCAGACACAGAGGTTTTTCTGGCAGCCATCAAGGTGTCAACCGATTTCTTGGAGAAACCCAATTTTATTTATTTTTTTTATTGGGGGGGGCCCTCCCCTCAGGAGCTAGGCTGTGAGCTGCATCATTCCTAGATTTTCCTGGAGAATGGGACCCTGACATCAGGTCTCTCTGCACTAGAAGGTGGAAGGGTGCTTGTTGAGCTCGATTCACTAAGTCTAAGAACTACGGTCTTCTCGGCCACTCTGCAGCTATTAAGAGGCAGCTTCCTCTAGAGTGTCTTTCATAATTATTTATTATCCCCCCCCATATTTTTTTTTAATATCATTTTGGAAGAAGAGTTAGTGCCGAAAGCATATACTCTGCTGAAGGTCCACTCCTGAGGCACAGCGACCGCTGTCTCAGTCTGTGGACACCAAAAAATGACTAAAGAACCTTTTCGGATCTGCGCACTGTGGCTGGATGCAAACAGATCGAACAGAGGTTGACAGAACCGGTTGCACAGGAGTTCAAAAACTTCCGCGTTCAACCTCCTCTCCATGGGGTGAACATTTTCGCTACTTAGCCAGTTCGCCTGAATGTTCGACTCCCCTGCCAGGTGTACTGCTGACAGGTTGTCGGCCTCTCGAAACAGCTCCCTGCTTGTGCTGCCTTAATGTTTATGTACGTCTTGTTTGAAACCAAAGGGGAGCTTAGCGGACTGCCTCCATCTCCTGAACACTGATGTGGAGATGCTGTTCCTCGGCTGACCAAGTTCTCCGAGTGGGAAGCTGGCTCTGGCCTCCCCCTCCCATCTGTGCTAACTGACATCTGTTGTGAGAATTAAGTCTGGAGAAGTTCCACTGGAACCCCTGCTCAGATTCTGCACATACACTCACCAACTCAGGGAGTGACGAACCTGAGGGGTGAAGGGAAACCTGGATTGATAATCCTCTGATGAGGGATCCCAGGCAGTCAGCAAACCCATTTGAATAGGCTGCATATGGAAGCGAGCCCACGGAATAAATCTATCGCTGCCTGGCATTAGGCCAAGAAACTGCAGCAGACCAAGAGCAGATGCCAATGACTGCGTCTTGAGCCACTGGACTTCTGTCAATAAAGTGTCTTTCCGGGAAGGTGAGAAAAAAAAATGTTCCTGGTTTCGTGTTTAAAATGTTACCACTAGGTATTCCAAGGTCTGAGATGGTTCGAGAGTGTTCTTCTCCCACTTCGCCACTTAGCCACTCAACTCTAGCATCTCTAGAGTCCTGAGTACCGACCTCTCGCCAAGGACAATGTTGATGCAAGATTATGCAGGCTGTTCAATAAAGATAGGCATGAAGCCCTTCTTGTCGAAATTCAGTCACCAGGACTATCAACACCTTCAAGGAACTTGGGGGGCTTGATGCATGGGCGAACAGTAGCACCTTGTACTGGAAACACTGGCCCAGTATCAAGAACCTGAGATACTCCAGGTAGGGCTGACGGATGGGAATGTGGAGGTAGGCATCCATCAGTAGTATTGAGGCTTAAGGAGACCCACTGGCTGAGCAGACCAGGTGATTGACCTCAGGGACTCAGTCTTGAAAGGTCTGTGGCGCACAAACTTGTTCAGGTGCTTTGAATTCAGAATGGGCCTGAAAACCACCCAACTTCTTGGGAACTATGAAATAGATCCAATAGGACTGTCATCAAGGCACAGGTCAGGACGCATTGAGAAAACCCAGGAGCAGCTGTAAAATTCCACAAAACTCTACTTGTAGTTGCAGTAACATAAAATAAACCTGTTCAGAATAACTATATACAGAAACAAAATAAACTCTCTTGTAAAAAAAAATCTCCCTTGCAGCTCAACTTAGTTGTTTTTGTAAGTCTTTTTCAACCCACAACCTTTGCAAACATCCTGTTCTTTGCAAACTTCAGGAGCTGCTAGAATATTGAGAGCTTCCTGAGGGCCCCACAGCAACTGCAAAAGGCTCAGGCATTTGCACCCAAGTAACCTCTAGCTTTTTGCAGTTATCTCAAATTATAAATACATATATATATATACACACACACACACATATTTCAACAGCAACACTAAACATTTTCTAAACATAGAGATCCCAATATCAGCTACATTTCCATACATTGATTCTCATATTCTTATAGTACCAGATGTAGATATGCAAGGGGGAGAAAACAGACAGCAAGAGACAACAGAGAAACAGAGAGACAGTGAGAGGCAAAGAATTGCGAGACTGGTCAGGTTGATAAAGTCCAAAGTCTCACAGGAAAATCTGGTTGCGCAACCAGAGAAAGACAGAAAAAGGAAGGATCCTTGCATTTAAACACTATCTCCATAACAAATGGGACAGGGTTCTATTCCACCCAGTCACAAGGACCCCTGACCTTGTTCGATTAGCGGAACCTTACGATGGCCCCGAATGAATGAGGGGGTCAGGGTCTCTGACATTGCCTGGTTTTGTGATGTCCTTGGAAAGCGGGTCAGAAGAATGCATCCCCTAATAAGGATCTGATATGGTTTTTGTTTTTTGGCCCATCTTGAGAAAAAAACCTCCTCTAGTCTTCTGCTAAAGAAAAGGAGTCAGGGACTGGCCCATGTGCCTTCTTGTGAGGCAACATGCTTTTGGAGCTGGGCTTGCTGCATGGCGCCTGGCCAAGGCTCCTCTGATACTGTAGCCTTTGTTACCTGAGCAGGCTCTTCTATTCTCTGGAGCCAAAATTCCGAAGGAATGGAACCCCCCCTAGTAACTGTCTGCACCGGCCGTTACCTTGACCCCTTTGGGTTACGGTAGACTTGCGCTGTTTGACACTGGAAATAGCACTTCTTACTGCATATCCTTTACAGTAGTATCCAAATCAGAATTAAACCATAAGCCTCCCTCAAGGGGAGGTTAAACAGCTTAGCTTATGCTTGATCAGTGACCCACCCAATATCTAAGCCAAATGACCTTCATGTCTGAAAAAAATTAAGTAGGCTGATATGCGCAATTCTCCAGTGTATAACCACCTAGAAAGGTGGAGGCCATAGCAATCAACTGCAAAAAGCTTGTACCTTCACAGTCAGGCAGAACGACACTGGCCAGAATAGTGACCCATATGTTTAAGGCTCTGGCAACAATAAAAAAAGCCTAAGACATACAAATGTTTGTACTAATAAAGGCTAAACCCCTCCTGCACGCAGTGTCAACCCGCTTGGCATGAGAATCTGCTAGGGACAGAAAGCCTTAGATAGGCAGGGTGTTTTTTTTTTTTTGTTTGTTTTTTTTAACAGAAATATAAACAGCCTTGTCTTTCAGCGGAGGAGCTTTCCACCTACGATATCTTTTCCATGAAAAAAATCAAAGATCTGTGACTTTGGTCAGGAAGATACTTTCTCTGATCCTCACCTGCCCATTGCTGCTCAATAATTTTGGTTACAAAGTAGCCAGAAAGGACGCAGGCAGTCTCGGATTGTTATCAACCGTCTCCATGAACCGTACCTCCTGAGCTGTAAGGAACTACGTGCCTCAGCTATCCAAAAAAAGACAAGGACTTATTATCGAACAGGGGAGGAAAGGAATCTCTGACTTGGACTCCGTCCACTCCCTTTCCTCTTCCTCCTCAACAGAGGGAGGGGAAGGGAACATACTCCTCATCTGGTATCCATTTTTTGTTTTGTTTAATTTAGGGTCAGGAACTTCCCCAAGATCCCCGTAATCCTCATCCTGGCCTTTTAAGAAGACAGGGTCGGGGTCTGCCTGCACATCTGTTATTGAAGCCTAAGCTCACTGCACCTGGACATGCCTGCGGGGCCCGACTGGGGTTGGGTGTGTCTGCTGGTATGTTCTGCAGGACATCGGGGCTCAAGCTCACTCAGGAGTCACAAAAGTGTTTTTTTGCAATTCTGCTTGCCACCGCCAACAGAAAAACCAAGTGCTCCCCTTCCTGCCCACAGGACCAGCTGGTGGGTGCTGAGCTACACAATGAGAGCAAAAGGAACCCATGAAGGAGGGCCTCATTACCCTTTTGCACGTCTTACATCGTTTCATGATTAATGACCTCTGATAAATCATGGTGCCGGAGAGAGAGAGAGATATAATTCTGTGCCAAGTAACAACTGTGAGGTAAAACATAATAATTAGCCCTAATATCTGGATATAGTTTTGCTTGGCTAAACAAACTCCACTGAGCTGTATGCAGTAATTAGCGTGCCAAAAGACGCTAAATAGGCATGCACACTCACATTAGCGGGTGTGTGCAGGACGTTAGTAAACTTGCACGCACCAGCAAGCACAATAACGCAATGCAATTAATAGGCTACTGCACTGTGCAAAATGTGCACACTGCAAGTGTACGCGAAAACAAAGGTGGAAAATGGCCTGAAGGAGGAGCGTGCACCCAACCGTTAATGGTGGTCGGGCAAACAGGAAAAAACAGAGGGCTGCAAAGAAACAAACAAACAAAAAAACACAAAAACCTCTGAGGAACACCAAAATTTCAAATTAACTCAGTAAACAAACAATAAATAAAAAACCTGAAGCGGGGGGGGGGGATTACACCAAAGCCGAAGGACCTTTACAGAGACTCTACACTCCCAGAAATTTAAATGAAATTGTACCTACCTCTGAACCCTTTTGTTTTTTTAAATGGATACCATTAAAAAAACACCTAACAAGGCAGAAATGGCTACCAATCCACACAAGGAAATGGGAAAAGGCAGGATATTCAATTTGAAAAGCCGCAGCTTAACAGGCACAATTTTAATTTAGGAGTGCTCCCTGAAAACAGGCAGCCCCAACCTGCTAAGCAGAACTGCAGCCCCAAAGAAATCTTAAATCCTGAAAATCTTGAGAGAAGAAAAAGGTAGCTCTGTCCCCTGTCAGTTGCATAGCATAACTGGGGAGTTGCTGCTGCTTGGAATCCTCATGTGTCCAACATTCTAAAGCTTGGGCTGTGCCATTTCTGCTGGTAGGAGTGCACAATACCCAGTTGTTATGATTACTCATTGACAATGTGGAACGCTACAGGAATAAAACACTTAAATAAGGAGGGAATGGATCTATAATGAGGAGGAGTCCTATAGAACCCTTCCTCCTTAAAAAGCCAAGGACAACTTTTTTGTTATTTGTTTGGAGGAAGGCATTTTCAAACAACTTTGGAGCCAAAATAAAATTATTTTTGTAATCATTTTAGAAGTGATAACACTTTAGGGTGTACAATCCCTTCCTGGGTGATTATCCCATGAGGTGTGGATACTATATATTCACTTTTGACCACAGTGTTATGTGTTATCCCTTACTTGGCCCCGAGAAGAGTTTAGTGATTTGCTATTCTTTTGTATGAAAGACACTATATAAAAATAAATTGTACTGTGTTTCATATAAGTCAACACTGAGCAGTTTGGGAGGCTAACTTATTTATGGAGTGTTACTCTCTAAATTTTCAACTCATTGTCTCAGCTACAATTGCAGCATGACTGAGTTTGTTTTCCTACACATTCTTAAACATGTACCTACCCACAACTTTTTATATTATGTGAAAAACAAGGTTGACTTACCAGTCCTGTTTGCTAAAAATGCGCAGTATGCAGATTTTGAGCCTACTGCCTCCTGCCTTCCCATCAGTACTGGCTAAAGGAATGAGATCTCACTGAAAACAAAGTCAGAGTATGACAATGCAGTGCCCTTTCCATAATGGACTGGTATGTAAGGAAACAAACAAACAAAAAAAACACTAAAAAAAAAAAAAAACAACAAAGCAAGATGCCGTTAAGCCCCAGCTATAAAAGCCAAGCATAATTTACTATATTTTGTATTGCCAGAAGGGTTTATTTTTCGGGAGTACAGCTGGATGGGCTCATTTGCCTGTTCATGCTGCGCATGGGCTCCAAGCCATCATCTCACTCGGGTGGTCCATGGTGCGCTGCGAGTCACGCAAGCAGCTGTGGGCCACTAGTTAAACACTGGATCCATCAGCTGTCATGTATTGCATTTTGTGCATTGAGTTAAAAACTGCTTATAAAAGTAACATTTAGAATGCACATTAAAAAAATGAAAATTACGTACCTACCGTAATTCTTGATCTTCTCTTGTATCTTCACCATTCATTACTGTTGGGTGTCAGCGGTGCGAACCGCCCGAGAGTTTCTTTTTTTATATATATATATATATATATATATATAGAGTCGGCGTCAACGCCGCCACCCCCTGGAGTGACTCTCTGTGTAGAGCGCGAAGGGCAGCCGTTAGGCACCGCAGACTCCTCCTCTATCCCAGTTCTGTTGACCGGAGAGGTGAAAAAAGGGTTAGAAGAAAGAGTGAGGCAAGAGAGCCCAGGGATAGAAAAAGGAAAGGATATAAACTGAAAAAGAAATAAGCCGACAGAGGATAGCAGGGAAAGAAGAACTGCCCACCATAAGGGACCGAAGGGCCTCACTTCTAGGGCGGCTCTAAGGGAGGAACAGATAGGGAGGAGAAAGAAGAATAGGAGGAGGCGGGGGGAGACTGCGTTGGCAATTCGTTAAGGGTTATAAGCTCGGAACCATAAACAAGGGAGCAAGGATCCCATTTTGGAATTGAAAAAGAAGGTCAACTGAACTTCTCACTCAGAATGGACACCCAAGGCAGGCTCCCTAACCTCCCACCTACCCGTTTTTTTTCCCCAGACGCCAGCCGGGAGCTCTTTAATCATTAAGAAGGAAAAATAATAGTTCCAAACGAGAGCTGCCAGCTAGGAGGGAGGAAGCCCACCAGCATTTTGTTAAGTGATAACACAGTATCATGTGAAAACGAGGAGGGGGCCCCGCAGGGGGAACCCCTATGCCAAAGAGAAAGAGCAGGAACTCAATCGGACTCCCTAGACGCAAGGCAGGGAACACTCTTTAAGGAAACTGGAGTGCTGGATAGCACTACACCTGTAGAGGCTGACATAATAGAATTAAGACTTGCCAGAAGTGGTCTGGAAAAGAGAAGTCGAGCCCCGTAAGGGATCGTCTCTTTAAACTGTGAATTGAGAAGAAATGGCTGGGGAGAACCAAGAGATGCCCATTAAGGGCAGTCAGAAAGAGTTCCCTCAGGACAGATAAATGAAGCTCGTTCCTCCTATTCTCAGAGGGAAAGATCCGTTCAGAGGATCGGAAAGAGAGCATATAAAACAAAAAAAAATTTTTTTTTTGGCTTAACGGCCCAGGGAGAAAAAGGAGGGACGAGCAGGGAGGGGGAGACGCCGAAGAAGGAGGCCCTTGAGGGGATGGTAAGAGGGATTCAGTAATAAATAGTGAAGATACAAGAGAAGATCAAGAATTACAGTAGGTACGTAATTTTCATATCTTCCCTTGTCAGTCTTCACCATTCATTACTGTTGGGTGAGTATCAAGCCCCATCCCCCTAGAAAAAGGGGGAGGGAAAGAGAAAACCCCTGAGGGAACAGAGCCCTCAGCCTCCTACTGGTGACAAGTAGAGAGGGAGACCTGACCAATAGACAAGAGTCTAAGGTAGGTGAGGAGAGAGGCGCCCCAGGGGCTGTGGGAAGGGTTGCCCTGAAGATGCTCTCTCTCACGGGAAAATAGGCGGGTCCCCGAAGGCAGAGCCAGTCACCCTACGCTGGGCCATGGGTGACAGTCGGAAGAGAAGAAGCCATGCCGTCCACCTGATGCAGATCGCTGTCCCTACTAGCCTGGATGCCACCTCATTGGCGTCACAGGATGCCCTCGCTTGGTGCCTTGCAAGCTCCAGACCCTGCGCAGAGAGGGCAATGGTTTGTCTAGACTGCTCTGAGACAGGTAGCAAAGCTAAGACTTGAGCCAGCATCGACCACAAATGCCTGTTGTAAGCAGCGTGGTGAGCCTGAAGGGAGGAAGTGCACAGTAATGCACGACCAGAAGAGAAAACTCTTCGTCCCCACCGGTCGAACTCAACAGAATCAGAGTCCGGAGGCCTGTCGTGCACTGGGCGGCAAAGCCCAGAAGGAGTATCTAGGGACGTCAACCCCGAAGGTGGGTGAGGTAGAGAACCTAGAGACTCGTGGGGGGCACAATACCGTCTCCTGGGGCTGGAGAAGGAGTGGCTGGAGACTGCCAGGTGCGGATAGATGCTTCCTGGAAGGGAATCAGCCAGGAAGGCACCACCAAATGGCGGGCGCTGAATTCACTGAGGAGGACGAGAAGGCCGCCGCAGTAGCTCTGAACGTCTCCCAAGTTAACGGCCCAGTGGGCCCCACATGGCCTGGGAGAGAGAGGGGGGTGGCTGCAGAGGGATGGGCGAAGGGCACCTACAAGCACGTGCCTGGCCTCTGCCAGAGCTCTGAGATCCAGGTAGTGATGCCACCAAAACTGGAGACCCTGTGATCATGCCGGGTTGCGTAGAAGAAAGGAAGGGAGGCAACTCCAGAAAGAGCCCTGAAGGGGAATCTCCCCTGTGGCGCGCCTGGGATTGCATGAGTCCGGAAGGGCAACCCTCAGAACCGCCACTAGAAGGCGCTTTGGAGACCTTCAGAGAGAGGTGAGGATCAGCGCTACGACTACTCCCCGCACAACGGTGGGGGCTCCTCGCTGCTCCTGACCCCTACCTCTGAACCCTTCAGACTCCGAAGCAGCCCTCTTCCTCGAGACCAGCGGAGGAGGTCCCCACTGAGCAAGGCTCCAAAGGGCACCTACTGAAGCAGGGTCCTCCTCCCTCTGCTGAAGGACCCAAGCAACACCCGAGACGGCGGCTGCCTGGGACCCACCAGAAGAGGGAATCCCTACTCGTACTCCCGAAGGGTCCACCACAGATGACTTCAGGCCACCCCTAGCCGTGGAGCCCTCCGGGCTGACCAGCTCCAGGGAGTCCGGGAGAGGGATACTGGACCGTCTAGCCCTGCGGCCTACAGGAGGCTCAGAGCCAGAGGACTCTAGCTGCTGGTCTGTGTACTCACCTGAGTCGTGCCCCGAGGAGGAGGGGTCGACAAGGGAAGACTGCAAACCAACCGCAGCAGGAACCTGCCCCGAGGTGGCACCAGGTCTGGTACCGCCATAGGCCGCAACAAGCAACAGGTCCGCCGAGTCATCCGTCCCCCTGGCAGTGCCCGGTTCCCGGGCTGCACTGCGAACGGTGCCGCCCGAGTACCTGACACCCGCCACAGCGGCAAGATCTGGCGTGGCACAGCGAACGGCACCATGTGAGTCCCCGGCACTGCGAACGGCACCGAGGCCCAGTGCGGCACCACCGACAGCGCCACCTGAGTCCCCAGCAGCGTGTACGGTGCCGAGGCCCAGCGCAGCACCGCCAACCAAGTCCCCGGCACCGCGATATGGTGCACAGGCCTGCGGGCGGCACCGCCGGATGCTACCTGAAGCCACGGCGCCAAGGCCTCAGAGTGACATCGATGACGCCAGAGTCCCTGGCGCCGCTGAACCACGAGAGGTCCAGAACGGGCGCCACCGCCACGGCCCCAACCGAGCTGCCAGCCATAAGAGGCGGAAGACTCGCGCGAGGAAAGACGTAACGAGGGCCCACTCAGCTGGGCCCTGCAGCCAGGGGCCGCGACACTGGGGAGCTCTGCACTGCGGAGTGACTGCCGGAGGCGCCACCAGCGACCTCGGTGGGATCACGCTCTCGGCATCAAGAAGAAACCTCCTCCTCGGCAAGGCTGGAAGTGGAGGAGGTTTCTTCCTCGCCGGGCCGTATAGACCCAGGAGGGGACCCGGAGGAAAGGTTGAGAGATCTGGCCTAGGAGGCCCTAGGGCGACGTCCTCCGAAAGTCGGCGGAGCTCACCTGACTCGCAATGCGCGGAGTTCTAAAACATGGCAGTCCATGGAAAAGCAGGCGTCACAATGGTCCATATCATGGTAGGGTCCCAGGCACTGGAGACAAACATCATGACAGTCCGAGACAGGGAACTGCCGGCCACAGGGCACCGACGCATAGGGGCACGGCTGCTAAACAATCAAGGATAAAAACACAGAAAAGGCTCGGCGTTGTCGAAAGAAAAAACAGTAATGGAAAGATCTTACCAGTCGACGACGTCGAGAAAACATCAGGATGAAGGAGCGTTGAAATAAATTTCAAAAGGCATATGACGCAGTAAAAGTATCGAACTGTCGCAAACTCGCGCAGCAGGTGCAGCCTCGATGGCGGGAGAAACAGAACTGGGATGGAGGAAGAGTCTGCAGCGCCTAACGGCTGCCCTCATGCTCTACGCAGAGCGTCACTCCAGGGGCGGCGCCGTCGACGCCGACTCCTCTATATAAAAAAAAAACTCCCGTGGCGGGTGCGTGCCTCCGGCTGACACCCAACAGTAATGAATGGTGAAGATTAACAAGGGAAGATCTAGACAACCATTGTTCAGCTTGTTCAGCATCATGCCGAACTTGTAAGGAAACTCCAGGGTAACGCCATTTTTTAAAATCTGGCCCATCACACTGTCATTATGTATCTTAGTACTAGAAAGTTCTTTTAGACTTGTCAACACAAGTAAAATTGGGTTAATGAATATTCTTTGTGTGTTAAGTTTCAATAAAGATGAAGATTATTGGATAACTGTAAAAAATAATTCATAAGAACACACATCTGTCTACCTACCCATCCTACTGTATCATCTATCTGTCCGTCCATCCATTATGACACATATCTACTGTATCATCCATTCATATACACACTGTATGTGTATTGTACATATTAGATGAAGACCCAAAATAATGTGCACATTTTAGCAGGCTAACCAAGCTCACAAAAGCCTCAAAACGAAATGCAAATAAAAGTACCATTATAATCACACTGGCATTTCCAAAACACTATGTGAGTGAGCCCTGTCATCCAGTCAGCTACAGTTCTTTAAAATATATGTGTATAAAATAAATACAGGTTACTCACCTGTAACAGGAGTTCTAGGAATGGTATATGTTGTTCATCCACACTTATTGGCAGGTTCCTTGCCGCTTTAAATCTTGCCGGAAGGTCTTCAAGCTGGCTCCTCCCACCCACCCGGGTGGTAAAACTCTCGGCTCCGCCCCATGACGCCAGATCTGGCCCGCTGGAAGCTCAGGTTGTGCATCGAGGCCAGGGAGGTCGGGTGGGTCGTGTGGATGAACAACATATACCATTCCTAGAACTCCTGTTACAGGTGAGTAACCTGTATTTCTAGGACATGGATATGTTGTTCATCCACACTTATTGGCAGACTCTAGCAGTTCTCCGGGAGGAGGGAGGCAGGCACACTCAATACTTACTTGGGAAATAAGGACTGGAGAACCGAGGCCCCAAACCAGCATCCCGGCGTGACTCAAGGTCGATGTGGTAATGGGTAATAAAGGTGTGTGCTTACTTCCAGGTAGCAGCCCTGCAGATTTCCTGGATAGGGACGCCCTGGAAGCAGCTACCGATGCAGCAGTATGATGGGTAGAATGAGCTCTTATCCTCTGGGAGGCTCCATGCCCACCAACTTATAGCAGCGATCTATGCAGGAGGTGACCCACCTGCCTATCGTCGCCCACTTGGCTGCAGGTCTGCCAGGAGTGCGGCTTCAGCGTGAGTGAGCAAACAGATGGCGAACCTCTCCCGAATTTCAGCCGTGCTCCTTATAATAAGCTTTTGTGCCTTTCTAGGGTCCAGAGTATGGAGCCCATATTCGGCCTCCGAGGTGTGATTGGGGTAGAACACCGGCAGAGTCAGCACCTGGTTAAGGTGAAACTCCGACACCACCTTCGGAAGGAATTTCGGGTGGGGGCGCCGGACAACCTAGTCCCTGTGGAAGACCAGGTAAGGAGACTCAATGCAAACCGCCTGGAGCTCTCCCATCCTTCTGGCTGACGTGATAGCCACCAAGAAGGCGGTCTTCCACGACAGATGAGAGAGATCACACCTGTGCATTGGTTCGAATGGCTTGCCCATGAGCTTTGCCAGTACCAGCAGTAAATCCCACAGAGGTGGAGGTTCTCGCACTGGAGGGGAAATGTGATCAAGGCCTTTGAAAAAGCGCCCAACCACCTTTTCCTGCGCCACCGACTGCTTCCCGGCCCGCGCCTGGTAAGCAGAGATGGCTGCCAGGTGCAAGTTTAGGTCGCCGACCCAAGCCCTGACTAGAAAGGGACTATAAATAGTCCAAAATGCTTGCCACAGAACAGGAGGAAGGGTCCAAGCCCTTGCCCTGACACCAAATGGAGAATCTCTTCCATTTTGAAGGCGAGCATTTTCTGGTCGACTCCTTCGGGACGCCTCAACAACATTGAGGACCTCCGGAAAGACCCAAGGCCTGGAACTCTAGCCACCAGGAACCAGGCCATCAGGTGCAGGGACTGAAGGTCCGGATGGAACACCTTCCCCTGATTGACTGAAAGCAGGTCCGGGCGAGCTGGAAGCTGCCTCGGGAGCCTGGAGCTGAGGCTGAGGCTGAGGAGATCTGGGTACCAGAACTGGCGGGGCCAGTCTGGGGCTATCAGGATCACCTGCGCCTTGTCCCTCCTTGCTTTGAGAAGCACCTTGTGAATCAAGGGAAATGGGGGAAAGGCGTAGAAGAGGCCCGGGGTCCACAGCCTCGAGAAGGCATCCCCTGCAGCGAGCCCTGCTGAGGGGGCGGCATGAAACAGCTCTCAGCTCTGCCTCCCTGGAGGCAAACAGGTCCACCTGAGGTGTGCCCCAGTGGGAGAACAGATCTTGTACTACCTCCGGCAGGAGAGACCATTCGTGAGATGCAGCCCCTATCCGCCCAGGGCATCGGCCAGGGTGTTGGGCTCCTGCCACATGAATGGCTAGGAGATCCGCCTCCAGGCTGCGCACCAGTGACCAAATGCGGAGAGCTTCCTTGCATAGAAGCATGGAGCGGCCCCGCCCTGGCGTGTTCAGGTAGTACATGGTCGTGGTATTGTCCGCCTGACTCGGACCACTTGACCCGGAGAAACGGAGCAAAGGCGTGAGAGCTAGGCGGACCGCCGGAGCTCCAGCAGGTTGATGTGGCATCGACCCCGCTGGGACCAGAGGCCGCACTCAGTGTTCCCCAGATGGGCATCCCAACCCATCAGAGAGGCATCGGTCGATAGAGAGACCGCTGCTCGGGCGGACAAACGGGATGCCCTCCTGCAAATGGAATGGAACGGTCCACCACTGGAGAGCTGCTCACATCTCCTGGGTCACTATCACTAGCTGGTCCAAAGGATCGCAGCGCAGACCACTGGCTGGCCAGTCCCTCACTGAAGGGGCGATGCCAGCGGGCCCAACGGACCACGCTGGTACAGGCCGCCATGAGACCCAGAAGGCGGGAAGTCCCGGGAGGGGTGATTGCCCAACCAGAAATGATTGGGCAAAGGAGGTATAACCTCGGCCCTGCCTGCCGGGAGTCGTGTCTGGCTCAAGAGAGTCGAGCTCCGCCCGATGAACAGGATCACCTGCTTTGGCTCGAGTTCCAACTTGGCCTCGATGAGAAGGCCAACTCGAGAGCAAACCTGGAGGGCCAGATCTCTGGACCGCTCCACCTCCCGTCTGGAGGAGGCTGCTATCAGCCAATCGTCCAGGTAAGGGTACACCCGGACCCCTTGGCGCCGCAGGAATGCTGTCACCACTGCCATGCATTTGGTGAAGACCCTGGGAGCTGGAGATAAGCCGAAGGGCATGGCTCGGAACTTGAAGAGGGATCCCTCCGCTCGAAAGCGGAGGAATCTCCGATGTGACAGATGGATAGGGACGTGAAAGAACGCGTCCTGTAGGTCCAGAGAGCAGAACCACACGCCGTGTTCTAGAGATGGTATTATCTGCACCAGAGTGACCATTCTGAAGGTTCGAGACCTTAGGAACTTGTTCAGGTCGTGTAGGTCGAGAATGGGGCGCCAGCCCCCCATCCGTTTCAGAACCAGGAAATACCTGGACACGAGCCCCGGGTCTGAAGGGGGGGTCCTCCACCTCCGTGATCACCTCCTTTTGGAGGAGGAGAGCGATGTCGGCTCGGCGAGCCGCCAGTGAGACTGCAGACCCCGAGGCCCCCCGAGGTGCGACGGCTCTGAAGGGCGGGGCCTGCTCGAATTCCAGAGGTAGGCCTTTTCCCACCACCTCCAGTACTCACCTGTCCGTGGTAACAGCGGACCAGGTGGAAAGGAAGTGTCTGAGCCATCCCCATGGGGGGAACCAGGGTGAGTGACAGGGATGGGGCGACACCGTCAGCCCGTCACTGGGCAGGCTTGGAGGAGGGACCGCCGAGGACCCTCCTGGGCCTTTACCTCCCTGCTTCCTGTTGGAGGAAGCCGATGGCTGGGCTTGGATACCGCGGTCGAGCCTGCTGGCCCTGACGTTGCTGGTCAAGGGCCGCAGGGCGCAGAAGGACTAAGGGGCTTAGGCTGTGGCTTGCGGCCTTTGTCCTTCTGAGCGGAAGAGACACGAGTCCAAGGTAGCATTGGACTTCTCGATCCTCTGCAGGTGACCTTCCACCCCAGGGCCGAAGAGGTCAGTCCCCAAAAAGGGAACATCCGCCAACTTGTGCTGGGTATCCGAAGTAAAGGTGGATATCCTCAGCCAAGCCCAACGACGCATGGCCACTGCGGCCGCCACAGACCTGGCACATGAGTCCCCGATATCTAACACAGTCTGGAGCTGCTGTTTAGCCACTGCCCTGCCCTGGTCCCGTACCTGCCTGACGGTAGTCTGCAGATCTGCGGGAAGATGAGGGACAACCTCATCCAGGAAGCCCAACAGGGCGTGAGAAAAATGTGCCATGAGGACGGCCGAACTGGCCTGACGAAGGCCGAGAGAGGACACAGCATAGACTTTTTGCCCGGCATAATCCAATTTCTTGGATTCCTTGTCGGGAGGTTTGTCCATATCCTGGCGCTCTCGCACGCCGGAAAACGCTGTCGTAACCAACCCTCGGCCGAGGGTGTTCCAAACCGACAGAGAACCGTAGGGACCGCGATACTTCCTGGCCAACCTGGCTAAGGCGCAGGGCAGGAAGCAGGACGCTGCCAAAGTTCCAAGGCCGGACCACTATGGCTTCGCCACCGGAAAGGCCTCCGAGAATCCTCGGTCCAGAATCTCCGTGAGGGGATACCTGGCCTGCTTAGAAACGGGTTCGAGCTTCATCCCGGTGGACTCAGATGAGTCGGCAACCCTAAGAAGGACGAAGGGCTATCGTCCATTGACTGTCCTTCCCGAGGACTCCAAGTCTATGCGCTTGGAGAAGAGGAGGAACCATCATCGGACTCAGAAGAGTCCTCAAAGAGCTGCTCGGCTCCTGAGCCACCCTCCACCTGCCGAGGTTTATCGGGAGTGAGGGTGACAGACAGCCTATGGGGCAAACCCAAAGCCGACCGAGAATTTTTGGTTGAGCCCCAACTAATGGTCGTGGGGGCGGAGGTTCCACCAGAATCGGTGGGGCAGCTGGAACTGGCCGAACAACCGGCCTGAGAACAGGCTCCTCGACTACAACGAGGGGTTGTTTCGGCTGCTCCGGTGACAGCCACTTAATGGCCAGGGAAGACGACTGGGTCGGCTTATTCCCGGTCAAAAGGAGCTGTTGCCACATAAGTTCCTCGTACCTCCGACGCAACTTGCGCCGAAGCCGCCCCTCGTCCGAGGAAGAGGAAGAGCGGCGGCGCCACTTACCGCGGTGTCGAGACCGAGACCACCTATGACGACGGGATCGGTTGGACCGCGAGGATGTCCGAGACCGAGAGTTTCGACTAGGCCGAGGAAGGCGAGGAAGTACGGAAATCGGCACTTCGCCCGACGATCCCACCGAAGGCTCCGGAACCGGAGGCACAGACGAGCCGACGGAATCCTCAACTCCCACCGGGGGAACCGGGGAGAGGGGATTTTCAGCTTCTCCAGCCAACAACCTGTCCAACGGGTCGAGAAAAATCTCGACCGCGTCGACGGGAGTCTCGGCCAACTGGCCTGAGGGGGACACCGTGAAGCCAGTGGCCGAAGCTGACGGGTAGACCGAAGTCGACTGTCGACAAGGGGAGGGGGATCTTTCCCGCTCCCAAGAGCGTCGACTGAGAGACTTACTTTTGCTCTTTTTGGACCTGGAAGAAGGTCCTGAAGAAGATGGACCCTCACCTTTGGTCGAGAGGGTCAGACAAAGCTCCTTAAAAGAAGCCGAGTAAGAGGCACCGAGAGAGAGCGGGACAAATGCCACAGCCGAGGTAGAAGCGGCACGCGCCGCCTCCTCTTCGAGGGCGATCATCTGCTCAAGCTGATCCGCCGAGCCCGCCGCTGCGGACACCGCCAATCGGGCCTCTTTAGATTTCACCGGTGGAATTCTTTTCTTGGGGTGCCCCAGTTGTAATCGGGCAGCACGGTCTTCAAGGACGTAGGCCGAAAAGGAAGAGCACAAGTCGCAGGCCTGCGGGTCGTGCTCAAGGCCCAGGCAGTAGACGCACGTGGAGTGCGGATCCGTCCTAGACATCTTCTGCCCACAAGGGCACCTCAAAATCTGGGAGTCGAGTTGTCCATCGCAGCCGCGAGGAGAAGACCGAAGTCTTTTGCAAAAACTTTTCAATTTCGAACTTTTCAAAGAATTAGGAACCAGTCTTAACCGCAACGCATTAAGGAGGGAACCTGAGCTTCCAAGCGGTAAGGAAGATCTGGCGTCATGGGGCGGAGCCGAGAGAGTTTTACCACCCGGGTGGGTGGGAGGAGCCAGCTTGAAGACCTTCCGGCAAGATTTAAAGTGGCAAGGAACCTGCCAATAAGTGTGGATGAACAACATATCCATGTCCCTAGAATGTTATTTTCTTCAGTGTTTTTATACACTGATACAGCACAATGTTTACGGAAAAATAGGCACCCCGAACAAGCATGTGACTAGGTAAGTCAAGAGTAGCTGCCATTTCTGCTGGATGTTTTAATCAGTGTCTCTAGGACTGAGTCACATAATGTTATCAATCCCTCATAAAGGTATCCAAACATCTGATACAGGTCACATACTGACCAACCTGTTTGCATTGGCTTGTTTAGACACTTCTTCCAGCCTTTTCAATTCTTTCCTGACTGCATCAACATCCGGAAACTGGTGCTGGCCTACAGGACCATTGGGAATTACTGGACCCACTGCAGGTGGAACTCTGCATATGATAAATAGGTCAGGTAACTTTCATTGCCTTAATTTGTGCTAAAATGCAAATGGGTTTAACAGAATAATGCATACCTGTGCACATGGTCTCGACTCTGGACATCTTCCCCCAGCTTTGAATCCTGATCATCTATTGCCTTGATATTTTCCTTCTGCTGCTGCAGTTGGTCAAGCACGGCATGGTAATGTTCGTACTGCCCGCGACCAGGTGAAAAGCCACCACTTCCTCCAAAGAACTGAGCCTAGGAAATAAAAAATAATCACATGTTATTTAACATTATTTATTGACTTTGTTTTGTCAGGAATGCCCCACAAAGCAAAAGGTCTTTTACGAGACAGTCCTAATCAAAATAGCAGTGCATCGTTTTAACATGCGTCATACAATACCATAGTAACACTGCAGCAATTCAGGGCTAGAAGGGACTCTGAGGTCATCATTTCTGTCCCTGCACTCACTTCACAAGTAGGAATGAAATAATTATGCTATGCAGTCCTCTGCACAGTCATCCAGCAAGTATGCTGTACAGTCATCCATTAGGAGTTTGCAAATTGTTAACAGATTATGCCATTACCTAATGTTGGTGACAGTCATTTTGGGCAACAAAGGGCTTTTTTTCGTAAAGTTCACTAAGGGAGTGAAGGGACTGAAAACTGTATCAGACAGACAGACAGCTAATTCCTTCCACATCCCAATTTACTGGCCCAGCTCCCGTGTGCGGATGTTTTCTGATGTCTAGCCAGGGGGAGTGCCACATACAAGTCAATGGGGTAATTTTCTGAACTGTTGTGTATTAATTAAAGCAAACTTTGATATCAAAGAAAGCCATTGCTCAACTGATAGGGGCCCTTAACTAAAAAAGGCCTATGTGGTTTGTCGTCGAGGCACAGGTCAAAAAGCATATGGAAAACCAAGAGCAACTGTACAATTCACCAAACATTATTTATTTACACTAGCAGTATCATAATATAAACTTGTTCAGTATAATTACTGTATTTGCAAAGGCAAACTAAAATAAAGATTTATTTCAGTCTCTGTGTCCCTTGTTCTCCTAATCTTTTTTGCAGTTGCCGCTTAGACTTTTATAAGTCTTTTCAACCCCCATCCTTAGCAAGCATCCTGTTTTTGTAAATATCAGGTGAGCTGAGAGGCCCCCTTTGCACAGCATCTGCAAAAGGCTCAAACATTTACACTCAAGTAACCTCTTGAGTTTGTGATAGCTTTCTTCAATCATCTCCAAATATAATTATATATATTTCAACAGTAACACTATAGATTTTCTAAACAAAAGTGACCCCATTCTCAGTTACATTTTCCTACAAGGATTTGCACATATTTTTATACTAGCAGGTCTAGATATGCAAGGGAGAAAAACAGACAGCAAGAAAAAACTGAGAGACAGTGAGAGGCACAGAACTGTGATCCTGTTGGGGTGATCAAATCCGAAGTTTCACAGGAAAATTTGGTTGTGCAATCAGACAAAGAAGAGACAGAAAAGGAAATAACAGATCCTTGCATTTAAACACTTTCTCCAACTGGGACAGGATCCTATTCTACCCTCTCACATACACCCCCCCTTTCTTAAGAGGAAACCTGCTTTATTAAACAGGTTTCCAAAACCTTTTATTCTCTAATAACATTTTCTGCTTTCAGAAATTAAGCACATGCACATTGTCTGTTTTTATCTAAGAGTACAGCAAACAGTAAAGTTTACACTCATACATTTGTTTCTCAACCTTCAGAACCCTCAAGTCCTGATCCATATCTTGACAGAAAATCAACATTGCTATTCTCTTTACCAGATTTGTGAGTCACCGTGAATTTAAATGGCTGTAGTACCAGGTACCATCTTGTGATTCTGGAATTTTTACCTTTCATCTGGTTAAGCCAACAGAGAGGATTGTGATTTGTTACAAGAACAAAGTTAGTTCCTAGCAAATTAAACGCAAGGGACTCCATGGCCCACTGCTGCTAAACATTCCTTTTCAATAGTGGAGTACCTTTTCTCTCTGTCATGCAACTTCCTACGTATGTACAGAACAGGATGTTCTGTCCCATCTATATTATGACTCAGTACTGCACCTAGGCCTATTTCAGATGCATCTGTTTCAAGCAAAACTGGTTTCTCAAAGTCTGGGCTTCTTAAAACAGGGGCTGAACATAATGCAGCCTTTATGGCTTGAAAAGCTTCATCACACTCTGGAGTCCATTTCACATTATTTGGGTATCATTTCTTTGAGAATTCAGTGAGGGGAGTAGCTAACTCTACAAAGTTGGGAAAAAATCTCTGAAAATAACCAGCCAGCCCTAAAAATGACCAGACATGTTTCTTTGTTTTAGGGACAGGGCTGTTAGCTACAGCTTCTATCTTAGAAAGCTCTGGTTTTACGTCTCCGTTTCCCAAAACATAGCCCAAATATCTGGTTTCTACATGCCCAATGCACATCTAGTAGGATTAATAGTCAGACCTGCATTTTTGATAGCTTGGATAACTGCTTGTACGTGTTCCAGGTGGCTTTTCCAGTCTGGACTGTACACCACATCATCCAGGTATGCAGCACAATGACCAGTGTGAGGGGATAAGATGACTTCCATGTACCGCTGTAATGTAGCTGGCGCACCATGTAAACCAAATGGCACGGTGGTGAACTGACAGAATTCTACAGGGTTGGCAAATGCAGTTTTGCGTTTGGATTCTTCAGCTAAAGGTATCTGCCAGTAACCGTTGGTGAGCTCGAGGGTACCGATATACTTTGCACTCCCCAGTCTGTCCACCAAATCATCTATTCTGGGCAAAGGATAACTCAAATTCTGACACTTGTTTAAGTTTCCTAAATTGAAGGCAGATTCTAACACCTCCTCCTTTTTTGTTTACAATTACCATGGGAGATGACCAAGCACTCCTCGACTACTCTATGATACCCATTTTTTTCATTTTTTGTATTTCCTTAACCATATCAGCTCTTAACTGCTCTTGCAACCTGTATGTCTTTTGCCTAATAGGGCAAGCATTCCTTGTCACTATTACATGCTCAACCCCTTTTGCTCGGCCTGGTACCATAGTAAAAGTACTGTTAAATGTCTTTAGCACATTATGAATGTCTGCAGTTTGTTCTGAGGTTAAGGAAACATTCACCTTTACAGCATCAGCATTTGCAGTTTGTTCCAGTCTATCATAAGCTACATCAATATCTTCCTTATCAGTTTCTGGTAAAACTAGCAAGGCAGCTTTTGGCATTTTTTCAACCCATTTCTTGAGGAGGTTAGCATGGTGCATCTTCGTAGGATTTTTCCTGTCAGGGGTCTCAATCTCGGTTAAAGCCAGTACGACTAAGAACCTTATATGCCTCTTGCCGCTTCATTAACAGTTTATTTTCTGTTGTGGGCAACAGTAGCAAAACCTTTTCACCTGGCTCAAAATCTTTTTCTTTTATCCCATGGTCATAATATACCTTCTGCTGATTTTGGGCCTCTTCCTGATTACTATGGGCAATTTCAACATATTTTGCCAGCTTCTTAGGGCACACATATAAGAAGTTACAGACTGTTTCTGAGTGGAGTTATCTTTCCATGTTTCTCTTATCACATCCAGTGGCCCTCTGGGCTGCCTACCATACAGCATTTCAAATGGTGAAAACCCTATTGATGCCTGTGGCACTTCTCCGTAAACAAAAAGTAGGTAAGACAAGTATTGGTCCCAGTCTTTCCCTTCCCCTTTTACAAATCTTTTTAACATGTGTTTTAGGGTTTGGTTAAAACGCTCAACAAGACCGTCTGTCTGAGGGTGATAGGGGGAGGTTCTTATGGCAGTGATACCTAGTAGTCTGTACAGAACCTTAAGTAATGTAGCACCAAAATTACTACCCTGATCAGTAATAATTTCTTCAGGTATGCCCACTTTGCTGAAAATTTTGGCAAGCTCTGCTGCAACTTTTGGGGTACTATAACAGTACGCACTGGAACTGCTTCTGGGTATCGAACAGCGTAGTCACATGCTACCACAATAAATCTATTACCCTTTTTACTTTTGTCTAAAGGACCAACCACATCCATTGCAATTCTCTCAAATGGTACATCAATTAAGGGTAGGGGCACCAGGGACACCTTGTATTTTCTAGTGACCGTGGCTACTTTCTGACACTCAGCACAGGAATTACAATAGGTAGCAACATCTTCATGAATTCCAGGCCAGTAAAATCTATATAGCAATATGGCAAGGGTGTGATCCCTCCCTGAGTGACCAGCCATAGGACTATCATGTGCTACCTGTAACAACTCTGTTCTATACTTCTGAGGTATAACCAATTGTTCTGTCTGTTCCCGTGTCTGAGGTTTAACCCAAACTCTGTACAGTAACCCATTAAAATTTTTAAAACATTGGTCCACCCTATTTTGGTTTCACCCCAGCTGCTTGAAATACCCCTTGAGAGAAACATTGTTAGCTTGCGCTGAAAGAAAATCTCAATCAGTTAACACTTTAGTTTTAGCATTTTCATATTTTAACCCTTTATGTCCATCAGTCATTTGCTGCCACAGTTTCTTCAGGCATCGCATTTCTTTCTTGGATATCCGGATCTTGGAGCTGTGCTCAAACAAGTCCGAATCAAAATCACTGAAAGGAAAAGTGTTCCCACCGTCTGAAATTTTCTTTGCCTGTGCTCTTGTCACCACAGCTGCTGAAACATCAGGATTTACTCCCTCTTTGTTCAACTCAGTAAACCCTGGCAAGTCATTTCCTTTTTTTGTACTTTATGTTTATTGTTTTTATAGCATTCATAATACAGAATACAACCTGTCATAGGCAGACTTACAAATTGGTACAATAGCATGAGATTATGCTAAACAGCATTTTTACAAAAAAGGAACTAGTAAAGCCCCTATTAACTGATACTACAATTGGGGTATTAATCAGGCAAAACTGATCCACTAATATTTTAACTAAATTGGCCACATGCTGCCACGAGCTGGGGATTAACCATCACATCTTTATAAAATGCTATCTTTATTCCTATCTAACTAGATAGCTATATCCCCATACAGCACCTTAAGTAGAAGTATATTTGCCAGCTAGAACTTTAATAACTCCAAAGATCATTTTACTTATTTAACTTCGACTTAAGCACACCGTTTAAAATAGAAGGTGCTAAACAATTATTTAACACTTAAACATTTATGCAGCACAAATAAAAGGGAATTCAGTGCAATTAAGCACCATTTAAACTGTCCCATAATCTTCTACCACACTATCCTGAGTAATTAATACAATGCAGGTGACAGCAAACAATTCATAACAACGGACCAAGCTTCAATCCCTTTGGTCACAGTTCATGGGGATTATCTTTTTTGCCCCAGCTGAGAATGTTATTAGCTCCGCGAAAAGAAGCCATCTAAATGGTTTAAAAGAAATCATTACCAAGTTTAGTCCTCAGTTCAATTTGTTGGTGAAACAATAGAGCCATAAAAGCCCCTTTATTTATTCACTGTCCCCCCGAATCACTCTCAGAATGGCTATCCTTGGTTTGGAATTCTTTGTCAATTTGATCCATCAGCTTGCCTGTTTCAAGGGGGTCAGCAAACTGATATGTTTTCCCACCGTAGAAGATTCGTAAACTTGCGGGCATTAGCAACATGTGCTGGACTCCCAATTGACGAAGTCGTCCCCGAATGCCATCAAAACTTTTTCGACATTGCCTAGTTGCATAACTCAGGTCGGGGAAGACGTGTTATTTCCGTCCCAGTCCATTATTCTCATACTTTTAGCTTGTTTTATAATCCTGTCCTTTATTTGAGCAGATCCCAAGACAACAAGCAGCGTTCTGGGTGGAAGCGTGTTGGTAGCTGTAAGTCTCCTTGCGCCATGAGGGGTAATCCTGTAAGGCCTTAATCACTGGAATTTCTTCTTTAAGCTGCACAGTGTCCCGAAAAATGTTGTTTAGGAAAGCCAGGCAGTCGTCTCCCTCTACACCTTCAGGTAACCCCAGAATCATTATGTGAGTTGCCCGCGATAGATTTTCCAAATTTTCCAAACACCGCCTCAGCAGGACATTTTCTTTAATGAGGCCCGATGAAACTGTCAATGCAGTGTTGGCGGTTTTCGTTGCGGTTTTGGTATCTTCTTCCAACACTCCAACTTTTGCATCCAAATTTTTAAATTGGCTAGCAAAATCATCCATTTTCTCATCCAATTTCTGGATCGCTTTAAGTAGTGTGGCATTTGATGGTTGAGTTGTTTCCTCTCAGACTTCAAATTAAAGTCCTTGCTGGTACTGGGCTCAGGGTCTTTGGGCCTGGCCCCTTCTCCTCCTGTCACCGTCTTATTGCTTCTGCACATTTCTCCAGTGCTACAGTTGATAGCGACATGCAGCTCCGCAAGTTTTCTTCTACACGAGCATACAAGTCACTTTCCACGTAGTGCAAGTATTTTATACTTTATAAATAGAATTAGGTCTCTGGAATCGGAGCTCAGCTGGAAATGCATTGCACACTCAGCTGCTGGCCAGGCCCCCCGGAAAGCCATTTCCAATAATCATAGGTACAGGTAACTTAGGTACTACCCCACTTTCATTTGGTGCGACACACCCTTAATGGTCAGAGTCACTTGGGTGGTGGGATAGTATTGAGTGTCCCTGTGGATGCAGATGACACCAATACCTAGTCCCTTTGCGTTGTGTTTTCCCCAGCACTTTAACATGCACTAGGGTCTGTCTGCTTCCCGAATCAATGAGTCCCTTTATAGTCTTATTCCCCACCTTCACATCTGACAAGTACTTGCCCCAATTTGCCAAGGACAAATCTGCTCCTGTGCCACTCATTACTACAGCAATTCATTGCAAAATGGCCTGGCTTATTACAGTTATAGCAGATAATGTCTTTGGGAGCAGATTTGTTACCCCCACCAGAGTTCTTATCAGGTTTGGAATTTAAATGGGAAAAGGAGTGTCTTACCGGTGCTTGGCTGTTACCTCGCTGCTACGGCATCTGTCTGGCCATTTGGTAGTCCTCGGCCAAAGAAACAGCCTTTTCCCCACTTTCTGGTAGATGTTCCTTTACCCAAAGCTGCACATCTGTAGGCAAGATGTTGATGAATTGCTCCATGGCAAATGTGTCTATCTGTGGGACTGTTTTGCTCTCTGGTTGGATCCATTTTGTCAGGAGTTACTCTGAGTCGGGTGAAGGCTTCTCAAGGATTGTCGACTGAGTTTTACCTCAGAGATCAAAATCTCTGCCTGTATGTCTCTCTGGAGATGTCGTACCTTTTCAGGATTTCGCTTTTCACCAGGTCATAGTTTTCTGACTGTGTAGTGTCCATACTGCTGTAGGCAAGATGGGCTTTCCCTCTCAGGTACGGTACCAGTCTGATTGTCCATTGGTGCTTTGGCCATTGGCAGGCTGTGGCAACTCTTTCAAAAGTTGTCAGGTATGCCTCAGTATCATCTGAGGGACACAACTTTGCAAGTTTAATGGCTTTTAAGTTGCTTGCATTTTGTTGTTCATCTGGATCTGTGCCATATCCTCTGTCACTGATAGCTTGCAAGGCATCCAGCCATCGCTGCTCCTGTCGCTGCATCTCTTCTCTCATCTGCTGCTTCTGTCACTGCATCTCTTCTCTCCTCTGTGCTTCTAAACGTTGAATCTCTCTCTGGCGTCTCAGTCTCTTTTTGTTGCAGAGACCACCATTTGAAAAAGTCCATCAGGTGGTTAGGTTCTGTCACTGCCTGTTCTTTTTCCATAACTTGTGTTGGCAGTACAATCTCAGATTGGACTTCTGTTTCTACTAGTTTGGCGGCCATTCTCCTGGTAACCACTCCTGGACTTGCTCCTGCAGAATCCATACCTTTCTCTGTGCTTCCCTGGTACTAGGTCTAGTACACTTGCACAAAACTCCTGTCTTAGGGTATGCACGGCGTAAATCCCACTTAGTCTGACACCATCTGTCGTTGAGGCACAGGTCAGGAAGCATAGGTAAAACCAGGAGCAGTTGTAGAATTCACCAAAAATTATTTATTTACACTAGCAGTATCATAAAATAAACTTGTTCAGTATAATTATTTACAAAGGCAAACTAAAATAAAGATTTATTTCAGTCGACAGGCTGCTCTCTCTCTCCGGGGAGGGTGGGCTGCATCCCTAAATGCTATTTCGGCACCTGGGTGACCACAGGTGGAGGTGCAGCCAAGGAAGCAGAAACAAGGGAAAGATGGACGTCGGCCGAGGGTCCAGAGCGGAGGCACGTTTCTGCGTGCCACCCCATACCTGTGGTCCCTCCTCGTGTGCCAATGTCCACAGGGGAGGCGGGACCAGAAAGCAGCAAAAAGACCCACAGTGATGCCTGGAGAAAGGCCCCGGCATCACATAGACCAGGATCAGGGAGGAGCCGCACGAGTCTGTCCAACACTTGGACGAAGGACAGGAGGTTTGGGGTAGACCTCCCACCCCACTCTGGGCGTAATCTGAGGGCTGATGGCAGGGTGGACTCGTGAAGGGCTTACAGTTCCCAGGAGACCTGGCAGGCACGATGCCTTGGGAGTCCCCCGAGGGAAAGTAGGCGCTGTGGTGGAGAAGGGGGCATAAACAAAGTTAAAAAGAAAAACAAAAGTCCCATTTGAAAAATCTTAGAACTTTTCTTTAATTAAGCAGTAAGGCTTGAGTTTTAGAGCTTTTCTAGGAGGATAATGCCTGGTGGGAGGAGTTAAGGCCTGAAGCATAGCTGAGGGCGTATAAGGCCCTAACAGGCATTATCATCCTAGAAAGAAGAAATTTCTTCATACTTGCCATAATTTCCTTTTCTATTCACTCCAACATTATCAATGGGAAGTCAAAACAACTGGGTATAGTACACCCTTACTAGGGGAATGGCACAGCCCAAGCTTTAGAATGCTGGGCATATTAGGATTCCAAGCAGCAGCAACTCCCCAGTCACTACTGACCTTGCAGTGCCTCAGTAAACTTAACTACCGTATTTGCCTATTTGATAAGAAAAAACAATTAACTAATCATGTAACCTTCCTTATACAATAGGGGTGAAGTGATATGTGATCACTTAAAAAGCAACCTTCATGCTGCCCCCCCCCCCGAGAAACAAACAAACAAAAAAAAAACACACCTTATCAGCCCCAAATCCAAATCATGTAGACATTAATTTTTTTGGTGTCCCAGTTTAAGAAAGGAAGGGATCGTATTTTTGCACAAAGGAGCCTCGAGGCGGGGATCTGATCCACTTCCTTGCAGCCCTGCAGAGTGCACTCTGCCCCCAATCTGCCCCTGCACTACCACGTTTTGCGACATCAGTACATAAGGAGCATGGGGGCACGCACCTATAGACACGAATGGGGACTGCTTTTTAAAGTTAAATTTCTGTTCTTTAAATGACCATTCAGAATAAATGATGGCCACTGCTTAACTAACAAGAGCCTTGTTAGTTAAGCTGTGGCCATCATTTATTCTGAATGGTCATTTAAAAAGCACAGAAATGTAACTCTAAAAAGCAGCCCCCATTCATATCAGGGATTTATTTAACTCAAAAAATTGATTAGCGTTTTGTTCATAAAAGTGCTAAATCTTTGTGAAAATGCATAGCTCTTACCTCACTGTGTTTAACAAACACAGCACTTCTAGAAAATCTGTATAAATACTTCCTGTACAGTTAGTATAGTCCCAAGGAAAAAACTGCTTATCAATTATTTAAAACCCTGCATATCTATAGGTACGTGCCCCCACGCTCCTCATATACTGATGTCACAAAACGTGGTAGCACTGGGGCGAAGTGCATTCTGCAGAGCTACAAGGAAGTGGAAGGGATCTGTGCTGCGAGACTCCTCGGAGCAAAAATACGATCACTTCCCTTCCTAAACCTGAGCACCGAAAAAAATTAATCTCTACATGGTTTAGATTTTGGGGCAGGTAAGGGTTCTTTGTGCTTCTCAGGGGTGGAGGGGGGGAGGAGAATGTAAAGAGCGTGATAGTTGCTCTTTAAATTGCAGTATCAGAACCCCAGACTGATAATACAAACGTGACGTATACACAGTGGAAAAAACTGCTAGATATCCATACAGTGTACAAGTCACTAAGCAATATCGCCACTGTATACATGTTACATGAAGACTTGGTTTGCTGGCCAAGGCACCTAGCTTCACCTGAGTTCTTTCCTTCTAAGACTGCTTGAAAGGCAGAGTAGAGAAACTTACCAGAGCAAGGGAAAAGGATTAAGACTTAGTTTGGCTAAGCAGATTTACTGTGTGGTGGTGTTTTTATTTTTTACTCACAGGGATTGCTACTGTTTGTTGCTAACATTTCATTGCTTTATTTTTTCTCTGATTCAAATTGTTGTTGCTGGTATACCTTCTTCTGCATTATTACAAGGTGTGCCTACAGGTGTGTGCTAACAGATGACTCCTGTAATCTTCTGATTCAAATTGTCTTTTGCAAAGTATATCTTCTGTTACTGCTTTATTTTTCTCTGGAGCAAAGTGTTTCTTACAGCGTATATCTTCTCTGAAATTATTACAGGTGGTGCTTTACAGGTTTTACAGTTTTATCTAACATTAGGATAAGCTTTCAGGGTTACTGCATTTGTTGTTGACTGATTGTTTCTGCTCTTACCTCCTTGTTCTTTCGTCCGTGGTTCTTCTTTTTAGGCAGGGAAGGGCCCAGCCACCCACCCATCCCCAACCACCCCACGCACACTCCTTTTATAGGGTACCACAGTTGTGACATTTCCTGTGGCAGAGCAGGAAGGGGCGGATCAGTGGGGCCTCCACAAGGTGATCTAATTTACAGGGGCACTAGTAATTTAACTTGTTATAACAAGTTAAACAAAGCACAATGAAACCATTACTTGCATTTTTTTTCCTTTTTTTTCTCCTTCTAATTACTCTGACTAGGTTACAAACCCAGCAACTTATTTGGAATGGATTTCATTAACTGCAGGTACTGTGGAACAATTTTCAGAAGGACAGTCTTACAGGATTTAGGACACTGTCCTACATGCTGGGCCTTTGGAGATCTTAGGGCTCAGCTCCGGGCAGCATGGGCAGAGATAGCACACCTCAAATTTCATACTGAAGATAAGAAATACATTATAAGAACCACCCGCCATTTCCCCAGCATCCAACAGAAAAACCTCGACCGCAGAGGGTAGTTGGTCCAGGAGGTTGGCAGGTGGTTAGGAGGAGCAAATCAGGTGCCCCATCACTCTCTGCTCTCCAACACATTACCTCCAAAAACCATATAAACACTACAAACAGGTATCTGCCTCTATCTCTGAAATCAAATAAAGAGGCAGAAGACACTGCAGAGCAGGACACTGCGGCACAGGAGCTAGCACAACAAAACTCACCCAAATCAGGAACCGAAACAAAACAAGCACAAAGGAAATCCAAAAAACTTCTGATCATAGGAGACTCCATGATTCGGGGAGTTGATACCCATCTCCAGCCAGGGGTGATGGTCAGATGTCTCCCAGGTACATCAGCATGGAGAGACACTGACCGCATTGCTAAAATTGTTCACAAAGCAGGAGAAAACATTGATGTCCTAGTACACATAGGGACTAATGATCTCGCCAACCGGGTCAGTTGTGGAGACCAAGGAACACCTGACTAGGCTGGGTGACAAACTATCATCTATTTCGTCGGCATCTCCTTCTCTGAGATCCTGCCAGTCTGGGAGAGGGAAGCAGATGGACGGAAGGTCAGAGAAGGGAGATAGGGAGCTAAACACGTGGCTCAAGGGCTGGTGCCAGGAAAAAGGACACAGATTTGTAGGAACTGGCAACAGTTCTGGGAGCGAAAGTTCTTTAAATTTGATAGACTGCATCTGACTAAAGAGGAGTCAGTGCATTGGGGCAGAAGTTTGGCGTCTTTGCAGAATATTTAAACTAGCAAATGGGAGAGGGTGCAGCACTTCACGTCGAATGGGAAGAACACCCTCCCCTCAGCTAGTGGTCAAACAGGAATTCAGCATGTTTGCAGTTCATTTGCATCACCAGGTAAGAAAAAAGGTTTGTCTCCCCATACGGTACAGGGGTAATGCCAAACTTCACCCAACAACTAACACACCAAAATCTGGCCAATGGAAAATCATGTACACAATGCTCACAGCCTGGGAAATAAGATCCCAGACCTGCAGGCAATAATGTCAGAGGCTAAACTGGACATAATAGCAATTAGTGAGCGTGGTTTACCAGTAACCACACTGGGGAGACTTCAGTACCTGGCCATGTATTGTTCAGAAGAGACCGAGGTGCAAAAAGGGGGTGGAGTGGCCCTGTATGTCAATGAAAATATCAAAGCTACAGAAATTCAGAATACACATAAGGAGCCGGAAGAACTGTGGGTCACCCTGGAAACAGGAAATGGGACAGCCATAAGAACTGGGGTTGTCTACAGGCCCCAGACCAGGGGAGGACATAGACACATTACTGTTAGAAGATATACAAAACATGACAGCTAAAGGGGAGGTTCTGATAATGGGAGACTTCAACATGCCGGATACAGATTGGTCAATACCAGCAGGAACATCTGCCAGAACTAGACTCATAGTGGATTCCCGCAGGAGGGCCTCAAACAACTGGTACAGCAACCCACAAGAGACAGGGCTATCCTAGATCTAGTACTGACTAACAAAGAAGGGATCACAGATCTCCAGGTAGAAGGTCACCTGGGGCCAGTGACCATCACATGGTATGGTTCAATTTGGCTACTACATCTAAATCATCCCATTCCAAGGCAAAATATGGGACTTCAGAGGAGCTGACTTTGATAAGATGGCCAACAGAGTTAAGCTAGCCCTGGCAAAAAGAAATACAGGTGAGGGTACAGGCAAAGTGGGCAAGCATTAAGGATGCAATACTTGAAGCAACATCCCATTGTGTTAGACAGAAAAGGAAGTGCAAAGAAGAAGGAAACCACTTTGATTCTCAAATATAGTAGCAGAAAAGGTCAGAGCCAAAAGGCTGGCCTTCAGGAAATATAAGGAACACAGCGGGATGAAGATAGGAGGCATACCAAACTGCCTTAAGGGAAGCAGGTAAGGCAGTAAGGCAGGCAAAGTCCCAAACTGAGGAAACACTAGCACGAACAGTAAAAGAAGGTGACAAGACTTTCTATAGATACATTAGTGAAAGGAGAAAGTCCAGAGGGGTATTGCTAAGCTTAATGGAGAAAAGGGAGCATGTGAAGAGGAGGACCCTGTAAAGGCATCTATCCTAAATAGATACTTTTGCTCAGTATTTACTGAAGAGAAGGTAGGGCAGGGCCCACAGCTCAGCATCATGGACACAGGGGAGGGAGGTGAGCACTACTCCTCTTACAAAAGAAAGGGTCCTACAAGAGCTTGCTAAGCTCAGGGTGGATAAGGCAATGGGACCTGATGGCATACATCCCAGGGTACTTAAGGAGCTAAAGGAGGAACTAGCAGAGCCATTAGCAGAATTGTTTAGTGAGTCTCTGAGCACAGGAGAGGTCCCAGAAGACTGGAGAAGGGCTCATGTGATCCCGCTCCACAAGAGTGGTAGCAGGGAGGAGGCGGGGAACTACAGACCGGTCAGTCTTACCTCAGTAGTGGGCAAGATTATGGAGGCACTCCTTAAGGAAAGGATAGTGCAACACTGGAATCCATAGGGGTACAGGATCCAAGACAGCAGGTTTACAAAAGAAGGTCCTGTCAAACTAATCTCATAGATTTCTTTGACTGGGTAACCAGGTGGTGGACCAAGGGAGCAGTTGATGTCAGCCTACCTTGACTTCAGCAAAGCTTCTGACACTGTTCCACATAGAAGATTGATAAATAAGCTGGGTAGGCTCGAAGTGGGTCGAAGTTGGTCAACTGGGTGGCAAACTGGTTGATCGGCAGAAACAGAGAGTGGTGGTAAATGGTATACAGTCAGAAGAGATGCAAGTCACAAGTGGGGTACCTTTAGGGATCAGTCCTGGGGCCAGTCCTCTTCAACATCTTCATTAGTGACCTTGCAGATGGACTAGAGGGTAAAGGCTTGTCTGTTTGCAGATGACACCAAGATCTGCAACAGAGTAGATGATCCAGATGGGGTGGGCAGAATGAGAAGAGATCTGGATAAACTAGCAGAATGGTCAGAAGAGTGACAACTGGCATTTAATGCAAAGAAGTGCAAAATCATGCACATAGGGAAGAGACACCCTGAAGCCACCTATAGGCTGGGAGGGAGTTGCTAGCAGTCACAAAGGAAGAAAGAGACTTGGGCATCATCATCACTGATTGACCTAAAATCATCAAGCAGACCTCTAAAGCAGTAGGTAAGGCTAGGGGCGTGTTAGGGTGTCATTAGTAGGGTATCACAAGTCGTAAGAGGAGGTAATAATCCCTCTGTACAAGACACTGGTTAGGCCCCATCCTGGAGTACTGCGTGCAGTATTGGAGCCACACCTTCACAAGGACATTAACCAAATTGAGGCAGTCCAGAGAAGGGCAACCAAAATGGTGCAGGGACTGCATCAGAAGACATATGAGGACAGATTAACGGAGCTCAATATGTATACCCTTGAGCAAAGGAGGGAGAGAGTGATATGATCGAGGCATTCAAACACCTTAAGGGCATAAACAAGGTGAAAGAGTCTATATGTTTAAATATAAGAAAAATAGCAGGACAAGAGGACACAGCATGAGATTAGAGGAGGCCAATCAAGGGGAATGAGGAAATTTTTTCACAGAAAGGGTGGTGGATGCATGGAATGGCTTACACAAGAAGTGGTGGCTATGAATACAGTGCAGGGCTTCAAACAGGCATGGGATAGGCATAAGGGAGCAATACAAATGACTATGAATAGATAGGCCACTGACAGAGCAAAGGCCGATGGCACATTTATAAGGCAGAAAAAGAAATGGGCAGACTGGATGGGCCTTGAGGTCCTTATCTGCCGTCAACTTCTATGTTAGAAAGGTAACATGCCAAACTATATTTCTAAGCCTTTAAAAAAAAAAAAAAAGTTGCCCAGGTGACTACAGTTAATGTGAAACCCCAAGAGCATTCTGCACGGCTAAAAACAAAAGCAAATGGAGCCAGAACAAATACTTGAAAAGGAGCCCGAGGCATGTAAAATAGTGAAAAGTAAAAATTCAGCTTACTGAAAACAGGGACAGAGAACTTCAAAGGACACACTGCTGGACACCATGGCCTACACATTAAAACATAGCAAAATATACGTATTAAAAATATCAGTACTGCGCCAAAAAACCGGAAAGAATCCCAAAATGAAACAAATAGATTCACAATGGAATTTTCAACCCCAAAATCAGCAAAACACAGAAAAGACTCCATGCCGAGACAGGAACCACACATGATGGAACTACCAATCACAACACACCACAATGAATAACATCCAATCACAAAGTAGCACACAAACCAACCGACCAACCAATATACCACACTAAGGAACCAATCAAACACACTACCGCACTGACATATCACATACCTCACCCAATCACACAGTAGCAAAACACCTCATTCACAAAACCAACCAATAAAAAACTACTACAAACCCCCATTCACAAAACCAGTCCCAAGACCTTGGAAGAACACCACAAAACAAAGCAACCCCAGAAGGTAGAACGAAGCAATAAATCAAAAAACAAAGCCAGTAAACTCACATAAAAGTACAACCCCTATTGTATAAAATGCGTATGTGATGGTAAGGAGCTTGATAAGTGATATATCTGAACTCGTGGAAAGTTAGCTTGGGGAACAATCACTCGTGGCTCCGCAACGCTCAACCACTCGTGATATTTCCCGAGCTCACTTGCCGCTCATTCAGATATATCACGTTTCAAGCTCCATCACATATCCCCTTATTCTACGCATTAAGTAGAAACTGTCTTACCTTATTGGCAGACTTCTGAAAGAAGGTGTACTCCAAATTGGACATAAGGCTTGGTCGAGTCAGACCTCTTTGTGGAAATGGCGGACAGCCAATAAGTATCGACCTGCACCAGCAGACTTCTGCAACTCTAACGTTGATAAACAAAACAGTGAACTTTGGCACGCTAAACTGTATGCAGTGAGACTAGTGCAACAAGGAAAACACCCTTAGTGATGTACAACTGAACCTGTTAACATGCGTGGTCACAGTCTGACTAACAACGCCTCTTTTTCTTTTGTAGAAATACAGCATAGCAGGTTAAATGGAGGGAAGACCAGGTAAAGTCATAATAGGGGTTTTGATTAAACAAAGGATATTCCCATTAGCATACTGGATAATATTCTCCCACAGGAACAAGGCTCCTGGGTAGGTCCCATTGACAATGTTGGAGCTAACAGAAAAGGAAATTACGGTAAGCATGAAGAAATGTCTTCTTTCTGTAACGCCCCAAATTGTCACTGGGAAGTCATAACAACTGGGTTCTAAGAAGCAGTACCCAGAACAGCCAGGAGGAGGGAGAATATTATCCCATATGTCAAAACAAGTACCGAAAAGAGATTACTTGCTAACTGCTGTCTGCAACACTCTGTCACCAAAATCTGCATCCACAGAAATCTGAACGATTTGTAGTTTTGTGAACATGTGGAAGGAAGACTACGTAGCTTCCTTGCATAACTCTAAAACAGATTATTCACCTCCCTCCGACCAGGATGTGGCCACAGCCCTGGAGGAGTGAGCCTTGATGTGGGCCAGAGTCCTTTCTTTTCTGAGACATAAGCCTTGGCAATGCAGGCCCTCATCCTCCTTGATAGCGTGGCCTTGGAGGGTTTTTAGCCTTGCTTGGCTGCTCCGAAAAGAACAAACAGGCTATCTGATTTCTGGAACTCAGCCATCCATTTAAGTTATATCCCAATGGCTCATCGAAAATCCAACTTGTGCAACTCCTTCCCTCTTGGGTGAGATGATTGCGGACAGAAAGATTGAAGACATATTTCCTGGTTCACATGAAAAGCTGTGGGCACTTTTGGGATGAAAGATGGAACTGTTCCAGGGTTCATTTTTGGGTAGGGGATTGGGACAACTGGCATAGTTTTTAATTTTGACCCATCTTTTCTTTTACCCTAAGGACAACCTGCTCACTCTTACACAGCTTTTAAAGATCTACTGGTGCCTCAAAGAAAACTTTAAAAAACATAATAATTAGGTACAATTATGCCTGTGTTCCATTTATATATTTTTTCTCCTCCCCATTATTTATCGCCAAGGAAATTTGCATGACTATATGATCTTTCTCCCTTAGAGTTCCTTTAGAGTCCATCTGCCTCTATAGCTTACTCCCTACTTCAAGACATAGTCCTCTGTTGTGACATCACAGAGTAACTGTGATATCACAAGCAGTACTCTATGACTTCAGAAAGCAGCATAACAGATGAACTCTTTAGGAGCAGAGATCCTGTTTTCATACAGATGATCTCAGTAATAAACAAAGGGGAGGAGGAATACAGCACTAATGGGAATTATCAGTTGGGCTGTGTCTAAATATTACGTTGTGTTAAAGTTCTCCTGAACATGTCACCAGCTCTTTACACTGCTGTTTTGCGAATCTGAGCTTGACTGAACAAAATGACCTATTAATTTTTCCATTTGACCCTTACTTTTTATACCTAGTGGGTCAGTGTCCCACACTGATAATCTAAAATGAACCCTGCCGTCCTGAGCACCACCTTGTCCTTATGCATGACAAGGTATGGTTTCTTGTGGGATAAAGCCTGGAACTTGCCAATCCTCCTGGATAAGCACATAGCAACCAAAAAACACACCTTGTATGACAACACATCCAGTAAAATGGAAGACAACTTTTCAAAATGCTCCTTACAAAGAGCATTCAGAATCAGATTTAGATCCCATGGAAGAACAGGGGATTGAACACAGGATGACTCCTGCTAACCGCAATCAGAAAACCAATAACCTCTCTCTTAGTCCCTAGAGAAATGCCCAAGGATGCTCTCAGGGTGGAAATCTGGCCTCTCAGAGTGTCAGGGCCAAACCTTTCTCCATGCCTTCCTGCAGGAAGTCCAAAATATGTGGAACTGAGACCTTGGGAGGTCTAATATCTCTCTCCTTGGCCTAACTCAAAAAGGTGGTCCATATACGGGCATAATCTGCGGAAGCAGAAGTTTTCCTGGCAGCCAAAGTATCTACTACTTTCTTAGAGAAACCTAATTATAAGAGTCTCTTTCTTTCAGGAGCCAGGCCGCAGCTGCATTGCTCTTGGATTTGGGTGCAGCATGGGACCCTGAAACAGAAGGTCTCCTTACACTGGAAGGCAAAAAGGGTGGTTGCTGAGCTATGTTCCCAAGTTCGAGAACCACGGTCTTCCTGGCCACTCTGGAGCTACTAGAAGGAAGCTTCCTCTTGAGTATCTTATTTTTTGTATGACCTTGGGAAGAAGAGGCAGAGGAGAAAAAGCATATGCTTTGTTGAAGATCCAATCCTGAGTCAGAGCGTCCACTGCTTCCACCTGTGGAGACAGATAATTGCTGAAAAACCCTGGAGTCTGAGCACTGTAGCTGGAGGCAAACAGATCGATCTGAGGCCAACCAAACAAGTTGCACAGAAGGTCGAACACCTCTGGGTTCAACCTCCACTCCATTGGGTGAACATTTTCATGACTTAGCCAGTCTGCCAAGTGTATTGCTGACAGAGAGAAGATTCTCCTTTGCCCGCTTGAGAAGATTGGAGGCCTCTTTTAGCATCTCCTTGCTCTTTGTGCCACCTTGACCGTTTCTGTGTGCCACTGTGATGGCATTGTCTGATCTTATTTTTGCAGTTTTGGTCTGCAGAAGATTTTTAAATTGAAAGAGCTAGGCGAACTGCCCTCATTTCCAGAACATGTATGTGGAGATGCTGTTTCTGTACTGATCAAGTTCCCTGAGTTGGTAGTTGGTTCAGGACTGCCCCCAACCATGCAGACTGACATCCGTTGTTAGAATCAGTTCTGGGGGTGAGTTTCAACTGAACCCCTTTGCTCAGATTCTGCACACGTACCCACCAACTCAGGGAGTGTCACAGCTGAAGAGAGAGGGAGATTCTGGCTTGATAATCTTCCGATGTTGGATCCCAGGCTGTCAGCAATCCCATTTGAGGGGGCCGCATATGAAAGCAAGCCCACTGAACTAGATCTAGCACTGCAACCATGAGGCCCAGGATGCACAGCAGGCCAACAGCTGAGGCTGATGACTGAGCCCTGAGCCACTGAACTTCCACCAATAACGTCACAATTTCGGGAAGGCGAGAGGAAGACCTTCCCTTGGATTGTCTTGAAGACTGCCCTCATGGCTCAAGACAGCTTTTCTCCAGGTTCACTGTCCAGCCATGGGACTCTAGCATTTCCAGAGTCCTGAGCACCAACCTCCTTGCCAGGGACAACGTCAGTGCACGAATAAGCAGGTCTTCCAGATAAGGGTAGAAAGACATGATGTCCCTCCTGATGAAGTTGAGCCACCAGGACTATAAGCACCTTTGAAAGACGACCCTTGGGGCTGCTGCAAGGCTGACGGGAAGTGACCTGTACTAGAAATGTTGGGCCAGTATCGAGAACCTGAGATACTACTGGTAAGGATGATGGATGGGAAGGTAGACATCTGTGAGATCTATTGAAGCTAGGAAATCCCTCAGCTGAACAGCTCGGGCGATTGACCTCAGTGACTCCACCTTGAAGGTCATGTGGCACAAGAACTTGTTCCGGTGCTTCTGATCCAGGATAGGCCTGAGCCCCCCTCCACCCAATTTTTTGGGGGAACTACAAAATAGATATGGAAATTACGTACCTACCATAATTCTTGATCTTCCTGGGTATCTTCACCATTCATCAGTGGTGGGTACAAGCCGGAGGCTTTGGGACCCCAAGGGAAGCTCATAACTCTAAGCTTTTCCGCTGGAGGAGGGGCTGACATCAGGTATGGCACCGCCCTCAAGGCCAACGTAATACGAGGCGATTGTGGGTTGGCCAGTAACAGACGCTGGCCCCTCCACCACCTCAGTTCTGCTAGTCAGATAGGAAAAGAAACAATTACCCACCTTAGTAATTGTGTTTCTTCTAATGGAGTCTTGTTGTATTCTAACTATATGCAGTTAACCCCAGCACTTGAACTGCTCCAGAGAGGAAAGAGTTAACTCTATGCAAAGGCATAGAACGTTGAGCTCGAGCTTGGTTTTCAAACCTCTGTCCCAGGTACTCTTCATTGTAACCATCAGATTCTTACAAGCCCTATACTAAGCAACTAACAACCCAGAAATTGTTTTTAAACCTTTTATGCCGAATTGCAAATTACATCAATTTTAGGGTCCCAAGACTCAAGTTGAGACCCCAAAAAGAATCCAAGTAGGTAATAAAACAAAAGAACAAGAAACAATCTTCAGTTAAGAAGATGCACCAAGTATACCTAGGGTGCAACACTGTCCTACCACCACATCCCAAAACAACTAGGTTCTAGGAGGGGAGGCAGGGAAGGAGGTCAGAATACAGCAAGACTCCATTAGAAAAAACACAATTACTAAGGTGAGTAATTTTTTCTTCAAACAACATGAAGTCTTGCTGTGTTCTGACTATATGCAGACTACCAAGCATTACCCCCAAGGAGGAGGGAACTACAGAACCTATTTTGGGAACAAGCTCTGCAGTACTAAAGTACCAAACCTAGCATCACTTCTAGCCTGAGTGTCCAGGAAGTAATGCTTGGTGAATGTGTGGACAGTCTTCCAGGTGGCTGGTTTACAGATTTCCACTAAGGGCATGTCTCTAGCTGCTGCGCCCGAAGCAGCTGTACCTCTGGTGGAGTGAGCCCTCAGGCCTGAGGGTGGCTCTTTCCCCAATTTTGAGTAGCAGAACTGTATGCAAGAGACAATCCACCTAGCAATGGTTCTCTTGGTGGCAGGCTTGCCTTTACCCACCTCCCCATAAGTGAGAAACAGCTGAGAGCAGTCGTTTCTCTGGGGCCTAGTGGATTCTAAGTAGTAACTCAGAACTCTATTTACATCGAGACTGTGTAATCTCCCCTCTCCAGAGGAGGAATGATCAGTGAAAAATACAGGCAATGTCATAGATTGGTTCAGATCAAAATTTGATACCACTTTAGGGAGGAATTTCCTATTTGTACGAAGGACCACCTTATACCTATGGAATGAGATGAAATCAGGTTCCACTGATAGAGCCTGTAACTCACTGATTCTCCTGGCAGAGGTAATAGCAACCAGGAATACAGTTTCCAAGTCAGATACTTGAGCTCTGCTGAGCAAACGGGTTGAAAGGGAGGCTGCATCAGCTGTGCAATACAGATATTCAGGTCCCACAAAGGAGTCGGATCCCTGAAGGGAGGACTGATGTGAACCAAACCTTTAAAGAATTTCTTGTAACTGGATGGGAAGCTAGAGAAAAGCCCTTCCCAGCCGAAAGAAAAGCAGAAATAGCTGCCAAATGCACCTTGACAGTGGTAGGCCGAAGGCCTGAACTGTTAAGATATACCAAATAATCTAGGGCAGTAGCAATATCATCTGGATGTGCCTCTGGGAACAGCAGAACCCAAACCTCTTCTATTCAGAATCATAAGTTTTCCTAGTAGAAGGTTTCCTACTGGCCTTAAGGATATCCAGAGCTGATTGTGAGAGACGCAGGTCTGCATATTCTAGCTCCTCAGGAACCAAGCCTTTACCCTGAGTGAGTGAAGGTTGGGGAACAATATCCTCCCCTGAGCTGAGGAGGTTGAACTGACTGGGAAGGCACAGGGGGATTGTCACTGATAGTGACAATAGTAGAGGATACCAAGGCTGTCTGGCCCAATCCGGGGCTATCAGAATCACAGTGCATGGTTGGGACCTGATCTTGACTAGAACCCTGACTATCAGGGGAAAGGGAGAGAAAGCATAGAGAAACCTGCTGGTCCAATCCAACAGGACAGCGTCTAGAGGAAGAGACCACCGCAGAGCAGGTCTGCAGCAGAATAGAGGGAGCTGATGATTGTCTGGGGCTGCAAAGAGATCAATCTCTGGAGTGTCCCATCTCTTGAAAATGGTCTGGAGCATGAGAGGATTCAGGGCCCATTCGTGGTGACCTTGAGAAATCCTGCTGAGAGCATTTGCAAGTACATTGTCCTTCCTTGGAAGATGCACAGCAATCAGGGAAGCCTGCAGAGAACAAGCTAATGACCATATTTTCATGGCCTCGGTGCACAAGGCTGAGGACCGAATGCCCCCTGCTTGTTGATGTACCACATGGTTGTGGTGTTGTCTGTCCTGATCTGCACCACTTTCCCCTGAATTAAAGTCAAAAATGCCTGAAGGGCCAGAAAGACAGCCCTGAGTTCGAGAAGATTTATGTGAAGGAGAGACTCCTGATGGGACCAAGTCCCCTGAGCAGTATGCTGATCCAGGTGGGCTCCCCATCCCAGCAGAGAAGCAGCTGTGGTGAGAGTCACTGTGGGAGCCTGACTGAGGAAAGGGACCCCTTGCCTCAAATTGTCCTCTTCCAGCCACCACTGGCGGGCCTGAACCATAGTTGGAGATACTAGAGCCAACTTGGAGAGGGTATCTTTTTTCTGAAACCAAAAGGCTTTTAGGTGATATGTCCCTCATCTGAAACCTTGCCCCTTATACTACTGCAGTGCAGGCTGCAATGAGGCCTAGCAACTGCAAGAAATGTCTGACTGGCCGAGACACAAGTGGATGAAAAGAGGAAGCCAGAGAGCTGAGGGATTGGACCCTTGATAGAGGAAGGAAGGCCCTGGCCTGAACAGTGTCCAGCTCCACTCCTATAAATGTGAGAAGCTGAACTGGCTCCATAACAGACTTTTCCAGATTTAGGATGAATCCTAGTGAGTGTAGAAGATTCTGAGTGATCCCTAGAGCTGATCTGACTTGGTCTGGGGACTGACCTACTATGAGCTAGTCGTCCAGGTAAGGGAACAGTAGGATGCTTTGTATTCTGAGGAAGGCCACCACTACTGCTAGGCATTTGGTGAATACTCTTGGGGAAGATGTTAGGCCGGAAGGCATTGCTCTGAACTGGTAATGGCCTGAGGGCAGTTTGAACCGGAGGTACTTTCTGTGGGACTACCTGATAGGTATGTGGAAATAGGCATCCTTGAGATCCAGAGAGGCTAGCCAGTCTCCTGGTCTCAGAGAGGGAAGAATAATTCCCAGAGTCACCATCTTGAACTTTTGCTTTTGTATGTGTTTGTTTAGGTACCATAGATCCAGGATGGGTCGCCACTCCCCTGTCTTTTTTAGGGTAAGGAAGTTCCTGGAGTACAATCCTTTTCCCCTGTGAATGAGAGGTACACTCTCCACTGCCTGCAGAAGCAGTAGAGAAGAAACCTCTGTTTCTAAGGTCTGCGTTTCCTCTTTCGAGGAAGGACAGAAAGCCTTTGCTCTTAACTTTGGGAACCTGCTGAAGCTGAGAGCAAGACCCTGGCTCATCATCTCCAGGACCCACTTGTCTGAAGTGACAGACTTCCAGGCCTGGAAAAAATGAGACAGTCTGCCCACTGCAGGAATTGGGGAGGCGACCCTGGCTGTCACATCAGGGTGTCTGTTTGGCAGGGGGCTTAGACTGAGAAGAGGATGCAGCCCTTGACATCCCCCTTCTGCCTCTTCCCCAAAAGAACCCCCTCTGCTGGAAAGAAGAGGAAGCCTGGGCCTGGTAGAAAGGCCTGCCCCTGTCAGCCCTGGATTGCTGTCTCAGAGGAGTAGTCTGCTTTTCTTGGGCTGCAGCACTCCTGTATGCGGTCCTGTATTCGTCCATCTTTCTCACGTACGTCTCTGGTCCCCAAACAGAGAGTTACCAAGGACAGGAAAATACATGGCCTTGGTCTGGGTATTGTATCCTGAGACAAACTGATGCACCTGAGCCAGGCAAATCTCCTCATGGAAACAGATGTAGCCATGACCCTAGAATGAACATCATTCGAGTCCACAGCAGCATGAAACTGGACCTTAGAAGCTTCGATGCTATCCACAACCACCTGCTTCAGCTCCTTGGCCAGCTGGGAAGGAGCATTCTTAGCCAGCTCCAGAACCGTATCCCACCTGGACTTCTGGTATCTGGCTGTATATGCCATGTAATAAGATTGCCTGAGTCCCAAAGAGGATGCCAAGTACTGCTTCTTTGCCATGGCATCCATTTTCCCGGAATCCTTATCTGGGGGGTGAGATGCCAGGGGAATATTAGCCTTGTCACAGGCTGCAGCTTGCACTACCTCAACATGGCTGCAATGGTTAATAAGAAAATCTGTACTAGAGCCTGACAGAGCATACCTCCTGTCCATGTACTTATCCACAGGAGGTATGGATGTTGGAAACTAATATTTTGGGGTCTGTTTCCCCAGGGACTTGTGCAAAAGGATAGACACCCTTTTTGACTCTGGGACATCCATCATTTCAACACAGTCAGGCTCCTCCTGATCCTTTTCAGCTTCTTCCACTGGAAGCTGAAGAGTCTCAGCCACCTTCTTGTACAACAAGAAGTGGGAGGGGGACTCAAAGCCTGGGAGGAGGCACATTAGAAGACCTGTCTGGGGAGATGTCAGGCTCAATAGCCTCATCTAGGTCTTCATAATCCTCATCTTTATCATCTTCATCTCCTTCCCATTCACCCTCATAAAATGCTTCGGGGTCATACTCAGAAGCAGACAAGTCCGACCGAACCGACAGTCTCTGTGTAGGTGTCGGTTCGGTCAGAACCGGGTGAAGCAACTGCACAACAGCGATCGCTTTGGCTATCTCGTCAGCGGTCGGACCATAGGAACTGGGATCAAGCCCGGCTGACTTAGCTTCTCTTTTGCAGGGACCGATTCCCCTGCGAATCGGCTCTTCCTTGCCGAGGAGGCATCTCAGGTCAGTGGGCACTCCCTCAGGTTCGGTCAGACCCGAACCAGGCTGGCCATCCAGGTCAGCGGATTTTTTGGCCTCCCTTTCCTTCAGCCTACTTAAACGTTTATCAACAGTGGCTTTAGGAAAGTTCCTGCAGATTTGGCAGTCTTCTTTGAGGTGGTCAAACCCCAGACAATAAACACAGATGAGGTGGGGATCAGCCTTGGTAAAAGCCTCCCCACACTCAGTGCAGTGTTGAATCCCAGAGGGCCCAGTTTTCTTTTTGGATTTTTCAGACATGCCTTTAAACACAAAGTCACCCTTACCAGCGTTCAAGCCAGGCGACTACCAAATCTATCTGTTCCAACAGTGTCACGGGTCGGATGAAAGAACCGGAGAAATCAACGCTTTTTTTCAGGAAGGGACAGATACCAGAAAACCCACTACCTGTAAGAAAAAAACAGAACAACTAATCACTTCGGTTCCCAAATGGACCGACCGGGAAGAAACCGAAAACAAAAACAGTTTCTTTACAAACCACACTACTACAGACTAATACACTTACTGTAACGGGACAGAGATGTAAAGACTGAAAAAATAAAGAAGCGGTTTACTAAATTGACCGATTTTACCACAACTGAACCGAAGTGAAGGACAGAATCTCCGGAGCGACTTCACAGTAAGGCAGAGTAAAGAATCTGATGGTTCCACTGAAGAGCACCTGGGACAGAGGTTTGAAAACAGAGCTAGAGCTTAACATTCTATGCCTTTGCATAGAGTTAACTCTTTCCTCTCCGGAGCAGTTCAAGTGCTGGGGCTAACTGCATATAGTCAGAATACAGCAAGACTTCATGTTGTTGTTTGAATAGAGCTAGAGGAAAAAGGGAGGGAGGGTGGGGCAACAGAGCCCAAGAGAAAAGAAAAGGATATAAACTGAAAAATGAATAAAGCCAGCCATAGGAGAAGGGGTAGGGCTCTAAGGATCTGGGTAGGGAGACCACAACTACTGGGCAGGCCAAGAAGGAGGGAGGAAGGAAAAAAGAGAAGAAAGAAAAGGAAAAGGCAGAGAGCAAAGACCCCAGCAAGGAGAACTCTAAAAAGGAGGGTTTTCCTCTGTGGACCAAACAGAGGTGACCCACTTTTTATTTTTTTAGAGGTGGAGACCCCGGGTGGTGAGTACATGAGGAATTCAAGAGAGGCCAACAGGCTTCACTGGCTTCCAGATCCATGGAGTAAGCACCACAGCATTTTGCAGGCAAGAAACCAAGATCCCTGCTCCTTCCATTTAAAGGTCACAACCCTTCCAGTCCACAGAGAGAAAAGTGGGGGTCCATCTGAACCTCTCCCCCTCTTTCTCCTGCTGCACAGGGGTTGGGAAAGAGCCCTCTGGATGAGGGAGGGTGGTCACCTGGTTAGGTAAGCCCCGAATTCCCGAGCGGACTGTTGAACCTATTACCACCAGAAAAGTGGTGAAAGGCGGAGGACGTCTACCCTCTAGAAGGGAGCAAGGGGGTTGAAGTAGGAGGTCCAAGGGGACCTTGCTCCACAAGCAACTGAAGAGTCGGTCATCAATGCGGAGAAAAGGAGCAACTCAAAGGTTCAAAAGAGGAAGAAGCGGGTCCCCAGTGCCCCTGTAACCAAGACAGGGATTCAAGAGAGAGAGCAATCCTAAAGCTCCAGGCACAAAGAGGCACGGGAGACAAGAAAGCTCAGGAGAAAAACAGGGAGTAACTCCCAGCTCATACAGCTGCCCCAAAGCAGTCTCAGTCAAGGTCATGCAGGGCCCTGGGGAGCCCCTGGCAAAGGGGGCAAGAGCCCTGATTGCCTTCTCTCTAGAGGTGGTTCCCTAGTGCTTCCAAAGGAAGAGTTAGGGGACCTAGAGGTGCTAGCGAGATTAGACCCGCAACTGGCCTCAGACAGGGTGAAAGCAAGCAGGGGGGAGGCACTGCCCAGGAGACTGGGGCCCAAGAGGGGATAGTGGGCAGGAAGCAGTGACGAATGGTGAAGTTATATAGGAAGATCAAGAATTACGGCAGGTATGTAATTTACATATCTTACCTGGATTAATCTTCACCATTACTCACTGGTGGGTGAGTACCAAGCACCACAAAGTGGTGCTGGCATCTCCGAAGGAAAAAAATCACCCTCAGCTTCCTGTGAGGGACTCACAAGAGGAGGGGGCCCTCACAAGCCTGGCTAGACCCACAACTGGTCAGGGTCAGGACAAGGCTCCTGACGTGCAGGAGAAGGAGGATGCCCTAACAGCTCTTGCCTGGTCCTACGAGAGAAGAATCGGACACCAAGGAAGGGCGAGAAACTTACACTACACCAGGACAAGGGTGCTACCTGCTGGTGGCAGGACCTCTGCATCCAGCCCGCCACCCCCTGACCAAGGAAAGCAGACATAAGCCCAAACAAGGCCCTCCACTTCAGCTAAATGGCCCTGGCGCTGCTACCTGCTGGCGGCAGGACCTCTGTATCCAGCCCGCCACCCCCGACCAAGGAAAGCAGGTATGTTTGGTCAGCTCCTAGCTCGAAGCTGTCAGGCTTCAATCCCCGTAATTGGACTGGCTCCTGGGGACTGTGGCTCCTTCCCGATTGGATGCTGCAGATCCCCACTGAGAAAAGAAGCACACAAGGCGCCTTTTTCAAAACACAGCTCAGCCACTGCCTTGCTGTACTGCTCTGTGGACAATTTTTTCTGCTGAATTTACTGCTCATGTGGAAATTATATATATATATATTTTTTTTTTTTGTTCTCCTCCTGGAATTTTCAGCTGTTTAGCCTGCTGTATTAGCTAGGCCTGACTTCTTATGTCTTGTACTACTGAAAATTTCTATTGAGTAAACATTTTACCCTTAAACTATTGCGCTGTATAAGTAGGAATTGCCTAGCAGAGTTGTAGCAAACTTTAACTGACTGCCTGACATTTATACAGCTTACTACTTGCACTACTGAATTTTTTCTGCCAATTGTCCAGTACTGTAGAATAGCTAGAACTGACCACTGCCTGCTGTTTGCTCCGCCACACTTTTCCCATCACAGTTCCTCTCATTCATCCTTATTCCCCACAATGTTTCTCTGCCATCTACTGGACCCGATTCCCTCTCCTGACACCCCCTGAACCAGCACATTCTGCAAATATTGCCTGGCATTGTGGGCCATCTTCTCTACCCATTCCAGACTACCCTGAGTCCTCTCCACCACACGCCTCCTTCCCAGCTCTCCCTGGTCCCACTGAAGGGCCCCCAACCTCCTGAATCAGCCTTTTGTTTTGCTAAATTCCCACCTGGCACCTTTGACCAGACCTCTCTGCAGGAACCTTTCTCTCCCACTATTTGCACCTACTCCAGCCCTGAGCACTAAATTGCCCAAGGCCCTCCCACCAATTTACTTGATCTTTGTCTCTGGCTTTTTAACTAACAGCCCGCCTTTTTTTTCTGCTCTATTTTAGACACAAGCCCAAACAAGGCTCTCCACTTCAGCTGAGTGGCCCTGGCACTGCTACCTGCTGGCGGCAGGACCTCTGCATCCAGCCTGCCACCCCCTGACCAAGGAAAGCAGCTACGTTTGGTCAGCTCCTAGCTCGGAGCTGTCAGGCTTCAATCCCCATAATTGGACTGGCTCCTGGGGACTGTGGCTGTTTCCCGATTGGCTGCTGCAGATCCCCACTGAGAAAGAAAGCACACAAGGTGCCTTTTTCAAAACACAGCTCGGCCACTGCCTTGCTGTACTGCTCTCTGGACAATTTTTTTCGCCCACCCCCCTTCCTCCCTCCTTTATTAAGAACACTTCCCCAGTGATCCACGCCCCCTGAGGCCTCACACTAGTCAATTACAGCAACTGCTTAAAGGGGCTCTCCTTTCTGTAACTTCTTAACGGGGTGATCCTCTCTTGAGCTCACTTGTCTCTTCTAAGCAATTCCCCGATATTCATCATGAAGCGTAAATCGGTAGGATACCCCTGCCAGTTGAAGATAAATCCTTAAGACATCTGTGCCATCAGGCTGTTTTCATGTATCGTTGCATACCATCGATCCCTGTCTCTTTTAGTTAGTCTAACATGGAGCAGTGATCCTTGAGACTTATAGAACCTAGCTAGTGAGTCTTGGTGCAACTCGCACCCTATTAACACATTGGGCAATCATGGCAGTCCTCGTGTGGTTTCAATTACTTACCTGCTTATGTATGGTGTCCCACGTGACAGACCATTCAAGGAGAACTGACCCCAACATAGAGTCATGCCTACCACTGCTAGACTGCCTTTATATTAATACTACGTATAACTTATGCTGCCACCACATGACTCCGCACCCTTCTCACTTTGTGGAATCTCCTCGAGGTGGGACCGCTACCTTGTTACCAATATGTGGCCCCTCACCCCACCCACCCAAAACCTACACGTCTTGGTGCTATACTGGATGGACCATAGGCTACGCATCCCTAGGTCAGCACACGGAGAAACTTTGGACTCCAGACCCCCGCACTCAAACTTATACTAGATGCAGAAAAATGTGCACTTTCAAACTACTCCTCACTGCCCTAAGGAAAACTGTGTTCCTACTACTTTTGTGTTCAGGTAATGTTGAACTCAACCCTGGTTCCACAAAAGCTCTCTCATCTCCATCTGACCTTACAGGACTGAAAGGAGTCAGCTTTATGCACACAAAAGTTTGCAGTCTTTTAAAGAAATTTACATCAGTCCAGGCATGGATTACTCATACCGCCCCAGACGTACTTGTGCTCTCTGAATCCTGGCATCGGGCATCCACTCCAGATAGAGGGGTTAACATCCCTAACTACCTCCTATTTAGAGCCGACAGGCAGACCAGGGGAGGCAGAGTAATCATCTACGTCAAAAACAAATTTTCAGTGTCCATCCTAGACTCTACCTCTGTTGCAGGTGGATTCGAATGTTTGTCCCTTAAAGTTGAACTTTCCCCATCAATGGCTTTCCGTGTCATAGGCAATTACAGACCACCAGCCGCGGGGCCTCAGCTCCTGTCCCATCTGTCATCTATTATGGGCTCTGTCCCCATTGAAACAATTATTCTAGGAGACCTTAATTATGATTGGTTGACTAAGGTCTCGTTACCCCTGAAGCAATTCTGTGACTCCCACGGGTTCACACAACTTATTACTGAGCCAACTCGCATTAACAAGAAAAACCCAATGAACAGCACCCTATTGGATGTCCTTCTCGTAAGCAAACCATATTCCTTTTCCCATGCCAGAATTTTTTCAGCTGATGTTAGTGACCACTGCTTTAGTGCTGATATAAGAACTGATGCTAAACCCTCACCAACATCTAAATTTTCCACTAAAAGGTCCAGACGGAACTTCGATACTCTCGCATACTTCAATGAATTGCACTGGCAGAGTTTTTACCTTGCCAAATCGGTGAGTAATGCCTACGATATCTTCCATGAAATTATAACCAGTGCCCTAAATAACCATGCTCCTCTGGTAAAAGCACGTATAAAAGCTAGAACATGTCATTGGTTCTCAGCGGACCTCAAGGCTGCCTTACTAAAAAGAGATCAACTCTGGAAAAAGGCTTGCAAATCACACACAGACGAAAACTGGTGTCTCTTCAGGACAGCTAGAAACGCCTGCACTAAGATGTCAGAGAGGCCAAGGCCAATTTTTACCAATCTGAGCTAGATTCTGCGTTGAAATGCCCTACCAAGTTCTGGTCCACACTAAAAGAACTGACTGGTCATTCTCCAGGAAATGTGCTTCCCTCCAAAATTACCACTGACAATGCTATAATCAATGACAGAAACGAGATCCTGCAGGCCTTCAACAATCATTTTGCCACTGCAGGCCTAGCATTTGATAACGTAACGGTAAGCAGACTACACCTACAGATCAACACTAAGCTCCCAGAACCGAATAACAATATCATAACCTTCTCATTCTTACCCACCTCCGTAAAGGAAGTTGAAGATCTTCTCCTAAAATTAGACACTAAAAAAAGTGCTGGGGCTGACTTCTTCACCCATATTACTTGAAATTGCTTATCACATCCTTGACGCACATATCTCTCATTTATTCAACCTGTCCCTATCGCAAGGTTCCCTCCCTCAGTTATGGAAAGTTGCTCACGTCATCCCAGTTTAAATCAGGGGATCCCCGTGACCTAAATAACTACAGGCCGATCTCCCTCCTCCCCATACTCTCCAAGCTCCTAGAAAAAATTATGGATACCCAGCTGAGATCTTTCATTGACAACTCGAACTTACTAAACCCTATGCAGTCAGGCTTCAGAGCAAAGCACAGTACCATTACAGCCCTGGCAAAAGTAACTAATGACTGGCAACGGGACTTAGACAACAAAAAATTCATCTGTGCAGTTTTCCTGGATCTCAGTAAGGCCTTCAACACTGTCGACCACTGTTTGCTCCTCTCCACTTTACAAACAACAGGCCTAGACCGAACCTCCTTGTGTTGGTTCCATGACTACCTCACTGGTAGGCAACAACAAATCAAGGTTGAAGGGGAGCTTTCTTCACTTAAATTGATAAACAGAGGTCCCTCAGGGGTCCATATTGGGACCATTACTGTTTGCTATCTATATCAACAACCTGGATGTAGGCATTAAGGAAGCAAGCATTCACCTATTTGCTGATGACATGGTGCTCTACCTAAGTCATGAATCTCCTGAAGCTGCCTGTGGCGACCTACAAACCGACTAACATCCTGCAGCACCAGCTCCTCAGTAAAAGACTACCACTTAACACCAAGAAAACCAAGGCAATACTATTCTCACCAACTGGCCAGGGGGCATATTCTGCCACTGCTGGTCCATTACCTTCTACCTCCACCTTACTAGGTGAACATCTTGAATACATATCAAAATTCAAGTATTTGGGTGTCTGGATAGATAATAAACTCTATTTTGTGGAACATATAGAAGAACTGCTGAAAAAGCTGAGGCAGAGGCTTGGACTCTTCTTCAGAATAAATTGCCTCATGACCGAAGACGCCAAAAGACAGCTCGTCCAATCTACATTCCTCTAACTAACCAACTATGCTGACTTATATATGGCCAGTGCCCAGCCTCACACCTTGCTAAATTGGACGTACTGTATCATAGAGCTCTGAGATTTATAACAGGCCTCCCCTTTTCCACCCACCACTGTTCACTATATGCAGCTGTGGGTTAGCCCTCCCTTCAACTCAGGCGGTATAGAAATGCAGCCCTTTGGACGCTCCGAGCCATCACCAACAAACTCCCGCAATACATTGCTGACTGTCTCCCACTAAGCCTGATTGGGAATTATGCCTTGAGAAGTCACTCGCTCATTTTCCTGAAAGTACCTAGGGTTGATACCCGCTTTGGAAAAGCAGCCATAAGCTTTGTCCTGCCCACACTTTGGAATAGGAAACAGAAATTGCTGAGACTTAGCTCCCCTGTTAGTCTTGCTGTGTTCAAGACCCTGTATGCCAAAACATTTGTGGAGCTCTGTAACTGTTTCCACCATTCCTAGTTGTCCAGCTGACGTTTTCGCTCAATCTAAGTCCTTCCCGTTCAAACTAAGTGTTCCCTTACCAAGATTACTCCCCCCTCCCTCAGTCCATTCTAGTCCCATCGGTACCACTCTTGTGGAGCGGGATCACATGAGCCCTTCTCCAGTCTTCTGGGACCTCTCCTGTGCTCAGAGACTCACTAAACAGTTCTGATAATGGCTCTGCTAGTTCCACCCTTAGCTCCTTTAGTACCCTGGGATGTATGCCATCAGGTCCCATTGCCTTGCCCACCCTGAGCTTATTGAGCTCTTGTAGGACCCTTTCTTTTGTGAAGGGAATAGTGCACACCTCCCTCCCCCCTGTGTCCATGGTGTTGAGTTATGGGCCCTGCCCTACCTTCTCTTCAGTAAACACTGAGCAGAAGTATCCATTTAGGATACATGCTTTTACATGGTCCTCCTCCTCACACGCCCCCTTATCCCCTTTGATCTTAGCAATACCCCCCTCTGGACTTTCTCCTTTCACTAATGTATCTATAGAAAGTCTCGTCACCTTCTTTTACTGTTCGTGCTAGTGTTTCCTCGGTTCGGGCCTTTGCCTGCCTTACTGCCTTCCCTGCTTCCCTTAGGGAAGTTTGGTATGCCTCCCTATCTTCATCCTGCTGCGTTCCCTTATATTTCCTGAAGGCCAGCCTTTTGGCTCTGACCTTTTCTGCTACTGTGTTTGAGAACCAAAGTGGTTTCCTTCTTCTTTTGCACTTCCTTTTCTCACTAACACAATGGGATGTTGCTTGAAGTATTGCATCTTTAATGCTTGCCCACTTTGCCTGTACCCCCTCATCTGTATTTCTTTTTGCCAGGGGCTAGCTTAACTCTGTTAGCCATCTTATCAAAGTCCCATATTTTTGTCTTGGAACGGAATGATTTTGTTCTAGTGGCCAAACTGAACCATACCATGTGGTAGTCAAGGGCACCCATGTGACCTTCTACCTGGAAATCTGTGATCCTTTCCCTGTTAGTCAGTACTAGATCTAGGATAGCCCCATCTCTTGCGGGTTGCTGTACCAGTTGTTTGAGGCCCTCCCCTGCAGGGAATCCACCATGTGTCTAGTTCTGGCAGATGTCCCTGCTGGTATTGACCAATCTGTATCTGGCATGCTGAAGTCTCCCATTACGAGAACCTCCCCTTTTGCTGTCATGTTTTGTATATCTTCTAACAGTAATGTATCTGTGTCCTCGCCCTGGTCTGGAGGCCTGTACACAACCCCAGTTCATATGGCTGTCCCATTTGCTCTTTCCAGGGTGACCCACAGTTCTTCTGGCTCCTTATGTGTATTCTGAATGTAGCTTTGATATTTTCTTTGACATAAATGGCCACTCCACCCCCACATTTTTGCACCTCGGTCTCTTCTGAACAGTACATAGCCACGTTCTGAAGTCTCCCAAGTGTGGTTACTGGTAAACCATGTCTCGCTAATGACTACTATGTCCAGTTTAGCCTCTGTCATTATTGCCTGCAGGTCTGGGATCTTGTTTCCCAGACTGTGAGCATTTGTGTACGTGATTTTCCATTGGCCAGATTTTGGTGCGTTAGTTGTTGGGCGAGGTCCGGCGTTTCCCCTGTGCATCGTATGGGGAGCTGGACCTTTTTCTTTACCTGGTGATGCAAATGAACTACAAACATGCTGAGTTCCTGTTTGACCACTACCTGAGGGGGGAGGGGTGTTCTTCCCATTCGACGTATGGGGTGCTGCACCCCTCTCCCCATTTGCTAGTTTAAATATTCTGCAAATATGTCAAACTTCTGCCCCAATGCACTGACTCCCTCCTTATTCAGGTGCAGTCCATCAAATTTAAAGAACTTTTGCTCCTAAAATTGTTGCCAGTTCCCTACAAATTTGTATCCTTTTTCCTGGCACCAGCCCTTCAGTCACATGTTTAGCTCCCCTATCTCCCCTTCTCTGACCTTTCGTCCATCTGTCCCCCTCTCCCAGACTGACAGGATCTCTGTGAAGGAGATATCGGACGAAATGGATGATAGTTTGTCACCCAGCATGGTCGGGTGTTCCCTTGGTCTCCACAACTGACGAGATCGTTAGTCCCTACGTGTACCAGGACGTCAATGTTTTCTCCTGCTTCCTGAACAATTTCAGCAATGCGGTCAGTGTCTCTCCAGGCTGATGTACCTGGGAGACATCTGATCATTACCCCTGGCTGAAAATACGCATCAACTCCCTGAATCATGCAGTTTCCTATAATCATGATAAACTCAGACACCACCTTAGGGGGAAACTTAGGATTCATGCGCAAAGGCACCCCGTCTTTGTCAGAAATCAAAATAGGCTCTTCACACCTGAGAGCCTGAAGCACAGGAATCCTTTGAACAGAAGTAACAGGAAACAAAAATAACGCTTTCTAAGAGGGAAAGCATAGCTCACAAGTCGAGGCTGGCTTAAACAGATACAGGGTCAACTTCTCCAAATCAAACTTCAAATTCCAAGCCAGAACCGCAGGATGCCCCTGAGAAAGGTACGGAACACATCCAATTGAGCCATGGTGCAACCACCCACGGGCTCATGAAAGGCAGAGAAAACCAAAAGGTACACATTGTGGCAGAAGTACTGGAGACCTGAGTCCAGAGATATCAGATAGTCCAGCATCAGGTTCACCGGACAACTGAAAGGGTCCAGATGCCAAACCTCTTCCACTTCATGGCATATGTAGCTCTAGTGGAGGGCTTCCGAGCTGCCATGAGGACACCCGCTACTCTCTGGGGGCACCCCAAACCGGGTGATGACTGTCCTCAGGAGCTAGGCATGCAGATGAAGGGACTTGAGATTAGGATGTACCAGGGTCCCCTGAACCTGCGTCAGCAGATCCCTGCAGAGGGGAAGAGGGACCAGAGGTCCTGCTACTAACTGTTGCAATAATGGAAATCATATCTGTCATGGCCACAATGGTGCAATCAGGATCATGCTGGCCCCCTCCATCTACAGTTTGATTAGCACACTCTGAATCAGAAGAAATAGAGGGAAGGCACAAAGAAACCTCCCGCTCTAGGAGAGGGACAATGCGTCTCACCAGAAAACTCCAGGTCCTGGATTTCATTTTTAACCAGGAGGTGGACTGGGTACAGCCCCCTTTCAGCCACGCGTGACACTTAAAACAACAATACAGCATACATTATAACTTACGTTTACATACATTCTCACTGTTTAAAAGTGTAAACAACTTTTGACTGAAGTGCAATACGTTGTGCGCTCCATTTGTCAAGTAAGCATATTCATTCGATACGGAAGGTGCATACCAAGAAAAAGCTTTCCTACTCATTTGCAATTTAAATCTAGGCACAACATAATGAGATGCCCCACTGTTTCTTGTAATTTGCTCTCTTTTTACTGGTAATAATGTATTCTAGTGTGCATTTAACTGGGCAGTTTTGCACTGAGTGGGGATGCAAAAGGTCCACCTCTGGACGAACCCCATCTTGCAAACAGATATTCTGCAATGGATGACAGAAGTTCCCACTCGTGCATACTGGACTGCATCCTGCTGAGGCTGTCCGCTAGGGTCTTTACCATGCCTGAGACATGGACTGCCAAGAGAACCAGGCTGTGGTCTAGTGCCCAGTACCATACTCTCATAGCCTCTCTGCACAAGGGGTATGAATGTATCCCCCCTTGCTTGTTGATAAAATAGATAACACTGAGAATGTCCGACTGGACCAACAACTGACCTGGGAGGAGATGGTTCTGAAAAGCCCGCATCTCCAGGATGTTGATATATTGATATGCAGGGAGGTTTTGATCTGGGACCATGTTCCCAGAGTTTGAAAGGGACCCAGGTGCTCCCCACCCCCCAAAGCCTGAACCAGAAGCATCTGTGGTGAGGATCTGCAGGGGAGAGATCTGGAATGGGTCCCCCTTGACAGGTTCTGCAGGTCCATCCACCACTGAAGCACAATGCGGACTGGGGAGCAGAGCAGCACTAATGAAAATGACGTACCTACTGTAATTGTTAATCTTTCTGTATATCTTCACCATTCGTCACTGGTGAGTTCAAGCCAAAGGCGCAGGACCCTGCAGAAAAGATTTTTTTCTCTAAGGGGAGGAACCGGCACCGCCCTCGAGGCCGACGCAATGTGCGGCGCTTGAGGGTTGGCCAATAATCCTCATCGAATCCTCCACCTCAGTTCTGCATGCCAGAGAGAGTGGGAAAAACAGACACAGAAGAAAAGAAGAAGGGTGGGGCAAGGGAGCCTGCGAGACAGTAAAAAGGAAAATATATAAACAGAAAAAGAAATGAGGCTGGCCACAAGAGGTAGAGACGTTACCTAGGGGTCTGGGACAGGAGGCCCTCAACCATCAGGCAGGCCAAGGGCGGGACAGCAGTAAGGGAGGGAGAGTGAAACAAAGGATAGAAAAAGATAGAGAGGGGAGAGGAGAGGAGATGAGAGACCTAACTACACCCCAGAAGAGGTCCAAGGGACTCTCTGAGGACCAGAATGGGCACTACTCTCCCAATCTTTTTTTTTTCCCCTTTGAACTCCACAGAGGAAAAGGAGCGAGTTGCACAGAACCTTCAGGCTGGATATGAAGGCAAGAGGTAATGTAAACCAGCTGGACACATGTCCAGTAGAGCAGAGTACAAGCCAGGGCACCAGGCTTTGATGGGTCATCCCCCTGGTCCAGAAGAGATGGAAGGGGTGTCAAAAATCTCATACTCCTGTCCCTAATTTACACAAGGGTGAGGGACAGGACCCACCCTGGGGTAGGATCCCCTTCTAAGAAAGACTCCTTCAACAGAAGGGATCTTAACTTGAGAGAACAGACATTACACACTCCGAGCCGGACGGCAGGAGGGGCAAGAGGATGTCTGAGTGGAAGTCCCCTCCTTTTATTTTTAAAGGGGGAACCTGCCCAGGTCCCCAGGGCCCTTCCACTTTTCCAGCAATTGAGACGAGGATTCCAGAGGTCAATGCGAGACCAGAGCTGGGCTATCCGGGCCCCTAAGGAGAAGGGCCAAGAAAATCCAGAGGAGAGGGGGTTTCCCATCAGGACGGTGAGAAGAGGGCCCCGGGGGAGCCCCTTATTATAAAAGGAAAAGTGCCCATGCTTGCCCTCCCCAAAGGTGCGTCCCTGTTGCTTACCTGAAGGATTGGAGGACCCAGAGGTGCCAGCAGGGCTAGGCCCACAACTGGCCTCAATTGGGGGAAGGCAAGCAGCGAGAAGGCACTGCCCAGAGGCTGAGGCCCAAGAGGGAAAAGTGGGCAGGACGCAGTGATGAATGGTGAAGATATATAGAAAGATCAACAATTACGGTAGGTACATAATTTTCATATCTTATCTGTATCAATCTTCACCATTTCTCACTGGTGGATGATTACCAAGCACCCCCGCAAGAGACCTGGCATCTCCCTGAAGGAAAGGGTTCCCTCAACCCCCTGTGGGGCGTACACCAGGAGAGGGGACCCTCACTGGCCAGGCAAGGCCCGTGACTGGCCAGGGTGAGGTGTGGTCTACTTTGGCCTAGGAGAAGGAAGTCACCCCTGAAGCTCCCATCTCACCCTACGGGAGAAAAGGTAGGGCCCTCGGACAGTGGAGGCAAGCACCCTATGCCGGGCCAGGGGTGTCAACCGGGAAAGGCGAAGCCACGCCATCTGCTGGATTCAGATCACTGTCCCTACCAGCCTGGATGCCACCTCACTGGCATCATACAATGCCCTTGCCTGGTGCCTCACAAGCTCCAGGCCGCATGCAGAGAGGGCAATAGCTTGCCTGGTTGCCTCCAAATCAGGCACTGATGCTAGCAACTGGCCTAGCATCAATCATAAGAGCCTGTTGTAGGCAGCATGATTGGCCTGATGTGATGCAACACACAGCATGAGGCGCACAGAGGAAAAGATTTTCCTCATCCAGAGATTGAACTCCATGGAGTCAGCCTCTACAGGTCAGTTGTGCCTTGGGGCTCTATGCCCGGTAGGGGTATCCAGGAGATACAGTCCAGGAGTAGAATGAGGCAAAGCTCCTGGAGATCCCTGGGGTGCGCAATACCTGTGCTGGCAGTCCCACGGGGCTGAAGAAGGGGCTGAGGGACACTGCCAGGTATGGTACGACACTTCCCGGAAAAGAACCGGCCAGGCAGGCATCACCAGGCGGTCTGCTCTGTACTCGCTCAGGAAGGTGTGCGTCACCCGCTCAGGACTACATCTTGCAACATGGGAAACATGGAGCTTATCGACCAGCCTCGACAGGAAATGCTAATAGGAACTCTGATCAGCGTCAGAGGAAAAGTGGACAGAAGGATCCTCTACCTCAGAGGAGGAAGACGAGGAGGCCGACGAGTCTGAGGATTCAGAGTCCGGCTGCTCTTGGGAGGACAGGTGGAAGACCTGTTCGTCCATGGCCCTAATGTACCCAAGCAAATCGGCAGCCATGGCCCTGAATTGCTCCCAGGTCAAGGGCCCCTGAAGGACCCACATGGCCCAGGAGGGAGGAGAAGACAGAGGGAGGGGGGGAAAGTACTCTCACAGGGTGAGAACACCCACTGCGAGAGCTGCAAGACCCAGCAGACAATCCAACCCTAGGAAAGGATACGCTGGTGTCTTCCGTCAATGGCCACTCAACCAGACTGAAATGTTCAGGACAAAGCCCAGAACGGGAATCACCCGTGTAGGGTGACCGGGGCCACATATGTTCATAAGGGCGGCCCCTCGCCCCACATACAGAAGTCCCACCCTAAGAAAGGAAGGAGAGAAGGCACGCTCATCACTGTGCCTCCTCCCTGAGCCCCATAGGACTCCAACGGAAGGCCGCCGCACATCACCCCGGCCTCTCACCCCCAATGACTCTGAGAGGGACCTCTTCCTCACTACCAATCTAAAGGGTGCCACCAAATCCGCTGTACCAATCAGGGAAGTGGCAGACGTGACAGCCCCTTTCTGTCACCAGAGAACAGAGCGACGTTGAATACGGTGCCAGTCCCAACCCCAGCGGACTCAATTTCCACAAGGGCGGAGTCACTCAATACAAGGCACCCACTCTGTACCGCGGGTGTCTCAGGAGGGGCTCCCAGCACCACAGTCTGCATAGTAACTGGCACAGATAGTGATCACCTGCCCCGAAGAAAGAGAAGACTGGGGGAGCACCACAGTGCCGTGTGAAGGAGAGCCTTGGGACCCCGGAGAGTTGGGTAGCCAATCTGGGTCTGTGTCCCGATCATCATCCTCCGAAGAGGAGGAGATCAAAGAGATCATCAGAGAGGCCACCCCCGAAGCCCTCCTTCAGCAGCGGTGCCAATAGGTGGCGCAGAGAAAACCACCGGGTCGGGCCTAGCAGGCATAGGCCGCGAAACTGGGAGAGCCTGCACCTCCAAGGAGGTGAAAAGCCAGAATGGTGCCCCCAGCCAGGCCCCCTCAGGGAGCCTGAACGTCCCTCTGGCACCGTGGAAGGGACCTCAGCCATGGCAAGACTCAAAGTGGTGGAAGGCCCCCCCCCCCTCAGTACATATAGTACCAGGAGGGGACCCGGAGAAAGGGTCAAGAGACCTGCACCAGGCATCCCTCGTATGATGCTGCCCCCCCCCCCCCCCCCGAAGGTCGGCGGAGCACAGCCAACCTTAAATGCGTGGTACTCTAACACATGGGGGTCCATTGAGAAGCAAGTGTCGCAATGATCCATGTAATGGTTTGGACCCAGGCAGGTCAGGTGTCACCACACCAGTCCATCATGGTCATCTGCCGGCCACAGGAACACCGACGCATGGAGGGCCAGCCCGCTCTAGATGACTTCTTGTCCTTTTTCTTCTTGTCCCCCGAACCTGGAATGACCAACTATCAACTTAAAACAAAACACAGATAAAGACTCTGTGCCGAAAATAAGGAAAGATCTTGCCAGTCTGATCTGGAGTCGAAGACGGTGCCAAGTAAAACTGTAGCGGCAGAACTTCGAGGCGTCAACGAGAAGGAGTCAGGCCATGATTGCTTAGTAGAATTCGGTCAGCTCACACAAGGTCGATGTGCACTCAACGGCAGGAGAAGCAGAACTGAGGTGGAGGAGGAGTCAGGATCTGTTACTGGCCAACCCCTGAGCACCACACATTGCGTCGGCCTCAACGGCAGCACCGTCCCAGCGCCGGTTCCTCCCCTTAGAGAAAAAAATCTCTCCCACGGGGCCCTCCGCTTGTAGCTTGAACTTAAAGACTGATACAGATAAGATCTGATCTAATTTGTCTGTGCGCTGGTCCCATTGCACTCGGGAGTGTCCACTGGAGGACTCGCATGTGCAGTCTGGCCAAGGAACTGTGGCAATGGCCACGGGCCATAAGGCCCAATAGCCTCAGATACACCCTTGCAGGAATATAACAGCTCTGGGTGACGACCTGAGCCTGGGCAAGAAAGCACTCTGTCCTGTTCAGAGACAGGAAGGATTTGCCCTGTGCAGAGTCCAGGACTGCCCCTATAAACTGCAACCTCAGGGATGGAATCAGGATGGACTTGGGCAGACTGACAGTGATGCCCAGGGAGAGAAACAACTGAAGGATTCTCTCCAAGGTCCTGAGGCACTGTTCTCTGGGTGAAGCCTTTAGAAGCCAGTTGTCCAGATAGAGGAAAACATACAGTTCCTACTTCTGGAGAGTCGCTGTTACCACTGTTAAGCACTTTTGTAAAGATCGGCGGCACTGAGGATAAGCCAAAGAGCAACACTTTGAATTGGTAGTGTTCACCCTGAAAAAGAAACCAGAGGAATCTCCTGTGTGGTGGAAACACAGAGATATGCAAGTAAGCATCTTGCATATGCAGAGAGTACAGCCAGTCACCCTGCTTCAGTAGGGGCAGCAGGCCTGGCAGAGTGACCATGAGGAATTTTTTATACCGGATATAAAGACTGAGATCCTTGAGAGCTAGAGTAGGCCTCAGATCTCCAGTTCTTTGGGGACTAGAAAGACTCTGGAGTAAAATCCCCTGTTCTTTTGGCACCTGGGCACTGGCTCGATGGCCTTTTTCCACAGAAGAGACTGTACCTCCTCCTGGAGGATGGTCAGATGGGTTGTGGTATAGGTGAAGGGTACTGGAAGTGTCTCTGGAGCAATCTTGACAAGTTCCAGAGTGTGACCCCCCTCTATAATCTGAAGTAATAGTTCTCCATTGATTGAGATGGAGAACCAACCACCAACCATCGCCTCTTGGTCAGGGACCGTAAGAGCGGGGTCTGGCAAGGAGTCAAGCTGAGGCAGATCTAGCCGTTGGGGCTGATCCATCACCCTGGGACACTCTGCTGCAGCGCCAGAGGAGGAGGAGGGGTAGGCAAGGTGGAGAAGGCCTTTCTCTTACCCTGAGCATGGAAGGCTACTCCAGAATTGTGGGACACCTTGCAAAAAGGAGGGTGCTGCCTGCTCCTAGGCTATGTGTGGGAGAGGGAGTGGACATACTTGACAGCCCTGCCAGATGCCTGCAGATCACTGATGACGTCCTGAACATCTGGCCCGAATAACTTACAGCCATTAAAAGGGGCATTGAGCACCTTCTGCTGGACATCTGCAGCAAAACCTGAGACCCTCAGCCAGGCGTGCCTATGAAGGCAAATGCCTGTAGCAGCAGCCCTGGCACCAGTATCAAGAGATATCATACAAGGCCCTGAGGAGATGCTTGCTAATACTCTCAACATTCTGCAAGCATCTGAGAACCTCATGGCTCTGGGTGCAATCTGGGAGGGCCTGGGCAGCCACCTTGCCCTTCTACCAGATAGTATTCTGGTATTTAACCATATGTGAGAGGTAATTAGCAATCCACAGCCCCAAGGTAGAGGAAGCAGAGCTCCAGATAAGGGGAGTACTGACCTGTTTTACTCACCTAATTTTAGGAAATACTCTTCAAAAAAGGTTTTTAATGAGTACCAATCCTCACCCAACATTTGTAAATACTCCACACCAAAGACTAGTGCTTCATAACATAATTGGTGATTCAAAAGGTCCTACCTGCCAACATTATCTGGAGCATTGCTGACACTTGATCAATTCTTATCTAGAAAAAAAACCTGCATTATTTTTAAAAATGTACTCTCACTCCACTCTGTCCAGACATTTGTACACATCTGAATTTGATTTTACTCGCTCACTTTCAAAATGAGGAGTACAGTACTCATCCCAAAACATCTTATCTGGAGCCCTGAGAGGAAGTATATACTCTCTTACCCCAAGGGTCAAGCCCTATAGATTCCTGTCGGGGGGGGGGGAGCTGCAGTGCTTAGGCACCTTGGACCTGTCATGAGCTGCTTTAATGACAACAGAATCAGTCTCACGTTGGAGAGCATAGTAAGGTAGGCCCTGGCAGGCATGACACAACTTACGCACCCTGCGCAGCATGGCAGAAACCATGTCAGGTCTATTTCCGGTAGCAGGAGTGGCATTCCTCAAGGCTGGGAGGATAGGAGGAATGACTTTCGGAAGAGATTCTGGGATTTCCAGAAAGTCCACCAGCTCCCCTCTGGTGGCATCCACTTCCCCAGTATGGAATCTCATGGCTGTGGATAGCTGCTTCCTAACATTAAAGAAAGTAGGGTCCTCTGGAGGAAACCTGACAGTATGGCTGACAGAGTCCTCACTCACTGAGGAGGCAGTGAACCAGTCAGAGGAAAGAGGCTCCTCCTCTACCTCAGGTAGGATGAGGTCAGGATGGTACTCTTCCTCGACGTCAACCTGCTCCAACTCGAGGTCCAATGAACAAGGGACTGACGACGGTGCACGGGAGTCGACCGAGGAGGCCAAAGTGGTGTCGATGACAATGGGGCCATTGATGGCGCAGGGGACCCAAGCCCATAAGCGCCCAACTGGTGGACCAGGACTGTAATGAACCTGGCCAGAGTATCACTGAGGTTGATGGCAGGAGATTGGTGCACCGATGGAGGAGTCGTCGGCACAGGGCACGACACATCCATTGGGTCCAGGGAGCCCGAAGAGCCAGACAGCTGTGGGCCTGGAGAAGTATCAGGCCGCAACAGAGGGGATATCATCGACTAGCCAAGTATGACTAACTGGGGGACTGATGACCCGAGGGTCAACGACCGGATGCCCTGAAAGGCGGGCAGCAGCACTGTCATTATGGACCTGGTAAGAGTAGACGCCTGGACAGCAACAGATGTCGGTGCAGCCGCAACCGACGGAGTTCCCCCGGAAGAAGAAAGAGAGGCCGAATGTTGCTTGGGGAAGCGATCACGTTCTCGGTCTTTATTGTGACTTTCCCCCAAGGACTTATCTCGGGTCATTGCAGCCTGGGAGGAGCTTGACAAACCAGCCAGTGACTGGGAAGGAGGGACCCCAAAGGACCCTTGCCCAGAAGTGGCTACCTGTTGTTCCATCAGGAATTTTTTGAGAGCCTTTTTGCATAGCCCAAGAGTGGTTTTAATTACATTTCTGGAAGAGCTCACAGTCTGAGATGTTGGGGTCAGACCCAAGACAGTAGACACAAAGGATATGGTCGTCTGAAGAGGTAATCTTTCTGCAGCGGCAGCGATGGAAAAGAGAAGTGGAAGGAATAACTCTCGACATAAACAAGGTAAAGGAATCACTTATAAAAAAGAGATTCTAAAAAACTAAGTAAATAAAAGTCGTAGATGAAAATGGCGCGAAACTGTGTTGGAGCTTCCGCAGAGACCCATGGGAACAGAGTTGACAGTGGGGAAAAAACCGAGGAGGAAGCAGGGCCACTCATGCCTTTATAGGGCTGGGGACGTCGGTGTGTGCGGCCCCAGTGGTACTGCTGAAAGTCTTCCGTGTGGCTCATGCTTCACTGTCAGTGAAGTTCCTACAGTGTGACCTGATGACTGAGACACCCCCAAAGAGCTCGCTTACCCATAATATCAATCTTGAGGGATTCTTTATTAATAGGGTGCGCCATAACCTCTTGGGGGAGAACAGCCTTGTCATCTTCCGCAAGGATGACAATTTTGCCAGCAATTGGCTGAGAAGCCAAAACTGGCCTATCCTTAGGAGGGGAGTATCTGCGGTTTAGTGTCAAACAGATGGAAGGAACAGCAGTCAGCCTAGTCCACACCACCTCCAAGAGGGTCTCAAAGGCTGGAGGAACTGGAGGTGTGAAACTTACAGGTATGTTTGGGACATAGAGCCACTCCAGACACAGTCATTTATCAGGGTCAGGGGCTGAAGTCTCAAGAGCCAAGATAGCCTTCATATTCTTCAGTATGGTTTGAAAGAAAAGATCTTCCTGGGGAACAAACATAGGGGCTGGAGATTTGTCCTCCAGGCTGTAAAAAGTGTCATCATCACTGCCCTCAGAAAGATTAGACCTGTCCCCCTACAAGTCCCCCAGGGGCTGGCCTTGGCATTGGATAGACAAGCGACACTGGCACTGAAAAGTAGATGGCGCTGGAACCAATGGTGCCGGTACCAGGGCCGGCACCAGAGCCCTCTTCAGAGGAACTGGCACTGGCGGTGGTGACGTCCTAGCACCCAGATCAGAAGAAGCTGGCAAAAGGCCCAGACATGGCAGTGGAGTGGACCTAGAAAGGCCAGAGTCCGAGACAAGGCCCAAAACAAACCCTGAAGGAACAGCCGGCACTGAAGTGACCGGAGATGGTACCGGTGCCACCCACTGCAAAGAGACAGAGTGAGGGGGTGTGGCATGTGGGACTGGCATCGGTGGCAAGGACACAGTCAAGGGGAGAGAATCCACTGGCAGTGTCAAACTCTCCACCTGCTCCAAAACCCAGGACGTGGTCCACAAGAACCTAGTCCTAGGGCCCCGGCACCAAGTCCACAGGTAGGGCAAACGAGCCAGATGCTATACCCACTGCTCCATAAGAGCTGCCCAGTGGTGAAATTGCCACCAGGAAACCCTGCTAGAGGACAAAGAAGGGCTCCAGGCCAGAGACCTCGAAGAACCATGAGCAAAAACCATCAGTAAAACCGAAGGTGCCAGGGAAGGCATCCTGCTCACAGACTAAGAAGGCCTCTTGGCTGACATACCAGAGGGTGACCTTGAGCGGTACCATTTATCACCTTCTGATGGGAAGAGGAAGAACCCAAGGTCAAGCGGCACTGGGTCCCTGACCTGGACTGGGGTCCGCTTCTTTTTGTATTTACGGGAGGACTATCCTACCTCCCTAACACCGGACTGCCCGTGATTGGCCCCCCCCTTTCTGGAGAGGGCTTCATTCCGGACTAAGCCCAGCTGCCAGAGTAGCCTTCTAAAGCAGACTCCCTACTGTCAGCATCAGTGTCCATGGTCGACTCTTATTTGGTAGGGCTGAAGAACACGGACGAAAAACGTATTTAGTCTTTGTGTTTTTTTTTTTTTAAATGGGAAAATAAAGAAACAGAACAAACTAAACGCTGTTGTCGTGTAGAAGTGAAGATCTGACTCCCGGTGGGCGAGCGACATTGTCACTGAAGTGCACTCGATGGTGGTAAAAAGGAACTGAGGTGGTTGGGGGCTGTTGCCAAGGTATGCTATGCAGTGCAAGGCCAGCCTTCGTGGTGCTGCACATGCATGCAGCCTAACTCGGTGCCAGCCCCCTGAAGATTTTTGACTCCCGGAGGGTCCTAGTGCCTCTGATCGAGAACCCAGCAGTGTGAATAAATGGTGAAGACTACATCCAGGAAGATTAGGCATAGTGCATAGAGGGCCTTACTCGGTTGCCAAACAAACAGACCAGAAGACTGAAGATAAGTTCCAGGAGACTGCTCTCTTCATGTGGAGAAACACCTCTGGTATTAAGCCAATAGAAGAAGCGGGACTGCGGCATAGACTTTTAACTTGTATTCTAAATTCTGAAATTTACATAAAGTTTTGTATCTGGGGCAGCACACTCCTGTGGATTGATGTACTTATATAAGGCATCATGATGGATTCTTGTTTGAAATCCCCAACGTTTTGTGCAAACTCACTGTGCTCTTTGTCAATAAAAATTTGCACAATAATCCTATGACCGAGCTCTGGTCTAATTTGTTTCTGGAGTCCACAGAACCCTTCCTTTTGAACTGTGAATATGGACTCATTCCCAGCCCTATCATTGCGAAGATTTCCCATCTTTTTGAGAGGGGCAATCAGTTCTTGATTAATATTAATTCTGTAAGTCTGAACTTGGGTAAAATTAGTATTTTGTAAGTTATATTAAAATATTCAGGAGCTCCAAAGTACTGCTGCAGACCTTCTCAGGCTTCACAGCACCTCAAAAAAAATCAAAAAATCCCAATAGCAATATATACAGGTTACTCGCCTGTAACAGGAGTTCTAGGAATGGTATATGTTGTTCATCCACGCCTGTAACAGGAGTTCTAGGAATGGTATATGTTGTTCATCCACGCCTGTAACAGGAGTTCTAGGAATGGTATATGTTGTTCATCCACGCCTGTAACAGGAGTTCTAGGAATGGTATATGTTGTTCATCCACACTTCCTGGCAGGTATCCTTGCCGCTTTAAATCTTGCCGGAATGTCTTCAAGCTGGCTCCTCCCACCCACCCGGGTGATAAAACTCTTGGCTCCATCCACTGACACCAGATTTAGCCCACTGGAAGCCAGGTTGTGCGTCGAAGCCGGGGAGGTCGGGTGGGTTGAGTGGATGAACAACATATACCATTCTTAGAACTCCTGTTACAGGTGAGTAACCTGTATTTCTAGGGACATGGATATGTTGTTCAATCCACACTTACTGGCAGACTCCTAGCAGTTCTCGGGGAGGAGGGAGGCAAGGCACACGCCCCCTACTTGGGAAATAAGGACTGGAGAACCGAGGTCCCAAAACCAGCATCCTGGCATGACTCAAGGTCGATGTGGTAGTGGGTGAAGAAGGCGTGTGCTGACTTCCAGGTAGCAGCACTGCAGATTTCCTGGATAGGGACGTCCCTGGAAGCAGCCACCGATGCAGCAGTATGGCAGGTAGTATGAGCTCTTATCCCTTTGGGAGGCTCCATGCCCGCCAACCTGTAGCAGAGATCTATGCAGGAGGTGACCCACCGCCTACTGTCCGCTTGGCTGCAGGTCTGCCAGGTGCAGCTTCAGTGCAGGTGACAAACAGCTGGTGAACCTCTCCCCGAACTTCAGCCGTCCGCTCCTTATAATAAGAGAGTGCTCTTCTAGGGTCCAGAGTATGGAGCCTATATTCGGCCTCCGAGGTGTGATTGGGGTAGAACACCGGCAGAGTCAACACCTGCTTAAGGTTAAGCTCCAACACCACCTTCGGAAGGAATTTCAGGTGGGGGCGCAGGACAGCCTTGTCCCTGTGGAAGACCAGATACGGAGACTCGATGGAAAGCACCTGGAGCTCTCCCATCCTTCTGGCTGATATGATAGCCACCAAGAAGGCGGTCTTCCACGACAGGTGAGAGATGTCACACCTGTGCATCGGTTCGAATGGCTTGTCCATGAGCTTAGCCAATACCAGCAGTAGATCCCACGGAGGTTCTCGCACCGGAGGGGATATGTGATCAAGGCCTTTGAAAAAGCGCCCAACCACCTTCTCCTGCGCCGACTGCTTCCCAGCCCGCGCCCGGTAAGCAGAGATGGCTGCCAGGTGCACCTTAAGGGTCGTCAACCGAAGCCCTAGCTGAGAAAGGGACCAGAGGTAGTCCAGGATGCTAGCCAAGGAACAGGAAGAATGGTCCAACCTCTTGTCCTGACACCAAATGGAGAATCTTTTCCAACTGAAGGCGTAGCATTTTCCGGTCGACTCCTTACAGGATGCCTCAACAACGCTGAGGACCTTGTCGGAAAGACCCAAGGCCTGGAACTCTAGCCACTTGGAAACCAGGCCGTCAGGTGCAGGGATTGAAGGTCCGGGTGGAGAACCTTCCCCTGGTTGACCGAGATCAGGTCCAGGCAGGCTGGAAGCCACCTCAGGAGCCTGGAGCTGAGGCTGAGGAGATCTGGGCCAGTCTAGGGCTACCATAATCACCTGCACCTTGTCCCTCCTCACCTTGAGAAGCACCTTGTGGATCAAGGGAAATAGGGGAAAGGCGTAGAAGAGGCCCGGGGCCCACAGCCTCGAGAAGGCATCCCCCTGCAGCGAGCCCTGCTGAGGAGGGCAGGCATGAAACAGCCTCAGCTTCGCATTCTCCCTGGAGGCAAACAGGTCCACCTGAGGTGTGCCCCAGTGGGAGAACAGATCGTGTACTACCTCCGGCAAGAGAGACCACTCGTGAGATGCAGCACCTATATGGCTTAGGGCATCGGCCAGAGTGTTGGAGGCTCCTGCCACATGGAAGGCTAGGAGATCCACCTCCAGTCTGCTCACGAGAGATCAAGAACGGACAGCTTCCTTACACAGAGGCAAGGAGCGCGTCCCGCCCTGGCGGTTTAGGTAGCACATGGTCGTGGTATTGTCCGTCTGGACCACTTGACCCTGTACAAACGGAGCGAAGGCGGTGAGGGCTAGTTGGACCACTCAAAGCTCTACCAGGTTGATGTGGCATTGAGACTCCTAAGGGGACCAGAGGCCATGCGCTCTGAGCTCCCCCAGATGGGCACCCCAACCCATCAGAGAGGCGTCTGTCGTTAGAGTGACTGTCAGCTCTGGGTGGACAAACGGGATACCCTCCTGCAGATGAGCCGGAATGATCCACCACTGGAGAGCGTTCCCCATCTCCTGGGTCACTATCATTGGCTGGTCAAGAGGACTGGAGCGTTGCGACCATTGGCGGGACAGTCCCCATTGAAGGGGATGCATGTGCCAGCGGGCCCAACGGACCATGTTGGTGCAGGCCGCCATGAGGCCCAGGAAGCGCAGGAAGTCCGGGGCAGGATGCAATTGCCCAACCAGAAATGATTGGGCAAAGGAGGAAAGAACCTCAGCCCTGTCCGCCGGGAGCCATGCTCTGGCTCGAACAGAGTCGAGCTCTGCCCCGATGAATTGAATCACCTGCATTGGCACGAGTTCCGATTTGGCCTCGTTGATGAGGAGGCCAATCTGAGAGCAGACCTGGAGGACCAGATCCCTGGACCGCTCCACCTCCGGTCTGGAGGGGGCTGTAATCAGCCAGTCGTCCAGGTAAGGGTACAACCGGACCCTTAGGCGCTGTACGAATGCTGTCACCACTGCCATGCATTTGGTGAAGACCCTGGGAGCTGGAGAGAGGTCGAAGGGCATGGCCCAGAACTCGTGAAGGGACCCCTCCACCCTGAAGTGAAGGAATCGCCGGTTGGACGGACAGATCAGGACGTGAAAGAACGTGTCCTGGAGGTCCAGAGAACAGAACCACACACCTCGTTCCAAGGATGGAATGATCTGAGCCAGAGTGACCATCCTGAAGGTTCGAGACCTTAGGAACTTGGTCAGGTCGTGTAAGTCTAGAATGGGGCGCCAGCCCCCCCCCCGTCCGTTTTGGGACGAGGAAATACCTGGACGCAAACCCTGGGTCTGGTAGAGGATCCGCCACCTACCTGATCACCTCCTTCTGGAGGAGCAGGGCAATGTTGGCTCGACGAGCCGACAGAGGCTGCGGACCCCGTAGCCCCCCGTGGGGTGACGGCTCGATAGGGTGGGGCTTGCACGAATTCCAGAGGCAGACACTTTCCTACCACTTCCAGCACCCAGCGGTCCATGGTGATATCACCAGGCAGAAAGGAAGTGACAGAGCCATCCCCCCACTGGTGGAACCCAGGGAGGAGTGACGAGGTTGGGGGCGACACCCCTCAACCCGTCACTGGGCAGGCTTGGAGGAAGGACCGGCCGAGGGGCCTCCTGGACCCTTCCCTCCTGGCTTCCTGCTGGAGGAAGCTGCAGGCTTGGTTTGGGGTGTCAAGTGCGAGCCTGCTGGCCCTGATGCTGGTGTTGCTGGGCTGGACATGCCGCAGAGGCTGAAGGCTGAAAGGGCTTACACTGCTGCTAGCGGCCTTTGTCCTTCTGGGCAGACGTGACTGAGTCCAAGGTGGCATTGATCTTCTCGATCATCGCAGATGACCTTCCAACCTAGGACCGAACAAGTCGGTACCCAGGAAGGGAATGTCTGCCAGCTTGTGCTGGGAATCTGCTGTGAAAGTGGAGATCCGCAGCCAAGCTCTGCAGTGCATGGCCACTGTGGCCGCTACTGACCGGGCACAAGAGTCTCCAATGTCTAAGGCAGTTTGGAGCTGTTGCTTAGCCACCACCCTTCCCTGATCCCGCACCTGCTTGACCGTAATCTGGAGGTCAGCCGGGAGATGAGAAATCACCTCATCCAGGGAGCCCAAAAGGGCGTGTGAAAAGGGTGCCATCAGAACGGCCGAACTGGCCTGACGAAGGCCTATGGAGGATGCAGCATAGACTTTACGCCCAGAGTAGTCCAGTTTCTTGGACTCTTTATCGGGTGGCTTGTCCACGTCCCGAGCGTTTCTGGAGTGCCGGAAAACACTGTCGGTCACAAGCCCCTCCGCGGAGGGGTGCTCCGAGAATCCGGAGAGTGAATCAGTGGGAACGGCACACTTTCGGGCCATCCTGGGCGAAGGTGCTGGACAAGAAGTTGGCCGCTGCCATAGCTCCAGAGCCGGGCTAACAATGGCTTCGGCCACCGGAAAGGCCTCCGTGGGGGAATCCCCTCGGTCCAGTATCTCTGGGTTCGAGCTTCATCCCAGTAGACTCAGATGAACCGAAGCATTCCCAGGAACGAGTATGGGCTCTCGTCCACCGACTGACCCCAATGAACTTCAGGTTGAGGGGCCTGGAGAACAGTGAGGAATCATCGTCAGACTCAGAGGAGTCTGCAAACAGCTGCCGAGGGCCTGAGCCACCCTCCACTTGCCGAGGTCGATCAGGAGTGAGGGTGACCGACAACCGATGGGGCAAACCCTGACCCGACCGAGAATCCTTGGTCGGTACCCCAGTTTTAGGTTGTGGAGGCGGGGGTTCCACCGCTGGTTTCGGCCGAACAACCAGTGCCTACTTCGGCTCCTCGATTACAAGGAGAGGCTGTTGGGTCTGAGAGGGAGCGGGGGAAACCCACTCCTCCCTCTGTTCAGGGACCTTAACCGGGGACTCCGGCACAGGCAAGTCCTCGGTTTCCACTGGGGGAACCAGTGAAGAAGGGCTGTCGGCTTCTCCAGTCGACAGCCTGTCTGACAGGTCAAGAAAAATCTTGACTATGTTGACGGGTGTCTCGGCCGGCTGACCTGACAGGGACACCGTGAAGCCAGCGGCCTTAGCCACAACCTCAACCGAAGTCAAGTGTCGACTATCTGGGGAAGGGGACCTCTCACGCTCCCATGAACGTCGACGATGGGACTTACCCTTGGAGTCCTTCTTCTTTGACCAAGAGGAATGTCCCGAAGGGCCCTCTCTCTTGGTGGACAGGGATTGACAAAGCTCCTTGAACGAAGTCGTGTAGGAGGCTTGTGAATTGTGCTCGAGCCCAAGGCAGTAAGCGCACGCGTGTACTAATCGGTCAGGGACATCTTCATGCCCACAGGGGCACCGCCGAAATCCGGGAGTCGACTTGTCCATCGCACCTTCGAAGGAAGAAAAAGACCTAAGTCTTGTAAACTTTAAGATAAGTTCCAGTTTAACAGAAGAGTTAGGATCCAGGCCTAAAACACAGAGCGCAAAGGAGTGAACCTGAGCTTCCAAGCGGTAAGGAAGATCTGGCGTCATGGGCCGGAGCCGAGAGTTTTATCACCCGGGTGGGTGGGAGGCACCAGCTTGAAGACCTTCTGGCAAGATTTAAAACGGCAAGGAACTTGCCAGTAAGTGTGGATTGAACAACATATCCATGTCCCTAGAAATGCTCATTATTTTATTTAGTTTCTGTTTACTGGGTGAGTACCATAGCCAAGGCTCGACTATTTTCAGGCACAACCCAAAATCATGAAATTATAGTGGTGATATTTACATAACGCCTAGCAAAAGGAGTAAACCATTTATAATGGTGATGTTGGGACACACAGATTCACAGCTAGAATATTTCAATTTTAGTTTATTATTTTGAATTGTCTGACAACATGAACAATATAGCTACCTTTAATCTCAGTCTTTGAAATAATCTATATGGCTCTCCTGTACCTATTATAATCCTGTCTTCATAGGTTGTCAATATAATAACTACATAGCTCTCTCAAACTAAGAACTCTATGAATGAAACCAAGGTATGCTTACTCACTACTAGTGCAACTATGTCAGCAATATAATTGTTTATTCACATTTTATTTTGAAACCTAAGGACTCCAATATATTTCTAGGACGACTACCCATGATTAAGGGTCTCCATGAAACCCTGTGGCAACAATAGTCACCTAAAAAAATGAAACTATACAAAAAAACATTTCTATGGAGATTGAGTTTCATCTTTTTCTCCCTTCACTATATAACCGGATACTGAAGTAACGTTCAAGTTCAGACAAGTACAGTACTTTGAAGACAATGGGGTGATAAGGTATTCACACCATGAGAGAAACTGGATGGGCCACTGTTCTCCCCAAATATATCTAATTCCTCTTGTATTCACACTGCTGGGGACAGCATTATTTGTACAAACATACATTCAAAAATACACATATCCAGAAAATGAATTATACATCTTAAAAACTTGCAAGAAAGCAAGTTTGGCAGTACAGTAGTTAACTGTCTTGTTTTAGTCCAAGCACAGAAGCTTTATCGAGCAGCTATACTTTATTCTCATTCAACAGCACAGTTTTCTTGGCTGTTTTTTTTCTTTCCTCCCCCACGCCACTCAGCATGCCCCCTTAGGCAACTGCAATTCCCCCAACCCTGTCATCTGCCATCTATGGGACTTATCTGGGTGCCAGGGAATCCTCCACAGATTGCCCCCTGTGGCAGGGCCATTGCAAGGGAACCCTGACCCCCCCTCCAGTGCCGCACTTAGTTCGGTGGTCCCTTGCCCAGTAGGCCATGTGGGGTCTGCCAGGCTCCATGGGACAGCACCCTGCCACTGGTGGTGCTTTTCTGTTATTCTGGTGCCCTGAATCACTGATGCTCCATGGAGGCGATGGCTGAGCGTGTGCACGTTGCAGGACGTGCGGCATCTTCCATCAGGGATCGTCACCACCCAGAACTGGTGCTCCAACTCGCACCACCACCCATGGTCATCTAAGTGGCAGTGTAGCTGTGGAGCAGTCTGCCCTCTCTCCACGGAGGAGAAGAGCATCCCCTAGGGCACTCGATCCTCCTCCCCCCAAGCGACAAGTTCATCCCCAACCTCAAGTTGCCAATATGGCAGCAGGTGAGGCATGAATGCCTCTGCCCACAGTGAAACTGAGCTGGTTTGTTTTTCCAGCTTTTTGGCAGACAGCATGCTTAGTGTACAACGACTCATACCTTTAAAGGTACACCTACAACACTACTTAATACCACATTTCACCCCAAATAGAAGCAATTACCATTAAAATTACCAACAAAAGTTGCATACAACTGAAATTTGCATGCAAATAACCAAGAAAAAAATGGTACAGAATAGGAAATGAAAAATGTGCATATCCAAATCTGTATGTATATATCTACAGCGTGTATGTAATTTTGTAACCAGGTACTGCTGAAGCCAAGTGTGAACTTTGAAAATGTATCACTGTCTTGTTTACCTCAAATACTAAATGCCACAGTTTGGGGTAGTATGTTAGGGTTAAAGCTTTGGCAGACAGAAATACAATTTTCTATAAACCTGCAAATCATCAATTTGGATTTATTATATTCTGTTTACCTTGAGCTCTGCACTTCGACCTGATCCAAGTACATTCCTCCACCCTTGCTCTCTAGCTTTATTCATTCGCTCCAGCTGTTTAAAAACGATAAATGACAGCGTCAGGCATATGAATTCTCACCCACCGCAGTGTTCCCCATTCATTGTTTTAGGGTGGTGGGCCACCACCCTATATTTTTTTACCACCGCTCTATATTTTTTACCACCACCCTATATTTTTTTGCCATCACCCTATATTTTTACCCATTTTTTGTATAAAATCCTCCAAAATTGTCTTTTACTGACATCCTTTATTGCAATACTACCCATTTGATACCAGCACACTATATGTTACTTAAAAGCTACTTATGCACATGTACAGTGCATATAGGAGGTCCCAAAAAATAACGCACCATTTGACCCAATCACCATTGCCACCGCCCTATATATTCAGAGAGTGGGGAACCCTGCATCGTATTTTCCAGAGTGCCCATTTCATAAACAGTGAATCTGAATCACTCTTACCCGTTCCTTCTCAATCCTTCTCATCTGTTCGGCTCTTAGCAATGCAATCTGCAATAGTTATAAAATATGTATCAGTCAAATGGCTCTTTTACTGCTGTGATAATGGCAGCTGGCGTTAATGCACCTCAGAAACATTATGACAAATAACAACAGCATTTAACAAAAACTGGATTTCAATGACGTAAAAATGTAAATCCTGAACTTTAAATAACAAAACTGAAAAGCTTATGACTAGATACGTGCATTTCCTCCTTCTCTCCCTCTTCCCCTGATGCCAGGCACCATGCCCACTGTGCCTCCTTCACCTTCTAATTCTGGCTTGGCACTACCCCTTGCTGTCTTTAAACTCTCCTATCACTGCATCCCACTCCCTTTCCCTACCATCCAGGAAAGTCTTTGGGCCAAGCTGCCTTCTCTCTTTTTTTTTTTGGTGGGGGAGTATATTTTTATTTAATTTTCTGAAATATCACAGTACACACTGGGAAATTACTACTGCAGTACATTCCTAGTCTATGCAATATTTACTACAGTTCTGTTGTCTGTAAATACTTTTGACTCAGAAAAGACATTTCTACCCTTAAATGTTAGTTATTCCTCCTTTCTATGTTTGCTGACTTTCTTAAGAAACATGCAAGAGGAGAGGGGAGAAGTGGAGTACAATAATGGGGGTGGGTGGGGTGGAGAAGAGACAGATGAGGATGAGGAGGGTTTCTTTTTCCAAAGATCTGGTCCTCTCTTCCCTGTCTGTCCACTCAACCTCATTTTGCTCCCTCAAGACCTTTCATGATTTTACTTCCTCCTGCAACTGTACCCTAACACCTGAAACTGAAGGCCCCCGAGTACTCTGTACCACCCTAGACACACACACACACACACACACACACCCTGTCTGTGTATCATTAGTTTGCTCCTTATCAGTGCTCACATCTGGTAATAGGTTGCTCCTGTACCTGCTTTACTGTGCTGGCATAGTTAACTCTTGGACCTTCAAGCAGTCTGGAGGTATTAATCAGCTTATGATATGGTATATGCTCCCAGTATTGTATTGCACTTGTATCTTTCTGAGATTTTTTTTTTGCACTGTACTGTAGCTTTATTTTGGTTGTGCTGGTCTTCCTGTCTGAACACTGCGACTGCTCAACTAATATATTTTGTTATCACTATTACATCTTACTGCATCTTACTGTATTTTATGCTCTTCTGCACATCTTGTACAGTTTACTCCCCCACCCTTAACCCCCAGGATGCATCTATTACCAGCTCACTTGGATTTCACCTGGATGTTCGAGACAGGAAGAGACACAAAGATCCATATAGGTAGACACAACACATTAGTGGTAACTATCATTAATTCCACTCCATGACATACAAGTATCCAGCATATTTTTGAACTGATTAAATGCCTCACTATGTACTACTTCAGATGGTAGACTGTTCCATATTCCTGCAATTCTTTGAGTAAAACACAGTTTGTATCTATTGGTTTTATATATGATTGCTTGTATCTCTATGTCCCCTTGTAATAGTACAAGGTTTAAGACTCATGTCCATGCTATCCAATAGTTGGTCATCACTGTACACAATACACATCAATAATACATCTCCCTTTAAACACCTAGGGCTCGATTCTGAAAGGAGCTCTTGGAGCGACGCAAGTTGCTTCGCTCCAGCACTGCGGCAATACCAGGGTGTGCCAGTGACCCTGCACCAGATTCCGCAAAAAGCGGGATCCTGGTGCCAAACACCCTGGGACTGCCACAAGTGCAGAACAGCATCCAACCAGCGGCGCAGCTGCGGCACATGCTGCAGGGATCTTGCTTCCCCCTCGCTGGCACAACACAGGACAGGCCAGCAATGGTGGTGGTGGTGGTGAGGAGGGTAATACATGCCAGGAGGTGGGGAACAGGGTGAGTTGTAGTGACAGCGGGGAAGTACAGGATTGTGTCAGCACCAGGCGGGATGCATATACCTATTATGCACCTCGCTAGGTGCCAAAGCAATCCGGTACTTCCCTGTTGACTAACCAACCCACCATATGTCCCTCTGTGCCCCTCTTGCCCACCGACCCCACATGTAGCCCTCCTGCAACAGTGTCCCACTCTGATGCAAGGGGCTTAGACCACCTCCTGGCAGGTCTAAGTGGAGCCCCTTATGACAGCCACAGGGGGGCTTTTGGAATCAGACATATGGAGATGTTGCAGGCCTGCCATGGCACAAGCCCCACTGCAACCTGGCGTACCCAAATGCAGGTCGCAAGAGTGGCAAAGTGCTCATTTGGCACAGCGGCTTCCCTTTCTGGTGCAGACCGTGTACCGGAATAGGGAATGCCGCAAACAATGATGCAAGGTGCAACTTGCGTCATTGTTGTTTGACGCAAGCACCTTGCGTCTGGTACATCCTCTTTTAGAATCGGCCCCTTCTACATAGTGCGTAGAGATTCTGTGTGTTCAATCGTTCCTCATAACTTCTGTACTCTAGTCCTGTTATTATCCTAGTCACTCTTCGTTGTACTCTTTCCAATTTATTTATTTCTCCTACATTGAGGCCACCCCAGAACTGGGAACAATAATCAATATGGGGTCTAACATAACTTCTATACATGTGAATTATATCACTCGATTTATTAATAAAGTGTCTACTGATAGAATTAACTGAACAGCTGGGTTTTTAAAATACATTTATTCTTTACACTTGTTAGCAAATAAGCAAGAATTGCCCATTTTCACAGAAGACAAGTACATAAAATTACACAAACATTTATTTGTTAACCGGTTCGGTGCACTTGCCCAATGGACCATTTTCACGTATGGCCTGTAGGTGTCAAAGGTGACATTAAAAACATAATACCAGTAAGAATAAAATTCTAAAACACGTGGTCACCCCCTTCAAGTGGCGACAAGAAGTTCTAGGATTAACAAAAGAAAATAGTTTTATAGTAAAAGGATAATGAATCTTTCAAACAGCTTACCCGAGTCTAGAACAGTTAGTGAAACAAAGGAGATTTAAAAAAAATGACTGGATGGATACATAGTAAGCAGTGGAAGATTGACATACTATTCTTGACCAAGAGGAGTTAATTCTGGTCAAACGCCGTTTCAGTGACATTAGTGACAATATAGAATGCTCATTTACATGTACAGTTATTTTTTTTTTGAGTACAGACATTGTTTCAGTCTCATCTTCAAGATGCACAATCTTAGGCAATTAGTGACAACAGTCTGAAGTAAATTAGAAGAGGCTGGAGCTTTGAGCATACTAGACCTTTGCCCAAAAGTGTTTTTTAACAGAGCAGTTCTAAAAGTGACTGTATTCTGAGACCTAGGGCCCAGAGGGTTAACTGCTCTGGTAAAGAGTGAATCTATGGTTTGAGAAGGTAACCCCAATCATGATCTGTGTTAAATAAAACCCATTCATAAGTTCAGCCTATCCTCCAGGGTAAGGCATCCAACCACCCGATATAACTGGCAATGATGAAGACCTAGACAGATTTGAGACTAAATGACAGATACAGTTAAAAGTAACCTATAACCTGGCAACTAACTTTTCACTAGCACCCATGTAAACTGGTAACCCATAATCAAGTGCTGAAAATAGCAGACTATGGATTAGCAATTTAGGGATTCCAGAATTAAAAAAATCATGAATTCCTAATGGACATGACTGCAGAATGTTCTACTCTCTCCGGATATTCATTTTACCTCCACCAAAACAGAGATCTTGAAGTTCAACTATGTTCCACCCCCCTACTCTGCCTTAAATATGAGATGTGATGGGATATGTCCACTCTTAAATATCTAGGGGTTATATTAAGAACTACTAATAAACAACACATGGATAGCTATAAACCCATGCTTGGACAAATGGGGGAAGATGTGAAACGCTGGTCCTTACTATCCTTATAAATGTATGCTAGAATCCAAGCAGTAAAAATGAACCTCCCCCCAAGGCCCTTGTATTTATTTCAGTATGTCTCAGTACATTTGTCACAAAGCAGGTTTAAGGAGACTCAGACCAAGATTTTCAAATTCATCTGGGCTAATAGGAGACCACAGGTCATAAGGTCCCTTCTTATGGCAAGTGAGAAATCTGGGGGAAGAGCCATACCGAATTTGTTAGTATACTGGCTTGCAGCCCAAGTGAGATGGGCACTATTCTGGTGACACACCCCTACATGGGCACATTGGCAGGATATGGAGAGGACTTTCTTACAGGACTCCTTTGCATCTTCTTGCCTGTTTGACCCTCCTCACACAAGACCTAGTATACAAAATGACTATTCACAGCTATCCAGGTGACTCTCAAGGCTTGGGATCTGTTCTGAAAGTATGATGGGGTAAAAAAAAGAGATTTGGAGGCAATGCTGGTCCACCAAGGTCTCAGACTTTTTACCCGGCTCTACAGACCCCTGGTATAGGTGGGCAGGCAGCTCTGGGTTTTTATTGCCCAGCACAAATAATGAGGGGAGATATTATCTTTTCTTCTGAAGAATGCTCTGGGAAATCAGGATGGACCTCCAGGGATAAACTACATTATTTACAAATTCAAGCCTGTATGCAAACAAAACTAAAGCAGCGTCTAATGATTTAACTGACCCCTCATCAAATCCAACCTTAGCAGATCTTTTCTCCCTCTCAATGCCCAAGCATGCCATTTCTAAGATATACAAGTTTCTGAACTCTCAGAGGGGAAGCAGCTAGACTCATTATGATGCAGTGGGAGCAGGAGGCTGGCTTCTACTTATCGAAACAGCAGTGGAATAAGATTTGGGGGAACTCTTCCAGAGTGACGGCCTCACCATTATGGCAGGAATATTTCTGGAAGATTAAGGTGAGATTCTTTTTGACCCCCAACTAGGTTGCTAAGTGGAACCCGACCACATCTCCTTTCTGCTGGTGTTTTCCCATATATTTTTTACTTTTCCGATTATAGAATCTTTTAAACAAGAGATTATACAGAATATAGTCAACTTATTCCAAACAACAGGACCCCTGTCCTTTCATAATTTGGTACTGGGTCTCCCTCCAAAGGAAGTTAAGGGACAGAGCTCTTTATATTTGTGTCGCTGCATATAATAAAACTATCACTCGGAGCTGGTTAAATCCGCTTCCACCAACTATCACAGAATGGAAACAGATTATAGTAAACATACAAAACATGGAAGCTTTAACTTGCCAGGTGCAGAATAGGCAAGAGAAATTTGCTGAAAGATGGACAAGATGGAATGTGATACAGGGACCATAAGGAGTGGAGACTAACGGGGAGGTGACCTTGTTATTTGTATGACTTTTCTCAATTTTGTAATAATGTACACAAGTTCTTGTCAGACGGTAACTGCTCCATTATGAAAGAGATGTTTGTTTTGGAGAGATGGTGCCCCTCACGAGCAGCACCCCCCACTATAGAGCCAAGAGTATGTTTATGTTTAGAGCCCCACTTGGTTGTCTTTGACGTTTTATTAACTGGGTTTTTTTCTTTTCTGTTTATTACGATGTGAGTACACATTATCAGTTTGTAATGCATGTACATGAATTGTATTCGTTGCCCATGAGCATGAGAAGAACTGTTCATGATCTGTTCAGCAAGATATACTCTGGGAGATATGAAAGATGTATCCCTATGCCTACTTGTTGAACACCTGATGATACAACATGTTTCTGTACTCTATACAAACTGAAAATAAAGTATAAAAAAATCATCAGTTCTAAAGAGCAAACCCAGCCTCTGATGAATAGTCTTAATAAAGAATAGTTATCTACCGTACTAGTAGATCTTTTGAGAAAATCTTCTCCATTGAGCCACATCATGGAACTGTAAGTCGTCTGTATCATGGCCACCAGAAACTTTTTACAGGCGTGGGCCGTCCACGTCGATGCATCTCACTGGTGCCTATATAACGTCAGCATCCCCAGCATGCCTCAGTTCCCCACCAGAGACAAGCTCGGAGGATCATCAGCCCGGCAGTGACCGAAGCAACCAGGATCAAACCAGGCATACAGGAGACATGACAAACACCTGAGTACGGATGCTGTGGGACATCAGAGGAGAAATAGCTTGCAAGAGCAGGCAGTATAGTCACCCATCACCTGACAAGGGGGAAAGGCTGTAGCTCAATGGTGAGATTCTCTCAAAAGATCTACTGTTATGGTAGGCAAGAAAAAATTAATTTCCATAGTAATCTTGTTTTTTCTCAGTGATACTCAGGTATTCATAACTTCTGCAGTGTCCCTTTAAGACAGAGCTGCCCGGAGAGACAGAGATGGAACATATGCAAATGATGGAATCATTTTGCGCATGCCACTTTTTCAAATGCTGCCCTCTACTAACTGTCTTAGTTATAAACCCCTCAGATTTCATGGAAGCCTGAAAAGACAGGCCCACAAAGACCAAGTGTAATAACGATAATGACAATATTAATCATAATAATTATTATTGTAGGAACTCCCTTAGCACCCAAAAAGGCCTCCAACTGGAGGGCATAACATATGAAAGAATATGCCTGAATGTCAGAATCACCTGAAAAGGGGGAGCAACAATAGTGAACACAATCACAACATGTGTGCCAGAGTGTGGCACAGATACCTCTGAGAACACAGTGTTTTTAGGAGTGCAGAAGCTACTGGTTCTAGAAGGGGAGGCAGGGTGGGGAGTTATGAATACCAGAGTATCACTGGGAAGAAACAAGACTACTATGGTAAGTCATTTTTTCTTCTAACCTCAGTAACACTCGGGTATTCCTAATGTCTGCAGACTATGAAGCGGTACCTCTGGAGGTGGGCACAGAACCTACTTTGGAAACAGACTCTGCAGGACTGCTGTGCCAAACCTGGCATCACCTCTGGACTGAATATCCAGACGTAATGCTTTGTAAAGGTGTGTACTGTTTTCCAGGTAGCTACTTTACAGTTGTCCACCAGGGGAACATCCCTGGCAGTTGCTATGTTAGCAGCTGTGCCCTTTGTGGAATGGGCCCTCAACCCTGTTGGGGCTCCTTTCCAACCTTAGAACAACAAAACTGGATATGCTGTACTATCCAGCGAGAAATGGACCTTTTAGATGCTGGGTTACCCTTTCCCACATCCTCATAGGCCAGGAACAGTTGTTTTTTGTCCTGCCTATGGACTTTAGTGGTTGTCAGGTAGTAGCTAAGAGCTCTTTTGACGTCCAGACTATGGAGTTTCCTTTCACCAGAACTAGAGCGTTCAGTGAAAAAGACAGGTAAGATAATGGTTTGGTTCAAGTGGAAATCAGAAACCACTTTAGGAAGAAACTTCCTGTTTGTTACCAGGACCACTTTGTCTCTGTGGAATGAAATGTAGTCCTGTTCAATGCAGAGAGACTGGAGCTCACTGATTCTTCTGGTAGAAATCATTACTACAAGGAAAACAGTTTTTCATGCAACATATTTCAAATGAGCTGAAGACATAGGCTCACAAAGGGGGACCCATTAGCCTAGCTATACACACATTTAGGTCCCATGCAGGCATTTGTTCCCTGTGGGGGGAAGGGGGTGCAAATGGGCCAGGCCTTTAAAGAACCTTTTTGAAGATAGGGTCTGAGGCCAGGGAAACATTCTGTCCAACTGAAATGTAAGTAGATGCTGTGGCCAGGTGGATCTTTAAGGTACTGGACTGCAAGCCCAGTGAATGCAAATAGGTAAGATAGTCCAGCACAGCTGGGACACCAGCCTGTGCTGGTATCACTCCTCTGGTTGAACATCAGATAGCAAACCTTTTCCATTTTGTAGCATAGGTTTTCTTAGTGGATGGCTTCCTGTAACTCCCTAAAATGTCCAAGACACTTTCAGAAAGATGAAAGCCTGCATATTCTAGGTTCTCAAGAGCCTTGCTTTGAGCCTGAGTGACTTGAGGTTTGGGTACAGGAGCCTCCCCTGGTTGGAGGTTAGTAGATTGTGCCTCCAAGGAAGGTGTATTGGCTCAGCCACAGACATGGAGAATAGCAGAGAGTAATATGGCTGCCTGGCCAAGTCTGGTGCTATCAAGATTACCGACATTGACTGGGACCTGAGCTTGAGCAGTTCTCTGTACACCAGAGGGAAGGAAGGAAGGAAAGGCATACAGGTGCTTGCCTGACCAATTCAGAGCCAAAGCATCAAAAGGGGATTGTTGCCTGATCTGGTGGTCTGCAATAATACTGTGGCAGGCGGTGGTTCTGGTGGGACCCAAACAAGATTACCTCTAGGGAGCACCACCTGACTGTTCAAGGCCCATTCATGGTGGGCCTGGTTGATTTGACTCAGGGTATTTGCCAAGGTATTGTCCTTGCCTGGCAGATAAATGGCCTGCAGGTTAATTCCCAAGAAATACGCTAGACTCCATATTTTCATGACTTCCATGCAGGGAGGGCTTAACCTTGTCCCTTCCTGCTTGTTTATGTAGACACTGTGATGGTATTGTCTGTTCTGACCTGCACCACCTTTCCCTGCACTAGCTGTGTGAAAGCCTTTAGTGCCAGTACCACTGCTCTTTAGCTCCAGGAGGTTCATGTGCAGGAGTGACTCTGCACTTGACTATGTGCACTGGGTGGTGTGAACCCCCATATGAGCACCCCACCCTAGTAGAGATGCATCTGTTGTCAGAACAACTGATGAAGACTCTTGCTGAAAAGGAACCCCTTCCCTTAGGTTGGTTTCTTCTTTCCTCCATTGGAGGGCCTGTAACAATGTTTTTTGTTACTGGAATTAGTTTTGAGAGAAAATCCATTCTCTGACACCAGTGTGCCCCGAGGTGAAACTGAATGTCCCTCATCTGGAACCTGGATTCCAGGCCTGTGCCAGTGGCGGCTGCCATGAGGCCCAGTAGCTGAAGAAACCGTCTTGCAGTTTTTGGTTTATTCAGGCTGAATACTGTGGAATACTTCTTGCCCTGCCTTGCAGCGTATTTAGCTCTGCTCCCATGAACTGCAGTGCTTGAGTAGGCTGAAGGACAGACTGTTTTAGATTTATCAGGAACCCTAGAGACTCCAGGAGCTCCTGGGTAAGTTGCAGATGCTCCTTCACTTGCTGGGGTGATTGCCCACCACCAATCAGTCGCCTAGGTATGGGAAAACTGACACCTTGTGTTCAAACATGTGCCACAACCACTGCCCAGCACTTTGTGAGCACTCTTGGAGCTGAAGTAAGACCGAAAGGCAGGGCTGAAAACTGGTAGTGACCTGATGGGAGTCTGAATCGGAGGTATTTTCTGTGAGATTCCCCTATGGGGATATGGAAATAGGCATCTTTTAGGTCCAGTGATGTCAATCAGTCCCCTTTTTGGAGCGTTGGCAGAATCAGTGCTAAAGTCACCATTTTGAACTTCGGTTTTGTCATATGCCTGTTTAGTACCCTGAAGTCTAAGACAGGCCACCACTCCCCATTTTGCTTTGTGGTAAGGAAGTTATCTTTTTCCAGGAGCTTTCACTCTACTTTTGTAGGTGGTTTGAAAACTTTTGTTGCTTGAAGGAATTTGAAACTCTGAGACAATCCCCAACTCACTACATCCAGGACCCACGCGTCTGTGGTGATTTTTTGCCAAGACTGGAAAACGTGAGTCAGCCTGCCTCCTACAGGTAGTGGGGAGGCGGTCTGGGGAGACACGTCAGGGTGTCAGGTGTCTGCTTTGTTTGGGTCTGGGCATGGGACTGGGAACCATGCATGGAACCCCTTATGCCTCTGTCCCTGAAGTACCCCTGCTGTGGGTACTGCTGATACTGAGGCGCAGCCCTGGCCTGATAAAGGCTTGCTGTGAAATGATCTGCTTCTGCCTCCCTTCCATAGGTTTTAGTGGATGGGGAAGCCCTTTCTTTTTGCAGAATTGCTTCTGTAGGTGGTTTTGTATTCATCCACCTTTTTCACCTTGGTTTGGGTATCCTGAGTGAGGTTTGTGGCTCGCAGCTAGGCAAACCTCCTCAGAACCACTCTATTTGCCATCCATCTCATCTGGCAGCAGTGTCAGAGTAAGCAGCCATTTGAAACTGGTATTTGGCTGCTTCCACACCAAATTTAGCTGTTTCAGCTAGATTATCCGATGGGGGAGTCTGGGCTTTGACTGCCATAGCAAGGGCAGACTGCCATAGTGACTTTTGTTATTGAGGAGCATAGGCTTGAAAGCTTGCCTGTCTGATGGCCAAGGAAGCTAATAAATATCCTTTTTTTTTTGGCCATGCTGTCAATTTTCCTGGAATCCTTGTCAGGAAGATAGGATGCCAGGGATACCTTTGCCTTGTCACAGGCTGCCACTTGTACCACTCCCTGGTGGACAGGGTGGGAGTATAAAAATTCACCTCCCTGTCCAGCTGATATGTCTTATCCAGTCTGTTATCAAGAGGGGGAACAGAGCTTGCAGTTTGTAAAATCTTTAAAGTATCTTTCTTGAAGAATTTATTTACAGGAAAGAGAAGCTTTTTAGTGGGTGTCAGCACCATCATTTCCAAGTATTCAACTTCCTCCTCACCCTCAATCACTTAACTGGTGGTAATGTCTAAAGCATCCACCATTCTTCTCACAAATGTTAAGTGTGAGGAAAAAAACCTCAGATGCTCTGTAGGGAGAACCAAACTCCTGTTCAGGGAACACCACAGTCCTCCATTTCACCATATACTCCCTCTTAAATAACAGGAAGATTGAGCAGAGGAGACAAACTGCTTTGTAGGGGTCTGCTGCTGAGCGGCAGACAGCCCTTGTAAGCATGAATGACCCTAAAGGCCTCTGCAATTTCTTCAGGAGTTGGCAGGCTTTATAGCAGGCACAGAAGTCCTTGAATGCTGTCCAGCAAGGGGTCTGTGTGCTTAGTTTACTTTGATTTCTTTGAGGGAACCGGGGAGTCAGACAGTTCGGCAAGCCTCTTAGAAACTGCTTGTATACCCATCTCAGGGGGTAGCAGTTACAGTAGTAGTAGTTGTGGTTTCACCCACAGTAATTTAGGGTGTTGGCTGGTCAGAGCTTAAGGTACTATTAGGTGGTGACAGTTTTCTCTTTAGCCTTATCCAGGTATTTTTCCAATAGTTTTCTCAAGACATGTATGCAGATTTCACTCTGCTTTTAATGTTCATGTCTTAGCAAAATTTCACTACACTCAATACACGGTTTGAAACCGGGATCACCATTTTTTCTTCTCAATGTTTCTGACATTCTCAATGTAAAACTGATAAAAGTTGCAACCGCTAAAAAATGTTTAAATGTAAAGTTTATTTAGCAGTTGCGGTCAGTTCCGGAACCAATGAAGAAGCGATCGGAACTCAGGAACCGAGGTAAAAGTGAATCGAGGCTATAGGTTCAGGAAACAGTATTAGCAGTTCTAGAAACAAGTTAAATTTATAAAATTAAACATAACTAACAGAGTTTTTTAGTCAGAAAACTCCAATTAATATAAAATAAACCTTGGTTTATCCCCAGGTATATCAAACTGGGAGAAAGCGAGAAAACATACAATTTAAACACTAAAACTATGGTTTAACTTAAAATTATGAAAAATAAAAGGCAGAAATTAAATGTAAATAATACTTGTATATATTTTGTAAGTTTTCTTACGTCAGAACAAGATGATGAGGAGAGGATCTCCGAGTATCTAGTCTTGACAGGCGGAGAGAAAAATCTGAGGGGTTTAGAGCTAAGGCAGTTAAGTGGAGGGCAACATTTAAAAAAGTGACATGTGCAAAAGATTCCATCATTTCTATATGTTCCATCTCTCCGGGCAGCTCTATCTTAAATGGACACTGCAGAAGTTAGAAATACCTGAGTATTACTGGGGACAGAACTATCTTTTTCAAGGATATCTCCCTCCATTAAGCCACATCATGGAACAATTTCCAAGCACAACCAAGCTCTGAGGGAGTATGGCAGGACCTACTGATCCTAAGTGAGGAGGCCCTGCAGAACATTAAGGCCAAAGCTGGCAAGTCCACGAAAGACAATGTCCAGACTGTAGTGTTTAGTGAATGTATGAACAGTACTCGAAGTGGCAGCAGCACAAATGTCAGCAGCAGACACATTCTGAAAACAAGCCACTGAGGTAGCCACCCCTCAGGTGGAATGAGCATGTACAGGACCAGGAAGCTGCTTACCACGCTTCAGGTAACAAAACATAATGCAACTGGTCACCCATTTGCACAAGCCTCGTTTAGAAACTGGTGACCCAACCATTGGGGGGGGGTGGCAAAAGCAATAAACAGTAAAGAGGATTTTCTACAATCCTTAGTACGATCCAGGTACCAACACTGTGTCCTACGAACATCAAGTATGTGTAAGCGACACTCCCCACTATTTGTGGTAGAGGAAAAGCAAATAGGCAGGTCTATGGTATGATTTAGTGTTCTCTTAGGCACAACCTTTGGAAGAAAACATGGACTGGTACGTAATGCGACCCCATCCCTGTGAAAAATAATAAATGGGGATCTGGGACCAGAGCATGCAACTCTTATATATGTAGGCATCTAGCAGACATCATAGCCACTAGAAAGTGTTTTCTAAGACAGAAATTACAGTTCACAAGTAGCCACAGGCTCAAAGTGAGGCACAGTGAGGGTCTCCAAGACCAATTTAAAATCCCACAATGGAACCGGATTGCGGACCAGGGGGGTGCAAAAGGAGGATGCTTCTTTGGAATCTCTAGGAAACTTCCAACTGGGCCACTGTCTTGCCCTCTGACAGAGCATGAAAAGCCAACAAAGTAGCCAGGTGGACCTTTACGGAAGAATACCCTAGTCCTGAGCCCTTTAGGGACAATAGGTAGTCCAGAATTTTAGGAACTGGACATGTAAAGGAATTCAGCCCATGCCCAATACACTACATAACGTAAAACATTTCAATTTCTGTGAATAAGTGCACTGGGTAGATGGCTTTCTAGCCACCAAGAGCACATCAACCACCACCGGGGAAACCCCAAAGTGGCAGAGCTCTACATCCTCAGGAGCCATGTGTTAAGGTGCAGGGACTGAAGATCAGGTGCACCAGAAACCCTGCTCCTGTGTCAGAAGTCTGGCTTGCACAGAGAGAGAGAGAGTGGGACATGAGGTTCCATCACTAACTGCTGAAGAAGTGGGAACCAAATTTGTCTGGGCTGGTGAAGAGACACCAGAATCAAGGTGGCATTCTCAGCCCACAGCTTCACCAGAACCCTCTGTATGAGAGGGAGTGGGAGAAAAGCAAACAGAAATCTCCCTTTTCAAGAGAAGGACAATGTGCCTCGCCCCAAAAAAAACAGCCTGGAGCGAGCGAACAGAAACACAGAAGTTTTGCGCTGTATTGAGATAAACAGGCCTATGTCCGGAAAACCCAATTTTTCGAACAGGCTGTCCAAGAGTTCCTATTCATGGCAGAGTGCAGTGGATCAACTGAGGTGATCTGCAAGTACGTTTAACATCCTGGGGAGGAACACCACTGACTGAAATAAATCATGTTCCACTGCACAGTGCCAAACTCTCACTGTTTCTCTGCAGAGAGCATATGAATGAATGCTGTACTGTCGATTGATATAGTACATTACCAACATATTGTCTGTGCAGATCAACAGCAGATTCCCTGAAAGGAGGGCAGTAAAGGTCTGTAGGCCACATAGAACAGCCATAATCTCCAGAGTGTTGCTTTGAAGTCCCATATCTAGAGGGCCCCATTTGCCCTGGGCCTTGAAGGGTCCCAGATGAATCCCGCCAATCCGTTCGAGGCATCTGTGGTCATAACCAGCAGAGACATGGGCCACAGGAACAGCGACCCTTTCTCCAGGTTGGATCCAGCCAGCCAGCAGGGTAGGGAATGAAGGAGAGAAGCAGTGACCTGTATCAGGTGCTCCAAGTTGTCTGAGCGCTGCACCCAATACATCCAGAAGAACCACTGCAGAATCCTCATATGGAGGTGGCCATCTAAACTGTCAGGATGGCAGCAGTCATCAGACCTATCAGTCTTATGAGACAATCACTGGATGTCACCAGCTTTACTAGTGCCATGGCATGGTCAGAGGGCAGAAATGCCCAACCCAAACTAGTGTCCAGTATGGCTCCAATGTACTGGAGCACCTGTAAAGGGGTAAGGACAAACTTTGGTTCGCTGACTAATATGGCCAGCTGGTCCAACAGTTGCCTGGTTCAAAACAGGGTGTACTCTATCGCTTCCTGTGATGGGGCTTTTAACAGGTAACTATCTATATAAGTGAAGACAAAAGACCTTCCCTGAAGAGGGCCTCTGCTACAGCTGCAAATACATTGGTAAAGACATGCGGAACAGAGCACAAGCCAGAGGGCAAAATACAAAACAGGAAGTGAGAGCCCTAAAACATGAATTGCAGATACTTTCTGTTAGACTTCCTGATCCTGACATGAAGGTAAGCAACCTTAATGTCCAGTGTGACCAACCAGATCCCTTTTACCAGTAGGGGCAATAGGGACTGCATGGATATCATTCTGAACTTCTTGTATTCTGTGTACAAATTCAGATTCCTGAGGTCTAATACTGGCCTTAACTCCCCGTTCCTCTCAGGAACCATAAAGTACCAGAACTAAAATCCTTGACTTATTTCTGCAGCTAGGACCAACTCCACAGCCTTTTTGTGGAAGAGGGACTGAACCTCCTTCAGCAGAAAGGCAAGATGTCCTTGAGGATAACGTCTGGCAACAGGGGAGTTAAATGGACGAACAGTAAGGTGCTCAAGGTCATGCCCATGCTGAACAACCTCCAGAAACCTAGCAACCGTAGTGATCTCCCTCCATTTTGATAACAGGGAGACACAGTTTCCTACAATTACCAAATGAGGCAGTGAGTCTGGAAGCCAGGGAAGGGAATCAGAAAGCGCCGGGGCAGTGGGAGTGCTGGTAATGGTTTGGCCTTTTGTAAGTCTGGCATGGGCACTATGGGGCAGGTTTGGAGTATGGGAGGTAGAGGGCTAAGACATCTGTGATCTACGGCTAGCTCTTCTGGTATAACCTCAGGCACAACAGGCATAGGGCCTACGAAAAGAACCATGACACCGTCCTCTGGGCTTGGGGTTCAAAGTGTGCAGTGGTTGGAGAATCATCTTTGAAGTCTGCAGATACCTTTAAGTATTTGCTACATCATTACCAAACAGTTGCTTTCCTCAGAAGGGAGCGTTCATTGCAGACTATTGCACATTAGAGGGAAAAACAGTCACACAACACCAGGAGTGGCAGCAAATACACATTCCAGAGGCAGCAGCCCTGTCAGCAGCATCATAGGCTGATCTCAGGAAATGCTCACTTGCCTCTTGTCCATTAGCAATTGTTTGTTAAACCAATATTTTGTCCTGGCCCTCAAGCAATTTATCATCCAAAGTGCCTTAGTCTTTCAAAGGCAATTTTGACATTTAATCATATATCTCTCACAGTTTGCAATTCTTAGGCCTAGGGTAGCTGAGGCAAAAGTCCTCTTACACATTACATCCACCTTCCTTGATTCCTTGTCAGAAGGGTGGTAGCTCAAGTGTTTTGGTACTTTAGAACTATTGTGAGCTGCCATATCTACCACAGAGTCTGTTTCGAATGGTGAAGAACAACATGGTGTTGCAGTAGTGGCTGGACATTGTTTATCTGCCTTCCTGGGAATGGCAAGCAATTGTGCAGGCCCATGCTAGGCAGCCAAAGTCACATCCTCTAAAGCAGAATGCACCAGAGGAATAAATCACTGTAGGAAAGGCTGAAACTTCCAAAAACACAAAGGTATCCCCTGGAAGAATCTTCTTCTTGACACTGGAACCCCAGTTCATTTATTTATTTATTTGTTTTTTTTTGTTGACCAGGTAAGGTGCACTAGTCATAGCAATGACTATTTTCAGGCACGACACGGGAGGTTACAGAACAAAACGTTGGAAGCAGTGACAGTAAAATAATTACTGTACATAGACAATTTTTGAGGAGCTAAAAATACAGTACAAGCATGAGAAATACGCAAAAGGTAGGGTAAAATACAATACAGTTTCAAAATAGGAAGGCAACATAAGTAAGTTCATAAGAGCACAAGCCAGAACATTTAGGGTAGGTTGAAGACAGTGGTGACTGTACACACTATAACAGCCATATAGGATAGATATAGGAGAGCTAGGAATTGAATAGGAGTAGGGATGCCAGATAAGGAGGGTAGGATGGAATAGAGAACTGAGGAAAGATAGGAGGAGTGGACCAAAAGTGAACCAAGGTAGGACAATCAAGTACCAGGAGGAAAAGTGCAGAGCATATTAATTGGGGCCTGATCGGAGAGAGAATGGCAATGGAGGGCAGTGTTACGAGAGGGACAGGGGCTAGGGAGGTTCAAAACAGGAGCAAGAACAGGAATCCGCAAGATGATCACATAGCAATTTTTTGAGGGAGATCTGGGATGAAGCTAACCGTATGGTCAGCAGGAGGGAGTTCCAGTACTGAGGGGCATAACAAGGAAAAAGCGCTTGCACCTTTGGAGGAGTTACGTCTGGGGATGTGGACAGGGGCACTGTCTGCCGAGCATAGACAATAGATAGATGTCTGGTTGCGAAATAGGCCCGCCAGGGGCTTGAGTTTATGTGAGGGATGGGATCAAATGCACAAGGTACGAGGGAGAAGAAAGGAGAACAGAGGCAATCTGGCAGCAACTCCTAGACTCATGGGGTAGGAAAGTGAGGTTTGGGGTGATATACAGACTGCCATCCCAGTCTGAGGAGCTTGATAGGGAGTTAGCGGGACAAATCAAAAAGGTATGTAGAAAAGGGAAGGTGGTCATTGTGGGGGATTTCAAATTGCCAGGGGTTAACTTGAGCATTCCGGTCACCTCCAGTGCTAGGGAGCAAGTGCTCTTGGATGCGATCCAGGAGGATCTCATGACAGTTGGTTAATGTACCTACTAGGCTAAAGAACACTTTAGATCTGGTACTGTTGAATGGAGAGGCAGTGAGGGAAATAAAGGCAGAGGACCCACTAGCTGACAGCGATCACCAAACTGTGTGGTTTAATATCACGATGTGTGGGGAGCCAGATAAATCAGTTACTTGGGTGGTAAACTTCAGCGGCGTGGACTTTGGGAGGATGCAGGAAGTACTGAAAGGAAAACGGGAGGGCATAAGGCAGGAGATGGACATGGAGCAGAAATGGGATATTATTAAAACGGGTGGTTACAGAGGCAATAGAAGCCTGCACCAAGGCACAGAGTAAGAGGAGCAGAGCAAGAAAACAATGCTGGTTGAACAGCGAGGTTGTGGAGGTGGTGAGGGCAAAACAAGCGGCGCACCAGAGGTTTAGGAGGACAGGGAAGGAAGTGGACGGAGAGGAATATGCAAGATGGTCCACGGAGGTGACTAGAAGAGTGAGAGAAGCCAAGGTCAAGAGGGAGCCGAGATTAGCACAGGGAATCAATGGGGGGAAGGTGAGAAGAACAGGTTACTCACCTGTAACAGTAGTTCTAGGAGAGGTATATGTTGTTCATCCACACTGTTTGGCATTGTCCCTTTCCTCTTTAAATCTGCTGGAAGTCTTAAAGCTGGCTCCTCCCACCCACCCGGGTGGTATATACCTCGGCTCCGCCCCAAGACATCAGATCTTAGCCCGCTGGATGCCAGAATATGTGCATCCGCAACTGTGGAGGTTGGGTGGGTCCATGTGGATGAACAACATATACCACTCCTAGAACTACTGCTACAGGTGAGTAACCTGCTCTTCTAGGAGCGCGGATGTGTTGTTCATCCACACTGTTTGGCAGACTCCAAGCAGTTCTCCGGGAAGAGGGAGGCAAGGTGCACAACCCCTACTTAGGAAACAGAGATTGGAGAACCGAGGCCCCAAAACCAGCATCCCAGCGTGACTCAAGGTCGATGTGGTAGTGGGTAATGAAGGTTTTTGCTGACTTCCAGGTAGCAGCCCGACAGATTTCTTGGATAGGGATGTCCCTGGAAGCAGCCATTGAAGCAGCACCATGGTGGGTAGAATGGGCTCTTTTCCCTCTGGGAGGCTCCTTGCCCACAAACTCATAGCACAGACCTATAAATGATGTAATCCATCTTGCTATGGTCCGTTTGGCTGCAGGTCTGCCAGAAGCGGCTTTAGCATACGTGACAAACAGCTGGCGAACCTCTCCACAAATTTCTGCCGTCCGCTCCTTATAACAGAAGAGTGCACGTCTCAGGTCCAAGGTATGGAGCCTGTACTCAGCGTCCGAGGTGTAATTCGGGTAGTATACCGGCAGAGCCAACACCTGGTTAACTCACTGTCTCCTAGCAGACCCCTGTAGTCGTCAGTAAAAAAACACTGGTGTGTCCTGAGGACGTCTGCAGAAGTCTGCTACTGACTCCCAGTGTGCCCATGCAACGTCTGGAGAAGTCACATATATTTTAATATATATAGTGTAACAGAATATAATATATATTTGACTGCATAGCACCGTTGGCAAGGTAATTTATGCTGAACAACTCTGTCACTGATATTTTTGCAATCATTTTATACTTACGAGTTATTTGCATTTGTTTATAGTATGGTGTGTATGGCTTATGTTGCCTGTTTTAGTGAAAATATTTTTTTTTGCTGTTTCAACCAGCTTAAAAAAAAATTACATATTATTATTTGCATACCACCATTGGGAAGGTAATTTTGTGCTGAACAACTTTGCCACTGATATTTTGTGTATACCATGTATACTTTAGGAGTTATTCACATTTGTTTATGGCATGGTGTGTATGGCTGACATGTTTTCCATCAAGATTCACCTAAGCAGCATGAATAAAATTCACTTTTTTGGCACTTCAGCAGGTATAAAATAAAAACTATTGATTACAACTGGTTGCATAGCACAATTGGAAAGGCATTTTTGTGCTAATCAACTTTCATGCTTATACTTTGTGTGTATCATGTATACTTTTGGAGTTATACACATTTGTTTATGATATGGTGTGTGTGTGGTTGAGATTTCACCCTCAAATCTCACCAAAGCACCTTGACTAAAATGGGGAAAAAATTACGTTTTATAGTAAAAATATATCTTTTTTAACTAACACAATATTAAAACACCATCTAATGTCTGTATGCTTAATTTGGTGTTGATATTTTACATATTTTCCAACAAAAAATTGCTTATGTTGCCTTTTTTTAGTGAAAAAAATATTTAGTTTGCTCTTTCGACCAGCATAGAAGAAAAAAAAAAAAAAAAATTACTTATTATTACATGCATGCCACCATTGGAAAGGCAATTTTGTGCTGAATAACTAAGCCACTCATACTTTGTGTCTAGCATGTACAATTATTGAGCTATTAGCATTTGTTCGCAACATGATGACTATGGCTTGATTTTGCTTAGAAAGGCCCAGGATTCACTGTTAAAAGTATACAGGAGATTCAGGAGGCAAGTGGTGTAATCTCAGAGTTAGCCTGTGGAGGCAATGAGTTAAGGTGAAACTCTGACACCAACTTCGGAAGGAATTTCGGGGTGGGGGCACAGAACAACTTTGTCCCTGTGAAAGACCAGATAAGGGGAGTCCACCGAAAGCGCCTGGAGCTCCACTGTCCTTCTGGCTGACGTGATAGCCACCAGGAAGGTCGTCTTCCACAAGTGACACAGCTCACACTTGTGCATGGGTTCGAATGGCTTGTCCATGAGCTTTGCCAAAACCAGCAGCAGATCCCACGGAGGTGGAGGTTCATGCACAGTGGGGATATGTGAACCAGGCCTTTGAAGAAGCGCCAGACCACTGTCTCCTGTGCCAATGTCGGCTGACTGGCCCACGCCAGGTAAGCAGAAATGGCTGCCAGATGCACCCTAAGGGTCGATGACTGTAGACCTCCTTTGGAGAGATACCAAAGGCACTCAAGAATGTTGGCCACATAACAGGATAAGGGGGTCCAAACCCTTACCCTAACACCAAATGGAAAATTTCTTTCATTTGAAGGCATAACATTTCCTGGTCTATTCCTTTCGGGATGCCTCCACCACGGTGTAGACATCTTCGGAAAGACCCAAAGCCTGGAAATCTAGCCACTCAGGTACCAGGCTGTGAGGTGCAGGGACTTAAGGTCCGGATGGAAGACCTTCCCCTGGTTCAAAGATATCAGGTCCGGGCATGTGAAAAGTGGCTCTGGGGGCCTGCAGCTGAGGCTGAGGAGATCTAGGTACCAGAACTGGCACAGTCAGTCTGGGGCTACTAGGATCACCTTCGCCTTGTCCCTCCTCACCTTGTGGATCAAGGAAAATAGAGGGAAGGTGTAGAGGAGGCCTGGGGTCCATGGCCTCAAGAAGGGATCTCCCTGCAGCAAGTCCTGCTGAGGGGGGAGGCGGGTATGATACAGCCTCAGCTTGGAGTTTTCCCTAGAGGCAATCAGGTCCACCATTGGTTTACCCCAACGGGAGAACAGGCTTTAAGCTACCTCTGGATGGAGAGACCACTCATAGGGTGTCTGACCTATGCGGTTGAGAGCATCCGCCAGCTGGTTCGAGGCTCCTGCCACATGGATGGCTAGGAGATCTGCCTCCAACCGGCTCACGAGGGTCCAGAAGTGGAGCGCCTCCTTGTACAGCAGACGGGAGTGCGTGCTGCCCTGTTTGTTGACGTAGTACATGGTCATGGTATTGTCCGTTTGGACTTGAACCACTTGATCCTGGAGCTGAGGAGTGAAAGCTGACAGTGCCAGTCTGACTGCACTGAGCTCCAACAGGCTGATGTGGCATCAGGACTCCTCAGGGGTCCAGAGCCCATGGACTCTGTTGTCCCCCATGTGGGCTCCCCAGCCCATGAGAGAGGCATCAGTCGTGAGGAAGACCGTCGGCACGGGGCAGACAAATGGGATCCCTTCCTGCATCCGGTCTGGGCCGGTCCACCACTGGAGAGCTCCCATATCTTCTGGGTTACAGTGATCAGCTGATCGAAGTGACAGTAGTGCTGAGTCCACTGGGCGGCCAGCTCACATTGAAGGGGGCACATGTGCAACCTGGCCCAATGGACCATGAAGGTGCATGCCGCCATGTAACCTAGAAGGCGCAGAAAGTCCCGGGCAGGGTGCAAGTGCCCAACCACAAATGATTGGGCAAAGGAGGAAAGAACCTTCACCCTGTCCGCATGGAGCCAAGCTCTGGCTCAACTAGAGTCAAGCTCTGCCCCAATGAAGCCCATCACCTGAGAAGGCATGAGTTTCGACCTGGCCTCGTTGATCTGGAGGCCGAGTTGGGAGTAGGTTTGGAGGGCCAGATCCCTAGACCTCTCCACCTCCTAATGGGTGGAACCTGCCAAGAGCCAATCGTCAAGATAAGGGCAGATTCTGACTCCTCAATGCCAAAGGTGGGCCACCACCACTGCAATACATTTGGTGAAGACCCATGGGGCCGATGACAGGCCGAACGGCATGGCTCGGAACTCGTACAGGGTCCCTTCGACCCTGAAGTGGAGAAATCGCTGATGGGACAGATGGATTGGGACATGGAAGAACGCGTCCTGTAGATCCAGTGAACAGAACCACATGTTTCGCTGCAGAGATGGTATGATCTGGTTGAGAGTGACCATCCGAAAGGTGCAAGACCTGAGAAACTAATTCAGGTTGTCGAAATCTAGAATGGGACACCAACCCCCTGTCCGCTTGGACACCAGGAAGTACCTGGAGACAAAGCCTGGGTCTGTTGGAGGATCCGGCACTGGAGATACTGCCTCCTTGCGGAGAAGCTGAGCTACGTCGTCTCAAGAGCCGACTGGGTGTCACAGTAATCTGTTCATCGGTGCGGACAGCTGGAGGCTACTGGTATTCAGAGGCAGTCCCTGACCGACCACTTTGAGAACCCACCTGTCCGAAGTGATAGCGGACCAAGCGGAAAGGAAGTGGCAGAGCTGACGCCCCCATGGGAGGATCCAGAGCTGGCGTGATGGGTATAGGGGTGGCAACTGCCAACCTGTCACTGAGTAGGCTTAGAGGAGGAGGAGGAGGCTTGAGCCTGCTGCTGATGATGCTGCTGCTGCTGACCTCCTTGGTAGGAGGGCTGCCAAACCACAAGGGAAGACAATGTCGAAAGTGCTTATTCTTCTTCTGCTGGTTCTTGCCCGAAGAACCCTTAGCAGAAGTGGCATCCAAGGTGGTGTTGGACTGCTCTATGCGCTGTAGGTGACCAGCAACTCCTGGACTGAACAGGTCGGTTCCCAGGAAAGGCACATCAGCCAACTTGTGCTGAATATCCACTGGGAAGGAGTAAAGTCTCAGCCAAGCCCTGCGGCGAGAAGCCACTGCGGCGGCCATCAAGCCGTCTGGAGCTGCTGTTTGGCAACAGCACAGCCCTGGTCACGAACCTGTTTGACCGTGGTCTGCATGTCCGCGGGGAGATGAGGGATGACTTCGACTAATGCTGCAAGAAGAGCATGAGAAAAGTGTGCCATAATGACTGCCGAGCTGGCCTGATGAAGGCCCAAAGAAGAGGCTGCATAGACCTTTCGGGCAGTGTGGTCCATATTTTTGGACTCTTTGTCTAAAGGTCGGACAGTGTCTGCCAAACTGCCAGTACGTCTGAATACGGAGGCGGTCACCAGGCTCTCGGCCGAAGGGTGCTCCGTGAACCCCGCAAGGGACCCCATGGGCACCGCGTACTTGCGGGCAGACGGTGCTGGGCATAAGGCAGGGTGCTGCCAAAGTTCAAGTGCCGGGCCAACAATGGCTTCAGCCACTGGAAAGGCCTCCGACGAAGTATCCCCTCTCTTCAAAATATCTGAGAGAGGGTACTCCGCCTTTTTTTGGACAGGTTCCAGGGACATTCCGGTGGAGTTAGAAATGAGACGGAGAATCCCTTGGAAGGAGGAAGGGCCTTCCTCCATCCCCATGCCAATGGACTACTCATCATCCCCTGGATGCAAGTGCAGCTCGATGACATCCAAATCCTAAGAGTCGTGATACAGCAGTCTACTGCCTAAATCACCCTTGATCCTCCGAGGGAGGTGCGGGGTGACCGTAACCAACAAGACGCCGGGGAAGGCCGGTGTCTGGTCAGTCCTCTTTCAAGGGAGCCCCTCCCTAAGGCTGCTTAGGTGGCAGTTCCACCGGAATAGGTGGAGAGACCGGAATAGGTGGAGAGACCGGAATAGGCTGAACTGGAAGACGGGCCAGCCCCATGGGTGGAGGAACCAGGGACTTTGGTTCCGGAGGGGTCAGCTTTGGCCTGGGAGGAGAAAGTCAAGTAATGGCCGGGGTGGGCGGCGGAGCCGGCCTCTGTCCAGTCAGGAACAGCTGTTGCCACATAAGATCCTCATAGCGCCGACGGACTTTCTGATAGAGCCTCTCCTTGTCCAAGGAGGATGAGGACCTGTGGTGTAGCCTCTTCGAGCGCTTATGGTTCTTCCTCAGTCGTTCAGCCAAGGGGGTCCTGGACCATGACCGAGATACGGGAGGCTGACTCGGTCGATCGGGAGACACCGGCGTGATCGGTAAAATCCTCTGGTCAGGAACCAGGTCCTTGATGGGGACACCAGCGGGCTGGGTCTCCTCATCCAGAAATACCAGGACCGGAGTCCGTTCTAGTGAGTCGTCGGCACCGGCCAGAGACAAAGGGTTGATCGGACTGAGGATAATTTCGACCTCGTCAGCCACTTCCTCGGTCCCCTGGCCAGAGGGAAGATCCGTGAAGCCGGCAGCCGAGAATGCGATCACGTCAGAGGTCGAGACCACATGTTCCTGGGACATGGACCTTTCTCGGTCCCAAGAATGTCTTCGCCGGGACGAAGACAATGGGTCCTTATCCCTCTTCCAAGAGCTAGAGGAATGCGAGCCCGAGGGTGCCTCTCCCCTGGTGGGGAGAGACTGGCACATCTCCTTAAAGGATCCTGTAAAGGTGGAGCACAGGTTCAGCGGAACCAAGAAGCTTCGATTGACCAAAGCGCGAGAGGTTTCTTCCTCAAATGCCTTCATCTGTTCCAGCTGATCGGCGGAGCCCGCAGCAGTGGACACCACTCACCTAGCCTCCTTCGACTTCACTGGAGGGTTCCTTTTTTCCGGTCTCTCCAGTTTCAGGCATGCCTTGTGGTTATCCAGGACATTGGGATGGAAGGCCAAGCAAAAGCTACACGACGAGGTGTCATGGCCGACACCTCAGCAGTAGACGCACGTGAGGTGGGGATCGGTGCACGACATCTTCTGGTCAAGAGAGACACCGCAAATCCCGGGGAAGATTTCTCCTCCATGATCGATGCAGCAAAAGTGCAATCGCCAACTCAAATGAGTTTAGGCTTCAGTAAAACCGACAGTTTGAAAGCCAGGGCCTACCAAATGCAAGAGCACGAGGGAGGCAACCTGCACCTTCCAGCGGAAAGGAAGATCTGACGTCATGGGGCAAAGCCGAGGTATATAACACCCGGGTGGGTGGGAGAAGCCAGCTTGAAAACTTCCGGCAGATTTAAAGGGGAAAGGGACAATGCCAAACAGTGTGGATGAACATATCCATGCTGATGGAAAGACTTTTTCAGATACATCAGGGAAAAAAGGAAGTGCAAAGAGACAATAGTGAGGATAAAAAGGGGTAGGGAGTGGATGGAAAAGTGGGAGGAGCAGGCAGAAGCACTGAATAAATACTTTTGCTCAGTGTTCACGGAAGAAAGGAGGGACCACTACCAGCATGGGCTGGGAGGGTGGACGGGGAGAGGAGGCGACAGATGGAAGAATTGAGGGAGGCAGAGTCCTAGAGGGACTGAGGGCACTGAAGGTAGACAAGGCACCAGGGCCGGATGGTATCCATCTCAGGGTGCTGAGGGAGATGGCGGAGCCACTGGCAGATCTGTACAGCACCTCACTGGAGTCGGGATGTGTGCCACTGGACTGGAGGATGGCACATGTAGTACCATTACACAAGAGCAGGCCAATGGATGAACCGGGAAATTATCGTCTGGTAAGTCTCACCTCCATAGTGTGCAAACTCATGTAAACGATACTAAAGGAAAGATTGGTGTAGTACCTGGAGGACAATGGCCTTCAGGTTGTAAAGCAGCATGGATTTGTTTCAGGGAAGTCTTGTCAAACCAACCTCACACAATATTATGACTGGGTGACAGGTGAGCTGGATAAGGGTCATGCGGTGGATGTTCTTTACTTGGACATCAGCAAGGCCTTCGATTTGGTTTCCCTTATGGGCAGCTTGGGGAGAAGCTAACTGGTGTAGGGGCAGGGGCAAAAATGATAAACTGGATTACAAGCTGGCTGAGTGGCAGGCTGCAACGGGTGGTGGCGAGAGGGGAGCTCTCAGCTGCAAGGTCGGTGACAAGTGGGATGCCACAGGGCTCTCTGTTGGGGCCAGTACTGTTTGGGCTCTTCATATCAGACATTGCACATGGGGTGGTGAGCAAGGTAAGCCTGTTCACTGACGACACCAAAACTGGAGCAGTGGTGGATGAAGAGGAGGGATGGAACAGTTGCAGGGGGACATACGCAAGCTAGAGGAGTGGTCAGAGAGGTGGCAGCTGGGGTTCAATGCAAAGAAGTTTAAGGTTATGCAATTGGGGGGTTAAGAACCCAAGGAGAGAATACTGGCTGGGGGGGGGTTAAGCTGGGGATCACTGAGAGGAGAAGGACCTAGGGGTAATAACAGGGACCATGAACAACACCGCCGAGTGCAGGAGAGCGTCATGTAAAGCGAACAAAAATGCTGGGGTGCATAGTGAGGGGGGTTTCATCAAGGCATAGAGAGGTGATCTTGCCCCTCTACAGGTTGCTAGTAAGGCCGCACTCAGAGTATTGTATGCAGTTTTGGAGGCCATACCTAAAGCATGATATCAGGCTACTGGAGGGGGTGCAGAGGAGGGCAATAAAGTTGATATGTGGAATGGAGGGGAGAGACTATGACAGCAGGCTGGAAGACCTGAATATGTACACCCTGGAGGATAGAAGGGACGCGGGGGACATGATAGAGATATTCAAGTATCTGAGGGGAATCAATAAGGATGAGGCAGTAGCCAGCCCGATGGCGTGAGGGCTGAGTGCTGGCGCCTTATTTCAACTTCCACGCTGGCGCAATTCGGTTCGAACGGACTCGGGGCGCCGGAGGATGGCAGGGAACAGAGAGGATTGAGCATCTGGAGCACTGCTCTCCTCTGTGGGGGTGAGATCAGGGAACACATCGCTCAGCAGCGGCCCGCAGTGAAGACTGGAGGCACTGTCTTAGTATGCACTAACATGGGGACAGAAAACCAGGGAAAAATGGCGCCTGAAACAAGCGGCTTGATGGCTGTCCGCAGTTTCGCCACGGCACCCACCTGGATCTGTGTTCCATGGGGAGTTGGGGCCTCTGTGGCACTGTTGTGGGGGGACCGGAGGGGTCCGGAAAAGTTCCACGGTAGAAGCGGGTCGAGCGGGTTTGATGTCCCTCAAGGGGAGCAGCTCTCAGGTGGGCTAAAAGGAGCAGAAAAATAGATAGTAAAAAAAAATAAAAAATAAGGATGGGGTCTTTAAGTAAGAAGGAGGAGGGTCACCAGGGGCACAAGCTAAGGGGGGGAGATTTAGGAAGAAAATGAGGAGACACTATTTCACAGAGAGGGTGGTAGCAAATGGGACACCTACTATCATGTAAATCTGTGAACAGCTTCAAAAGGGCAGGGAACAGGAGAGAGAGGGTGGGGGTGGCAGTGGGATGACAAAGGGGAGGGGGTGGGGCAGCTGCAAACTAGGGGCACTGGCTGCACACGGTAGGAGACTTAAATAGACCCGGTGGTCTGTTTCTGCTGGCACGTTCGTATGTTATGATAATATTATCAATGACAGAGCCATACGCATAGGATCTAGATACAAGAGGAGAAAGCCATCCCAGTTCTTAGTAAAGAAGGCAGTGGTGTTTCATCCGATGAGAGGATGACGCATAGCGACAGATGCTGTTGTAGGTAACATCCCACTTCCGAAAACCCATTTTACCTGCCGAGTTATAAGTTGCAACCCCATAAATGAGTGACAGCAGAAGTATGCCATGTGCTATGGCAAGCCTAGCAGAGAGGGTGAGTACATAGTAGGAACGGTAGGCAATACCAAGTTTCACATTTACCAATTTGCAGGTCTGCTGAATATGAAGATCAAAATTAAGAGATGGATCAAGGGTGATACCAAGATATTTGAAAGAGTGCATCACCCCGAGAGATGAGCCATCAGCAGTGGAGACATTAAACTTGGGCTGAGCGTGTTTGAGTCTGGCACCGGAACCAAATAGCATGGGGCTTGGGTCTTAGAAACATTTAAGACACGTTTATGGCTGAATAGCCACTGTTGAACTTTTTGAAAGTCCTGGGAGAGTCAGTTGATGTCAACAATGTTTTTAGCACTGGAGTACAGAACAATATCATCGGCGTTTAGCAGGGAGCCAGTCTGATGGAGGTTAGAGGTGATATTGTTGATAAAAATAGTGAAGAGCAAGGGACCAAGGATAACCCGTTGCAGCATGCCAATGTTTATGGTAGCTATGTCCGACAGAGTGGAGTTGTATTTAACTGAGACCTATCCAATAGGTAGCTGCCAAACCACGCAACAACATTCGGTGAAAAGCCTAGAGATCCTAGAGTAGCTAAGAGGATGGGGTGGTCAACAAGGTCAAACGCTTTGGTCATGTCAATAAAAATTGCCCAAGTAAGGAAACCTGCGTCCATGGCCTTAAGGGCATCAGACATGAATTTGAGCAAAGTAGCGGTGGTACTATGACCTTTGCGGAAGTCATGCTGTGCAGTAGTAAGAAGGTAAATTTTCTGAAGAAAGTCAATGGTTTGAGTAGCAACAAGTTTCTCAAGAATTTTGCTGAGAACAGTCTGACGCTTGACCAGCTGGTTATGACTGTTCTACGATATTTGTAAAAATAAAATATAGTTTGTGATTGTAACAGTGTGCATTGGGTCCCCCCCCCAACCACCACCACGTTTTAGTGAAAATAACAGGATATATGTATTAAATCAGGAGTTTTCTGTAACGTAATTAACTTCCTTGAGAAGTTGCATTTTATAACCTCCTGCCTCTGAAGCTGGGAAACTGAAGTATACATTTTATGACTTCAGATAAGCGGATTCATGTTGGCTATATTTGCATCTAGGTGAGAAACTGCAGAGTTGTAAAAATCTTTGATGTGCCCTGGGAACAGGAACTGCTCAAATATCAAATAGAAGGAACTGGGAAATCACATACTTGTAATTTGGGAAATCAGTTTTTGCTGAGGTCATAGTATTTTAAATGTCTCCTGACAGAAAGATCATTATTTGTATAATTGTTATATTCTAACAGGAGGAGCTAGATGATCTCACAGAAGGAGTGGAAACACAGCGTTTAAACTGAGTGACATTTCTTTTTGGGCTCTTAAGAAACCACATCCAACTATAAGCACTGTAAAGAGGAACTACATTAGATAGAAAAATGTCTAACTGTATGTGGGTAGGAGTTTGTCTGTAGTGGTCTCTGCGTTTCTTTTAAGTGATTGTATGCCTTGTGATATATTGTTCTGTATTTACATTTTACATATTTTATTCATTTTTAAGTAGATCTTTCATTTGAAAAAGACTGCCTGGTTGTGTCTTCGAAGTTCTTTTTGCATGTGATGTATAGATGGTTAAGACTGACTAAAAACTGTTCATAAGCTTGATGGTGTTACTAAACTTGCTCAATGGAGTTTTCCTGCAATAAACTTGAAACTGGAAAAAGGTAAGAATATACCAAAGGTTTTTTTTATAGAGTTTTAAGGGTTCATTTTGGATACCTGGTTAGGTGCCCTTAAGCAAAAGATATCTGGCATCCCCCTGAAGAGCAGATTATCTGAGCCTGTACATTTGGGTATGCTAGCATAAAGTTCACAGTTTGAATCCCCCCAGAATTTGAGACTAAAGGTGATTTGGACCCACAAGCAGACAGGAGGGTTACCCTGTCTGTTACCTGTTCACAATACTGCGCTCAGAGGTTGGCACTGTGGGAGCAGAAGGCCTGACCTGCAGAGTATGTTTGTGACAGACTGGTTGGCAGCGGTGCAGATAAATTTGGTAACACAAGCTTTAACTGTTCAGTGTGTCAGCTTAATACTGTACAACTCACTTGCAAAAAAAGGCAGTGATTTATTTTTAAAAAGGAAACAGAATTATATCATTTTGCTTACAGTCAAGTTCCTACCTGTTTTTTTTTTTTTCCCAAAGTGCAAGTTAGCATAGCCATAGTTAGGGAAGAAGATGGCTTCCAACTACAGAAGGCACACTGTGGACTACTTGAGGCACTTCTGCCAGGAAAGAGGAGTCCTGCATGAGGAGAGAGCCACCAAGCAGAACCTCATGGTTGCCCTGATGACAGCAGGTGCCCAGAGCATCGAGTCACAGACTGTAACTGTAAAAGACCAAATCTTGAGCATGGAGGGGCCAGTGCAGTGTCCAGATCCGGTGAGGATGACAGCAGTGCCAGCAAAGGGCCACAGCAGCAGGGGAAAGTCACCAGCATTCTGGAGTCAGAAGCAATCAGGCTGCAGACTGAGTTGCGCAGAATGGAGCTGGAGTTCCAGGAGACGAGGGAGCGAGAACAGCGAGAGGCTGACCGTGAAGAGAGTGAGCACCAGCGAGCCGCAGAGGAGAAGAGGGAGCGAGAACAGAGAGAAGCAGAGTGAGAGACACGAGCTGCAGAGGAGAAGAGGGAGGGTGAACAGCGAGAGGCAGACCATGAGGAGCGTGAGCGCCAGAGGCAACATGAACTGGAGAAGCTACGACTCCAACCAGCAGCACCAGAGCAGGTAAGTGGCTTGGGTTTAACTGGAACTACAGGACTGGGTTACAAATTGAATTCCAAATTGATAGCTGAATTTAAAGAGGGGGAGGATATGGATGCCGTTTTAAATTCCTTTGAAAAAGTTTGTATTCAGGCTAAAATTCCTAGAGGGTGCTGGAACATCCAGCTATCCCCGCTACTTACCGGGAAAGCTCAGGATGCATTGGGTCAAATGGACAATGAGGACAGTAATGATTACAGCAAACTTCAAGCTGCATTTTTAAAAAAGTTTTATTTCACTGCTGAAGCTTACAGAGCTAAATTCTGTAAGCTCAGGAGAAGCCCTGATATGAGCTACGAGGAGCTAGCCATGAAACAACTTCAGTTTTTAAAACATTGGTGGGAAGGAATTGAAGAAAACTCTGTAGATAAAACTGAAAATGCTATTTTGTTAGAACAGTTTTTTTGGGCATGCCCAGCAGAACTGAAAACCTGGCTGGAGGGCCGAAATCCTAAAACAGTGCAAGAGGCTGCTGAACTCTTGGACAGCAATGCCAAGAGCAGACCTGCTCGGAGAGCGAATGGGTTGGGGGTGGAGAGCGCAGAAAGGGAAACGCACATCTTCAGGGCAGCTAAAACCCTCACTGTCTCCACCTAAACCAGCTAGCCCCAGGTTTTAGATAAAAGATTTATCTGAAAAAAGAAACTAATGTTGGGTCTCTAAAGAAACTCTGCATATTGTCAGACAGTGTCCCGAAAGGATGAGCAATACGCAACATGGGGCTAGGAAAGAAGTGAGTTGTTTGTGTGTCCCTGGAAGCATGCCTGAGAACACATGCACCCAGTCACGGCGAATGGTGTACGTAGACACAAGGGTTAAGGGACGGGGCATCCCTGACATTGGTAAAAGGGGATCTGGTAGAGCCTGGTCAGCTTATACCCAATAACTATGTCACTGTACAAGACTTCACTGGTGAGGAGAAAACATTGCCACTCACTAGTGTTCTTCTAGACTGGGGTGAAACGCGGGAACTATGCAACAGGTGGCTGTAGCCAAAACGTTAGCAGTTGATGTCATCCTTGGCAACTATCTCAAACGGGATTGTGTGTGCAGTTACCCGTAGCCATGCGGGAAGGGGAAATTGTAGTTCCCTGGACCTCACAGAAGCCATTGTGGAAAGCACTGGGAGGCTGGTTCCCCAGCCTGTGTCTCCTGATATGGAGACTAATGAAAAGGGGGTAGAAATTTCCCCAGTAGCACTTAACCACACAGCTACGGAGGGTTACTCCGAAGGAGGGGTGACCCATTTTCACAGGGTTAGAGATGACAGTGATCCTGAGTGCCCAGACGCTAATGCTAGGGACCCTAGTTTAGAGACTGAAGTCTGCAGATGCTCAGAAAAGTGACCCTAGTCTAGAGAAGCTGAGGGCTTGGGCAGACTCTGAATGAGCACAGGGAGGTGACAGTAAACGTAAGGTTTATTGGAAAAATGGACTGATGTATACTCAGGATGTGAAGACAGAGGGAGAGGTGATAGGCAGACAGCTTGTCGTTCCCCAGGGGTATAATGAGCAGTTGCTCAAGAGTGCACATGATATTCCCTTATCTGGACAACTGAGAATTGCACGCACTACGTAACGGTTGGCCCAGAGTTTCTATTGGCCCAACTTCACCCAGTTGGTGAAGGAGCACTGCAGGTCTTGTCACCAGTGCCAAGAAATAGGGAAAGCAGGTAAGAAAACCCAAGCCGCCCTGATTCCATTGTCCATAGTGGAGGAGCCATTCCGGAGGGTGGAAATGGATATTGTGGGGCCTTTAAACACCCCCAGCTCCTCCGGGAAGAGGTTCATCCTGACAGTGGTGGACTACGCCACCCGGTACCACAAGGCAGTCGCCCTATCCTCAATGAGGACAAAGTGGCAGATGCCTTACTTTGGAATTTCTCCCGTGTTGGGTTTTAGCAGGAGGTTATCATCGATCAAGGGGATTCCCTTCATGTCGGACCTGATGAAATGTTTGTGGGAGAAGTGTGGGGTGGTGCAGAGATGCACGACACCTTATCATCCACAAGTCAATGGGCTTGTGGAAAGATTTAACGGTACTCTGAAATCAATGCTCCAAGTGTTTGCTGAACAGCATGGGAGGGACTGGAAGAAATATCTTCCCCACCTGTTTGCATACAGGGAAGTGCCCCAAGAGTTGACAGGATTTTCCCCCTCTGACCTCTAATATGGACGCTGGGTACGTGGGCCCCCTCGACTTGATCCGAGAGGACTGGGAAGGCAAGCACGCCACCCAGGGAACTCCCATAGTGGATTACGTCCTTAGGCTTAGGGAAAGGCTGAAAGAGCTTACGGAGACAGCCCAGAGCAACCTGGCAGCTGCCCAACAGAAACAAAAAGTGTGGTATGACTGCAGAGCCAGAGCTCGCTTGTACATGGTGGGTCAGGAGGTCATGGTCCTTATTCCGGTCCAGAAAGACAAGCTGCAGGCTGAGTGGGCAGGACCGTACAGAGTAGTTAGACAGGTAAATGACGTGAACTATATCGTAGAGTTACCTGACAGAAGACATACACAAAGAATGTATCATGTCAACATGATGAAGCCATATGCTAATAGGGCTGACATGGTGTTCACAGTATTGTAGTCCTGGGGAGGGGACAGATGAAAGAGACACCCTTCTGGACTTGCTGGAAGAAAGCAAGTGGGAGTCCTCTGTGGAGGCAGTTAAATTGTCTCCCCAGACAAGATCCAGGAAGTAGGGGAGGTTTTAGCAGACTTTGCCACCCTGTTTATCGCCAAGCCTGGATTAAACCCTTAGCGACGCATGATGTGGAGACAGGGACACAGATGCCCATACAGCAGACAGCATATCGGTGTCGGAGACTGCCCAAAAGGACATTAGGAGGGAGGTGGAGGAAATGCTGGATTTAGGGGTAATCCAGAGATCCCACAGCCCCTGGGCCTCACCTGTAGTCCTTCTGCCTAAGCCAGATGGCTCTACTCATTTCTGTGTGGACTATCATGGACTGAATGCAGCCACGAAGTCAGATGCCCACCTGATGCCCCGGACGGACGAACTCCTGGACAAGTTGGGAGGGGCGACCTACCTTACAACTACTGACCTGACAAAGGGGTATTGGCAGGTAGAGTTAACAGACAGAGCTAGGGAGAGGTCGGCCTTCATCACTCCGATAGGCTTATTTGAATTTAAGTAATGCCTTCCAGAATGAAGAATGCCCCGGCCACTTTCCAAAGGTTGGTGAACCAGGTGTTAAATGGTACTGAGGAGTATGCCGTGGCATACCTGGACGACACTGCGATCTTTAGTGCCAGCTGGGAGGAACACCTGTCCCACCTTAGGGAAGTGCTGGACAGGATACAGAGGGCTGGGCTCACTGTCAAAGCTGAGAAGCGCCATGTAGCCATGGCTGAAGTGGCATACCTCGGGTATGTTGTAGGCTGGGGACAGCTCCGTCCTAACCAAGTGAAAATAGAGGTGACCAAGGCATGGCCCAGACCAGAAACGCAGAAGCAAGCCAGGAGTTTTTTCAGGACAGACTAGTACTATAGGAAATTTGTACCCAATTACAGTGCCCTGGCTGCTCCCTTATCTGACATGGTAAAGAAAAGGTTGCCTAAGAAAATGACCTGGGAACCAGCTTGTGAATAAGCCTGCAGTGCCTCCTTCAGTCTGGTAAAGTCCTGACTATAGCAGACCCTTTATAGTTCAGACTGACGCCTCAGACGTGGATATTGGGGCAGTACCAAGTCAGACATCCAACCAAGGGAAGGCTCAACCTGTAGTGTACCCGAGTAAAAAGTTACTTCCCAGGGAGCAGGCTTACCCTACTGTGGAGTGTCTTGCCATAGTGTGGGCCCTAAAGAAGTTAGAGCCAAACTTATACGGGCAGCATTCTGAGGTACAAACGGACCACAACCCCTTGGTTTGGCTGACCCAAATGGGGAAAAACTAATGGTAGACTATTAAGATGGTGTCTTGCCTTGCAAGGGCATGACATGACAATCTTACATAGGGCTGGAGCGACCAATCAGAACGCCAATGGCCTGTCACAAGTATATGAAGAGTTAACCGATTTGGGAAGCTCATCCCATGCAGGTGATAGAGCCCCCAAATTCAGTCTAGGTGGGGAGGAGTGTGACGCTTGGCCAGCTGGTTATGATTGTTCTATATTTGTAAAAAAAAAAAAATATATATATATAGTGTGTGATTGTCACAGTGTGCGTTGGGTGCCCCCCCAACCAGGTTTTAGTGAAAATAACAGAATATACCTATTAAATCAGGAGTTTTCTGTAATGTAATTACATTTCTTGAAAAGTAACATTTTATAGCCTTAAGACCTTCTGCCTCTGAAGCTGGGAAACTAAAATATACATTTTATGACTTCAGATAAGCAGATTCCTGTTGGCTATATTTGCATCTAGGTGAGAAACTGCAGAGTTGTAAAGATTATTGATGTGCCCTGGGAACAGGAACTGATCAAAGAGAAGGAACTGGGAAATCACAGATTTATAATTTGGGAAATTAGTTTTTGCTGAAGTCACAGTATTTTAAATTTCTCCTGACAGGAACACCATTGTTTGTATAATTTTTTATATTCTAACAGGAGGAGCTAGATGACCTCATAGAAGGGATGGAAACAGCGTTTTAAACTGTATTCTGTGTTTCAACTGAGTGACATTTCTTTTTGGGCTCTTAAGAAACAACATCTAACTATAAGTACTGTAAAGAGGAAATACATTAGATAGAAAAAGGCTAACCGTATGTTGGTAGGAGTTTGTAGTTGTCTTTGCTTTCCTTTTAAGTGATTGTATGCTTTGTGATGCATTGTTCTGTATTTACATTTTACATATTTGTATCCATTTTTAAGTAAACCTTTCATTTGAAAAAGACTGCCTGGGTGTGTCTTCGAAGTTCTTTTTGCATTTGATGTATAGTTGGTTAAGACTGACTAAAAACTGTTCATAAGCTTGATGGCGTTACTAAACTGGAAAAAGGTAAGAAAATACCTACGGTCTTTTATAGAGTTTTAAGGGTTCATTTTGGATACCTGGTTAGGTGCCCTTAGGCAAAAGATATCTGGCATCTCTCTGAAGAGCAGATTATCTGAGCCTGTACATTTGGGTACGCTAGCATAAGGTTCACAGTCTGAATCCACCCAGAACTTAAGACTAAAGGTGATTTTAACCCATAAGCAGACAGGAGGGTTACCCTGTCTGTTACCTTTTCACAATACTGCGCTCGGAGGTTGGCACTGTGGGAGCAGAGGGCCTGACCTGCTGAGTGCATTTGTGACACAGACAAGACAGCTAAGGGACTATAATTTGCAGGATTTTTATGGTCACCCTTTTTGAATACCAGGGTGATCCTAGCTATCTTCTAGATGTTCGGAACATGGCCTTGGTATAAGGAGAGGGTAACAATCTTGGCTAGAGGCGCAGCTATGTAAGGGGCAGCGTGTTTAAGGAGCTTAGGTTCAAGATTGTCTGACCTAGGTGCAGTGAAGTCAGAGATGTTGTTTAGCAGTCTTAGTACCTCACAGTTAGAGGGGGACTTGAAATGGAAATTAGGCCCAGGGACATCAGGTAGGATGGTTACGTTTGATTGGGCAGAGAAGGAAGAGGTGTAATTAGTGAGGTCAGAAAATTGAGTATTGAAAAAGTTAGCAATGGTTCTGGGATTATTATAATGGATACCATTTGGAGACATGTCATTAGGGGTAGGGGCTGGATTTGAGCCAAGGAAGCATTTTATATGGGACCAGAATATTTTGGAATCCCCATAGGATTTAGTTAATAGATCCTTGCAGTAGGCACTTTGGGCCTTTTTGATTTCCCTTACACAGGAATTGTGTAGGGCTCTACAGGAATTTAAGTTGGCATATTGTCCCATCCTTTTGTAATGGAGCCAGCTTTTGTCTCTCTGGCGTAGTTTGGAGAGAAGGTCTGATCTTAGCCATCTGGTAGGTCTGTTTTTTCACCCACGGGTTACAAAAGGGCAGTGTCCTGAATTGTAAGGAAGTGAGTCAGGAAGAGATTCAGTGTGGATTGGGCATCACTAGATATAAAAAATGGGGTCCAATCTATAGTAGCAATGTCCAGTAGGAAAGACTGCATGTCAAGGTGTGCATAGTTTTGGAAAGTAATGAAACGATGCTTCGACGGAGGAGGCCTGCCCTTACCCCATATACAAAAGGTGGGGGAATGATCTGTGATTGCATCAGCTAGAATTCCAGAGGAGATGATGTTTGACCTGAACCTGTTTAAAGAAGGCCTGGCATGAGGCATCCTAAGGGGAGAACTAGGTGTATTTACCACATCCCCTTCAGAGCAGGAGGACAGAGTAGAGTACCAGGTTTAAATTTTAGACTGGATGTTAAACCATATTTGGAAAAGAAGAAAAACAAGTAACACTAGAAGTATGTGATTTCGCCTCTGGCTCTTCCTTGGTAGAAGTAACTACCAACCTTCAGTCCAACTTCAACAAAGTTCAGAACTGGTTCAGCTCTCATCAACTCTCCCTAAATGCTACAAAAACAGTCACCATGACCTTCAGCACAAGGCAACGACTGTCCAGGCTCTCCACCCTCCCCTCCTTCCAAACCCTGGATGGGACTGTAGCGGAAAACACCACCTCCTTCCACTACCTTGGGGTCTGGCTCGACCAATACCTATCTTTCTCAGTCCACATCGAAGCAATCATCAAAAAAACTGCGCCCTAAGCTCAGCTTCCTTTACAGGAACTGCAGCAGCCTCCCACTAACCGTGAGGAGTGAACTAGTGCAAAAGATGATTCTGTCATCTCTTGACTACTGCGATACAGTCTAAATTGCCACTCCCAAGTCCACCCTATCTAAACTGGACCCCCTCTTTAATGTTTTCTGTCGCGTCACCCTCAATGCACCCCCCCCCAAACCCATCACTGTGATCTCTACTGCTCTCTTGCATTCCCCTGTCTTGAAAATCGCTGCCAAGTGCACTGTACAAAGTTTGTCTCAAAATTCTGGCTAGGATCCCTTCCGTCGTACCTCTCCTCCTTGCTATCACCACCTCCCCTCTGTCCCGTAAGCTAGATCTCGACTCCGTCAATTACTAATCCCTAGGAGAAGTCCACCTTAGGACAAGCGGCCTTCTCACACAGGCTCCCTAAACTCTGGAACATCCTCCTCAAATTGCAATCCTCCTCCTCCACTACCTCGGCTACCGCCATGGCTAACTACCTGATGATAAACTGTACCTGCACATGAATTCCTCCTGTGCACCCCCCCCCCAGTATCCCTTCCTGTTCACCCATCGGCACCCATCACACGCTACTAAGCCGGACTATTAACCAACTACTGCACTTATTACGCTTCTGTTGTTTTGCTGTCTTACTGCACTTCCAGTTCATGTAACCTGCACCATGATTAGATCACTGTGTCCTGTGCCTAACTGTTCCCTGCCTATAACCCGTCACTAAGCTGTAATTCCCATTAAGTGTGCGCATTAATGTGATGTAGTGCTATTGTACTATACTAGAAAACCAGCGAGTTTTCCTCTCCAGTGCACAGCCTGTAATGTCAAATGTTTTACTCAGTAATAATCTGCATGTTATCCTCTCCTATGTACCCCCCAAGGTCGCACCGAGATACGAGCATCGTTTTGCTCAGTGTGCCTTCCTGATGAAATAATTCAATAAATAAATTAAAAAAAAAAATGTACTTTAACTGCCTCTTCAGGAAAACTGTGGGCAAGATAATCTTTATTAGGACAAACGGGCGGGGGGGGATTTTACCCTATTATGAATGAAAAGCTATACACTATAAAAGTAAAATATTATGGATTGTGACAACAATGGATTCAGCACTTTATAGTAAAGAAGAAACGTAATATTAGATACAACTATTTATATTTTTATTACAGAGGCTGCACTTTATAGGACTTGCAGTTGGATCTGATAATGGTAATCAATCAATCAATCAATCAAGTCTTTATTTAACCAGGCGTTCATCGTTGAGCAGAAGCTCATTTGCAAGATGGACCTGGGTGGAGCATGAACAATTGTATATACAGGTCAATACAGGTATTTACAAGGCAATACAGATAATACTCTTTACAGAGAGGAAGAAAAAGAAGATCATATGTACATAGAATTATACAGATATTATACAGATTACACGGTATTTACATACATAGAAGTGTCTATAGGAAGATAAAAGCAGGTTATCTAAGGTTGCAGGAGAAATGTGGAAGAAAAAAATAAAATATACACCAGGTAGAGGTGAAGGTAGGGGAAGAGAGGGAGGAAGTAGGGGAGAAAGGCTAGGAGGCACGGTGCACAGAAAGGAGTTGGTAAAGCTGGATAGAGAAGGTGGATGGAGAAAAGGAGTATGTGTGAGCCCCGGGATTGAATGCTATAAAGTACGGGGCATGGTAGGACGTCACAACCCAGGGTAGTGAGCTCCTATCCGAGGCTGGGAAAGGAAGAATAAGGGGATGGATGGGCCTAGTGTTGATAAGACAGGGGGATAAGAGAGAGAACAATTAGGCTGGTGAGGAGCAAGCTGGGGGTCAGTACTTAAAATTGGGTCTAGGCGTGGCTATATACCAGTACTGGGTCTGAGTGGGTGAAGCAGTTACATACTTCTCTGATTGTATGGAAATAAAGCATCTTGAAAGCATTTATACCGATTAGAGTGCTTAATTTGAGGGTTTTTTGTAGATCGTTCCATAAGGTAGGTAGCACGAAGCTTATGGCTGCCCTGCCGAAGTGGGATTTTGCTTTGGGTACTTTAAGTGTAATAGCTGAGTAACTTCTTAACGCGTATTTCCCAATTATACTCAGGGGAAGACAGCAGGAGATACAGTAAGGCAGCTTATTAGAGATGGCTCTATAGGTCCAGAGGCTGCGTTCTGTGGCGCCTGAACTTTAGTGATGTCCATCCCACTGCCGCATATAGGGTGCAGTGATGTGTAAGGGGAGTCCCGTTATAAACCTCAGTGCTCGATGGTAGAGAGTGTCCAGTTTAGCCATGTAAGAGTTGGGGCACTGGCTGTAGAGAAGTCAGCGTAATCAACCAATGATAGGAAAATGGATTGGACCAGTTGTTTCTTAGCATCTCTGGTGAGAAATTGGCTGATTCTAAAAACAGTCCAAGCCTTTGCCGAGGTCGTTTAAGCAAGTCCTCAATATGTTCAATGAAGGAGAGTCTTTGGTCTATCCAAACTCCCAGATACTTGAATTTTGTAACAAATTCTAGTTTTCACCTAGAACTGTGGTAATTTGGGAACTGTCCCACTGGACACAGGGTTAGCTGTACGGATAAAGGAGAGAGGACCATCGCTTTAGTTTTTGGGCATTAAGATAGCTTTTTTGGAGGAGTTGGCTTTGCAAAAGGTTGAATTCTGACTGTAGGTCATTGCAGGCAGCTTCAGGTGTTGGGCGACTCACGTAGAGAACTGTATCATCTGCAAACAGATGGATGTTGGCTTCTTTTATACAGTAGTCGATGTTATTAATGTAGATTGCAAAAAGTAAGGGCCCTAATATAGAACCTTGAGGTACCCCTCTTTGCAGAGTTTTTAAGGGGGACAGGCCTCCTTCGGTTTTAACTTGTTGAAGGCGCCCTGTAAGATAGTCAGTGAACCAACGCAGAGAGGAGGGGTCCACACCTATGGTTTGAAGGGCGGAGAGGAGCAGACTATGGTCGACGGTGTCGAAAGCCTTGCTTAGATTAAGGAAAACAGCACAAATAAAGTTTACGCTGCCAGTCATTAGTAACTTTGGCGAGGGCTGAGATAGTGCTATGTTTAGCTCTGAATCCGGACTGCATAGGATTTAGCAGTTCCCTAGATTCAAGGTGAGTCCTCAGCTGTGCATTTACAATTTTCTCTAGGAGCTTGGACAGGACCGGAAGGAGGGAAATTGGCCTGTAGTTATTGAGATCGCCATGGTCACCTGATTTGAACAGTGGTATGACATGTGCTGTCTTCCATATAGGTAGTAAGGTGCCCGAGACAGGGATAAGTTAAAGGTGGGTGGCCGGGTATCGCTAGTACGTGGTAGGCAATTTTAGGAAGCAAGGGTCAAGGAGTTGGCCCCAGCACTTTTTCTAGTATCCAACTGAAGCAAGAGATCCTCTACCTCTTTCAGTGTGGCAGGTTGAAGTGAGAAAGGTGGCGAGAGCTATCAGTTTCAGGCAGTTGGCTGGCAGTCTGGGAGGCGAGTATGTTTGCAGGGAGTTATCAAATGCCATGCCTGCAGTATGAGTGGTTATTGAATCGTCAAGTATATCCATCTTTTAGGTTATAGTCAAGTTGCCAGAGGTAATCTTGTAGGAGTGAATTTCCTGGGGAGTGGCCTAGCAGATCACTGATTGTGTTCCAGAGCTTTATTGGGCTCTTTGTGGCAGAATCGAGTTGGTTTGAAGAAGGTGGTCTCCGATTCTCTGATTGTTTTGGTACATAAATTTCATAGTCTCCTGAACTGGTTCAATCCTCTGCAGTGTTCAGTCTCGTGCTTTTTCAGAGCTTATCTCTTTCTAGAAGCAAGGACTTGATCTGAGGGTGAACCATTTACAGGTTTGGTCCTAGTTAGAACTTTAATAAGGGAGCATACTTATTAAGGGCCTTGATAGAATGTTGTGGAAGATATTGTAAGCTGGCGTAATCATTTTGGCCAGGTAGAAATCTTGCCACTCAGGGGTACTTAAGCTCGTTTAGATAGGCATGTTCATTGAAGTTGCGCCTGGATCTCTTCATAGAGAACTTGCTGATGGGTGCTAGGTTGTTGGTGGATCTTACTCCGCAATAAAACAATGATGCTGGTGTCTGAGAGAAGACATCAGCGTGGGAAAGAGATGAGTTTGCTCACCATTAGCACATCCAAAGTGTACTTTTACTGGGGTTCTTCACGTTTGGCGTGTTGGTTCAGTAATAAGTTGCGTCAGCCCATATTCATCACAGAAGGATGCAAGGAGGCAGCTGTGTTAGAGAGCCAGCCAAAGTTGAGGTCTCCTAAAATAATAGTTTCTGGCAGCCCTGTCCCAACTTGTCCATAGATATGACTAAGCTGTAGGCCAGGCGGTGGTCTGTGGCATCCTAATCGCAGAGTGCAGTAGTCTGTGTAATTTCCACTTTGAAATTAGGCATTGGATTCGCTGGCAACAGATGCGAGGATAAGCAGGAGGCAGAAAATTTGTCTTTAACGTAGATAGCTACCCTCCTCCTCTGGCACGCCTATCAGCTCTGAACAAGGCATAGTTGGGTATGTTTACTTCTCTATCAGTGGTGCTGGGTCTAAGCCAAGTTTCGGAAATCACAAGTATGTCAGGAGAGGTATGATTTACCCAGGTTTGTATTAAGGTTATCTTTTTAAGGAGGCTACATACGTTAATATGCAAGAAGCTTATTCCTTTTAAATTTGCTAGTTCTGCTGGCAAAGCAATGGCTTCTGGGGGGCCAGGGTTGAGTTCTACGTTGCCTGAACAAAGCAGGAGGATAAGTAGGATTTTTCTAAATCATGATGAACATGAGTTTTATTATTTCTGTTTGTTCCTCTCCCCCTTCCCCCTTTTTCCCTTCCCTCTTTCTTGTTATAGTGCTTCTATAGCAATTATATCTAGCATGTGATTTTAGAATGTTATCTCAGTACTTTTTTTTAGTAACATTGATATGAGACATTATGTATACATAATATTTGTGTGTTTTATTTATACATGACAAAAAACAATGAAATGTTAAAATTTTATTCAATCAAATTTGAATTTGAAGGACCAATCACAGAAAGGTACGATAACTGCATTACAAGGGTTTCAGTAACTGCTACTCTCTATATACTGTATGTTGGCTCAATTTGGTGTTCCCTAGCCTCTGATAAAGGACAAGCCATCCAAAACATGTCAGGCGGGGATGTGTGGCGTTTTTGGTTTAATAAAGAAAATGTTTTTGGTATAAACTATACTTTTTTAGTGAAGGCGTCCTGATTTTACACAAAGTTGAGGTGGTGAGTGCTGGAATTTTTGTCTAAATATATACAGGATATTCTTATAAGCACCCCACATCCAAGTGTGGATCTCTCTGTTCTTAGGCTAGAGTACAGTTTGAGCCAACCGCATGTATTATCTCCATTATCTCCTCCTCTTCTTCCACAGCTGCCTCCTCCTCCATGTATTCTCGATTATATTCCAGCTCATTGCTTACGTCCACTATTATAGGCATAGGGTTTACAGGCTGGGGAGAAACATGCGGAGGAAATTACAGTTACGTAAGAACTTACTTAACAGTAGATCTTCGAAAGAGGTTCCTGCAGTAGGTCTTCATATATAGGACTGTGCCCCCTGGTAACAGGATTGCATGGCAAACTTCTAGATAGCAATTTATAGCTGGGGACTGCCCCCGGCACCACATGATGGGGCAACGGTGTGGCCATGGCCATATATAGGAGTGGTCCCCGTGCCCGCCCTCCAGCTCTCCCGCTGGAAGACTCAGAAAAGAGGAAAACGGGAGAAAGAAGTACAACTCCTGGAGTCTGGAGCTACTGAAAAAACAAAACCCTGGGAAAGCAGAGGAAATAGCAGGAGCTGGGGGAAGGTGGGAAGGAAAATGAGACCTACCGGAGGAAACTCTCACGAAGATCTACTGTTACGGCAGGTTCTTATGTAACTCTAATATCTTACTTCGAGAGGGTTCCTGCAGTAGGTCTTCACATACAGGACTGAATATCAAGCAGTCAAGAAAAAAAAGTCGGAGACTAAGTTCCGGGAAGAGGAAACGTCTGCCAACTAGAAAGTGGATTATGACAGTAGGCCTTGCAGAACAGCGAGGCCAAAACCAGCCCTATGCCATGAGGAGATGTCCAGACTGTAATGCTTGGTGAAAGTATGGACGGAAGACCAAGTGGCCGCAGCACAAATATCTGCAGCGGACACATTCCACAGGAAGGCCATCGAGGTAGCCATACCATGTGTTGATTGGCCTTTCACTTGCCCCAGAAGGGGCTTCTCATACTTCTGGTAGATGTACGAGATGCAATTAGCCAACCATTTAGAGAAACCCTGTTTCGAAATGGCCAAACCCTGAAGTCTGGGTGCAAAAGCCACAAACAACTGGTCAGTTTTACGCGCCTTCTTGGTCCTAGAGATACAATATCTCAGAATCCTGTGCACATCTAGCGTGTGCAAGAGGTATTCCCCCTTACTGGAATACTCTGGGTTATAAACAGGCAATTGAACGTCTTGGTTCATAGTAAATTCCAAGACTACATTTGGAAGCAAGAAAGAAAGGGTTAGTCCGCAGAGCCACCTGGTCTCTGTGGAAAATCAAATATCGCTCCTTATACACGAGGGCCTGAAGCTCTGAAATCCTTCGAGCTGAAGTGATGGTGACTAAAAAGAGCAATTTCCAAAACAAATAGCGCATGTTGCAACTTGCTGCCAGCTCAAAAGGGGGCAAAGTAAGTTTCTCTAAAATGAAACTTAAATCCCAGGGGGGAACCGGATTACGTATCAGAGGCTTAAGGAGGAGGATCCCCTTAAGAAAGGTTTTTGAGATCTCCAGCTGAGCAAGGGTTTTGGCCCACACTGGAAGGTGGTAGGCAGAAACCGCAGAAAGGTGGACCTTCAGAGAGGAATAACTGAGGCCCGAATCAGACAGGTGCAAGAGGTACTCAAGGACCTGGGGAGCTGAGCAAGAGAATGGGTCCATGCCCTTGGCTCAGATAGAGAATCTCTTCCACTTCATAGCATACGACGATCTAGTTGAGGGTTTCCTCGCCTCCACAAGAACCTGGGTGGCTATAGAAGAGATGCCAAAGTGAGAGACTGCCATGTCCAAAGGTGCCACGTATACAGGTGGAGAGAACTGAGGCTTGGATGTACCAGGCTGCCCTGCTCTTGAGACAGAAGGTCGTGAGAGAGAGGAAGTGGTACTGGGCATTCCAACGTCAGCTGTTGCAGCAGAAGTAACCAAATCTGCCGAGGCCAGAGAGGAGTTATAAGAATCATGTGAGCCCCCTCTGCCTGAAGCTTCAGCAGAACCTTCTGAAGAACTAGAAAGGGAAGGAAAGCGTACAGAAATCTCCCTGTCCAGGATAGAGACAGCAGGTCTCGCCAAAAAACACCATGCACGAGAATGAGTGAGCAAAAGTTGGGTAGTTTTGCTGGGGATGTTGGATGGGGAGATGAAGAGGTCCATCTCTTCTGGCCAACCCCACTGATCTAACAGATCTTCCACTACTTCCTGCTTTAGCTCCCACTCATGAGCCCACGTGGCACTGCAGCTGAGACTGTCCGCCAGGACATTGTGAACTCCTGGAACATGGACTGCTATCAGAGACAGGCCATGCTGGACTGCCCAGTACCACACCCACATCGCCTCCCTGCAGAGGGGGTATGATTGAGTGCCTCCCCGTTTGTTGATGTACCAGACCGTGGCTGTGTTGTTGGTCATGATTAGGAATGTTCCCGGAAGTAAGAGGGACTGGAAGACTTGGAGAGCATAGAGCATAGCTCTCATCTCCAGAATATTTAAATGCAGATGCTCCTCTTGTGGAGACCATCTCCCCCGAGTTCAATGGTCTCCCAAGTGGGCTCCCCAACCTTGACCGAGGCATCCATTGTGAGGGTCATGGAAGGGGACGGGGGATGAAAGGGGATCCCAGGGTGGGACAAATCCGTTTGTAAACTGGTGGTCAGTTTGGCCACTAGCTTTCAATATCTGGTATCCACACCATTATTCATAGTGGCCATCCTTTTTTAGGGCTCAAAAATCATTTTGTAGGCAGGTAGCCTAGTTGACCAATAACTTTCAAAGTCTAGTAGCTAAACCAACTGTTTAAGTAGCCATTGGCCACCTGGCTACCTGATTTGTCCCACCCTACCCCAGAGAAAGGTTGGATAGATCTTGCCACCAGAGGAGGTCCCTCTTCAAGCTGCTGGAGACTAAGACCCTGTGGTCCATGTCGTCCAATCTTTGGTCCCATTGGACCTGGAGGGTCCACTGGGTCACTCTCATGTGCAGTATGGCCAGAGGAACTGTGGGGATGGCTGCTGTCATGATACCCAACAGTCAGAGGATGGATCGCGCTGTGGTCCAACAAGAGCTGGACACCAACGCAGCCTGCAGAATCAGGGTATCCGCCCTGTCCATAGGTAGAAAGGCTCTGGACCATATCTAGCACCGTTCCAATGAACTGGAGACACTGAGAGGTTGAGACTTGGGATAATTCACAGTGATGCGAAGTCTGGAAAAGAGGTCCAGGGTGGTGGAAAGGCAATCCATCAGACTGTCCTGAAACAGAGCTGACAACAGCTAGTCATCCAGGTAAGGGAATGCATAAATCCTCTTGCAGCATAATGTTGCAGCTACCACCGCCAGGCACTTTGTAAACACCCAAGGTGCAGAGAAGAGGCCAAAAGGAAGGGTCTTGAACTGATAATGGTTCTCCGGAAAGGAGAATCTCAGGAAACAGTGGTGGGCCTGGAGGATACGGATATGCAGGGAGGCATCCTGCATGACCAGCGAACACAGCCATTGGGTTCTGTTGGAGCAGGGGTAGAAGTCCCTGGAGGATTAGCATGCGGAACCTCTTGTATTCCACAAAGAGGATGAGCAGGCTAAGATCTAGAATAGGTCTCTGATCTCCCGTCTTTTTGAGCACTAGGAAGAAATGGGAGTAATATCCCCTTCCTATCTGCCCTGGAGGAACCAGCTCCATAGCTGACTTTCCTAATACAGCTTGGATTTCCTGCTGAATGAGGCCTTGGTGGCCTGATGAGAAGCGAGACGTTCCCAGCAGGTTGTCCAGGAACTCTATTGAGTGCCCTCTTGTGACAAGCTGGAGTACCCATGCGTCTGCGGTTATCATCTTCCACTCTTCCAGGTGGAGGGCGAACCTTCCCCACATGGGCTCCTCTTGATAAATGGGAGGAGGTGGAGGGGATCCCCTCGAGTCACGATGCAGAGAGGAGTGCTGCTCTGCCACCTCCAGCGGCATTTTGGGCTTTTGCCTGGGGAGTCTGGGCACCAGAACCAGTGGCACGGCGCTTGCCCTTGTTCTGGCTATTCCACCCTCTTCTGGGGGCGACGAAAAAGGCTGCTTGGGTTTTGGCCCAAGCAGTACAAGGAGCAGATGTCCTCAAGTGACCTGATGCTCTCCTGTAGCTCCATTATGATGTCCTTAGCGTCACCTGCAAAAGGGAAAGAACCCCTAAAGGGGGCATCCAGAAGAATGCTGTGGATGTCTTGTGCCAGTACTGCAAGCCAGACGCCTCAAACAAATGCCCACAGCAGAGCACCGGGCCACAGAATCAACTGAATCATAAGTGGCTCACAAGGCATGGCGGCACTGAAGACTTGCTATGTCTTACTTTTTCCAGAAGCTTATTTCAGAGGTACTCATCCAGAACAGCCTGAAGATCCTTTTCCAGGTTGGATAAAACAGACTTTTGGAAGGACACCATGTGAGCCACATAGTGCAGAGACCGAATGGCACAAGTGGAGGAAGCGTATACCTTGCGGCCATACTGGTCCATCTGTTTATACTCTTTATCCAGCGGTAAGACACTCAGGTGCTTTGGCTGAGCCAACCTATCATGGGTCACAGTAATAACTATGGAGTCGGCCTTAGGTTGACTAGTTAAATGGCATGTCCTTTCCGGGGTGATAAGTCCCGTCGGCTTTCTTGAAACCACAGGAATAGATGACTGTTGCTATCATATTGTCGATGTCAAGTCCTCATGCGGCCCTGTCCATGGTGGGATGGGGAGGGGGTCCTCATTAGTGATGTTGAGATGTTCTGCGAGCCTCTTACGTTTGGTGTCCATCTTCTGAGACGCCCAGCCATAGGTCTGCTGGATGGACCTGAGGAGCTATGCAAAGGATGAGTCCTCCAGTGGAGACTCTGGAGACTCCTTAGGTTGTGGCTCAATAGGGGAATGTGGCTCCGAATGACCGTCAGAGTCGGAGACTCCGGTCTGCTTGATATGGGGTGATATCTAGTACCACCTCCATGGCCTTAGCTCCAATGAAACCCCGGTTGGACATCTGCCAAAGTCCCTGTCCGACGACTGGTGGTAGATTGGGAATGGGCTCCTTGTCACTGCCCTGTGGGTCAGGGTGGCAGCCATGACGAGATGTGGTTGACCCAGCTCTTGCAGGAGTTGGGATTTAGCATCCTTCCACCAGGCCGGAATTGTCCCCTTCGGTTCCGGCTGAGGAGGAGGAGGCGGGGGTGGAGGCAGTGGTGGATGCTGGCAGCGTGGGTACCCCGTGGTAGAGTAAGAGGGGTAGCCAGGAGTCTGATACCAGTAGGAGTAAGGATGGTACCCCTGGTACATGTGGCCTGGCTTCGGGTACCCTGGCATCAGCGCCTGCAATGGGTAGCCCGGTGATGAACCTCCTCGCGTCTGGTAGTACGGGAACTGTGGCAGCAGATAGCCAGGGTAGTTGCCAGAAGGACCCAATGGTGGAGAAGCTGAAGGCCCAGAAGGTGGCAGTGTGGAGGAACCACTGGGAGTGTGTGGGTCCATCGGCTGGCCTGGGGTCTCTACAGGGATCGCTGATGGGCCAGGAGGGGGCTCCGTCACTGGAGCATAAAACTCCGAGTCCATCTCCAAAATCATGGGGGTCTGAACCAGAGATTGGCCCAGTGTTGATTGACACTCAACGTCTGATCCGAGAAGAGCGAGGGGGGGTAGGGGACTCAATACACCCTCGACAGGTCTGCAGTAGGAGCAGAAATCTCGGTATGAAGGCCCAACACAGGAGAGGTCTCCTTGACAGCAGAACTCGAGGCCCGGAGGTCTGGGGAAAATGAGAGGTTGGGCTGGGTCAGTGAGGCCCGAGAAGGAGAACCCTCACGGGACACAGGGGAATCTGGATGCTGGCTCTGCACAATGTCGGCAACCAACGAAGAATCCAACAGGAAAGCTTTAGCAGAGTGATCTTCGAACAAGCCGGCGACCGACTGATCAGCTTCAACCAGGAGGGCACTGGAGAAGCCAACGTCCAACTTATCGGTCGTGATCGCACGGACAACAGCCAAGGAGCTGGAGTCCGGCCTATCGATCAAGGTCGTGCACCTGGCGGTGGAGCCGAAGGGAGTCTTATTGGCTGAGCTATCAGAGGTCCCACAATCAAGTCTTCCAGGGAGGAATCTCCTTGCTGCCCACTGACCGAGAAGGGGGGGCCGGGAAGGCATCTGATCTGCAGGGGCGGATGGAGACCTAGGAGGAGGAGTACTCACCGATGTGGATGCCCCAGCTGAAGTGGCGTCGGCTGTCTGGCAACGCTGAGCAGGAGGAGACTGTTCCCGGCGCTTCTACTTTTTCTCTGGGGTGGGTGAAGAGGAACATTCCCGCAGCTCCTGAGGCTCCTCTTCCATCGATGCAAGGCGTTGTTTTAGGAGATGGGCATCTAGGGCCTTCTGGCACCAGGAGTACATAGCTTGGTTAAACGACTGCCAGATCTTGCAATCAGCCACCCGGAGTTTGTGGCTCAGGCAAAGGACACAGCAGGAGTGATCGTCCCCGTGCAGGATATGAGCGCCGCACTGTGAGCACTTCTTTTTAATTTTGTACAAAGACATGCAACAAAATTTAGGAAAATAGAAGAAAAGCTTGAAAATACTTATAAAAAATAGTGGTCGACTGAAGCAGAGTTCGCCTCAAGGTCCAACACATTCAGGTAGACGGGGAAGAACTGGAGGGCAGGCGCAGGGACCCCCGCTGTAGATTGCTAGCTAGAAGTTTGCCATGCGGTCCTGACACCAGGGGGCGCAGTCCTATATGTGAAGACCTACTGAAGTAACTCTCTCGAAGTAAGATCCAACAACAGGCGTCCTGTCAATGGTGGCCTGTCTTAGCCTGGCATTGAAGCAGGGGCAGTATATAGAAGCACTGACAGCTCATCTGGGGGTGTCAACAGTGCAGGCACTGACAGCAGTGGTATGAGGTGCTGAAACAGGTCTGACACTGATACAATGCCTGCATGCTGACGTAGCTCGAAGGGGTCTTGATTTGAGACACACTGATGGGACAGTGCCCGGCAGAGTAATAGGCTGTGAGTCTTCGACTGGGGAGGATAAGCCGATGCCGGACCCTGACCTAGATGTCTGTAAGACAGTCGGAGGTGTGGAGTGGCAGGTCCCACAGCTGCAATCGGAGCCCCATCTTTAAGTACACAGTAACAGTGAAATACTTGCAAACGTTTCATGACATTCTACAGCAGCAGTGAACCTACAAGCAGCTGCTGTCCGGAGAAAGAACTGAGCATGCTGAGAACGCCACTGCAATACAGGCACCAAGGAAGACCACTGACATGGGCAGCCCCAGCTTGCAAACCATTACCAGTGGTTCCATGTAGTGGCTCAATGGAGGGAGATATCATCAAAGAAACAGAAGACACGAGGCTCTAAGTGAAAAGCAGAATCCAGTAATACCAGCCCCAAATACTTAAAGCTCTCAATATGCTCAAAAACTTCTCCACCCAGGTCGGTTATAAAAAGACCTTCTTCCCTTTCCTGGTGTGTTTAGGACCAAATTCCTGGAATTAAGCCAGTTCTGAAAAGAAAGAACAGTAATGTAAGAACTTACCATAACAGTAGAGCTTTGAGAGAATCTCTCTTCAGGTCACACACCTTTGAAACTTACATTGCGTCAGCGCTAGGACCACACAGAAACATTGCAAGTTGGGGCTGCCCACGACGACGTCATGCAGCCAGTATCCATATAAGGCGTGGGCAGCCCCCTCTCTCCTCAGTTCCCCCCTGGAGATTATACTCAGAGGACTACTGTCCAGGGAACTGGGAGATCATGCCAGCACCCCACATACCAGGCAACCAGGGGTTCTGAAAAAGGTAGCAACGTAATGAAGCAGTGCAGAGAAAAACTTTGTCACAGCACTGAAGGAGGACAGAGGGTGGAATGGCATGACCTGATGAAAATGGAAATTATGCGCCTACCTTAATTCTTTATTTTCTTGGACAAAGTCTTCGCCATTCATTCACACTAATGGGAGTATGCTAGAGGCACTAGGCCCAGCGAGAGCCAAAAAATCTTCAGGAGGGCTGGCGCCAAGATAGGACTGCGCATGCACAGCACAGCAAGACTGCCTTGTGCCTGTATAGGCCATCTCGGCGTCGACCCTCCAACAGCCTCAGTACCTTTTTTACCGAGGAGGTACATTATAACTAACCTAGGAAACCAACATGACTTGCGCCATCGAGTAGCAGTGATGAAGACATGCCACCAACCATGCAGAAATGCATCTAAATTGCAACAGGCTGACCCAGCCAGGCCATTCTGAAAGATATGAAAAGTTCCTTGGATTTACGAATCTCTAGTTCTGTTGATGTAGAATCGCAGAGCCCTCTTGACATCCAAGGAGTGAAGGATGCTTCCCCCTTCATTCTGAAAGTTGTCAAAATAAGTGGGAAGAACCAATGGCTGCTTAAGGTGAAATACCTTTGGTAGGAATTTGGGGCGAGTAAGAAGTACCACCTTCTCCTTGTGAAATACAGTGTAAGGAGGGTCCGTGACCAAAGCATGTATTTCAGAGAGACTGCGAGTGGAAGTAATGACCACCAGGAAGGCAGTCTTCCAGGTTAGAAATGTCTAGTCACAGGTAGTTAGAGGCTCAAAGGGCTTATGGGTGAGCATGTCTAGCATGAAGTTGATATTCCACGTGGCCACCGGTTTCCTGACTGGGGGACTAGAGTGTAGGATACCCTTGAGGAATCTCTTGACTAGCAGTCACTAAGCCAATGACATGTTTTGCACTGGGTCATCGTAGGTGGAAATCATGCAGTGGTGTACCTTCACTGTCGAGTACAGCAGGCCTGCATTTGACAGGTCTAAGAGGTGTTTCAACACGTTATTTGGTGGGCAAGAAAATGGGTCCAGGATGGACTTCACACACCAAATGGAAAATAGTTTCCTCTTAGCCATGTAAGTTTTTCAAGTGGAGGGCTTACATGCCACTAAGAGAATTTCTGAGATCCTTTGAGAGACCTTAAATCTACCCACTTCTATCTCCTCAGAAGCCAGGCATGGAGATGAAAGGAGTGCAGGTTGGAATGCACCAGGGGTCCCTGTGTCAGGAGGCCCATTCGCGAAGGCAGTTGCCTCGGTGGGATTTCCGACAACCTGTTGATCAATGGAAACCATATCTGCCAAGGCCAGTATAGGGCAGTTAGAATCATTCTGCCCTCTTGTGCCTCCAGTCTGAGCAGCACCCTCTGAACTAACAGTAGAGAAGGAAATGCATATAGAAAGCATCTTGTCCACCGCAATCTGAATGCATCCTGACAGAAAACACTAGGTTCTGGATTTCTGGAGCAGAATAGAGGCAGTTTTGTGTTGAGTGGTGACGCAAAAAGGTCCAGGTCTGAAGTGCCCAAGTCGTAGAACAGCGATCACACATCTGGAGTGAGCGACCACTCATGTGGACCCACCTCTGTGCTGCTGAAGTGATCCGCCAGGTCATTCTGAGCTCCTGGCAGGTAGACTGTCTCAATCAGAGCCTCATGCTTGAGGCACCACTCCCACACTGCCATGGCCTCCCTGCACAGAGGGCAGAAACATAGAAATTGATGGCAGATAAAGACCGTTTGGCCCACCTAGTCTGCCCATTTCCCCACCTAATGGATAAGCTGCAGATCTTGGTTAACCAACAGCCTACCTCCTCCTACTCTCCACTAGAATTGCCTTATGTCTGTCCCATGCATTCTTGAATTTCCCCAATGTTTCTGACTCCATGACCTCCTCAGGAGGGCTGTTCCATGCATCCACAACCCTCTCTGTGAAAAAATACTTCCTCACATTACCTCTGAGCCGTTCCCCCCTCTACCTTCAAATTGTGCCCCCTTCTTCTTGCATCTCTCTTTTTCTGAAAGATGCTACCCTCTTGGACCTTGTTGATTCCCTTGAGGTACTTGAAAGTTTCTATCATGTCCCCCTTCTCCCTCCTTTCCTCGAGGGTATACATATTAAGCTCCTTTAGTCTCTCTTCATACGGCTTCTGGTGCAGACCCTGCACCATTTTGGTTGCCCTCCTCTGGACAGCCTCCACCCTGTCTTTGTGTTTGCAGAGATGGGGTCTCCAGAACTGCACGCAGTACTCTAGATGGGGTCTCACAAACTGTCTGTACAGAGGGATAACTTCCTGTTTTCTACTAGTGATGCCTCTCCCTATGCATCCCAGTATCCCCCCAGCCCTCCTTACTGCCTTCTCACTTTGCTTGCCCACCTTTAGGTCATCTAACATGACTACCCCCAGGTCCCTTTCCATTTGTTGTTGTTGTCAGTATCTCACCACCCACTGTGTACTCTTTCCCAGATGCATTACTTTGCACTTCTTTGCATTGAATCTAAACTGCCAAATATTTGACCATTCCTCCAACTTTGCAGAGTCCCTTCTCATCCTTTCCACCCCACCTTGTGCATCAACCCTGTTGCAGACCTTTGTGTCGTCTGCAAAGAGACATACTTTTCCTTCCAGTACCTCTGCAATGTCACTTATGAAGACATTAAAAAGGACTGGACCCAGTACTGAACCCTGCGGTACCCCACTAGTAATCATCCTTTCTTAACTATGGACTCCGTTCACTATTACCCTCTGTGTCCTGTTGTCCAGCGAGTGTTTTACCCAGGTTACCACCCTGGGACCCACTCCCAGGCTGAATAATTTGTTTATTAATCTTTTGTGTGGGAGTGTGTCAAATGCCTTGCTAAAGTCTAGGTAGGCCATGTCCACAGCCCCTCCCTGATCTACTACTTTGGTCACCCAGTCAAAGAAACAGATTAGATTTGTAGGAGTCCACTCCCACCCTGCTTGTTGATGTAATACATAACAGCCTTGTTATTCCTTCGAAGGAAAATTACTTTGTGACAGAGGTCATCCTTCAGGGCTCGGACAGTGTATAGGACAGCTCTCATCTCCAAGACATTGATGTGTAGATGAGACTCCTCCTGGTTCCACACTCCCTGAGTGTAGAGGGCTTGACGGTGAGTCCCCCCCAACCGATCAGAGATCCATCTGTGGTGACGGTGATCTGATCTGACTGCAGAACCACTTCTACTGCCCCGTTTTTCAGAAGGCCCTGTATCTCGGAAGCAAGGTCTAACTGAGTGGTGGACAGACTGTGTCGCCGTTTGGGTGGAAGATCTGGGGGGGGGGGATCTATGCGAAATTGAGAGAGTACCCTCTTGTATAATCCTGAGGACCCATTTGTCTGTTGTGATGGACTTCCATTGATTGTAAAACTGAGTCAGACAGCCTCCCACTGCCATAGCAGTGTCCACTTCAGACAGCTGAGGTGGGACCTGGCCCAGGTTTTCAGAGAGTGGCACTGGGCGCTTTAAGGCCCTGTGTTTTTTGCTGTATTTTCTTTTGCAGCTGAGGAGCTTGGTTTCTATTCAAGGCTCCTCGGCCCTTACCCAGAGAGGACTGCCAGTTACGAAATCGTCGATGGTTCTTGCCCTTCTGAGGGGCCACAGGAGCCGGCCCGGCTGTTTTAATGGCAGTCCTGGTTTTCTAAGCAGCCACTAACACTTGTTCCACTGGAGGGCCGAACAGATAAGCCCTGTCAAAGGGACATTCAATACCCATCGAGCTTTGGGTGAGAAGCCTGATGTTCTAAGTCAAGAGTGTCACCTGATGCAGATACCCGCAGCTGCTGACCATGCTGCAGCATCATAGGCAGCCATAGCAGCTTTCAACTGATGGTTGTTGGATTCTATGCCCCTGGTAACAGTTTGGAGAAACTCTAAATTGATCTCCGATCCTGGGAGGTTCTCGACTACTTCTTTAAGGGTGCTCTGTATTGAGAGAAATGGCCCTGATAGCTAGCAATACGCATCCCTAAGGTTGCAGTTATGAAAACATGCTGTCCTAAGGCATCAGCCTTGCAAGACTCCTTTTTGATAGGTCATGCCAAAATCTCCTGGGGGAGGACAACCATATTCTCTGCAAGCACCACCAAGGCATCTGCAAAGGGCTGTGATGCCAGGAAGGGTCCTTCCTTGGGAGAAGCGTACTTCCTGTTTGCACACAGTCACAGACGGAATAAGTGCCGGTTTGGCCCACATCATCTCTGACACGGTTTCAAAGAATAGGGGAAGAGTGGGCGTGACATCCGTAGGAATGTTAGGAACATGAAGGAACTGAAGGCGCAGAAGCTTCCCTGGGTCCACATCAGAAGTCTGAAGAGCCAGTGTGGATCCTATGTTCCTAAGGATGGACTGGAAAGACAGGTCCTCCACTAAGGACTCAGCTGAGACAGAAGGCTTGCTTTCCAGGTTGTCACCTGAGACATCTCCGGCATTATCAGACAGAATCAGATCAGGATTAGACTCATCATTTTCTTCCTCCAGCCCTGAGACATCAATGGTAAAACTTGCTAGACAGAGGCCTGGTCCAGGCGAGGGGTATACAGGAGTCACCGGAGTCTGCCTTGGCGTCAAAGAAGTTGGCGACGCACAAGGCACGTAAGCTATCGGCACTGTACAAAGCACCCAAGCTGCTGGCACCACACGTGGCACTGAGATGAATGCCACATGCGGCGCCAATGAACTCCTCAACACAGCACCCAGCACCGAAGAGGCTGACACCGCATGCGGCATCGATGACCCCAGACCCCTGTCAGACCTAGAGGAAAAGGGGGAGGAAAATGGTACTTGTGCCAGCCCCTCCGTGGAAACCTGGTGATGGGGGTAGGTACGTGGAACCAGTGAAGGCGTCAGTACTGGAGAGGGAGAAATCTCTGTTGACAGCACCGAACACGCATCCTGCCCCAAGCGCCCCGACCCTGGCCCAGTGGCCCCAAGACCCAAAGGCCCAGGAACCGGGTCCACTGGCAAGGGTAGACAAGACAGATGCTGTACCCACTGCGCCATAATTGCAGCCCAGTGGTGTAACTACCCACCAGAAACCCCATCAGAGGACAGAGAGGGGCTCCGATGTTGAGAATCACTGTCGCTAAGAATGGATACCACTGGGGACCCCGGAGGGGTCGGATGGGTTTACCGCTCTCCACAACAAAAGACTCCCTAGCAGACCTACCAGACGGCGACCTCTAGCAGTACCATCTTTTCTTCCTCCGATGGGAAGAAGAGCTCGAGCGGCACCAGGTCCCTGACCGAGATCGGGCCCAATTCTTTTTGTGCTTTCAGGAGGACTGTCCTCCCTCCCGAGCACCAGACTGCCGGTGGTCAGACCCCCCTCCGCAAAGGGTGGCATACCGGACACAGCCCCACTGCCAGAAGAACTTTTGAGTGCAGTCTCCCTACCATCACCGATACCGACCATGGTTGACTCAGTCGATACAGGCTGAGAGCAGTTTTCTTTCTTCAGAAGACTTTTTTTTAAATTAATAATAAAAAAAACTAAATGATACTAATAAGCTAAACGAAACTGAACAACTATGTGCTGCTGTCATATAGATGAGAACTCAGACTCCTGGCGGGCAAGCATCATCACTGAAATGCACTCGACAGCGGGAAAAAAGGAACTTAGGCGGCTGGAGGGCTGAAGCCGAGATAGTCTATAAGGGTGCGAGACAATCTTGTGGTGCCGCGCATGTGTGGTTTTATCTCGGCACCGGTCCTCCTGAAAAGTTTTGGCTCCCACTGGGTCTTAGCGCCTCTGGTGTAGTCCCATTAATGCGAATGAATGGTGAAGACTTTTAGTCCAGGAAGAGGAGATTCTCTCGAAGATCTACTGCTATGGTAAGTTCTTACATGACCGTTTTATCTTCCTCAAGGACATCTCTTTAATCAGGCGACACCTTTAGAATGAGTGCCAAGCAGTATCAAAAGTCAACAGTCTGGACTTCCGGTGACATCACCGGTGCAATGGCGGCTTAATCACGGAGCTCTCCAGCCCACAGGCAAAAGACTGGCCCCACAAAACTGAAAACGAGCCAGTAACTAAGAAAGATGAGTAATCTTGATAGTGGGGGCACACCGAGAAAGTGATCCCACTCCAAAAAATAGAAAAGAAATGGACAGCAAGGCGGATCACAACAGATGAACCCATCAGACAGCAGCAGGGAGTCTCCATCCAGAATGGCGAGTGGAGACATGGAGGCAGAGCTGGAGATATTGTCATGTTTATGTTTCGAAATACTCCTCTCAGAAATCAGGCAGTTCAGAAATGAAAACAAATTGGAATTTGACAAGCTGCATGTTGATTTAACAAAGCTAGAGACCAGAGTCACTACGGCAGAGGAGAGAATTTTGGATGCAGAAGATGATATCCTACGCCTCTCACAAGCAGTCAAAGTCCTCACCCAACAACAGGAGAGCACAGTGGCTAAGTGTTCGTACCTGGAAGCCTGCGCTAGGAGGGAGAACTTGAGAATTTATGGCCTCCCGGAGGACTCTGAGGTAGGGGAGATGGCTGACCTTTTGACAGATACATTAAAACATGCATTAGACCTCCCGCAAGCCTTTTCCTTCAAAATCGAAAGGGCCCAGAGAGCGCTCTCGGCTAAACCATCATTGCCGACTGCTCGACCTAGATCATTTGTGGCTAAGTTTTCCAGTTATAGAGATAAGGAAATGGTGCTCAGGACTGCATGGAGACAACAAAAAGTAGAATACAACGGCTCCCAGTCTCTTTTTTGATCAAGATTACACCTCACAAATCCAGCAGCATCGCATGGCCTACGCACCAGTTCTGTGTAAACTCAAAGCCTTGGGGGTTAAGTTTCACACGCCGTACCCTGCCCGCCTTCGGGTCAGATGGGAAACAGGGGTAGAGCTATATCACACAGCGGAGGAAGTGTTCCAGGCACTGAAAGAAAAGGGCCACGAGGTAGTAGGTTAATCTCGACAACCAGGCCAGGCACCGATTCAACTGAAACAGTGGAAAACTGCTGCATCACGCAATGCAAGAAAATCAGGGAGAGGGTCAACTCCTGGTACCATGCAGGACATTTAAGGGCTGCTGCGCCAGTTAACACATCAACAGCATCAGGCTCGTCAGGAGAATTGAAGAGAAGGGGACATCTGAACTGATGGTTTGGGATCTGAGAGTGACTTTCTGTAGTTTTTTGTGTGCCCTGCTCCCCCTGTTTGGCGGGGAACCTGGCGGCAGTCTAGGCTGTTGTAGCACCTGGCTTGGGCCTGTAGCCGGATGGGGGGTGGGGGTCTAATTGGGCCTCCAGGTTAACGTCTGGGGCTCTGGTACTCTCCTTATTTGCCACTTCAGGACATTTCCTCAATACAACTTATTGGAACTGGGCATGCTTATGTTACAACAGAGGTTGTTTAGCCCTTATAAAGAGTAATGGGGGAAAATATGTGAAAATGTTAATGAATGTAGGGGAGGAGTACTTTTGGCTGTTGTCTCTCTGGCTCCTCCTTGGTTTCAGTCATGATGGATACAGGGCTTATCCTCGAGAGTTTGAAATGGTCCTTCAGTTAATAATTTGCTAAACAGAGGAGGGGCATGACAGATAAAATAAAATAAATGTGAAAGAAGAAGAGCAGCACAGGATAAGAGGGGGTATACTAAATACTGCTGTTCCTGGAAAATATTTGATTTGTGAGGATGGGGGTAAGCACTGTACAAATATTTCAACAGCCTTGGGGACCAAAGAGTTTCCTCTCAATATATCAATGTGTTGGAAACTTAGCTTTTATTTATTTTTTTTGAAATTGTATTTTTTATCTTCTCCCACTACCTGTCGGCCCCAACCCTTCAGGGCATCCAAGGGTTCATCCTTCTGCCACCCTGTCCACCAATACTTACCGTCGGATCACCCATGTAGCTTAGGCTTACCCCCCCCGAGCAGGGACGAGGTGGGGCGGACCCCCGTAAATCCACTTTCGTCGGCCCTGGAGGTAGTCTGCGAGCAGGTGGCACAGTGAAGGCACGCCACGGGAAGCCCGTCTTCCTGGAGCCAACAGGCGTTTTTCTACTTTCCTTTCTCCCACCCCCATGCAGTTTCCAATCCCCCCCCCCCGACGTCGTGGCGCTAGTCGCCGACATCTACTGCGTGTTGGGCCGCCCGTCTCCCTTCTATTGGGGGCTTGCAGTCCCCCTACCCTCCGCCCGGAGTAGCACAAGTGTGATGGGCGATGGCCCTCCCACCCAACACTCCCCTGGAGACAGCGAGCTGTCGTGGGACACTCAAGCCGTACTCCTCCCAGCCGACACACCAGCAACCAGAGTCCGTTCCCGAACCCAGGTTGCCGATGAGGAGCGAGGTGTGGCGTCCAGCGCCTCAACCCTCAGTACCACCGGGCCTGAAGCTTCACTTTTAGGCTGTACTGTTAATGGTCCTCATAAGTGGGGTGCTGACGTCTCCTCTGTATGCCTGTGAGAGGCAGCCATCCCTCATGTGGGAGTATCATGAGGGCTGGTGACATATTTAGGCCATTATATCAGCCCAGGACTCATGTCTGCTAGGGTCCAAGAGGACCGAACTCCTAGCGGGGCTCTGCATCCTCTAGCCCTGGATTCACCATCCCAGGGTTACAGAGGCATACTTAGTTGGTTCCCCTTCCTTGGGGGTCTTTATGTACATAGTTTAATCCCTGGGGAGAAGGCTGCGTAATTTGTGCCTTTTAACTGGGGTGAAACGTTGGTGGCATTTTTTGTACAAATTGTTCTGTATCTGTTTTTTGACTTGTGTGTGGGCACATCACTGTTTATACATGTTGGAACTCACAGAGAAGGGGGGGCAATTGTGTTTTGGGGCGAGATTGGAGGGGGAGAATCTGGAAGTGGGACTGCAGAGCACGGCCTCGAATAAGGATAACAGGTATACAATTCATAACAGATCTATTTCTTGGGAATATATATGGCTGATAGGAATGGTATAAAAGTGGTTTCGCATAATGTAAATGGCTTAAATAATCCTATAAAAAGGTATAAGGTACTTTCCGCCCTGAGGAGGCAGAGTCCATCCTTTCTGCTCCTGCAGGAGACATATCTGAGTAGGGCCGAACATGTGAAGCTGGATAAGTTCGGCTTTGCTCAGGTAATTGCCTCATCACATTGGTGGGGGGGGGGAGAGACAGAAGAGGTACAGCCATACCGATTCCTAGGGGATCCCAATTTAAACTGAATAACAGCTACACTGATTCGGAGGGCCATTTGGCAATAGTGTCTGGGGATTTTGGGGGGGGGACCCTTATTACCCTGGCATCGCTCTACATCCCTTCAGGGTCTACGGTGTCAGCAGCAAGGGGATTACTCCAGAAGATTACAGAGTATCATAGGGGGTTGTGGTGGTGGGGGATGTCACAAACGCACTCCGCAGGTCAGGCCCTCTGCTCCCACAGTGTTATCCTCCGAGTGCAGTATTGTGAACAGGTAACAGAACAGGGTAACCCCTCCTGTCTGCATGTGGGTCCGAATCACCTTTAGTCTCAAGTTTCGGGGGATTCAAATTGTGAACCTTATGCTAGCGTACCCAAATGTACAGACTCGGATAATCTGCTCTCGGGGGGATGCCAGATATCTTTCACCTAAGGACACCTAACCAGGTATCCAAAATGAACCCTTAAAACTCTAAAAAAGACCATAGGTATATTCTTACCTTTTTCCAGTTTGGGAACACCATTAAGCTTATGAGTAGTTTTGTCAGTCTTAACCCTCCATACGTCACATGCAGAAGAAAGAACTTGGAAGACACACCCAGGCAGTCTTTTTAAATAAAAGGTTTACTTAAACATGGATAAAAATATGTAAAATTTAAACACAGAACACTATATCACAAAGCATACAATCACTTAAAAGAAAAACAAAGGAAACTACAGACAACCTCCTACCAACATACAGTTAGACTTTTTCTATCTACTGTATTACCTCTAAACAGTGCTTATAGTTAGATCTTGTTTCTTAAGAGCCCCAAAAAGAAATGCCCCACTAAGTACAGCCATAGTATTCAGTCTAAACTGTGTCTCTCCATCCCTTGTGTGTGTCATCTAGCTCCTCCTTGTTGAATATAAAAAATATACAAACAATGATCTTCCTATCAGGACATATTTTAAATACTGTGACTTCAGTAAAAACTAATTTCCCAAATTATGAGTCTTTAAATCAAGTCTTTCCTTTGATCTTGTGTGGTTTCCTGTTCCCCTGGCAGGTCAAGGATTTTACAACTTTTCACACCTACGTGCAATACAGCTTTTACAGGAATTAGCTTATCTGAAGTCATAAAAATGTATATTTTAGTTTCAGAAAGAGCAAAAAGTAGAAGCACCAGGATAAGTGTGATGCAATTGTACAAATAAACATGAAAATCAAGCGAAAAAGAAAAAGCACCCACACAGCAGAAACTGGAAAATGCACTCACGTATTTGTAACAAAAACGCAGAATTTAATATAAATACAGATGTGCATACAAACACTCCACGGTTTCACCTGGACCACTCTGATGAAGCCTGGCAGTGGTCCAGGTGAAACATTCGTTTTTTAAATCACCGTGGAGCGTCTGTATGCACGTCTGTATTTATATTAAATTCTGCGTTTTTGTTACCAATACGCAAGTGTATTTTCCAGTTTCTGCTGTGTGGGTGCTTTTTCTTTTCGCTTGATTTTCATATTTTAGTTTCCCAGCTTCAGAGCAGCACAGGTCATAAACAAGGCCATAAAATGCAACTTCTCAAGGAAGTTAATTTCCTTACAGAAATCCCCTGGTTAGTTACATATATCCTGTTATTCTCACTAAAACCTGGTAGGGGGTCACCCCTAGCACAGGATGTCTCATGTTAGACACTCATCCACCACATTCCATAGCACAAATACCATAGAACAATCATAACCAGCTGGCCAAGCATCACAATCCTGCCCACCTAGATGGAATTTGGGGGCTCTATCCCCTGCATGGGATGAGCTTCCCAAATCAGTTCACTCTTCATAAACACGCGATAAGCCATGTGTGTTCTGACTGGTCGCTCCAGCCCTATGTCAGACTGTTATGTCATACCCTTGCAAGGCAAGACTCCATCTTAATAGTCTACCATTAGTTTTTCCCATTTGCGTCTGCCAAACCAGGGGGTTGTGGTCCATTTGTACCTCAAAATGCTGCCCGTATAAGAATGGCTAACTTTTTTAGGGCCCACACTATGGCAAGACACTTTTTTCAACAGTAGAGTATGCCTGCTCCCTGGGAAGTAACTTTTACTCAGGTATAGTACCGGGTGATCTTTCCCTTGGTTGGATGTCTGACTCAGTACTGCCCCAATACCCACATCTGAGGCGTCAGTCTGAACTATAAAGGGCCTGCTATAGTCAGTACTTGTCAACACAGGAGCATTGCACTGTGCCTCCTTCAGTCGGGGGAAAAGAAAAAATTACTTACCTTAGTAATGTTGTTTCTTCTAATGGAGTCTTGCTGTATTCTGACATATGCAGTTAGGTCCTGCCTTTCAACTGCCCCGGAGAACAAAGAGTTAAACTTTCCATCGCCAGCATGGAATGTTCACCGTGAGCTCGGTTGAAACCCTGTCTGCTGCTGTTTAAACTCCAATCGTCAGATCTTTACGAGCAATACTCACTAGAAGTTCTGTGTGGAAACTGTAAAACTCAAAACTAGCCAACTGGCAACTATAACTACATAAAAGGGTTTTTTGGTTTCAAAGAAAAGACTCAAGTCAGGAAACCCAAAAAACAAAACACATCCCAAAACACAACACTCACCCAAAATAAAGGAGGGTGAAAAAGGGACACCCCTAGGGCACCAACACTGCTCCTGCCCACCCACATCCCAAAAACTAGGTTCTGAGAGGGGAGGCGGAGGTCAGAATACAGCAAGACTCCATTAGAAGAAACAACATTACTAAGGCGAGTAATTTTTTCTTCAAACAACATGAAGTCTTGCTGTATTCTGACATATGCAGACTACCAAGCAGTACCTCCATGGAGGAGGACAGAACCAACTTGGAAACAAGCCTGAAGTACTGTTGTGTTGAAACCGAGCATCACTCCTAGCCTGGATATCCAGAGAGTAATGCTTGGTGAATGTATGGACTGTTTTCCAGGTGGTTGCTTGACAAATTTCTAAGATAGGAATATCCCTGGCAGCAGCCAGGGAAGCAGCTGTACCTCTAGTGGAGTGAGCCCTCAGGCCTGAGGGTGGAGTTCTACCCAGTTTCTCATAGCAGAATTGTATACAAGAAACAATCCACCTGGCAACAGATCTCTTAGTGGCAGGTTTGCCCTTACCAACCTCTCCATAAGTGAGAAACAACTGGAGAGATTCAAACCTGTGACCCTTGGTGTGCTCTATGTAGTAGCTGAGGGCCCTTTTAACATCTAAGCTGTGTAGCCTCCTCTTTCCAGAGGAGGAATGGTCAGCGAAGAAAACAGGGAGAGACTGACTTGTTGAGGTGGAAATCTGAAACCACTTTAGGCAAAAACTTTCTGTTAGTTCTTAGGACCACTTTATCTCTATGGAAAGAGATGAAATCAGGTTCCACTGACAGGGCTTGCAATTCACTGATACACCTGGCAAAGGTAATGGCCACCAAAAACACAGTTTTCCAAGTCAAGTACTTAAGCTCTGCAGAGGACAAAGGCTCAAAGGGGGTTGCATAAGCTGAGCAATGCAAACATTAAGGTCCCAAACAGGAGTAAGATCCCTAAAGGGGGATTGGTGTGCAGCAATCCCTTGAAGAACTTACAAAACACAGGATGGGCTGACAGAGGGGATGGCTTGCCTACTGACAGGAAAGAAGAAACAGCTGCCAAATGCACTTTAAGTGTAGCTGGCCTAAGGCCTAGGCCATTGAGATGGACCATATAGTCCAGAACCGTAGGCAACCCAGCAGAATCTGGAGAAATATTCTTCTTAGAACACCAAATAGTGAATCTTTTCCATTTGGAGTTGTAAGCCTTTCTGGTGGAAGGCTTTTGAGAAGTCTTAAGGATATCCAGAACCCCTTGGGAAAGATGAGGTCAGCAAACTCTAACTCTTCAAGAGCCATGCCTTGAGATTGAGACCCCGAAGGTTCGGGTACCAAATCCTCCCCTGAGAGGATGTCAACAGGTTGTAATTCCTGGGAAGAGACAGGGGAAAGTGGACTGCTAGGGACAGCAACAGGGGATACCAGGGCTGTCTGGCCCAGTCTGGAGCAATCGGAATCACTTTGCATGGCTGTGACCTTATCTTGACTAACACTTTGAACAGGAGAGGGAAGGGGGGGAAAGCATACAGAAATTTCCCTTCCCAATTCAGGATCAGAGCATCCAGGGGGACTGAGTCCAAGACTGGGGGTCTGCAACAAAAGAGAGGAAGTTGGTGATTGTCTGGGGCTGCAAAAAGATCTATCTGTGGAGTGCCCCATCGCGAGAAAATCACTTTCAAAGCTAGGGGATCTAGGGTCCATTTGTGATGGCCTTGGGATATTCTGCTCAGAATATCTGCTAGGACATTGTCCTTCCCTGGGAGGTGAACTGCTATCAGAGAGGTTTGCAGGGAATAGGCCAGGGACCACAACTTAATTGCTTCTGTGCACAAGGCCATAGACCGAGTGCCTCCCTGCTTGTTGATGTACCACATGGTGGTGGTGTTGTCTGTTCTGACCTGGACCACCTTGTTCTGCACAGATTTGGAAAAGGCTTGCAGTGCCAAAAACACTGCTCTGAGTACCAAGAGATTGATGTGAAGCAGAGATTCCTGAGGTGACCACAGCCCTTGGGTGGTAAGATCCCCCAGATGGGCTCCCCAGCCCAGCAGGGAAGCATCTGTGGTGAATATCACTGAATGAGACTGAGTGACAAAAGGAACCCCTTGTCTCAAATTGTCCTGATCCTGCCACCATTGCAAGGCCTGGATTAGGGTTCGAGTCACTGGAACTAGTTTGGTACGGGAATCCTTTCTTTGGGACCAGAAGGCTCTTAAGTGGAACTGAATGTCCCTCATCTGGAATCTTGCTCCTTGGACCACTGCTGTGGAAGCTGCCATGTGGCCCAGAAGTTGAAGGAAATGCCTTGCTGGTCGAGACACCTGCAGGGTGAACGAAGAGGCCAGTTCCATAAGGGTCCTTGCCCTGTCCAGGGGAAGGAAGGCTCTTGCCTTTATTGTATCCAGCTCCGCCCCTATGAAGGCAAGGAGCTGTACTGGTTCGAGAACGGACTTTGGAAGGTTGAGAAGGAATCCTAAGGAAGTGAGCACTTGCTGAGTTATTTGCAAATGTGACTTGACTTGGTCTGGAGACTGACCTACTATGAGCCAGTCGTCCAAGTATGGGAAGATGGAGATCTTTTTTCTCCTTAGGAAAGCAACCACTACTGCCAGGCACTTTGTGAAAACCCTTGGGGCTGATGTTAGGCCAAAGGGCATTGCTCTGAATTGATAGTGGCCTGAGAGCAACTCGAACCTGAAGTACTTTCTGTGGGAGTACCTGATGGGAATGTGAAAATAGGCATCTTTGAGGTCTAGGGAGGCTAGCCAGTCCCCTGGCCTTAGAGAGGGAAGGATTATTCCCAGAGTCACCATTTTGAACTTTGGTTTTAAAAGGTGCTTGTTCAGATATCTTAGGTCCAGGATGGGCCACCATTCTCCTGTCTTTTTGGGGGTTAGAAAGTACCTGGAGTACAATCCTTTGCCCTTGTGTAGGGTGGAAACCCTCTCTATAGCTCTGAGAGCTAGGAGGGAAGAAACCTCTGCCTCTAAGGCAAGGGTCTCTGATGGATTTGCAGGTGGAAAGGATCGGGTTCTCATCTTGGGAAATTTTTTGAAGCTGAGAACCAGTCCCTGGCTTACTACTTCCAGGACCCACTTGTCTGATGTCAGAGACTTCCAGTCCTGGACAAAGTAAGCCAGCCTGCCCCCCTACTGGTACTGGAGAATCGGCCTGGGCAGACCCATCAGGGTGTCTGCTTGGCAGGGGCTTTAGGCTGAGGGGTGGATGCAGGCCTGCTCATCCCCCGTCTGCCTCTCCCTCTAAAGAACCCCCTCTGAGAGTAAGAAGAGGAGGCCTGAGCTTGGTAAAAAGGCCTTTGGAAAGGCCTATCCCTGCCCCTAGACTGCTGCCTTAAGTGGTCCTATATTCGTCCATCTTTTTCATGTAGTTTTCTGTCTGCTCCCCAAACAGACAATTACCAATAACAGGGGAAATCCATAGCCTTAGCGTGGGTATCCTGTGATAGGCTAGTATACCTGAGCCAAGCCATCCTCCGAAGAGCCACAGATGTAGCCATGACTCTTGATGAAACATCACTGGAGTCCACAGCAGCATGAAATTGCATTTTGGATGCCACAGTCCCATCTGCAGCCACCTGCTCCAGCTCCTTGGCAAGCTGGTCAGGGGCCTAGTTAGCCAGAGCCAGCACAGTGTCCCACCTGGACTTCTGGTATCTAGCTGTGTAGGCCATATAGTTAGCCTGTCTGAGTCCCAAAGATGCTGCCATGTACTGTTTCTTTGCCATGGCATCAATCTTCCTGGAGTCCTTATCTGGGGGGTGTGATGCCAAGGGGATATTTGCCTTATCACAGGCAGCAGCCTGCACTACCCCAACATGGCTGCATTGCTGGGAAAGGAACTCCGTGTCTGAGCCTGAGAGAGTATACCTCTTGTCCATTCGTCTGTCCACAGGAGGTATGGAATTAATAGTCTTAAGAATTTTATGTGTATGTTTCCCAAAGGATTTGTGGAGGGGAATAGACAGTCTCCTGGACTCTGGGATGTCCATCATTTCAACAAAATCAGGCTCCTCCTGATCCTCTACTGCTTCCTCCACAGAAAGCTGGAGGGTCTCAGCCACTTTTTTGTAAAACATAAAGTGAGAAAGGGACTCAGAAAGCCTAGGAGGAGAAACATCTGAAGGTCTGTCTGGGGAGATGTCCGGGTCAATAGGCACCTCCAGACTTTCATAATCACCATCATCCTCATACTCTCCTTCCTCCTCATCCGGTTCATAAAATTCTTCCAAGGTGTAATCCGGAACCAGGGGAACCGACCGAACCGAACCCCTGCCAGATGGTGCTGGTTCGGTCGGGACCGAAGCAAGTGATTGCACTATCCTTATCGCCTTAGCCATCTCATCGGCAGTCGGAGAATGAATTTCTGGGTCCGAACCGGATGATTTATCTTTTCTTTTTCCTGGAACTGACTCCTCAGAATTGGCTCTCCTTTTGCCCGAAGTATTGCCCTGGTCAGAGGGCACTCCTTCTGGTTCGGTCAGAACCGAACTGGGCTGGCCATCCAGGTCAGCGGACTTCTCGGCCTCCCTTTCCCTCAGTCTACCTAATCTCTTTTCCAGGGTAGATTTGGGAGAATTCTTACAAATTTGGCAGTCTGAATCGAGGTGGTCAAACCCCAGACAATAAACACAGGTGGGGTGGGGATCAGCCTTGGCAAAGACTTCCCCACACACACTGCAGTGTTGAAACCCAGTGGGCCCGGTTTTTTTCTTGGGTTTCTCAGACATGGCCAATCCTGACCAAAACTTACTCTTTTTTCGGCAATCGCCAGGCAGGACTCCCCTATCGGTTCCTGACCGTGTCACGGGTCTTGAAAAAAAACGTAATAAAATCCGTCTTTTTTAGAACCGATATGGACCGGTTACCACACTCTAAGTAAATCACAAACTTTTATTTTACCTGAAACCTGATAGGTTCAGCCGAACCGATCCACAATTTACAAGTTCCACACAGAAACTATACAGAAAACCTATCTAGTACTCACGGTACCACAGATAGAGACTTAAACCGACAGATTGGTAGCAGCAATTCGGCAGAAACCGAGCGAAAAAACAACACTTTAACCGACTTTTTTGAACCGATTAAAGGAGAAATCTCCGGAGCGACTGTTCAGTGAGGCGGAGTAAAGAATCTGACTGCTGGAGATTACACAGCACCAGACAGGGGCTTCAACCGAGCTCGCTGTGAACATTCCATGCTGGACATGGAAAGTTTAACTCTTTGTTCTCCGGGGCAGTTGAAAGGCAAGACCTAACTGCATATGTCAGAATACAGCAAGACTTCATGTTGTTTGAATCACAGCAATAGTGAGTGGAAGCCACCAGACAACTGGACAGCACCAGAGACAGCCTACCGCTCCCAACCACCTAATACCTCTTAGCAGATGTACCAGGGTGTGACCTCAAGTGATACCGCTTCTTTCTCTTCCGACGGGAAGATTCCCGACCTGGACCGGGAAAGGGCCTGTTTCTTTTTGTGTTTATGGGAGGACTGTCCTCCCTCCCTAATACTGGACTGCCCGAGGTTGGACCTCCCCAACTCTGCAAAGGGTGGCAGACTGGACAGAGCCCAGCTGCCAGACCAGCCTTGCAATAGCGAGTTCCTACCGTCACCGTTTCCATCCATGGTCGATTCCTTCAATTGGCAGGGCTGAGAGTAAATAATACTTTTTTTTTTTTTCGGAAAATAATAAATCGTACTAAAAACTGAAGAACCAGATGCTGTTGTCCTGTAGACATGAAGATTTGACTCCTGGCAGGCGAGCGATGTCATTGCAGCGCACTCTACAGCAGGAAAAAAGGAAATGAGGCAGTTGGAGGACTGACATCGAGATAACCTATACAGTGCAAGCTAATCTCACAGCACTGCGCATGTGCAGTCCAACCTCAGCGCCGGCCCTCCTGAAGATTTTTGGCCCCCGCAGAGTCCCAGCGCCTCCGGCTTGTAAACCAGCAGTATGAATAAATGGTGAAGACTTTAAGTCCAGGAAGATTTGTTACATCTTATATGTGTGCACTGAGAAACAAACTGGCAAAATATGTTGACAATTGCCCACAGTAACCAAGAAGAGACCCCAAAAACAGCAGAAGGTGTATTATGACCATGGATAAAAGTAATTTTTGAGTCAGGTGAAAAGGTCTTGTTACTGTTATCCACTACATAACACAAACTGTTAAGGAAGGGGCAAAGGCCTTATAAAAAGTGGTCAGACATACCAGCACAGTTAACTATGAAATTGAGACTCCTGATAGGAAAAATCTTACCAAGATGCACCTTAATAACCTCCTGAAGAAAAGGTTGCTTTGTTAGCCAAACCAGAAACTTCTGAAGAAGGTACTGATGTAGCTTATGACAGATTGCAACAAACTAACTTCTGATGCAGTAAAGGTGAACATATGAAGAAGCCAGCAGAAGAAGGACATTTGGTCTATCTAGTCTGCTCGTATTGCAGGGTCCACAGCTTGAGCTACTGTCCCTGCCCTCCCTCCCCACTCCTCCCATCCTCCCTCCCTACCCACGATCCTTACCTTCCCCCATGCCTATCCCAGCCTCTCTTAAAGCTGCCCACTGTCTTCAATGAGATCACCTCTTCTGGGAGCGCTTTCCAAGTGTCCACCATCCTCTCAGTGAAGAAGTGCTTCCTGACTTCCCTCCTAAACCTCCCATCCTCCAGCTTAAGACCGTGCCCCCTAATGTTATGGTTGTCACTCAGTTTGTTTCCTTACTCACAGAACATACCACAGAAATCTGTAATTTGGTAAAGACATTTAGCAGTACTTTTACCACAGTGCCAGGCCAAGCAAAAGTGTCGAGCATGTAATAGTGACACAGAATGCTTGCCTTATCAGACAAAAGATATACAGATTACCAGAGCTTAGTGGTGTTTCTCATACCTGGCCCCCCTCTGGACAAATGCGCTACCTGAGGACATCTGTGATGTAGCAATGACTGGCTCTTTTAAACACAAACTGCGCCAACACCTTCTTGCCGTGGGTACCTGTGCCTGCCCCCACTAAATCCCACCTCAAGCCATTAATCCCGTTGCTGTAGTCTGTACTTACCCACTAGCACTTCTTAACCCTGTCACTCAGAGCTCCAGATAAGGGGAGTACTGACCTGTTTTACTCACCTCATTTTATTAAATACTCGTCAGAAAATTTTTTTTAATGAGTACCAATCCTTGCCCAACATTTGTAAATACTCCACACCAAAGACTAGTGCTTCATAACATAACTGGTGATTCAAAAGGAGCATTTATTTATTTATTTTTTTAAATAACAGCACTCGGCACCCCAATTTTGTTTTGCTCACTATATTTTAAAACTGGTGAGTAAATTACTCCTACCTACCAACATTATCTGGAGCATTGCTGGCACTTGGTCAGTTCTTATCTAGAAAGAAACTGCATTGTTTTTAAAAATGTACTCTCACTCCACTCTGTCCAGACATTTGTACACATCTGAATTTGATTTTACTTGCTCATTTTCAAAATGAGGAGTACAGTACTCATCCCATAAAATCTTATCTGGAGCCCTGCTGTCACTGTTCCACTGAGTAGCACCAACCTTGCACTTCACTGACCCCCTGTCCTCTCCCATGGTGCTGCCTTGCCCCACCCCACCTCTCTTCCTTACCCTCCACTTCCTAACCCCACCCACCTCTATCTCTTACCAATACCTCTCCATCTTCTTCCCCCCCCCTTCTCCTCCCTCTGTCTACTTTACTGATTTTTGTCTTTCCTTGACAAGGGCATATACTGTACAATGCCTCAGTATAGTGTAACCATGTACATCATCTGTATTGTTGTACCATAACATGTATTTGTATATCTGCCAACAAACCACTCTATATCTGAATGTTTATCAATCTGTACTTGTTAACTGACGTGGAACCAATTAACAAGCATCTGCTCACTGGTGTTATCCAAGATTTCAATAAATAAATCATGTTATGAACAAACAGGGTTAAGGAAATACAAAAAATTAAAGCTGGACATCACAGAATAATCTGTAAGTGCTTGGTCATCACCAATGGTAATTGTAAATAATAAAGAAGGGGTGTAAAAATCTGCCTTGATTTTAGGAAACAATCAAGTGACCGTATTTGACAGCTATCTTATGCCTATGACAGATGATTTGATGGACAGACTGGGAAGTGCCAAGTACATTAGTACCCCCGATCTCACCAAGGTTTACTGCCAAATTCCCCTAGTTAAAAACTCCAGAGACAAAAACTGCATCGTCCACTCCAACTGGATTCTATCACTTCATCATTTGGTTTGCGTGGCACACCTGCTACGTTCCAGCGGTACATGGATGTAATTCTAGCCCCTCAGACTGCAGCTTATCTGGATGATGATGTTGTGGTGTACAGTCCAGACTGGAAAAGCCACCTGGAACACCTATGAGCAGTTATCCAGTCTATCAAAAATGTAGGTCTGACCACAAATCCTACCAAGTGTGCATTAGGCATGCAGAAAACCAGATGTTTGGGTTATATTTTGGCAAAAGGGGAAGTAAAGCCAGAGATTTCCAACCAGAAGCTGTAGCTAACAGTTCTGTCTCTAAAACAAAGAAACATGTCAGGTCATTTTTAGGGCTGGCTGGCTACTACCAGAGATTTGTTTCCAATTTGCCCAATTAGCTACTTCCCTCACTGAACTTACGAAAAAACTCTACCAAATAATGTGAAATGGTCCCCAGAGTGTTACGAAACTTTTCTGGTCATCAAGGCTGCATTACATTCAACCCCTGTTTTAAGAAGTCCAGGCTCTGAGAAACAAATTCTGTTACAGACAGATGCGTCAGAGGTAGGCCTAGGTACAGTCCTGAGTCAGAATATAGATGGAAAGGAACACCCTATTTTGTGTATTAGTAGGAAGTTGCACAACAGGGAGAGAAAATACTCCACTACTGAAAAAGAACACCTTGCTACAAAGTGGGCAGTGAAGTTCCTGACGTTTTATTTGCTAGGAGCTGACTTTATACTTATAACAGATCACAACCCTCTCTGTTGGCTAAATCAAATGAAGGTTAAAAATCCCAGAATCACATGGTGGTACCTGGCACTACAGCCATTTAAATTCAAAGTGATGCACAAATCTGGAAAAGAGAATGCCAGTGCTAATTTTCTGTCAAGATATGGTTCAGGAATTGAGAATTCAGAAGGTTGAAAAAAAAAAAAAAAAAATGTGTGTGCTTAACCGAAATGTTTGCTGTAACAGGTGTCACGAAAAAGGGATACTGCATATGCAAAGAAATACAGGTTACTCACCTGCAACAGGAGTTCTAGGAGTGGTAAATGTTGTTCATCCACACTGTCTGGCAGGTTCCTTGCCGATTTAAGATGGGCCAGAAAGTCTTCAAGCTGGCTCCTCCCACCCACCCGGGTGGTAAAACCCTCGGCTTTGCCCCATGACGCCAGATCTAGCCCACTGGAAGCCAGGTTGCGCATTGAAGCCGGGGAGGTCGGGTGGGTCGTGTGGATGAACAATATGTACCACTCCTAGAAATGAAAATTACGTACCTACCGTAATTCTTGATCTCTTGTATCTTCACCATTCATTACTGTTGGGTGATAGCCGGAGGCGCGCACCCGCCACGGGAGTTTTTTTTTTTTTTGAAGAGTCAGCGTTGACGGCGCCACCCCCTGGAGTGACGCTCTACGTAGAGCGTGAGGGGCGGCCATTAGGCGCTGCAGACTCCTCCTCCATCCCAGTTCTGTTAGCCGGAGAGGCGAAATAAGAGTTAGAAGAGAGAGTGAGGCAAGAGAGCCGAGGGACAGAAAAAGGAAAGGATATAAACAGACAAAGGAATAAGCCGATAGAGGATAGAAGGGAGAGGAAGAAAACTGCCTACCCTAAGGAACCAAAGGGCCTCACTTCTGGGGCGGCTCTAAGGGAGGAACAGATAAGGAGGAGAAAGAAGAAGGGAAAAAAGAGAAAAAAGAGGAGGGGAGGCTGGGGAGACTTCCGTTGGTAAATTGGCTTAGGGTTGTAAGCTCGGAACCATAAACAAGGGAGCAAGAATCCCATTTTGAAATTTCAAGGAGAAGGTCAACTGAACTTCTCGCGCAGAATGGACACCAAAGGCAGATTCCCTAAACCTCCCTCCTACCCAATTTTCCAGACTCCAGCTGGGAGCTCTTCAATTATTAAGAGGGAAAATCTGTTCCAAACGAGAGCTGCCACCTAGGAGGGAGAGAAGCCCCCTAGCACCTTGTTAAGTGATAACACAGTATCATGTGAAAGTGGGGGTGGGGCCCCGCAGGGGGCACCCCTATACTAAATAGAGTGGGAACTCAATCGGACTCCCTAGAAGCAAGGCAGGGAACACCCCTTAAAGAAACTGAAGTGCCGGACAGCATCAAACCTGTAGAGGCTGACATAATAGGATTAGGACCTGCCAGAAGGGGTCTGGAAAAGAGAAGTCGAGCCACTTAAGGGACCGTCTCTTTAACTGTGAATTGAAAAAATGGCTGGGGAGAGCCAAGAGATGCCCATTAAGGGCAGTCAGAAAGAGTTCCCTCAGGGCAGATAAATTTTAGCTCGTTCCTCCTATTCTCAGAGGGAAAGATCCGTTCAGAAGAACGGAAGAAAAGCATGAAAACATTTTTTTTTTTGGCTTAATGGCCAAGGGAGAAGTGGGAGGGACAAGCAGGGAGGGGGGGAGACGCCGAAGAAGGAGGCCCTTGAGGGGATGGTGGGAGGGATTCAGTAATGAATGGTGAAGATACAAGAGAAGATCAAGAATTACGGTAGGTACATAATTTTCATATCTTCCCTTGTCAATCTTCACCATTCATTACTGTTGGGTGAGTACTAAGCCCACTCCCCCAAGAAGGGGGGGGTAAGAGAAAACCCTGAGGGAACAGATCCCTCAGACTCCTACTGGTGACAAGTAGAGAGGGGAAGACCCTAACCAATAGACAAGAGTCTAAGGTGGGCGAGGAGGAGAAGGCGCCCCCAAGGGGCTGTGGGAGGGGGTTTTTCCCTGAAGACGCCTCCTCGCCCTACGGGAAAACAGATGGGTCCCCCGGAAGGCAGAGCCGGTCACCCTACGCCGGCCCATGGGTGACAGTCGGCAGAGACTAAGCCATGCCATCTGCCTGATGCAGATTGCTGTCCCCACTACTCTGGATGCCACCTCGTTGGCGTGTCACAGGATGCCCTCGCTTGGTTCCTTGCAAGCTCCAGACCCTGCGCAGAGAGGGCAATGGCTTGTCTAGACTGCTCTGAGTCAGGTAGCGAAGCTAAGACCTGAGCCAGCATCGACCACAGATGCCTGTTGTACGCAGCGTGGTGAGCCTGATTGGAGGAAACGCACAACAATGCACGACCAGAACAGAAGACTCTTTGTCCCCACCGGTCAAACTCAACAGAATCAGAGTCCGGAGTCCTGTCGTGCACTGGGTGGCGAAGCCCAGGAGGAGTATCCAGGGACGTAAAACCCGAAGGTGGGTGAGGCAGAGAACCTAGAGACTCGTGGGGGGCACAATACCATCTCTTGCAGTCTCCTGGGGCTGGAGAAGGAGTGGCTGGAGACTGCCAGGTGTGGATAGATGCTTCCTGGAAGGGAATCGGCCAGGAAGGCACCACCAAATGGCGGGCGCTGAATTCACTGAGGAAAGCACGCGTCTCCTGCTCGGTACTGTCTCTGCGAAAGTAGGAAATAAGAAGCTCCGAAACCATCGTCGAAAGGAAACGCTGATAGTCGGTGAAGTCAGCGTCAGAGGAAAGGTGGACAGGAAGTTCCTCTTCCTCAGTTGAGGAAGACGAGCTCGAATGCCCAGAAGACTCCTGCGGCAGGAGGGAAAGGCGAAAGACCTGTTTGTCCATGGCCCTAACATAGGACGGGAAGTCCGCCGCAGTAGCTCTGAATGTCTCCCAAGTTCATGGCCCAGGAGAGAGGGAGGTGGCTGCAGAGGGATGGGTGAAGGGCACCTAATGGCCTCTGCCAGAGCTCTGGGATCCAGGTAGCGATGTCGCCAAAACTGGGGACCCTGGGATCACGCTGGGTTGCGTAGAAGAGAGGAAAAGAGACAACTCCTGAAAGAGCCCTGAAGGGGAATATCCCCTGTGGCACGCCTGGGATTGCATGAGTCCAGAAGGGCAAACCTCAGAACCGCCACCAGAAGACGCTTTAGAGACCTTCAGAGAGAGGTGAGGATCAGCGCCATGACTCCTCCCCGCACGGCAGTGGGGGCTCATCGCTGCTCTCGACCCCTACCCCTCAATCCTTCAGACTCCGAAGCAGCCCTCTTCCTTGAAACCAGTGGTGGAGGTCCCTGCTGAGCAAGACCCCAAAGGGCACCCGCTGAAACAGGGTCCTCCTCCCTCCGCTGAAGGACCTGAGCAGCACCGGGAACGGTGGCTGCCTGGGACCTGCCAGAGGAGAGAATCCCCTCTCAGACTTCCCAAGGGTCCGCCACAGAAGACTTCAGGCCACCCGCAACCATGAAGCCATCCGGGCTAACCAGTTCCAGGGAGTCTGGGAGAGGAACACTGGACCGTCTAGCCCTGTGGCCTACAGGAGGTTCAGAGCCAGAAAACTCTAGCTGCTGGTCTGTGTCCTCTCCTGAGTCATTTTCCTCCAAGGAGGGGTCGACAAGGGAAGACTCCAAACCAGCCGCAGCAGGAACCTACCCCGAGGTGGCACCAGGCCTGGTACCGCCGTAGGCCATGACGAGCAACACATCCGCCGAGTCATCCGTCCCTCTGGTGGTGTCAGGCTCCCGGGCTGCACCGCGAACGGTGCCATCTGAGTACCAGACACCTGCAACAGCACAGAGATCTGATGCGGCACCGCGAACAGCGCTGCGTGAGTCCCCGGCGCTGCAAATGGTGCAGAGGCCCAGAACGGCGCGGACAACGGCGCCACCCAAATCAACAGCACCGCGAACAGCACCGAGGCCCAGAGCGGCACCGCTGTTGGTGCGGCCCGAATCGTCGGCACCGCCCGAACCCACAGCGACACCACCGACGGAGCTCCCGGCACCGCGAACGGCACCAAGGCCCAGAACGGTGCCGCCAACAGCCCGACTGAGTCGCAGGCACCGCTAGAAGCGGAAGACTCCACGGCAAGGAAAGATGGGAACGACGGCCCACCAGCACCGGGCCCCGCAACCAGGGGCCGCGACGCCGGGGGAGCCTGCACCTCCGAGGAGGTGACTGCCGGCACGGTGCCAACGGCGCGACCCCAGGTGGCACCACACCGTTCCTCCGGCGCCGAAGAAGAAACCGCCTCCTCAGCAAGGCTGGAAGTGGAGGAGTCTTCTCCCCGCCGGGCCAGATAGACCTGAGGGGACCCGAGGAAAGTCACAGATCTGGCCTGGGAAGTTTAGGGTGACGCCGCCCTCCAAAAGTCGGGGAGCTCGCCAGACTCAACGGCTGGACTTCTAAAACATGGCGATCCATGGAGAAGCAGGCGTCGCAATGGTCCATATCATGGTAGGGTCCCAGGCACCGGAGACAAACATCATGATGGTCCGTGATGGAAAACTGCCGGCCACAGGGGCACCGACGCATAGGGCACGACCCGCCTTAGATTTACGCTTTGGCCCCGAACCAGACATGATGCTAAATAATTAAGCAAAACACAGAAAAGGCTCGGCGTAATCGAAAAATATAATAATGGAAAGGTCTTATCGGTCGACGACGTCGAGAAATACCGGGATGAAGGAGCGTCGAAAAAACTTCGAAATGCAGCCCATGACGCAGTTGCACTGTAGAACTCTGCGCAGCAGGTGCAGCCTCGACGGCGGGAGAAACAGAACTGGGATGGAGAAGGAGTCTGCGGTGCCTAACGGCCGCCCCTCACACCCTACGCAGAGCGTCACTCCAGGGGGCGGCCCGCCAACGCTGACGCCTCAAAAACAATCTCCTGTGGCGGGTGCGCCTCCGGCTATCACCCAACAGTAATGAATGGTGAAGATTGACAAGGGAAGATCTCCTGTTACAGGTGAGTAAATACAGGTTACTCACCTGTAACAGGAGTTCTAGGAATGGTATATGTTGTTCATCCACACTATCTGGCAGGTTCCTTGCCGCTTTAAATTTTGCCGGAAGGTCTTCAAGCTGGCTCCTGCCACCCACCCGGGTGGTAAAACTCTCGGCTCCGCCCCACGACGCCAGATCTAGCCCGCTGGAAGCCAGGTTGTGCGTCGAAGCCGGGGAGGTCGGGTGGGTTGTGTGCATGAACATAAACCATTCCTAGAACTCCTGTTACAGGTGAGTAACCTGTATTTCTAGGGACATGGATATGTTGTTCATCCACACTGTCTGGCAGACTCCTAGCAGTTCTCCCAGAGGAGGGAAGCAAGGCACACACCCCTTACTTAGGGAATAAAGACTGGAGAACCGAGGTCCCAAAACCAGCATCCCGGCGTGACTCAAGGTCGATGTGGTAGTGGGTAATGAAGGTGTGTGCTGACTTCCAAGTAGCAGCCCTGCAGATTTCCTGGATAGGGACGTCCCTGGAAGCAGCCACCGATGCAGCGGTATGGCGGGTAGAATGAGCTCTTATCCCTCTGGGAGGCTCCATGCCCGCCAACCTATAGCAGACATCTATGCAGGAGGTGACCCACCTGCCTATCGTCTGCTTGGCTGCAGGTCTGCCAGGTGCGGATTCAGCGTAGGTGACAAACAGATGGCGAACCTCTCCCCGAATTTCAGCTGTCTGCTCCTTGTAATAAGCGAGCGCTCTTCTAGGGTCCAAAGTATGGAGCCTATATTCAGCCTCCAAGGTGTGATTGGGGTAGAACACCGGCAGAGTCAACACCTGGTTAAGGTGAAACTCCGACACCACCTTCGGAAGGAATTTCGGGTGGGAGCGCAGGACAACCTTGTCCCTGTGGAAGACCAGATAAGGAGACTCCATGGAAAGCGCCTGGAGCTCTCCCATCCTTCTGGCTGACGTGATAGCCACCAAGAAGGCGGTCTTCCACGACAGGTAAGAGATGTCACACCTGTGCATCGGTTCGAATGGCTTGCCCATGAGCTTAGCCAATACCAGCAGTAGATCCCAAGGAGGTGGAGGTTGTCGCACCGGAAGGGATATGTTATCAAGACCTTTGAAAAAGCGCCTGACCACCGTCTCCTGCGCCACCGACTGCTTCCCGGCCCGCGCCCGGTAAGCAGAGATGGCTGCCACGTGCGCCTTAAGGGTCGACGACTGAAGCCCTTGCTGAGAAAGGGACCACAGGTAGTCCATAATGCTTGCCAAGGAACAGGAGGAAGGGTCCAGGCCCTTGTCTAGACACCAAATGGAGAATCTCTTCCATTTAAAGCCGTAGCATTTTCTGGTCAACTCCTTACGGGATGCCTCAACAACGTTGAGGACCTCGTCGGAAAGACCCAAGGCCTGGAACTCTAGCCGCTCAGGAACCAGGCCGTCAGGTGCAGGGATTGAAGGTCCGGATGGAATACCTTCCCCTGATAGACTGAGATCAGGTCTGGGCGGGCTGGAAGCCGCCTCGGGAGCCTGGAGCTGAGACTGAGGAGATCTGGATACCAGAACTGGCGGGGCCAGTCTGGGGCTACCAGAATCACCTGCACCTTGTCCCTCCTCGCCTTGAGAAGCACCTTGTGGATCAAGGGAAATGCGGGAAAGGCGTAGAAGAGGCTCGGGGTCCACGGCCTCGAGAAGGCATCCCCCTGCAGCAAGCCCTGCTGAGGGGGGCGGGCATGAAACAGTCTCAGCTTTGCATTCTCCCTGGAGGCAAACAGGTCCACCTGAGGCATGCCCCAGTGAGAGAATAGATCTTGTACTACCTCTGGCAGGAGAGACCACTCGTGGGACACAGCCCCTATCCGGCTTAGGGCATTGGCCAGAATATTGGAGGCTCCTGCCACATGGATGGCAAGGAGATCCGCGTCCAGGCTGCGCACAAGGGACCAAATGAGGAGAGCTTCCCTGCACAGAGGCATGGAGCGCGTCCCACCCTGGCGGTTTAGGTAGTACATGGTTGTGGTATTGTCCGTCTGGACCTGGACCACTTGACCCCGTACAAACGGAGCGAAGGCGGTGAGGACTAGACAAACCACTCGAAGCTCCAGCAGGTTGATGTGGCTTCGGGACTCCCGAGGGGACCAGAGGGCGTATGCTCTGTGCTCCCTCAGATGGGCACCCCAAACCATCAGAGGCGCATCGGTCAATAGAGAGACCGTCAGCTCGGGGCAGACAAACGGGATGCCCTCCTACAGATGAGCTGGAATGGTCCACCACTGGAGAGTGTTCCACATCCCCTGGGTCACTGTCACTAGCTGATCCAAAGGATCGTAGTGCTATGTCCATTGGCTGGCCAGTCCCCATTGTAGGGGATGCATGTACAAACGGGCCCAACGGACCACATTGGTGCAGGCCGCCACGAGGCCCTGGAGACGCAGGAAGTCCCGGGCAGGGCGCAATTGCCCAACCTGAAATGATTGGGCAAAGGAGGAAAGAACCTCGGCCCTGTCCGCCGGGAGCCGTGCTCTGGCTCGCAGAGAGTCGAGCTCTGTCCCAATGAATTGTATCACCTGCTTTGGCACGAGTTCCGACTTGGCCTCGTCGATAAGGAGGCAAACCTGAGTGCAAACCTGGAGGGCCAGATTCCTGGACCGCTCCACCTCCATTCTGTAGGAGGCCGCAATCAGCCAGTCGTCCAGGTAGGAGTACACCCAGACCCTTTGGCGCCGCAGGAATGCTGTCACCACTGCCATGCATTTGGTGAAGACCCTGGGAGCTAGAGAAAGGCCGAAGGGCATGGCCTGGAACTCGTACAGGGACCCCTCTGCCCTGAAGTGGAGGAATCTCTGGTGGGAAGGACGGATTGGGATGTGAAAGAACACGTCCTGGTGGTCCAGAGAATAGAACCACATGCCTCGTTGCAAGGATGGAATGATGTGAGCCAGAGTGACCATGCTGAAGGTTCGAAACCTTAAGAACCTGTTCAGGTCATGCAGGTCTAGAATGGGGCGCCAGCCCCCTGTCCATTTCGGGACCAGGAAGTACCTGGACACAAACCCGGGGTCTTGTGGAGGGTCCACCACCTTCCTGAACTCCTCCTTTTCGAGGAGCAGGGCAATGTCAGCTCAACGAGCCGACAGGGAGGCTGCGGACCCCGTAGCCCCCTGCGGGGCGACGGCTCGGAAGGGCGGGTTCTGCTTGAACTCCAGAGGCAGGCCCTTTCCTACCACCTCCAACACCCAGCGGTCCATGGTGATAGCGGACCAGGTGGAAAGGAAGTGGCGGAGCCATCCCCCCATGGGGGGAACCCAGGAGGGAGCGACGAGGCTGGGGGCAATACCCCTCAACCCGTCACTGGGCAGGCTTGGAGGAAGGACCGGCAGAGGGACCTCCTGGGCCTTTTCCTCCCTGCTTCCTGTTAGAGGAAGCCGCAGGCTTGGCTTTGGGGTGCCAAGCGTGAGCCTGTTGGCCCTGATGCTGGTGTTGCTGGGCTGGACATGCCGCAGGCGCAGAAGGGCGAAAGGACTTATGTTGCTGACGACGGCCCTTGTCCTTCTGGGCGGAAGTGACAGAGTCCAGGGTAGCGTTGGACTTTTCGGTCCGCTGGAGGTGGCCTTCCACTCCAGGGCCGAACAGGTCAGTCCCCAAGAAGGGGACGTCTGCCAATTTGTGCTGGGTATCCGCCGTGAAGGTGGATATCCTCAGCCATGCTCTGCGGCGCATGGCCACTGCGGCTGCTACTGATCGGGCACAGGAGTCTCCAATGTCCAGAGCCATTTGGAGCTGCTATTTCACCACTGCCCTTCCCTGATCCCGCACCTGCTTGACCGTAGTCTGCAGGTCGGCCGGGAGATGAGGGATCACCTCATCCAGGGAGCCCATGAGGGCGTGGGAGAAGTGTGCCATTAGTACGGCCGAGCTGGCCTGATGGAGGCCGAGGGAGGACGTAGCGTACACCTTGCACCCAGCATAGTCCAGCTATTTGGACTCCTTGTCGGAGGGCTTATCCAAATCCCTAGCGTTCCCGGAGCGCCGGAAAATGCTATCGGTGACCAACCCCTCTGCAGAGGGGTGCTCCGAAAAACCGGACAAAGAGCCGGTAGGGACCGCATACTTCCTGGCCATCCTGGCCTAAGACGCAGGACAGGAAGCCGGCTGCTGCCAAACGTCCAAGGCCGTGCCAACAATGGCTTCAGCCACCGGAAAGGCCTCCGTGGGCGAACCCCCTCGGTCCAGTATCTCCGTGAGGGAATACTTAGCCCGCTTGGATACGGGCTCGAGCTGCATCCCAGCGGACTCCAAGATGAGCCGAAGCAGACCCATTAACGACGACGGGCTCTTGTCCATCGACTGCCCCCCGGAGGACTCCAGGTCAAGGTGCTTGGAACACAGGGAGGAGTCATCGTCAGACTCCAAGGAGTCTGCGAAGAGCTGCCTGGGGCCTGAGCCACCCTCCACCTGCGGCGGACGGTCGGGAGGAGGGTGACCGACCAACCGTGCGGGTCAGACCCTGACCCGACCGAGAGTCTCTTGGTCGGCACTCCATTTCGGGTTGTGGAGGCAGAGGTTCCACCACAATCGGTGGGGCAGCTGGTTTCAGCCGAACAATCGGCGCAGACTTGGGCACCTTGACTACCGCAAGGGGTTGTTTCGGCCTTTCGGGTGACAGCCACTTAATGGCCGGGGAAGGCAATGGCTTCGGCTTGTTCCCAGACAAAAGGAGCTGCTGCCACATTATGTCCTCATAGCGTCGACGCAATTTGCGCCAAAGCCTCTCCTCTTCTGAGGAGGAAGACGAGGATGAGCAGCACTGCCGCTTTCCTCGGTGCTGAGACCGCCGATGTCGGCGGGATCGGCTGGACCGAGACTAGGTCAGAGACAGAGACCCTCAGTGTTTCCGAGGGTGGGTCTGGGAGGGAGCGGGGGACACCCGCTCCTCCCTCGGCTCGGGAGCCTTGACCAGGGACTCCGGCACAGGAGGCGCTGGCAAGTCCTCAGTTTCCACCGGGGAACCAGTGATGAAGGGTTGTTGGCTTCACCAGTCGACAGCCCATCTGACGGGTCGAGAAAAATCTCGACCGCGTCGACAGGTGTCTCGGCCGGCTGACCTGACGGGACACTGCGGAAGCCAGCGGCCTTAGTCGCAACCCCCGACCGGGCGAGAGGTCGATGTCCGGGGAAGGGGACCTCTCCGCTCCCCACTAACGCCGACGGTGGGACTTACTCTTCAAGTCATTATTTCTTGACCAAGGAGAGTGTCCCAATGGCCCCCTTACCTTCGTGGAAAGGGATTGGCAAAGCTCCTTAAAAGAAGCCGTGTAGGAGGATCCCAGAGAGAGCGGGATAAATGCCGCGACCGAGGAGGATGAGGATGCGACCTGGGCCGCCTCCTCCTCAAGGGCGATCATCTGCTCGAGTTGCTCAGCCGAACCAGCCGCCACTGACACCGCCCAACGGGCCTCCTTAGACTTCACCGGCGGGTAGCGCTTCTCAGGGCGCCCGTTGTAACCGGGCAGCGCGGTCTTCAAGGACGTTGGCCGAGAACGATCTAGACAACTCGCAGGCCTGCGGGTCGTGATCAAGGCCGAGGCCGTAGACGCACGTGGAGTGCAGGTCTGTCCTGGACATCTTCTGCCCATATGGGCACCGCCGGAAACTGGGAGTCGATTTGTCCATCGCAGCCGCAAGGGAAGAATTTGACTGAAGTCTTGAGAATTTTAAAACTATTTTCGGGCGAACCGAAGAATTAGGATCCAGTCTATACGCAGAGTGTTAAGGAGGAAACCTGTGCTTCCAAGCGGTAAGGAAGATCTGGCGTCATGGGGTGGAGCCAAGAGTTTTACCACCCGGGTGGGTGGGAGGAGCCAGCTTGAAGACCTTCCGGCAAGATTTAAAGTGGCAAGGAACCTGCCAGACACGTGGATGAACAACATATCCATGTCCCTAGAACCTGTATTTCTAGGGACGTGGATATGTAGTTCATGCCACACTGTCTGGCAGACTCCTAGCAGTTCTCTGGGAGGAGGGAGGTAAGGCGTGCAACCCCAATACCTACTTGGGGAATAAGGACTGGAGAACCGAGGTCCCAAAACCAGCATCCCGGCGTGACTCTACGTCAATGTGGTAATAGGAAATAAAGGTGTGTGCTGACTTCTAGGTAGCAGCCCGGCAGATTTCCTGGATAGGGACGTCCCTAGAAGCATCCATCGAAGCAGCGGTATGGTGGGTAGAATGACCTCTTATCCCTTTGGGTAGCTCCATTTCCGCCAACCTATAGCAGAGATCTATGCAGGAGGTGACCCACCTGCTTATCTTCCGCTTGGCTGCAGGTCTGCCAGGTGCGGCTTCAGCGTAGGTGACAAAAAGCTGGTGAACCTCTCCCTGAACCTCAGCCATCTGCTCCTTATAATAAACGAGCACTCTTCTAGGATCCAGAGTATGGAGCCTATATTCGGCCTCCAAGGTATGACTGGGGTAGAACACTGGCAGAGTCAACACCTGATTCAGGTGAAACTCTGACACCACCTTTGCAAGGAATTTCGGGTGGGGGAGAAGGACAACATTGTCCCTGTGGAAGACCACATAAGGAGACTCTATGGAAAGCGCCTGGAGCTCTCCCATCCTTCTGGCTGACATTATAGCGACCAAGGCGGCGGTCTTCCATGACAGGTGGGAGATATCGCACCTGTGCATAGGTTTGAATGGCTTGCCCATGAGCTTAGCCAATACCAGCAGTAGATCCCACAGAGGTGTAGGTTCTCGCACCGGAGGGGATAGGTGATCAAGGCCTTTGAAGAAGCGCCCGACCACCTTCTCCTGCGCCACCGACTGCTTGCCAGCCCATGCCCAGTAAGCAGAGATGGCTGCCAGGTGCACCTTAAGGGTCGCTGACCTAAGCCCTAGCTGAGACAGGGACCACAGGTAGTCCAAAATGCTAGCCAATGGACAGGCAGAGGGCTCCAGCCCCTTGTCCTGACACCAAATGGAGAATCTCTTCCATTTAAAGGTATAGCACTTTCTGGTCAACTCCTTACGGGACGCCTCAACAACGCTGAGGATCTCATTGGAAAGACCAAAGGCCTGGAACCTAGTCACTCAGGAACCAGGCTGTCAGGTGCAGGGATTGAAGGTCCGGATGGAGAACCATCCCCCTGTTGACCGAGATCAGGTCCGAGTGAGCTGGAAGCCGCCGTGGGAGCCTGGAGCCTAGGCTGAGGAGATCTGGGTACCAGAACTGGCGAGGCCAATCTGGGGCTACCAGAATTACCTGCGCCCTGTCCCTCTTTGCCTTGAGAAGCACCTTGTGAATCAAGGGAAATGCAGGAAAGATGTAGAAGAGGACCGGGGATCACGGCCTCAAGAAGGCATCCCCCTGCAGCGAGCCCTACTGAGGGGGACGGGCATGAAACAGCCTCAGCTTCGCGTTCTCCCTGGAGGCGAACAGGGCCACCTGAGGGGTGCCCCAATGGGAGAACAGGTTTTGAACTACCTCTGGCAGGAGAGACCACTTGTGAGATGCAGTGCCTATTCAGCTGAGGGCATCAGCCAGACTGTTCGTGGCTCCTGTCACATGGATGGCTAGGAGATCCGCCTCCAGGCTGATCACGAGAGACCAAATGCGGACAGCTTCCTTGCACACAGGCAAGGAGTGCATAACGCCCTGATGGTTGAGATAGTACATGTTCGTGGTGTTGTCCGTCTGGACCTTAACCACCTGACCCCATACAAACGAAGAAAAGGCGGTGAGGGCTAGTCGAACCGCGCGAAGCTCTAGCAGGTTGATGTGGCACCAAGACTCCTGAGGGGACCAGAGGCCGTGGGCCTGGAGCTCCCCAAGATGGACACCCCAACCCATCAAAGAGGCGTCGGTCGTAAGAATGACCGCCAGCTTGGGGTGGACAAACGGGATGCCCTCCTGCAGATGAGCTGGGACGAGCCACCACTGCAGGCCATCCCACATCTTCCGAGTCATGGTTACTGGCTGGTCCAAAGGACCGGATCGTTGTGACCACTGGTGGGCCAGCCCCCATTGCAGGGGACGCTTATGCCAGCAGGACCAATGGACCACATTGGTGCAAGCCGCCATGAGACCCAGAAGGCGCAGGAAGTTCCGGGCAGGGTGCAATTGCCCAACCAGAAATGACTGGGCAAAGGAAGAAAGGACCTCGGCCCTGTCTGCCGGGAGCTGGCTCGAAGAGAGTGTCGAGCTCTTCCCCGATGAACTGAATCACCTGCGAAAGTACGAGTTCCGATTTGGCCTCGTTGATCAGGAGACCAATTTGAGAGCAGACCTGGATGGCCAGATCTCTGGACCACTCCACCTCCAACCTGGAGGGGGCTGCTATCAGCCAGTCATCCAGGTAAGGGCACACCTGGACCCCTCTGCACCGCAGGAATGCTGTGACCACTGCCATGCATTTGGTGAAGACCCTGGGAGCTGAAGAAAGGCCGAAGGGCATGACCCAGAACTCGTAAAGGGATCCCTCTGCTCTGAAGCGGAGGAATCGCCAATGTGATGGACGGATTGGGACGTGAAAGAACGTGTCCTGGAAATCCAGAGAGCAAAACCACACGCTAGTTCCAAGGATGGTATGATCTGAGCCAGAGTGACCATCCTGAAGGTGCATGGCCTTAGGAACTTGTTCAGGTTGTGCAGATCGAGAATGGGGCGCCAGCCCCCCCCCCCCGTCTGTTTTGGGACCAGGAAGTACCTGGACACAAACCCTGGGTTTGTGATAGCAGACCAGGCGGAAAGGAAGTAGCAGGGCCGTCCACCCACAAGGGGACCCAGGGGAGGAGTGACAAGGTTGGGGGCGGCAACTCCTCAACCGGTCACTGGGCAGGCCTGGAGGAAGGGCCAGACGAGGAGCCACCTGGATCTTCCCCCCCAGGCTTCCTGCTGGAGGAAGTGACAGGCTTGGCCTTGGGATGCAAACCGTGAGCCTGCTGCCCTGTTGCTGGTGCTGCTGGGCCGGCCGTGATACGGGGCGGAAGGACTTACGCTGTTGCTAGTGGCCTTTGTCCTTCTGGGCAGACATGACAGAGTCCAAGGTGGCGTTGGACTTCTCAATCCTCTGGAGATGGCCCTCCACCAAAGGCCTGAACAAGTTGGTGCCCAAGAAGGGGACATCTGCCAGCTTGTGCTGGGTATCCGCTGAAGGTGGAGATCCGCAGCCAAGCTCTGCGGCTCATGGCTACTGCGGCCGCTACTGACCGGGCACAAGAGTCTCCAATGTCCAAGGCAGTTTGGAGCTGTTGCTTGGCCACTGCCCTTCCCTGATCCCACACCTGCTTGACAGTCGTTTGAACGTCAGCCGGGAGATGAGGAAGCACCTCATCCATGGAACCCATAAGGGCGTGTGAAAAGTGTGCCATCAGTAAAGCCGAGCTAGCCTGTCGAAGCCCTAGGGAGGAGGCAGCGTAAACTTTGCTCCCGGAGTAGTCCAGCTTTTTGGACTCCTTGTCGGGGGGCTTTTCTAAGTCCCTAGCGTTTCTGGAGCGCCGAAGACGCTATCGGTTACCAGCCCTCTTCCGCACAAAAATCAAAAAAACGGAGAGGGAACTGGTGGGGACTGCGTACTTGCGAGCCATCCTGGATGAAGGGCAGGACAGGATGCAGGCTGCTGCCACAACTCCAGAGCCAGACCAGCAACGGGCTCGGCCACTTGGAAGGCCTCCATGGGAGGAATCCCCTCGGTCCAAAATTTCTGTGAGGGGATATCTGGCCCATTTCTGTACTGGTTTCAGCTGCATCCCAGTAGACTCTGAGATGAGCCAAAGAATTCCCAGGAACAAGGATGGGCTCTCGTCCACCGACAGACCCCGAAGAATTCCAGGTCAAGGGGCCTGGAATACAGGAAGGAGTCATCTAACTCCGAGGAGTCCGCGAACAACTGCCGAGCACCTGAGCCACCCTCCACTCGCAGAGGCCTATAGGGGGTGAGAGTGACCGACAACCTGTGGGGGCAAGCCCTGACCCGACCGAGAATCCTTGGTCGGGGCCCCAGTCTTCGGTTGTGGGGGCGGTGGTTCCCCCACAATTGGGTGGAGCAGCCGATTTCAGCCGAGCAATTGGTGCCGGAGTAAACTCCTTGACTAAGGAGCCGATGGCGAAAGGTTGCTTCGGCCGTTCAGGCGACAGCCACTTAATGGCTGGTGAAGGCCACGGAGTCGGCTTGTTGCCGGCTAATAAGAGCTGCTGGCACATCATGTCCTCATAGTGCTGATGCAACTTGTGCTGGAGCCTATCCTCCGAAGAGGACAATGAGGATGAGCAGTGATGCCGAGGCAGAGACTGCCGAAGTCGGCGGGACCTACCCAACACGGAGGAGGACTGAGACCACTGGGGTCGCCAATGGTGGGTCGAAGAGGGGATGAGGGAAACCCGCTCATCCCCCGGTTCAGGGTCCTTGACCGGGGACTCTGGCATGGGAGGCTGAGGCAAGTCCTCAGTAACCACCGGGGGTACTGGTGAAGAAGGGTTATCAGTTTCTCCAGTCGACAACCCATCCAATGGGTCGAGAAAAATCTTGATAGCATCGAAGGGTGTCTCAGCCGGCTGACCTGACGGGGACACCGTGAAGCCAGCAGCCTTAGCCGCAACCTCGACCGAAGTCGAATGCAGATGCTCTGGGGAACGAGATCTCTCCTGCTCCCACCAACATCGATGGTGGGACTTAGCTTTCGGTTCCTTTTTCATCGACCTACTCATGTGAGTCCCTGAGGGACCTTCTCCCTTGGTGGAGAGGGACTGACAAAGCTCCTTAAAGAAGCAGTGTAGGAGGAGCCCCAGAAGAGTGGGATAAACACCGATGCCGAGAAATTAGAAGAAGCGGCCTGGGCCGCCTCCTCCTTGATGGTGATTAACTGCTCCATGGAGCCCACAGCTGCGGACACCGCCCAACAGGCCTCCTTCGACTTCACTGGCAGAAACAGTTTCTCGGGGCGCCCCAGTTGAAGTCGGGCAGCGCGGTCTTCCAGAACCGAGGCTGTAAAACACTTGCAGAGATCGCAAGCCTGCAGATCGTGGGCAAGCGCAGGCAGTAAACGACACGTATGCGTGGGTTGGTCCGAGACATCTTCTGCCCGCAAGGGCACTGACGGAACCCGGGAGTAGATTTTAATCCATCGCAGCCGCGAGGGAAGTAGAAGACTTAAGTCTTGTAAATTTTAAAACAATTTTTGGAAAAACTGAAGGATTAGGATCCAGGCCTAAAGACGCAAGAGTGCTAAAGAGGGAACCTAAGCTTCCAAGCGGTAAGGAAGATCTGGCATCATGGGGTGGAGCCGAGGGTTTTTACCACCCGAGTGGGTGGGAGGAGCCAGCTTGAAGACTTTCCGGCCCATCTGAAAGCGGCAAGGAACCTGCCAGACAGTGTGGATAAACACCATATCCATGTCCCTAGAACTGTAAATGCTGTAAGGTAATGTTAAAAGATAAATAAAAGAGGGTTTGAAACCCTGTTTTTAAAAGAAAGAAAAAAAAAACATGTTCCCTCTTAAAGAGGGGGTATATGACAGGGTTGTATAAGACCCTGTCCCATTTGTTATGCAGAGATCTACTCCGTCCTCTTCTATTCTGTCACTTGTCGATCTCTTGCCTGTCTGATTGTGCAATCAAACTTTCCCTGTGGAACCTTGGAATTGTCCACTCTGATGCTCTCACAATTTCCCCTGTTATTTCCCTTCATTTACTTGCTGTTTCTGTTCTTTCTTTTCCCCTTGCTTCTCTGCAGTAGGAAAAACGATGTGCGACTCTGTATGTGAAACTGGGATCCCTTGGTTTGCAAATGTATATAGGTTTACTGAAATTAATGTAGAAAGCTATTTGGGTTTATCTGGAACACAGGATAAACCTTGAGGTGTATTTTGACCTTCCATAATCTTGTTTGCAGAACTGCAAGCAGGAAAACCAGTTCTGGCCAGAATGTCTTAACTGGCTGCACCTCATGAAAACAGGAAATGAAATAACTTAGCGAGAACAGGATGCAGAATTGAACTGCCAGGTGAAAATGTCTTATAAAAAGAGAGTAATGTTTGCTTAGAGAGCTGGAGACAGAGACTGAGATTTAGTGATACCCTCAGATGAAGGACTTTGTTTTGGTTGAACTGTCCATATAAGAGTTATCCTGCACAATTTTATATTTTATTTTATTGATAACAATAAAACGCTACTTGTGAATTTTATGAATTCACTGGTTTGTCTATGCTTCCTTACCTGTGCCTCGATGACACAAAGCACTGTGGGAGGTAGGAAGCTCAAATGACCCTAAGATAGAAGGCAGAAGGCCAAAGCAAGCCTATCTATGAGAAACAATGTACAGCCTGTAATGCTTAGTGAATGTGTGAACAGTACTCCAGGTAGCAGTGGCACAGATGTCAGCAGTGGACACATTGTGAAAATAGACCTCTGATGTAGCCATGCCACGAGTGGAGTGGGCACAACCAGAATGTGGAAGCTGCTTACCATGTTTTCGATAACAAAAAGTAAAGCAGGATGCCAACCATGATGAAAAGCATTGAAGGGAGCAAAAGACAAATAGTTAAAAGGATTTTCTACAATACTTAGTATAATCAAGGTACCAGAGCAACATCCTACATATGACCAGTGTATGGCACCGACACTCCCCACTATCCATGGCAGTGGAAAAGTAAACCAGGAGGTCAATAGTCTAATTTAGTGTGCAATCAGAATTTAACTTCGACAGAAAATGAGGTTTGGTCCTTAGGGGGATCTTACTCTTGTGGGGGGGAAGGGAGGCAAGGTGGCGCAGCAACAATGCTTTGTAATTCTTACATTTTTCATATAGAACTAACAGGTTCAAGAAACAGCATCCTCCAAGAGAGTAAGTTAATTTCACAAGCAGTGGGCGGCTCAAAGGGAGGCACCATAAGGGTCTCCGGAACCATGTTCAGGTCCCACACCAACACTGGATTATGGACCAGGGGTGAAGAAGCAGTATCTCTTGAAGGAATCTGAGGGACACCAAGTTGGGCAGCCGTTTTACCATCAGTGAGTGCATCAAAAGTCAAAACAGCAGCTGAACGCACTTTCATAGAGGAGTACCGAAAGCTTGCATTCATAAGGGACAAGAGTCAATTCAGAAATGACTGGACACATGACAGGTCCCAGTTGGGAGGTACACCAGAATGTTCCCATTTCTGAAAGTAAGTGTACTGAGTGAATGGTTCACGAGCAGCTAGCAGAACAGCTGTGACTGCAGGGAAAACCCCAAAGCAGGAAAATTCTACATCCTCAGAAGCCAGAAATGGAGATGCAGGAATTGGAGATCTAGGTGCGCAAGAGCACCCTGCTCCTGTGATAGAAGCCCTGGTCATAAAGAGAGCAGAACTGGAGGTTCTACCACTAACTGTTGTAGCAGAGGGAACCAAATTGATCTGAGCCAGAACAGAGCCACCATAATCATGGTGATGGCTCTGCCCTCAACTTGACCAAAGCCTACTGGATCAGAGGGAAAGGGGGAAAGTTTCTGCAACACATTTTCAACATCAAGTCCCAAAAGCTCTTTACCATGAAAGGGTATATTATGGAGTGGCTGCTGTACATCTGCTGCAAAGCCAGCAACTTGCTGCCAAGAATGTCTCTGAAGGCAAATACCAGAGGCTGCAGGTCATACTGTAGTACCCAGGAAATCATCAGCTGACCTCAGAAGATGTTACCAGCTTCTAGGCCATGGGCTATGGTCTGCTGAACCTCAGTTTTTGCCCATCCATCAAGGCAGCTTGCTGGCGACACCTGCCATGGATTTCAATAGGCTCTTCTGTTATTTAATCATATAAGCCTGATAGTTGGCAATACTGAAGCCATGGGATGCTGAAAGATATGCCCTCTTGTCCATCACATCCAATTTTCTGGATTCTTTTTCCAGTGGTAGAGAGCTTACAAGATGTAGTGCTTTAGACCGGTCATGGACAGCCATAATAACCACTGAGTCTGTCTTCTGAATTTAAAACATATTATGTTATGGCACATGGTGTCAGACACTGTTACTTGCCTTTCGAGGCACAGCAGGAGAAGCACTATGTCTGTGACAGGCAGTCAAAGTGGCATCCTCCAGAGCAGAGTGGAGTGGAGGAATGAGAACAGTGGGCAAGAAAGGGAATTTCAAAAGCTCATATAGATGCTTCTTCTAGGAGTCTTCTTCCTCAGCTGTTAAGCCCAGCTTATTCTGCAGCTGCCTGAGAAAAACCTGCGAAGGGTAGTCTCTGGGAGACGGCGAGGATTATATTTCACATTGTCCTCAATAAAGAATGAGAGGGTAGAGCTGGAACCCACCACCATCAGGTGGAGGCAAGTCATTCTCTTCTTCTTCATACTTCTCCTCCATAATGTCTGGATTATACTACAGTTCCTACTCCTCATCGATGTCTGGCATCAGGACAGAAGCAGAAGTCTGCTTAGAGGGGAAATGGAAAATACGTACCTACCGTAATTCTTAATCTTCTTGGATGAAGTCTCCACCACTCATTCACACTAATGGGATCTACGCTGGAGGTGCTAGGATCCAGCGGGAGCAAACTTTTCAAGAGGGCCAGCGCCAGAGATGGAGCCGCGAAGAGGCAGCACCACGAGCTCCGGATCGTGTAGTAAAGACCATCTCGGCATCGACCTTCCAACCGCCTCAGTACCTTTTTTTTTTTTGAGGAGGTGCAGTGTAACTAACCTAGAAGGACTAACCTAACAAAATCGGACATAAGATGGTCCGAATGACCCGTGTAAGAAGGGTCAACAATGAAGTCTTCACAGCCCAGCCATTGAGGGAGTGAAGACCAAAAACAGATAAGTGAGCTTGGGGGATGGTGGGTGGGCATGTGAATGAGTGGTGGAGGCTTTGTTCAAGAAGATCAAGAAATACAGTAAGTACGTCATTTCCATATCTTTCTGGACATAAAGTCTCTACCACTCATTCACACTAATGGAAGAGTACCGAGCTAATAATCCCCCAAGACAGGCAGCAAGAAAATAAGAGCTCACACACTTAGGAATGAAGTCCATTAAGAATAGTCTTGCCAAACGACAGATGTCGTCTGGCATGGACATCCAAGGTGTAGTACTTAACTAAAGCATGCACTGAGCTCCAGGTAGCCACACTGCAAATATCTGCAATGGGCACGTTGCGGACTTCCGCCAGAGATGCTGTGATTGCTCTAGTTGAGTGAGCATACAATCTGCCTTCCAGCTTAACCTGTGCCATAGAATAGCACTGGCGAAGGCATGCTACCAGCCACACTGAAATACACCTAATAGCGACAGGTTGACCCAGCCAGGCTTCGCTGAAGGAAACAAACAGTTGTTGAGCCTTGCAAATTTCTTTTGTTCTATCTAGACAGATTCGCAGCGCTCTCTTAACATCCAGAGAATGAAGGGTATGTTCCACTTCATTCTGGAAGTTCGCAAAGTAGGTAGGCAAGACTAAAGATTGGTTTAGATGTAATTCTGAGACAACCTTAGGGAGAAACTTAGGATGAGTCCTAAGAACTACTTTGTCCTTGTGAAATACAGTGTACAAAGGTCTGTGAGCAGTGCACGTATTTCAGAAACCCTATGGGCTGAAGTGATGCCCACCAGAAAGGCCATTTTCCAAATGAGGAATTTCAACTCACAAGTATCTAGAGGCTCGAAAGTTTCCGAGTGACCATGTCTAGCACAAGATTAATGTCCTAGGCTGCAACTCGGCATTTGATAGGAGGTCTGGTATGCAGAATACCCCTAAGAAACCTCTTAACTACAGGTAACTGAGCCAGTGATATGGAAAGTACCGGCTCATGATAAGCTGAAATGGCACAAAGATGAACTTTGACTGTAGAGTACTGCAGACCTGAATTTGAGAAGTCTAAAAGATACTCCAAGACACTATTTGGTGGGCAGGAAAAAGGGTTTGAAGAAGATTTTGCACAACAGATAGAGAAACACTTCCATTTGGCTGTGTAGGTTTTTCTAGTGGCTGGCTTACGTGCAGCCAAAAGAATATCTGAAACCCTACGAAAAACATTGAACCTATTCATCTCTATCTCTTCAGGAGCCATGTGTGAAGGTGAAGAGACCTCAGATTGGGATGGACCTTGGGACAGAAGGTTCATCTGAAGGGGAAGCGCCTTCGAGGGGGGTTTCCAAATGACTATTGAGCAGTGGGAACCATATCTGTCAAGGCCAGAAGGGAGCAATGAGGATCATTTTGTCCCCGAGACTCGAATTTGAGAAGTACCCTCTGAATTAGGGGAAGAGGAGGAAAAGCGTATAGAAAGCATTTTGTCCAATGCAGCCTGAATGCATCCTGAAAGAAAATGCCAGGTCATGGATTTTTGGAGCAGAAGAGAGGCTGTTTTGCGTTGAGTGGGGACGCAAAAATGTCCAGGTCTTGAGCTCCCCATTCTCTGAAGAATGACTGAACGACAGTTAAGTCGAGAGACCACTCGTGAGGATCTGTTTCCATTCTGCTGAGGTGGTATGCCAGCTCATTTTGTACTCCTGGCAGGTAAACCACATGGATTAGGGCCTTATGCTCCAGGCACCATTCCCACACTCTCATAGCTTCCCTACATAATGGGTAAGAGTGTGCACTGCCCTGTTTGTTGATGTAATACATCACTGCTTTGTTGTTCGTTTGAAGGAGAATGTTCTTGTGACAGAGTATGTCCTTCAAAGCTCGGACTGCACAGAGGATGGCTCTCATTTCAAGGACATTGATGTGAAGCTGGGACTCGTTCTGATCCCACGTACCTTGAGTGAGGAGTTTCTGACAATGAGCTCCCCACCCCATCAGGGACACGTCCGTGGTAATGGAGATCTGATGATCCAGAGGAGCAAAGGGATATCCTTCCAGAAGGTTGTCGTCCTGCGACTACCAGGCGAGTGACCTCCTCAGAGGTTCCGTCACCTTGATGGGAAAGGACTGAAGGTGAGTGGTTGGGGACCACTGAGTACTGAGCATCCACTGAGAGGTTCTCATGTGGAGATGTGCTAAGGGTACAGTGAACACCGAGGATGCCATGAGACCCAGCATCTGTTGCATCGAGATACCTTGAACAGAGCTGTTTTCTCTGATGTATCGGGCCATCTGTAAGATATTGCTCCTTCTGTCCTCTGGGAGAAAAGCTTTCGCACAGGAGGTGTCCAGAAGAGTTCCTATAAAGAGAAGTTTCTGGGAGGGCTGCAACTGCGATTTGTTGAGATTTAGCAGGACTCCCATGGATGTAAGGAAGTCTGAGGCCGTGGCTACGGTGTCCAGAGTTCCTTGTCTGGAGGGACTTGCTAGGAGCCAGTCATCCAGAAAGATAGAATACGGATATGGATCAATTCTTATACCAAAATGTGTCCCAACTGTGATCCAACTAGTGCATTAGAAGAGCTAAAGAGAAGCCCCAGAATTTGTTTGTAGGTCCTATTTACAACTGCATCTATTTTTCGTGAATCTACAAACCCCCAAGTTTCAGCAGAATAAAGTCCTTGAGGAATTAATTTAGAATGTATTGCCTTAATCATTGGTTCTACAGTATGTCCTCCATATCTGACACTAATCCTTTTTAAACCTAATGCCGGTTTATTCATTTTATCAACTGTAAGAGTAATATGCTTATTCCACTTCATGTTTGATGAAAATGTAACTCCAAGATACATGAATTCTGTGACAAAGTCCAATAATGAGCCATCCAATGAAAGTCTTGTATATTTTTGTCTTGATCCAAATATCATTACCTTAGATTTCTGTGGCATGGGCAAAAACTTAAGTTTCTCTAAGCTTCTCTGAAGTCCTAATCTAGTCAATGAAAAAATAGCTAAATCTTCCCCGCAAGCCAACAATGGGATTGTTATTTGAGCTTATTTAGGTGAATGAAAGTCAGCACTTGCCATATTAACAATTAATTAGTCTAAATAGATGTTAAATAAAGTAGATGCCAACACACAGCCTTGTCAGACACCTCAGACAGTAGGAATTTCTTTTAACAAACCATTATTAGAATACTGTATTTTAGTCCAAGTACTGGAATAGAGACACCTAATTAATATTACTAAATTCGGATCAAAGTGGACATCCGAATCCATAATGTATTTCTAGCTATCGAATCAAAAGCAAATTTGAAATCTACAAACGTGACAAAAAGTTTGCTTCTTTATTGCGTAATATTTTTCCAACAGATGTTGAAAAATAAATATTTGAGTTTTTGTACCACACCCTTAGTAAAACCCACCTGCAGAATAAATAACCCTGCATATTTCGTAATACATTCTAATAACCTATTTAGTATTATTTTTGCATAGATTTTAGCTAGTGTATCAATTAAGCTAATTGGACAATAGTTTTCTGGTAGAACCCTATCACCTTTTTTAAAGATTGATAAGATATGACTATCTGTCCAAGAATGATGGTGTTTCTCCATCGACTTAGAGGTCATTTCCTTTGATCTTTCGGTTTTGTGGTCGGCTCAGACACCGATGCCACAGTTCTCGAGGGAATGACTGGACAATGATGAATCAGGAACAGAAGGAGCACAGAAAGCCTGCATTGCTCCTTGCAATGCACGCTGCTTGTCCTGCAAAGCTTTTACATTAAGTAAAGTCTCTAGAGCCTCTTGATGTCCCGCTTGTGGCCAGACTGAAGCCTTGGCAAATAGAACAGGCCTTAATATTGTGTGCTAGTCCCAAGCAACAAATTCAGATGGAATGTGAATCCTCCTTGTAGATTTTGATTTTAATGCAATAAAATAAATGGAACTGCGGGGTCCTTTTTATTAGTTGATGGCACAAACGATACTTTTCAATTCGAAAACAAAAAAGAACAATGAAGCAGTAGAGCTGTATGGTGAAATTCAACAGAGTTCTTGCCATGATCCAACAAATGGGTCACCGTGGAAAAAAGACCTGATGTGTGATGGGGCCACCCTTGATATATAGGGTAATGACGATGCACATAGACGTAGATGGCCCCAGCTAGCAAACCTGTCCAGGTGGTCCTGACACCAATGGCTTACAGTTCCATGATGTGGCTCAACAGAGGGAGATGACCTCCAAGAAAATCACTACTTACAGTACTGTATGTGCAAGAGGCAAGTTTCATATTAGCAAACACTTTTCTTTTCATACTGTACCTGTTCTCTCTGTTTTCTGTCCTTTTCGATCAGTTCTTTTTTCCTCTTCTTTGCGGCTTCCTGAAAAGAATACAAAATGTTTAACAGAAACAAATTCACAAGCAGGAGATATTTTAGAGGCAGACTATCGCTCCAGTGACAGAAAAATGCCCTTGAAATTGGAAAAAAAAGAAGAGTTAGAAACTTGAGTGAAAAGAAACAAGGAGGAAAGGCATATAGGTTTAGAGATATAAAACAAAGCGTGTTTTTCTTCCATTGTGTCTAGCTTGAAAAAAAAGCAGAGTGTCATCAATATACCTCTACCATTTTCCTCCTTTCTTCTACAGGATTCAGTTTCTTCACTGGAGTTGGTTGGGCCTGGACAAAAAGTGAAACTACACATTAGATGTCACGGATGAGTGAGTACCTTTCACAATGTTATAAATAATCAGGAAGGCAAACTCAAGAAAAAGGTCCCAACTGAAGCTCCTGTAACATTACAGCAGCACTATACAACAGAATACTGTAAGAAAAGGACTTGAGTAGTCTCAGTTATCAACTGGGAAAGTGGGGTTCCTATTACTGTGATCCATCCAAATTTCTTTCAATAAAAGAGACACTGACTGTTGTCTTGCCCATGGAACTATTACATTAACAGGATGATTGTTCCAACCCTCAGTCTGTCACCAATGTATTTCTTTAAATGCAGCATACTTCCATTTTAACAGGCAGCAGTTCAATCATCGTAGAACATGAAACAGTTCCTTGTTTGGCACTTGGTGCATGCTTGTATCAATGGCATGTTCAGTGCAGAAAAAGTTGCAAAAAGGATGAAGTTATTTACCCGATATATACAACACGAAATTATCTGTACTTCTTCAACCAATTACTCCATTTTACTGTAAGAAATACATTGCTTATTTAGTAATCTGTGTCCTGGAAAGGCACACTGAGCCAAGCCCCAGTTTCGAGGTGTGTCCTGTGGGAAGAGTACAGGGAGGATACATCATACAGGCAACATTAAAATAACAGTATAAATATAGTGCAAATGACAACGTAAGTGTTTATCCATACGCTCAGAAAATTTGATAAAAAATATTTGTGTAGCGATTGCAGCATTACAAAATTAGAGTAGCATAGGAAAAATGTGTGTAGAGTTTGCAGGTATCCTTGTGTAAAGCAGCTGTACAACCAGTTTTGGGTCACTCAGATGTGTAGCAAGTGACTGCTACACATAAACAGTTTTGTGTAGCAGTTGACTAACATTGTGTAGTTTTTTGCCACACTATACCAAGTAAAATATTAGCAGCATATGCTGTTCACCTTATTCTTTAAAGGAGTGCTCTGTGAGTAAAATTAAATTAAGTCAGTCATAAAAGGCTCGATTTTAACATTTTAAGTGTGGTAGCATATTTTAGTGACTAAATGAACCTTTTTAATTGCAATACTTTCCTTCTTTACAAAGGGAGTTGCTGGTGCTCCTTTCAGTACACAGGGAGATTCAAAGAGCACATAGATAGATTAGACAAATTACAGATATATTAAATACGGGGAGGTTAATAAATGACTTGCTCTGGGTCACACAGTGAATGGGAGTTGAGAGATGCAATTTCAGGTCTTTACAATAGGTTCCCAGCTTTGCCCTCTAAAAACCAGGACAGTCCTACTACAGTAGATCACTACAGGATAGGATATATATAAATAAGGACTTAAGTACAACCTGTGAAAGACTGTCCCCAATTTAGTAGTATAAACCAGTAGTTAAATTAGAAATGTTTCAATGGGGGCACTCTCCTCACAAGATTTGTATGTGGGGAACTATCCTATATTACCCAAGCTGGCAACTGCAATATTTTTTTTAGCATTCTTTAAAAAGTGTCAGGTATACTATATGTATGTTCACTCTACGTGGAAGTGAAATCAAATTTTTAAGAAATCAGATTCTCCTTTTGTTTTAACAGTTGGTATTTTTATACCACTAGCCATACTTTACTTTTGAGAAAGGCAGAATATGAGGAAAAATCATCAAGCTCCCTGGGGTGAGCATCTTTCACACATCCCCGTGACATCTGCAGTGATTGGTTTTACCTCCTTTGCTTTGTGTTTGGGCAAAACACTTTGCTGGAGTCACAGTTTTTGTAGTCATGATCTGGGCCCAGAAACATGTAGCAGAATATCTGCTTACCTGCCTTTGGGATACCATTGCTGCAGGCGTCATGTCTTTTTTTAGCTTACTATTTCTGTAGCTGCTTTGTCATCCGGAGGGAGCCTCGAGCCCCGTCCCCTGGCATCCACCATCCGATGCTGACCCGTACTCCCATGGCTTGCCCCCGTGGGGCCGGCAGGGTTCCTCAACCCCCACCAGAGACCGGATTCAGTGGGCCAGCACCATGGCTGGCCGGGAACGAAGCCTGCAAAGCGCCCTCCACCACTGTGCCACGGTGTCTTTTTCCTGGTTTTCACCCCAGGAGTTGAGGCATGCAATGACGCCTACAGAGAGAAGCGCGCACACGTCTGCATGTGTTCCCTCCAAGTGTCTGCCCCAACTCATCCCCCTTCTGCAGCGCGGCACCCTGTCCCCAGCCTCCGCAAGGGTGCAGGCAAGCACAAACATACTGAGAACCGTCCTCCCCGGAGAAGGGGAGCAGTCCATCAGATGCTCGATGCTTCTCCTCCCCTGCCAACCCCTGGCGGACTGTGCTCATTCCTGAACATGGGTCGCTGGCGTAGCGCAAGGAAAGGTGTCCAGCGCCTCAGCCCTCAGCGCCACCAGGTCGGCCAAAATGTCGTGCTTTTTAAACCCGTGGGTGCCGTTTTCATTTTTGATTGTAATTCAGCCCAGACATAACCTTGATGAAAATCAAGATAATCTATTTTTTTGTATCTAAGCGGCCCTAGCCTTGGAGAACTGCTATTGTTTTAGCCTGTTGGTGTTTACAAATGTGTCAGAAAGGCCACATGATGGCCTGGCGGCAACACAGTACACTGCCGTGAAGGTGACCTGGGTTTGAGAGCAGACTTCAGTCCCAACAGTGGGTGGCAGGGCAGGTTGTAGGCAGGTGCCAGAAGGCAATGCGCCTGGCTAGGTAGGTTTAGAGGTGGGTTCGAACACCACACTGACCTGTCTGGGTGAGCCAGGGAGCGTACTCCTTCCTGAGAAGCATGCTGGACGTTCACATGGCCAACAGAGGCACTGCTCATGCCACAGGGTGGAGAGTAGATGAGGGAGAAAACCAGGCAGAAAGTAACTGTTTTCTGTCTATATGACCGCTTCAGCCTGAGCAGGTACATCCCTGTCCACAAGGTATATCCCTGACTGACGACAAGAGGGCTGGGGCTAAAAGCCTAAATTAAAAAAAAAAAAAAAAACGTATCAGCCGAAGCACTCAAATTCAAAATTTGGCCCCAGCCTTTGGAAAATTATACAAGGTTTTGGATACTTAATTTACCACTATTTGACCACAGTTGTGAGCTGAAAGTTTAAAAAAGCTGTGAAGTTCAGAAGTGCTGCAATCAGAAATGAGAGGAAAAAACTGCAGGAACAACACTACATGAATGTTAAAACGTAAATAAAGTTATTTCCAAAATAAGAAAGGGCTTAACTAAGTTTTCAGTGGAGCAATGGTCCTGGGTGTCCACCATCTTTAATGGAAACTAAAGATCAGACACTGGCAGGCTGGGGATCTCATGATTAGCACAGTGCAAAGGGTATCATGTGACTATCTCTAAATTCTGGAGAATCACACATGTGCGAACAACATGAAAAAGTAGTGTGGCTTCATCTATCACATTCATGTTGTTAGACTAATTAACTGCCACAGGAAAGCAATATGTCAAGCAGTACATCATGACTGGTCATGAATTACCACAGTTAAATAATTACTATGCTAACCATATCTCCAGGTAGGGATCACAGATGTGTTAAGCCAAAACAGCCATGAGCAGCTATGGCAAGTCATAACAAAATGAAAATGACGTGCTCACCATAATTCTTGGTCTTCCAGAATATCTTCACTGTTTATTACCACTAATGGATCTGTGCCAGAAGCACTAGAATCCTGTGGGAGCAAAGACTTTCTGCAGCCTACAGCCTAGGGGCAGACATCTGTATCAGCACCACCCACGAGGCAGACACGATGACAAAGTGCTCATGGACTGGCCAGCAACCGACATTAGCCCCCTAACCTTCCTCAGTTCTGTTTGCCAGAAGAGACACAAGTGGGAGAGAAAAATAAAAAAAACGAGAGAGAGGGAGATGAAGAAAAACTAGCCCAAAGGGACAGGACAAGGATATAGGACATAAAATCATAAAAACAACAGAACCCAACTACCAACTTAGACAAAGAGTCTAAGAATGGGCCTAAAGGTAACAGGTTATGGTGAGTCAGACCCAAAAGGCCGCTTCGACAGCAAGGGTGGAAAGGGCAGCAACCATGGGAAGGGGTTCTGGCTAGGCAGGAGAGACAAAAGTAATCTCCTTCGAAGAAACAAATTCTGGCCAGAGCAGATAGGGCTGCAGGAGAGGGAATCTGGGGTAAAAGTACTGAAAATTAGTTTTTTAAATATTTTTACACCAAGTTTTCAACATAGCTTTGTTATGACCCTGCCTCATGAGAAAGGGCAGAGAAACTGTTCAACTCCTGCCTAAAGGTGATTTTGCGCAAGCACTACGAAATCAACTTTCAGGATGCAAAAACACATTTTGGATGGGAGTTGAAAAATGACAGCTGTCATATACATGAGGTGCGGCAAAGAAATGGCTATGCTGACAATTTGGGGTAAACATATTGAATATTACCAAAGTTATGAGCCTGCTTTTGCAAAATTGAACAAAACAAACTTTTTAAAAAACATTTTTACACCAAATTTAAAACATTATAGCCTTCTTATGACCCTGTATTATGACTAAGGTCAGAGAAAATTTTCCACTCCTGTCCAAAACGTGATTTCGTGCAGGGACTGCAAAAATCACCTTTCAGGATTTAAAAAAAAACCAAAAAAACATTTTAGCCAGGATTTGAAAAAATGACAGCTATCACATTCATGAGGTGCTGTAAAGATACAGCTATGTTGTAAATTTGGGGTAAAAATATTGGCCTGTGTTACCAAAATTCAACGTAGGCTCATAACTTTGTTTTTTTTATTATTTTTACACCAAATTTGCAACATAGCCCTCTTACGATTCCACCTCATGAACAAGGGCAAAGAACATTTCAACTCCTGCCAGAAAGGTGATTTTGTGCAGGGAACGCAAAATCACCTTTCAGGACATATATGTCTAATGTCAGTGCAATTGTTCACGAGGTAGGGTCCCAAAATAGGCATGTTGAAAATTTGGACCCAAAATATGCAAAAATGCCCAAGTTATGCCACCAAGTTCAAAACCCCACTAAAGTACTTTGACATGCGCATACCTGTTTCTTCAGTTCGCAGCCCGGCTTTGTAGAGTGAAGACGTGTCTGCAGTCCAGAGAGGATTACGGCACTGGGCCTCCTATGGTTGTTAGCCTTAGGGAGGGGGGTGGTGGTGCTGAATGGGAGGTCAGGTGGGGGTCACACACAGCTGCAAAGACATTGATGACGTTTTCTTTACACAGGTGTAAAAAAAAAAAAAATCAGGACAAAGGATTCCCAATCACGATACTGGGGGACTGGGCACCCGCAGTGTCACCGTTATGTTTCGGGCAGGGGTGTGGAGTGGTGGGTGCTGAGAGGGAGGCTCGGGTGAGGGGAGAAAAAATATAGATCTTAAAAAGAAAGAAAAGGTTACAGCAGAGCACGATCGTGACACTGGGGGTTTGGGCACCCCCACTGACATTGTTATGTTTCTGGGGTGTGGGGTGGTGGGTGCTGAGGGGGAAGAGTCGAGTGGGGGGATATCCATAACTTTAAATAAAAAGAAAAAAATGGGCAGTTACAGCAGAACATGGCACACTCCACCATGTCCAAGATGGCCGCCGCTCCCTACTGCGCATCTGCTAGTGGTCGTGCATGCGCAGTACAGTTTGGCAGCCATCTTGGACACGGCAGAGTGTGCTGTGTTCCGCCGTGACCGCTGACAGACTAAAAAAAATACTGTAGTGTGACTTCCAACCAAGACAACGAGCGGAGTGTTTCTCAGACGTGGAAGCGACTGTGTCGCAACTCCAAAAAGTTTGGTCGGAAGGATTGCTCAGAGTCCTTTTCTGATGGCAAAAGGTCTGCGGGGCTATGCCTACTGCAGCCCTAATAAATCAGAAAGTACAGTCACATAAGAACTTACCATAACAGTAGATCTTCAAGAGGAGCTTTAGCAGCAGGTAATACTATTAGGACTAATGCCGACAGGCATTAGAACCCAAAGGAAATCTTGTAGCTCGCAGTCTGTAGCGGAGGACCTCCCCCGACGTCGGCTCCACCCGACGTCAGACGTGGTATAAAGAGGGGGGTGATCCCCCGGTGCCATCTCAGTTCTCTCGCTGGAGACCCAGCTGAAAAGACTGGAGAACCGGGCAGGATCTCCCCAACCCTAAAAAGGGTAGTAACAGAAATCTGGGGGATGGAAGTTGGGAAAGCCGCCTGCTGCAAGAGCTCCTCTCGAAGATAGTACAGTTATGTAAGAACTTACCGTAACAGCAGATCTTCGAGAGGAGCTCTTGCAGCAGGCTATACCCATTAGGACTAACGCCGCAGGCCTTAGGACCCACCGGAAAATTTTTTAACTAGCAGTACCCAGCAGGGACCGCCGCCTGACTGCTCCACCCCGACATCGGCCATGCTACGCAAGGGGGCGGACCCCAGCTCCACCTCAGTTCCCCTGCCAAGACCCACGAACAGACCCCAGTGAGTGAAAGAAGCGAAGCCTGTCGATGATGTGCTGAACATCTCTCCCGGGGACCCGGGGGATGGAGACTGGGAAAGCAGTGCCTGCTGCAAGTGCTCCTCTCGAAGAGCTACTGTTACGGTAAGTTCTTACATAACTGTACTATCTTACTTTGAGAGGGAACTCTTGCAGCAGGCTATAACCATTAGGACTGAATCCCAAGCAGTCACACGCCAAGGATGCGCCTAACCCCAGGAGTAGGAAGGATGGAATAATGCTGGCAACACATCAAATCAGGACAGGAGCCCCTGAAGGACTGACAAGCTGAAACCGGCGCAGTGTCTGGATGCAATGTCCAGGCTGTAGTGCTTCACAAAAGTGTGCACAGAACTCCAGGTGGCTGCCGCACAGATGTCTCTTATGGAGACGTTCTTTAAGGCGGCAAAGGAAGCCGAAACTCCCCTGATGGAGTGACCCCTAACCGGGCACAGAAGGTGTTTGTTGTGCTTTTCATAACAAAACACAATACAGTGGACAAGCCACTTAGAAATAGTCTGTTTTGACACCAGTTTGCCCAAGTGTTGTGGCGCAAAGGCCACAAACAGTTGCTCTGATTTACAGTGTGTAGCTGTGTGCTTAAGGTAGTACCTCAGCGCCCTGTGAAAGTCCAGTGTGTGTAGGAGAGCTTCTCCCCTATTAGAAGGAGAAGGAAAAATAAACTGGTAGGTCAACCGACTGGTTGAGGGTCAACTCCGAGACCACTTTAGGAAGGAACGTAGGATTCTTTTTTACAGGAAATCCTTTCTCTGTGAAAAAACAAATAAGGCTCTTTACACATTAGAGCCTGGAGCTCGGGAACTCTTCGAGCTGAGGTAACAGCAACTAAGAAACAAACCTGCAAGGAAACGTAACGCAGCTCACAATCAGCCACTGGCTCAAAGGGGGAGGGGGGTTGGGGGAGAGTGAGCTTCTCCAACACAAACAGGAGGTCCCAGGGAGGGATAGGATCCCTAATGGAAGGTCTCATATGCAGAATACCCTATAAGAAGGTGCAGGCCATGTCCAGCTAGGCCAAGGTTCTATTCCCCAAGAGGACATGATATGCAGAAATGGCCCACATGTGCACCTTTATCGAAGAGTAGCTCAAGCCTTGTTGGTATAAGAAGAGGAGAGGAGATACTGTAATGCTGAGTAAGAGGGCCAGACAGCGAGACAACACCCATAAGCAGAAACGCTTCTACTTCATAGCATAAGTGGAGCGAGAACAGGGCTTCCTTGCCAAGACTAGGACGTCCATCACCTCTTGGGTGACCTCATACCTAGATTTTACTACGTTTGCAGGAGCCAAGCATGAAGGTGCAAAGACCTGAGATCTGGATGGACCAGCGAGCTCCAATCCTGGGACAGCAATTGCAAGCATATTGGTAGCGGAATTAGAGGTTCAGAGGAAAACTGCTGAAGCATTGGGAACAAAATCTGCAGAGGTTACAATGGGGAGATTAGAATCATCAGAGCCCCCCTCGGCCTGCATATTCAACAGTGCTCTCTGAATGAAAGTGAAGGGAGGGAAGGTGTAAAGAAACCTCCCTGCCCAACAAACGGACAATGCGTCTGGCCAGAAAGCAAAGTTGGCAGTTTGGTGTTGCGTGGGGACGCAAAGAGGTCCAGCTCTGGACGACCCCATGTGTCGAATAGCTGGTCCGCTACTGAATGTAGCAACTCCCACTCGTGCGCCTTGGACTGAGACCTGCTTAGGCCATCTGTCAAGTCGTTTTGGATGCCTGGAATGTGCACTGCGAACAGAGAAATGTGATGCTCCAGCACCCAGTACCAGACTCTCATCGCCTCCCTACATAGGGGGTGGGAGTGCATTCCCCCCCCTTGCTTGTTGATGTAAAAGACAACTGCCATGTTGTCCATCAGCTATGAGAAAGCCTGGGACAAGGTCTTTCTGGAAGGCATGCCATGCATTGAAGACCGCTCGCACTCCTGGACATTGATGTGGAGGTCGTGCTCCTCTGGGGTCCAGACCCCTTGCGTTTGGTGGGACCCTAGGTGCCCCCCATCCCAAATCTGATGCATCTGTTGTTAGAGTCTGATTTGGGGGCCCCTGATGGAAAGGGACCCCTTTCTCTAGATTGAAAGGGTCCAGCCACCAAAGTAGGGTTCTCTTGACCGGCTCTGCGACTCTGACCATGTGGTCTAGTTCGTCTCAGCACTGATCCCACTGCACCCTGAGCATCCATTGTGGGATTCTCATGTGGAGGCGGGCCAAGGGAGTGACAGGGATGGCCGCCGCCATGTGCCCCAGAAGTCTGAGGAAGGTCCTGGCCTGGACCTGAGGGGTTACTAGGACCGATCCAGCTATCTCCCGCAGGCGATCGCCCCTCTCTGGAGGCGGAAAAGCCATGCCCTGGACTGAATCCAGGACTGCTCCTATGAAGACGAGTCTTTGGCTGGGCTCTGGGGAAGGTTTTGGAAGATTCAGGGGATCCCCACCTCTCGGAACAGAGTATAGGTGTCTCAGAGAGCCTGAAGAAGGCACATCTTTGATGGGGCCACAAGCAGCCAATCGTCGCGGTAAGGGAAGACGTAATGCACCTGGTGCCTTAGAGCCGCAGCTACCACTGCCAAACATTTGGTGAAGACTCGAGAAGTGGAGAAGAGGCCGAATGGAAGAACCCGAAACTGATAATACTCCCCCTGGAAGTGGAACCTCAGGTACTTCCTGTGAGGGGGAAATACCCCGATGTGCATGTACGCATCTTGCATGTCTAGGGAGCAGAGCCAGTCTCCCTGGTGCAGCAGAGGAATAAGACCTGGAAGGGTCCCCATCCTGAACCTTCGGTACTCTATATAGTTGTTTAAGAAGCTGAGGTCCAGGATGGGCCAAAGATCCTGCATCTTTTCTGGAACTAGGAAAAAGTGGAAGTAATATCCCTTTCCCCGCTGCTGCAGAGGAACTGGTTATAATCACCCTTTTTCACAAGAGGGCCTGAATCTCTCCTTCTATAAGGGGTATGTGAGAAGGAGGATATCTTGAGGACCTTGGTGGAGTGTCCAAGGGATTTCAGTGAACTCCAGCGTATGTCCCCTCCTTATACTGTCTAGGACCCACTGGCCCACTGTAATAGAGCTCAAACCCTTCAGGTGATAGGAGAAGCAACCCATACTGCCTCCCTGGTACCTCCTCGGGCCGAGGAGTCACTGGGCTGAGCCGGGAGTGGGTAGAGAGGCTTGGGAGGACATGGGGCCTCGAAAAGGAGTGCTTCTAGGTTGCTTGCTTTCCTTCTGAAGCCACCTCTCTGGCCCTGTTAGTTTCCATAGGCTTGAGCACCTGAGGGCTTACGAAAAGGCCGGCGTCTCGTGCATTTCTGGTCCCCTCTGTACATCTGCCTGACGGACCAGATAGATTTGCCTGACTCCTTGAGACGAGAGATAAGGGACTCCATCTCCTGCCCAAAAAGGTCCAAGCCTGATTTCAATATGTCCAGAAGCTCTGTTTTTTGCGTGGAGTCTGGCAAGGCATTGGCTAGCTCCTGTCCTCTCTCTCTCACAGCGCATTCTGGTACTGGACCATATGCGTTAGGAAGCAGAGGGATCTAATGGAGCAGGTGGAGGTAGAGTAGACTTTTTGCCTACCTGATCCAAGTAGCGGGATTCTGGGTCAGGAGGCTGGGAGCTGAGGTGCTTAGGCTGTTTAGACTTGTGAGCAGCCGTAATAACTGAAGAGTCCACCTGAGGGTGTTCTGCCAGGAAAGGCTCATCCCTCGGGGCTCTATACAGCCTGTCTGACTTCTTTGGAACGGCCGGGACTGACGCTGGATGCTTCCAAGTTATCCTGGTAAGGTCTTGGAAGGTGTCCACTAAAGGAGGCATCACCAGAGGCTTGGGCTCTTTCTGCCTCGGGTAACGGGCCAGTCAATGGTGTTCCGGATCCAGGTCCTCCATCTCCCATTCACTGGATGCCTGGATGTGCATCATGACATCCATTAAAGTCGGATCGTCAGGAGGTGAGTGGGGTTGGTCCTTCTCCCTCAGGGAACCCCCAACCACTGAGAGGGATGAGGAGGAAGCAAAAGGAGAAGACGACCTACTACTGGGCCTAGAATAGCTTGAGCTGCGTCTAGAATTCCCCCCGCTCGAGCGTCAGTAACTACTGGACCGACGTCGGTCCGAAGACCAATGCCGGCTATGGGACAAACGACGAAGCAATGACCGGCGTTGGAAGCGGGCCCGCCTGGGAGAGCGGGATCTTGGGCTGAGACCGGGACTGACGGTGGCTGCCTGATCAAGAAGGGCGTCGACGACGGTCCTCAGACCGGGAACGAGCCTTCGAGGGCAGATGAAGCAGTGGCCGCTTGGGGGTCTTCTTCGGAGAAGGAGCGGGAAGGCCCTCAGGCTCATAGTTGTCCGGTTGGTCAGGAACCGGTGTCGGGTCCAGCTTCGGTGGAGTTTTTTTTTTAACCGGACTCCACCAAAAGGAGAAGAGTTCATGCAGCTCCTCTTTGTTGAAAACAGCAGCTGCTGTTCCCGGGAAGAGACCTGGAGAAGCCTGGAGGGTCCGTAGGGCATGGGTGGGGAAGTCTCAGAAGAGCCCTCGGGTGGAAGACCTGGGGTCGCCGGAACCTCAGTTAGTGCCCTTCTGCGGGGGTGTCTTCACTGGAGGAACCTCCGCTGTCGTCGGTGCTACGGCCAGCTGACAGTTTCTGAAGAGCAGTGCCAGGGGTGTCCTCATAACCCAGCGGCTTGCCCAAACTGAAGTGACAGAGGCCTTCCTCGGCAGGCCGAGGCTTGTGCCTAAGAGGCCTTGGGAGCCATCCGGAGCGGTGCCACCTTAGGTTTCACCGGTTTATTTCAGACGGTCCTGCCTTGACCGGGCCAGTTTTTGCAGGAGGGCTTGGTTTCATGGGGTCTTCGTTGCGGTGTTCTCCCAGCCCAAGTAAGAAGAGGCCTTCTGGGAGCGGAATGGGACCAAGATGGGATCAGCTACGGTCTTTGTCCTGGGAGTGCTTATGGGGTTTGTACCAGTGTTTGCCCTTATTCGCCCCGAGGTGTGCAGGTCATCCATCTGCTGTTCTAAGAGATGGGCTTTTGGGGCCTTCAGGCGAATTCTTGTCCTGCTGGTAAAGCCTCTACATGTCTTGCAAGCAGCGCTGTCGTGGTCTGGACCCAGGCAGAAGACGCACTTGGAGTGGCAGTCTTTTGATGGTATCTGGCGGCCACAATCTCGCTTGTTCCTCTTCGGCCCGGAGGAGGATACCAACGACGGAGATGATATACGTTGAACTGAAGTCGAAAGACAGAGAAAAAACGGTCGATTTTCTGATAGAAATCCAAAATTTGAGCTGAAACTGCTGGACAGCAAAAACATCCCCAATGTGAGCGGGTCACGGCGGGAAAAGAACTGAGGTGGAGCCGGGGTCCGCCCCCTTATGTAGCGTGGCTGACGTCTGGGTGAAGCAGACGTCAGGGTGTGGTCCCTGCTGGGTACTGCTAGCTAAGATTTTTCTAGTGGGTCCTAAGGCCTGTGGCATTAGTCCTAATGGTTATAGCCTGCTGCAAGAGCTCCCACTTGAAGTAAGATCTACTGTTATGGTAAGTTCTTACTTAACTGTACTATCCGACTTTCAGGGGAAGCTCTTGCAGCATGTAATACCATTAGGACTGAGTCCCAAGTAGAACCCAAGAATAGGCCAAGGTGTGGTGGGAGGGGGAGAAGAAAAACACACTGACTGAAAAACTTCGAGAGAGTAGGCCCTGCAGGATGGCCAGTCCAAAACCTGCTCTCCTCCTAAAAGCAATGTCTAAGCTGTAATGCCCGATGAAAGTGTGACTGCTTTGACTAAAGTCTCATCCCACTGAGTGCACTTACATTTGTTTCACTCAACCACCATGGTCTCCTCTTTGACAAAGACAACCTGAGTACCACTAACCTGGTTCTGTCTGCTCCTAAACTTCTCATTTCTCCCTCTCTTCCCTCTCAAGCTCTCCAATCCTTATTCCTTGCCCTTGACACTGCCTCTGAGTTCCTTTTTCTTTTCTGTACATAAATGTTACTGTTTAAGTTGTGGCCTTGTTAAACGGCTTACTGATTGTTTGTAACACTGTCTACTATGTTTTTGTACTTAATGATGTGGAACCTTTGTAAAAGAGCCTTGGCTCAAAGGTATTAATTCCTAGAACAATAAACAATAAACTTCAAAGTATGGACTGTGCTCCAGATTGCGGCAGTGCAGCTATGTGCTGAGGAAGCATTCCTCAAAGAGGCAAACGAGGTAGCCACAGCCATGGTGGAGTGACCCTTGATGGGTCCTGGCAGGGGTTTACCATGGTGCTGGTAACAAAACGATATGCAGTACACCAACCAACGGGTTAGTGACTGCTTGGATACAGGAGCCCATCATCCTTGGTGCGAAGGAGATGAACAACTGGTCCATCTTCCTCATTGCTTTGGTTCGGTAGAGGTAATAACGAAGGATTCTATGTACATCCAGGGTATGCAACAAGGCCTCACCCTAATTTTCAAACCCAGGGTAATAAACCAGAAAGTTGATGTCCTGGTTCAAAGTCAGTACTGACACCATCTTCGGCAGAAACTTAGGATTCGTAAGCAGGGTCACCCTGGCCCTGTGGAAAACAAGATAAGACTCCTTACACATAAGGGTCTGAAGCTCGGAAACCCTTCAAGTGTAAGTAACAGCAACTAAAAATAACGCTTTCCATGACAGGAAGTGTAGCTCGTAGGTCACGGCTGGTTCGAAGGGAGGCAGGTTGAGCTTCTCAAGAACAAAAAGCAAATCCCAAGGTGGGACCAGGTCCCTCCTGGGAGGTCTGATATGAAGAACCCTTGAAGGAAGGTCTTGTACACACTGAGCTGAGCTAGAGTTCTCTCTCCCCGTACGGTGCATGGTATGCAGAAACTGCACACATGTGTACCTTAATGGAAGAGTAGCTGAGCCCCAAGTCAAAGAGGTGGAGAAGATAATCTAGCATGTGCTTGACCGGACAATCCAGGGGATCTAGGTCACGAGCCGTTGCCCAGAGGCGGAAACGCTTCCAGTTCATGGCATAGGTTGCCCTTGTGGAGGGTTTCCTCGCCACTTGGAGAACATCTCTCACCCTGCTTGACACCCCTGATCTCTCCTCTGCTAAGACTGCAGGGGCCAGGTGTGCAGGTGAAGAGACTGCAGAGCAGGATGGATGAGTTTCCCCTGTTCTTGAGAGAGCAAGTGGGTGGAGAGTGGCAATTGCATGGGCGGTTCAGAGGTCAGCTGCTGTAGCAGCAGGTACCAGATTTGTCAGGCCAAAGAGGAGCCACCAGAATCATCCTGGCTTCCTCCGACTGCAGTTTCAACAGTACTCTCTGAATGAGAGGAAAGGGAGAAAAGGCATACAGAAACCTCCCTGTCTAGGACAGGAACAATGCATCTCACCAGAAAACACCAGGCCCTGGATCGAGCAAGTAGAAATTTGGCAGTTTGGCATTGCACGGGGATGCAAAGAGGTCCAGTTCTGGACTTCCCCAGTGACAGAAGCAGTCGCCTGTGACTTCCTGAAGCAATTCCCACTCGTGGTTCAGAGAACGAGCGCAACAGACTGTCGGCGAGAACGTTCTGGATATCTGGCAGGTGTACAGCTATGCGGTCCAGACGTTCCACCGCCCAGTCCCACACTCATGGCCTCCCTGCAAAGTGGGTAAGACAGACTGTCCCCTTGCTTGTTGATGTAGAAGACAACCGGCGTGTTGTCTGAGTGCACCAAGAGAGGACCTGGAGAGACTTACTCTCGAAACGCCGTAAGGGTATAGAGAACGGCTCTCATTTCTAGAACACTGATGTGCAGAGAGCGCTCTATGGGAGGCCAGGCCCCCCAGTCCTGTGTTCCCCTAGGTGATACCCCCAACCCGACAATGAGGTGTCCGTTATTAGGGTTTGTGATGAGAGTGGTCTCTGAAAGGAGACTCCTCCCTCTAAATTTGGAGGGTAGAGCCACCACTTGAGAGAGCAATGGACCGCCACTGAAACTTGGACTGGCTGATCCAAGTCGTCCACCGCCTGATCCCATTGGACCTCGAGGTGCCACTGCAGAACCCTCATGTGCAAGCTGGTGAGGGGGGCCGTTGCGATGGCAGCAGCCATGTGGCCCAGAAGCTGCAGAATGACTCTTGCAGAGACTGAAGAAGCTGCTTGGACTTTGCTTGCCAGGTCCATCAATCGATCTGCCCTGTCCGAAGACAAAAATTCCTTTCCCTGAACAGTGTCCAGGATTGCCTGCCCCACGTATTGCAACCTCTGGGAGGGCCAGGGTTGCGACTTTGGCCAATTTAAAGTTATTCCCAGGGAGAGGAACAAGCTTTTTGTCTCTTCTAGGGCGGCTCAGCTGGTCTGCTGACTGGGCTGAGATGAGCCAGTCGTCCAGGCAGGGATAGATTAAGTGGCCTCTCCTTTGGAGGGCGGCCGCCACTACTGCTAGATACTTAATGAAAACCCTGGGGGCTGATGACAGGCCGAAGGGCAGAACTCAAACTTGGTAATGTTGATCCCGGAACCAGAGGAATCTCCTGTGGGAACGCAGGACCTTGATATGCATATAGGCATCCTGCATATCTAGGAAGCACAACCAGTCCCCTTGATGGATAAGGGGGAGCAAGCTTGCCAGAGTTACCATCCGAAATCTCTAATATTTGACCGAGAGATTGAGCTGGCTGATGTCCACAATGGGGCTAAGGTCTCCCCTTTTCTCTGGAACTAGAAAGAAACAGGAGTAGAAACCCGTGCCCTTTTGGGAATGAGGCACTGGCTGGATGGCACTTTTCACGAGCAGCAGCTGAATTTCATTTGCCAGAAGCTTGGTATGGGCTGGAGGACAACTGACAGGAGGGGGGATGCCGAGAAACTCTTACTGCATAACCCTGCAAACGGTTTCTAGCACCCATTGGTCCAAGGTAATGCTGGACCATTCGGCAAGGTAAAGGGAGAATCTCCCTCCTACTTTCTCGCCCTGCGTCTCCCAAGAGAGAGGAGGGAGATGCCGCGAGTCAGGCTGTGGAGGGATTGGGGCCCTGTGCCCTGAGGGGCAGGGTAACCACGCCTCTTGAACCCTTTGCCTTGGGGTTGTTTGCCCCCTTGTCCCTGATCTCTATGAAAGGGATGACGGCAGGGCCCTTGAGGCTCTGACTTATACAAGCGGTGCACGTCCGCTACAGCTTTGCCAGACTCCTGAAGTTCCTTGACCAGGGTTTCCACCTCCTGGCAAAATAACACTGGGTCCTGAAAGGGTGAATCTAGTATGGAATCCTGGAGATCTGGGCAGAATCCTGTTAGCCTAAGCCAAGAATGCCTCCTCAGACAAATTCCCGAAGCAGCTGCCCAGGAGGCCATGTCCACAGCATCATATGAGCACCTAAGGACATGCTTGTGTACGTCCAGTCCGGACTGGGCATAAGCCAGGATCTCCTCTTTAGTGTCTGAGTCCAGCAGGGTCTTGTCTATTTCCATGGTTTTCTCCCAAAGTAACTATTGATATGTCACCATATGGGCCAGATAGATCCCGTTGCTGACGAATGAACTTTCCTGCCACAACTATTCCGTTTTTTGGATTCTGGATCTGGTGGTTGGGAGCTGAGGTGCTTAGGCTGGCTACCATGACCGTGGGCAGCTGTGAGCACCAAAGAATTGGCTTTAGGGTGTTCCCCCAAAAAGGTGCTCGGCCTTGGGAGGCTTGTATACTCTGTCTGCCTTCTTCAGGACAGCCGAACAGGATGAAGGTTTGCGCCATGTTATCCTGGTAACATCCTGGAATGGATCTACAAAAGGTGGGATAACAAGGGGTTTGGGCTCGTTGGACCCTAGGAATTTAGCCAGACGTCAGCGCTCTTGGTCCAGCTCCTCAGTGTCCCATTCATAAATGGACTAGATGCGCCGCATAATGCCCAGAAACGAAGGGTCGTTGGGGTGGTAGGGACCACCTCGGGGAGTCCCTGGGGCCCAGAGAAGGTAGGACAAATTCCTCTTTGTCAGAGGAGTCCAGTGAGGAGGGACTTCCATCCCTGTCGTCCGCTGGAGGATGGGATAGAGAAAGAATGCCTCCTCCTGCATTTGCCTTTGGGGTCCAGGTGGGTTACCTCCTCTCCAGACAGATTGGTCAGTGTTGGAGGGGGTCCCATTGGCGGTGGAGTTGGAGTTGGGACTGGAGATCTGTATAGGAGGTCCTCCTTAATGGTATTGCACCATGATGCAAAGAGTGACCTGATGTCAGTCACTGGGACAATCGCTGGGACGGGCATCTGGTTCGCTGGATCTAGTGTCTGTGGATCTTGAGGATCTGGCACCAGGTCTGGAGAGCCCTGTTTGTCCTTGTCTGGATGCCCGGGATCTGTGTCCCCAGGGTACACGGTGTCCGGAGGAGTAGGCCCCTCGGAGGACCGGCCCTCAGAGGGAGCGGCGGGAGTCCAATATTCTGCTGGTGACCGTCTCGTATAAGGCATCAGAGTGCGGGGCACCAGGGAGGGTGACCGGCTCGGCGGGCACCTATCCAGGGTGGAGAGGTGCACCTTGGCCGGAGGAAGCAGAGGGGGTGTATGGTGGCGGACAGTCTCCTGACACCCCTCAGGGTCATCAGGGCGCTTGCGCTTTCCTGACGAATTGCCAGGTTTTTCTTTTGATTTACTGGCAGGTGGATGGCCTTCCTGGCTCGACTCTGAAGAGGACTTTTGGGGTCGGTGGGCCAGGGAAGGATGAGTGGGCGAATGGCCACCTGAGGAGGCTGGCTCCTTGTGTTTGCCCTGAGAAGAGGCGGGAGCTGCTTTAGACTTCTGTGAAGACTCGGTCGCATGAGCCGGGACTGAGCCCAACCTCCGGCCAGAGATCGAAGAAGAAGAAGGTGTCTTCGAAGGCAACTTGGGGCAGGACTCAGACCTGGCTCTGTCCTTTTCCCTATGGTGGTGGTGTTTTCCTCTCAATGACCTGTCTCTGGGTGGGGAATCTTTGGCGGGAATAAAAGAGCTGTGCTCCGAAGTCCACTGCATGGCCTTCACCTTCTGTTCCAGGAGATAGGCTTTCAGGGTGTTGGCTCTCCTGGTCTTTTGGTTGAACTTGCGGCAGTGTGGGCAGTCGACGGGCCAGTGGTTCGGGCCTAGACAGATAAGGCACGCTGCATGGCTGTTTTTCCGCCGGAAACCATTTCCTGCACGCACACTTGGACTTGCGTCTCAGTGGAGAGGGCAACGACATGCACGGAGATATCTGACATCTAAGGATAATCGAAAAAAACGCAATATTAATACAATTCCATGAAAAACAGTTGACTGCATTGAAAGACGTCTGTGGAGTTGAACTAAGCGGGTCGACGGCAGGAAAAGAACTGGGATGGCGCTCGGGGACCGCCCTCTTTTTATCAAGTCTGACGCTGGGCGGAGCTGACGTCGGGGGCAGTCCCCCACCCCTACAGATTGCTAGCTACAAGATTTCCGTGGGGTCCTAATGCCCAGCAGCATCAGTCCTAATGAAATTACCTGCTGCAAGAGCTCCCCCTCGAAGTCAGATCAAGCATTTGTCAATGCAGAATGTTTGCTTGCTGGTATTGGCATTGGTACTGTATGAGTTAGAAAGACACATAATAGGAATGGCAGTGAAGTATTGAACCAACGCCAACCCCCACCACACCCTGCAGAGACTGACAGGCATTGGGGTGTGCCTTTGGGTTATCAGCCATAATGCTTACACCATTCCACCTCACCCCACCCTGCAGAAACTGACAGGTGTCACGGTGTGCCTTGGAGTCTTCGGCCCTTAAGCGCACACCATTCCATAAGGAAATAAGCTGAGATGGGTGCAGTATAGGAGAATGGGGTAGCATCTTTCAATAAAAGGGGTGTGCAAGAACAAGGGGGCACAATTTGAAGATAGAAGGGGGGCGGCTCAGAGGTAATTTAAGGAAGTATTTTTTCACAGAGAGGGTTGTGGATGTATGGAACGGCCTTCCGGAGGAGGTTGTGGAGTCAAAAACAGTGGTGGAATTCAAGCATGCATGGGACAGTCATAAGGCAATTCTAGGGGGTGGGGGTAGGAAGAAGTAGGCTGCTGGTTAACTAGGATCTGCAGCTTATCCATCAGGTAGGGAAATGGGCAGACTGGGTGGGCCAAGCGGTCCTTATCTGCCGTCAAATTCTATGTTTCTATGGGGTGAACGTTAGAGCCAAAGACCCCAAGGCACAACTCGATGCCTGTCAGTGGCTGCAGGGTGCTGGTGGGGGAGGAATGGCATGAGCATTATGATCAACAACCACAAGCCACACCCCTGACGCCTGTCAGTCTGTACAGGGTGTTGTGTTAGCAGTTGGAAACCCTAACGCTCCGGACATTTGTTGGTATTTTCGCTCCAAATTTTCAACATGGGCTTGAGACCCACCGCGTACATTGGCACTGTCATTTCATTACTCACCTTTAAAGGGGATTTTAGAGCTTAATGTGCCATTCAGCTAAACAGTGTGGAAAGACATTTTGGACAGGATGTAAAAAATGACATCTATACTGTTCATGAGGAGGTGTGAAAAAAATGGTAATAGTGAAAATATGAAAAAGTGACAAAGTTACGAGCATGTGTAGAAATTGTGTTAACGCAGTGATTCTTTGGAATTTCTTAACCAGATTTTCAAAATGGCCTTTTTGGGACCTCCCCTCATGAAAAGTGGCACTATGATTTCATTAATCTGTCCAAAAAGTTGATTTTGCACAGCGACTACGCCATTCTGTGCCACAGGTGCGAAAACACGTTTCAGGCAGGATGCAAAAAATGACAGCTGTACTGTTCATACGGAGGTGTGAAAAAATGGCAATGTTGGAAAAGTTGGAGTGAAAATATAAAAAAACTGGTGAACTTACAAGCGTGCGTGCAAACTGCGCAATGCGCGCCTGTAACAGTCATTTTTTAGAGTTTTTTCACCAAACTTGCAAAATAGGCTTTTTGGGACCCTATCTCATAAACAGTTGCACTGTCATTTCATTTCGTTAATAGGTCCCGAAAGGAGATTCCGTACAGTGACCGCAAAATCACCTTTCGGGACAGAGAAACGAAATGACAGTGTCAGTGGTCATGAGGTGGGGTCCCAAGAACCCCATGTTGAAAATGTGGGGCCAAAACATCAAAATAATGGCGGCGATATCAATCTAAGTTGAAATCCCCCATTCATTGCCATTATAGGGCTTAACGTGATTTTCTTCAGTTTGCGGTCGGCTTTTGAAGAGTGCAGAAGTGTTCCCGGTCCACAGAAGATGGCAGCACCGGACCTCCGGAGGCAAGTATGGGGTGAGGGAGAGTGCGGGGAGCTGGGATGCACAGAGGGAAGGGAGGGATGGTGGGGAAGGGGGTGCCAGGACGACGAGGGACTGTTTTCTTTTTTACAGATAAAAAAAATAAATAAATCAATCGGGACGGTTTTCTTCTTTTACAGGTGTCATTTTATGAAAAATAGATTTCGGCACACTGGAGTTGGCTCCTAGTGTGCCAGACTAGTGAAGGGGGAGGGGAGAATTAATGATGACCTGGGGATTGGGCACCCTAAGGTTGGCTGAAAAAAAAGGGATCGTGGGGGGCACATCCGACACTGGGAGTCCGCATCCCAGTGTCGGAAAAATATAATGTTTACCTTGGCACAATGGGGTGGGCTCCCAGTGCGCCACAATAGTGGGGGGAGGAGAGGGCATGCCAAAGTGGGACGGGCACCCAGATGTCAGCTTTGGAGGAAGTGTGTGGTGGGCGGCAGGACCCGTCAATTATGCAAAGCCGTGCGGGTTCATTTTTTATTTCACCGGGAAAGGCATACTGAGAAAACGAGTTGCTCATAAGTCCAGCCATGTGCATTACTGTGCAATGTAATCGCGCATGACTGGAATAGGGGGAGAGAGAGATCTGCCGCTGCAATGACGAAACTGTCCGTGACTGAGCAGATTTCTTTCAAGTCTGACGCTCACTCTTAAACTGCCGACATCAGCACCTTTCCTGTTGATTGGTGGTGGAGGGATGTGCCCCTGAAAGTGTTCGCTGGATTGGCCACACCTCTGCAATACTCTACTCTCCTCAAAATGTTTCTTGTGCGCTGCACGCAAATATAAAAAGGAGCTTGTACAACAGCACAACAAAGGAAAAAGAGAAGAGAGAATGGAAATAGGGATACCCCTTTGCCTCTACCGTAGAAAAATAAAGGGAGAAAGATGAGAGAAAAAAATATCAGCTTGGTATGTCCTCACCTCCTAGGCAAGGTTGTTGAGACCTAAGAAGGTTGACTATCCCTGGCAGCTGCTAAGAGAAGGCCAGACAGGAATGTGTCTACACCCAGAGAGCTGAAAAGCAGCAGCTGTAAGGGTCTAGATAAGGGAGCAACAATCTAGGGAAAAAGGCTAAAAAGGAAGGACAAGGGAAAAAAAAATAAAAAAACAGGTTACCCACCTTTAACAGTAGTTCTAGGAATGGTATATGTTGTTCATCCACACTTGTTGGCATGCCCCTTTCCCCTTTAAATCTTGTCGAAAGGTCTTCAAGCTGGCTCCTCCCACCCACCCGGGTGTTATAACCCTCGACTCCGCCCCATGATGCCAGATCTTAGCTGCTGGAAGCCATGTTTGTGCACTGCAGCCGGAGAGGTCGGGTGAGTCAGTGTGGATGAACAACATATACCACTCCTAGAACTACTGTTACAGGTGAGTAACCTGTTTTTCTAGGGATGTGGATATGTTGTTCTTATCCACACTTCTTGGCAGACTCCTAGCAGTTCTTCAGGAGGAGGGATGCAAGGTGCATACCCCCTATTTTGGGAACAGAGACTGGAGAACTGAGGCCCCCGAAACCAGCATCCCGGCATGACTCAAGGTCGATGTGGTATGGGTGATGAAGGTGTTTGCTGTCTTCCAGGTGGCAGCACGGCAGATTTCCTGGATAGGGATGTCCCTGGTAGCAGCCACCGATGCAGCAGTATGGCAGGTGGAATGAGCCCTTAGCCCTACAGGAGGCTCCCTACCCGCCAACCTAAAGCAGAGATCAATGCAAGATGTAATCCATCTGTCAATCATCCACTTTGCTGCAAGTCTGATAGAAGCGGCTTCAGTGTAGGTGACAAACAGCTGGCGAACCTCTCCCAGAATTTCCGCCGTCCTCTCCTTATAATAGGAGAGATCTTGTCTCAGGTCCAAGGTATGGAGCCTGTACTCTGCATCCGAGGTGTAATTCAGGTAGAACACAGGCAGGGTCAACACCTGATTAAGGGGAAACTCCACCTTCAGGAGGATTTTTGGGTTGGGGTGCAGGAGAACCTTGTCCCTGTGGAAGACAAGGTAAGAAGACTCCACTGAGAGCACCTGGAGCTCCCAAGTCCTTCTGGCGGACGTGATAGCCACCAGGAAGGCCGTTTTCCACAAAAGTGTGACATCTCACACTTGTGCACTGGTTCAAATGGCTTGCCCATGAGTTTTGCCAAAACCGGCAGTAAATACCACGGAGGTGGAGGTTCAAGAACCGGAGGGGATATGTGATTGAGGCCTATGAAAATGTGCCAGACCACCTTCTCCTGTGTCACTGTCTGCTGATCAGCACGCGCCTGGTAAACAGAGACGGCTCCCAGGTGCACCTTAAGGGTCGAAGACCAAAGACCCCTTTGGACAGAGACCAAAGGTAGTCTAGAATGCTAGCCACATGACAGGATAGAGGGTCCAGGCCCTTGCCCTGGCACCAAATGGAAAACCTTTTCCACTTGAAGGCGTAGCACTTTCTGGTAGACTCCTTCCTGGATGATTCCTCTACTGTGAGTACATCCTCAGAGAGACCCAAAGCCTGGAACTCAAGCTGCTCAGGCACCAGGCTGTAAGGTGCAGGGATTGAAGGTCCGGACAGAATACCTTCCCCGATTGACAGATATTAGGTCTGGGCACGCTGGAAGACACCTCGGGAGCCTGTCACTGAGGCTGAGGAGATCTGGATACCAGAACTGGTGGGGCCAGTCTTGGGACTACCAGGATCACCTGCACCTTGTCCTTCCTCACTCTGAGAAGCACCCTGTGGATCGAGGGAAGGCGTATTAGAGGCCTGGGGTCCACGACCTCGAGAAGGCATCCCCCTGCAGTGATCCCCGCAGAGGGGGGCGGGCATGAAACAGCCTCAGCTTGGTGTTTTCCCTGGTAGGAAAACAGGTCCACCATCAGTTTGCCCCAGTGGGAGAACAGGCTGTAAGCTACCTCTGAATGGAGAGTCCACTCGTGAGATGTCTCATCTAATCGGCCGAGAGCATCTGCCAGTTGATTCGAGGCTCCTGCCACATGGATGGCTAGGAGATCTGCCTCCAGTCGGCTCACGAGTGTCCAGATGTGGAGCGCTTCCCTGCACAACAGCCGGGGTGCGTGCCGCTCTGCTTGTTGAGGTAGTACATGGTAGTGGTATTGTCCGTCTGGACTTGAACCACTTGACCCCGAAGCTGCTGAGCGAATGCTGACAACACCAGTCTGACTGCTCTGAGTTCCAACAGGTTGATATGGTATCGGGATTGCTTGGGGGTCCAGAACCCGTGGACCCTGTTTCCTATGTGGGCTCCCCAGCCCATGAGAGGCGCATTGGTCATGTGAGGACAACCGTCACTGGGTGAAGAAACAGGATCGCTCCTGCAACCGGCCTAGGGACGGTCCACCACTGAAGAGCGTCCCACATCTTCTGGGTTACAGTGATCAGTTGGTCGAAATGACCTAGGCGCCGAGTCCACTGGGCAGCCAGCTCCCATTGAAGGAGGCGCATATGCCACTGGGCCCAATGGACCATGGTGGTGCAAGCCGCCATGTAGCCCAGAAGGCGCAGAAAGTCCCGGGCAGGGCACAAGTGCCCAACCAGAAATGATTGGGCAAAGGAGGAGAGAACCTCTGCCCTGTCTGCTGGGAGCAATGCTCGGGCTCAGCAAGAGTCAAGCTCTGCCCCGATGAAGCATACCACCTGAGAAAGCACGAGCTCCAACTTGGCCTCGTTGATCAGGAGGCCAAGTTGAGAGCAGGTCTGAAGGGCCAGGTCCCTGGACCTCTCCACCTCTCGCTGGGTGGAACCCGCCAAGAGTCAATCGTTGAGGTAAGGGTATACTCTGACCCCTTGATGCCTAAGATGGGCTCCCACCACTGCAATGCATTTGGTGAAGACCCATGGGGCCAATGACAGGCCGAATGGCATGGCTTGGAACTCGTATAGGGTTCCCTCTGCTCTGAAGCGGAGGAACCGCTGGTGGGATGGATGGACTGGGACGTGAAAGAATGCATCCTGGATATCCAGTGAGCAGAACCACATGTTTTGCTCCAGGGATGGTATGATCTGGGACAGAGTTACCATCCTGAAGGTGCGTAGCCTGAGATACTGATTCAGGTTGTGCAGACCTAGAATGGGGCGCCAGCCCCCCCCCCATCCTCTTCGGGACCAAGAGGTACATGGTAACGAACCTTGGGTTGACTGGAGGATCTGCCACTAGAACCACTGCCTCCTTGAAGAGCTGACAGAGTGTGGGCTGATACTCTCTCCTCCCAAGGGGCTTGGCTGGGAGGATACTGCTCGAATTCCAGAGGCACACTCTGGCTGACCACTTCTAGGAACCACCTGTCCATGGTAACAGCAGACCAAGCGGAAAGAAAGTGGCGAAGCCAATCCCCCGGGACCCAGAGCTGGTGTGACGGGACAGGGGTGGCAACCCCTATCCAATCACTGAGCAGGCTTGGAGGAAGAGGGTCCAGGACCTAAACCCCGACCTCCCTGTCTGTGGGCCAGTGGAGGACTGAACTTGGGCTGAGGGCGCCATGCCTGTGCCTGCTGTTGCTGACCGCCATGAAAGCGGGGTTCCTAGGCCACAGGAGCAGGGTGCAAAAGGCCTTTTCTTTTCTGCTGCTTCTTGGCACCAGGGCGCTCTGAGCAGAAGTGGCTCAGTCCAAGGTGGCACTGGATTGCTCGATTCGCTGAAGGTGACCATCCACACCTGGGCCGAAGAGATCGGTACCCAGGAAAAGAACATCAATGAGTTTGAGCTGGGTATCTGCCATAAAGGTGGAAAGCCTCAACCAAGCCCTGCAGCGTGAGGCAACCACGACTGCCACCAAACAGGCGCAAGAGTCCCCAAGGTCCAAAGCTGTCTGAAGCTGCTGCTTGGCAGTGGCACGGCCCTGGTCCCGGACCTGCTTGACCATAGTCTGAAGGTCCACAGGGAGGTGCGGGAAAACCTCATCTAAGGAGCCCAACAGGGCATGAGAGAAGTGTGCCATGACGACGGCTGCGCTCGCCTGACGGAAGCCTAAAGAGGAGGCTGTATAGACCTTCCTGACTGTGTGATCCAATTTTTTGGACTCCTTGTCCGGAAGTCTCAGTGTCAGCAGAGCTGCCTGTGTGAACACTGAGGCGGTCACCAACCCCTTGGCCGAGGGGTCTTCAGTGAACCCCGAGAGGAACCAAATGGGTAGGGCATACTTGCAGGCCATCTGGGCAGATGGCACTGGGCAGGAGGCAGGATGCTGCCAGAGCGCCAAGGCCAGGCCAACAATGGCTTCAGCCACAGGAAAGGCTTCTGTAAGTGTATCCCCTCTTTTAAGAATATCTGAAAAGGGTACTCCACTCTTTTCTGGACAGGCTTAAGGGGCATCCCCACGGATTCAGAGATAAGGTGGAGAATCACCTGAAATAACAAAGGGCCCTCTCTTCCGTCGACAGACTACCGATACACTCTCACCCTCGGGACGATGAGTCTAAGTCAGTGTCTTTCGTATCCAAAGAATCTGGGTAGATCAGTCGGCCACCAGGGTCCCAGTCAACATGCCTGGGGCGATCAGGCATAAGGGTGACCGACAACCTACATGGGAGTCCTAGAACCAACCAAGAAACCTTCGTAGGAGTCCCTCCCGAAGGATGTTTAGGCAGCAACTCCACCACAATCAGTGGAGAGACCGATTTTGGCCAAACCGGAGCAGGTTTAGCCGGCTCCGTAGGTAGAGGAACCGATTTGACCGGTTCCAAGGGGTCGGCTTCCGCCTAGGAGGTGAAAGCCAAGTAACGGCCGGAGTAGAAACCGTGGCTGGCTTCTGTTCAGACAGAATCAGTTGCTGCCACATTAGATCCTTGTAGCGTCGACTGAGTTTCCACCGAAGCATCTCCTCATCCGAGGAAGACGAGAATGACCGCTGGCGTCACCTCTTTTTGCAGCGCTTATGCGCCTTCCTCAGTCCATCGGTCGAGGGGGCCCTAGATCTCGACCTCGATCAGACTGGCTGATTCGGTTGCTCGAGAGACACCGGGGGAAACCAGTAACTTGCCCGGATCCGGTTCCTCGATGGGAGTCCCAGCTGGCTGGGTCTCCTCATCAGGAAGAGGCAGGACTGGAGTCCAAGTCAAAGAGTTGCCGGCCTTGTCAGGTGACAATGGGTCCATGGGATCGAGGATGATCTCAACCTTGTTGATCAAGACCTCAGTCAACTGGCCAGACTGCAGGGCCGAGAAGCCAGCGGCCGAGGAAGCAATTTCGACCAAAGTCAAAACCGCCGGCTCCTAGGACTGAGATTGCTCATGATCCCAAGGGCGTCTTCACTGAAATGAAGAGCGTTTCGGATCCTTTCTCTCTTGTGGGACAGAGAGGAATGTGAGCCCGCAGGTCCCTCGCCTTTAGTGGGGAGGGATTGACACAGCTCTTGGAAGGAACCTAAAACGTGGAGCCCAGGTTGAGGGGAACAAAAAAATCAACCAAGAAGATGATTCTACGTCCCGCGCCGCTGCTTCTTCAAAGGCCTGCATCTGTTCCAGCTGCTTGGTGGACTCCGCAGCTGCTGAGACCACCAACCGGGTTTCTTTGGATTTTACTGGAGGATTCAGTTTCTCGGGCCTGCCCAACTTCAGGCGTGCGAGACGATTGTCGAGCACGTTTGGGTGAAACGCGAGGCACATCTCAAGTCTGGGTGTCATGGTCGACACCCAGACAGTATACGCACATGGTATGTGGATCGATGCATGGCATTTATTTTTGGCAGCACGGCCACCAGCGAAATCCTGGGGAAGGATTCGTCTTCCATGACCGAGCAGCAAAGAGCACAGTCGCTAGCTCATATGAGCCTAATTTTAGGAATAACCAAAGGGTTAGAAGCCAGGGCCTACAAAAAGAGATAGCAAAGGAGAGGCAACCTGATTCTTCCAGCGGAAAGGAAGATCTGGTGTCATGGGGTGGAGCAGAGGGTATACCACCCGGGTGGGTGGGAGGAGCCAGCCTGAAGACCTTCCAGCAAGATTTAAAGGGGACAAGGACATGCCAACAAGTGTGGATAAGAACAACATATCCACATCCCTAGAAATGCAGGTTACTCACCTGTAACAGTAGTTCTAGGAGTGGTATATGTTGTTCATCCACACTTTCTGGCAGTGTCCTTTCCCTTTAAGTCTAGCCGGAAAATGTTCAAGCTGGCTCCTACCACCCACCTGGGTGGTATAACCCTTGGCTCCGCTCCATGATGCCAGATCCTCCCACTGGAAGCAGTACTGTGCGCCGAAGTCAGGGGAGGTCGGGTGGGTCAGTGTGGATGAACAATATATACCACTGCTAAAAAGTACAGTTACGTAAAAACTTACCATGACAGTAGATCTTTGAGGAGTGCCTCCTGCGGTAGGCAATACTTTTGGGTTATCTAGCATTGGTTGCAGTGGTGCATGGCAGCTCTTCTAGCAGTTTTTCACCAGGGACCGCCTAAACATGACACCAGCTTCCTGGTTCCTATACAAGTATGGGAGGTACCTGGTATCCTCCGTTCTCCCGCTGGATTTAGCTCACAAACGAGGACCAAGGGGAAACCGAGGTACCAAAAGAGTCCCAACCCTAGTCATTGGACCAGAAATGGAAATTACGTACCTAACAGAAGAGCTCGAGGCCGAACGGTGTAGAGAATGTGACCGTTTTCTTTTATGCTTCTGGGGGGACCACCCTTCCCCTCGGGCATTGGATCGTCCGTTGTCAGACCCCGCCCTCAGGAGAAGGCGGTGGACTGGACCCAGCCCGGCTGACTGAACAGCTTTCATACGAGGTATCCCTACCATCACCTGACCCGCTCATGGTCGACTCCCTCAATGTAGGCTGAGACTTCTTTCTTTAATAAGAATAAATTATCGTAAGTGGTACTTTATTCGAAAAATACTACAAAATAAAAAACTGAAAACTATTCTGCTAGTGTGAAGTTTGACTACCGGCGGGTGAGCGACGTCGTCACTGAAGTGCACTCGATGGCGGGGAAAAAAGGAACTGAGGCAGCTGGAGGGTCGATGCCGAGATAATCATTGCCGCATGAGCAGAGGCTCGCGGCCCCATGTCTGGTGCTGGTCCTCCTGCAAAAAGTTTGCTCCCGCTGGGTCCTAGTGCCTCCGGCGTAGATCCCATTAGTGTGAATGAGTGGTGGAGACTTTATTTCCAGGAAGATCCTGCCATCCAGAGGCTCATGAAAAGCGGAGATGGCAGCCAAGTGGACTTTAATGGAAGAATAACTTAGACCGGACTCAGATAGTGAAGCCAGGTAGTCCAGAACCTTCATTAGTAGACAACAGTAAGGGTTCAAAGATCGAGAGGCTGACCATTTGGAAAAACATTTCAATTTGGATTTGTATGTTGCTCTTGTTTCTGGCTTACAGGAAGCCAAGAGGATATTGGCAACAGGAGAGGACACTTGTAAATGAGTTATGAAAGTGTCCTCAGGAGCCAAACGTGAAGGTGTAGAGCCTTCAGGTTGGGGTGTAGGAGAGACCCGTGACACCGAGTCATGAGGTCTGGTCAGCAACGGGATGTGATCATCCAGTGAGAGTTGTAGGAGTAGAAGAAACCATGACTGGTGAGGCCATTGTGGGGCTATGAGAATCACCATGGCTGGTTCTAAATGTAGTTTCAGTATAATCTGCTGCAGGAGAAGGATGGGGTGGGAGGAAGCATATAAGAAGCGACCAGTCCAGGGTTGGGACAGGGCATCTATAGATCATCCCTTTCTGTTTGGGATAATGGAAAAATACCTGGGAAGATGGTAATTCTCTGGGGAGGCAAACAGATCCATCTGTGGAGTACCCCATAAGTTGAAGATTTCTTGGAGCACTTGCTCGTGAAGTGTAAATTCATGAGTTGTGGACTGACGACTCAGTCAGTCGGCTAACTGGTTGCAATGTTCCAGAAGGTAGATAGCTGTTAGCATCAGTTGTTGCTGTATGGCTTCCTGCCAAACAGCAAAGGTCTCCCAGCATAGGGCGCGAGATTTTGAACCCCCTTGCTTGTTGAGGTAGAACACTACTGCAGTGTTTTCTGATTGGATCAGTAACGATCCTGGCTTGAGATAGGGCTGGAAGGCCTGAAGGACTAAACGGACCACTCTCATCTCTAAGAGTCTGATATGAGACAGATGGGGAGAAGCAGACAATTGGGCTTGGGTCCGATAAGGACTTAAGTGCACTCCCCAGCCCAGCAGGGAAGCATCCATGGTCAGTGTTTGCATGGGAGGGAGGGACCGGGAAGGCATTCCCCGATTCAGATTAATTCTGATTGTCCACCATGTTAGGGCTGACTTCAGAGAAGGGGTGACCCTGATTTTGTCTTTCAACTGTCCTGTTTGTTGGGACCATTGATTCTGGAGGATCCACTGGACAGGTCTCATGTGGAGATGGGCTAAGGCTACCACAGGGATGGCAGCAGACATGTGACCCAGAAGGCACAGCATTTGTCTGGCTGTGACTATCTTCTAAGTCTGTGTGTGTAATGCTGGAGCTATAAGTGTATCCTGCCGGGCAGGCGGGAGGCAAGCCCTGGCTGTAACTGCATCTGGAACAGCTACAATGTACTGGAGAGACTGTGTTGGATTTGGACTGGACTTCGGCCAATTTACTGTGATTCCCAGATCTGCAAACAGTTTCAAGGTAGCATCTAGGGAGGCAAGCAGAGCTACTCTGGAGTCTACTTTTATTAGCCAATCATCTAGATATGGAAAGATGAAGTGCCCTTTTAATCGTAAGGCTGCTGCCACCACTGCTAGGCACTTAGTGAACATTCTGGGGGCCGATGAAAGGCCAAAAGGAAGTATTCAAAACTGGTAATTTACCCTTGGGTCAGACATTCTTTAAGAATCCTATTATGCCTCCGTAAACTCACATCTACCCCAAACACGCTGGGCCCACTATCCATCTTAAGACATGAGGAACTGTTTACTCCTCCTCAACTAGATAATGGATATGCCTACTGGGAGCTTAGGGGCCTTACCACCTTTTATCAATGTATAGACAGAGTGGGATGCCTTACTTTTACAGCCCTTCAAGAACGATTGTCCCCTCCATTGAGAGGACTTTTTTAGGCATTTACAAATTTGCCACTTCATTAACATGGCAGACAACATACAGAAAATAGGAAAAGATAGGATGCCATTAGAAGCTTATTGGTATGTCATAAAAACAAGAGAAACTGAGTTATATATCAGTTCTATCCAGAACTCTGACCCATACAAACTCCCCTCCCCTGGAGGAAATCAGAAATAGATGGGTAAAAGAGAATGGTCTGGTAATTTCTACCGCAGACTGGTCCCAGAGGATCAGAAAAGGATGGCAAATCACATCCTCCCCAACGTGGAGAGAATACAATTGGAAAGTCTTAACCAGTTTCTTCAGGACGCCTACAATCACTAAACATTTTAACCAAAATGCCACAGAAGCATGCTGGTGGCAATATGGAGAGCCTAAAGCAACACATTACCACATTTTCTACGGCTGCCCCAGGCTGGGGCCCTACTGGGACCAAATTCATGGATCTATACAGCAAATAACAGGGATCTCTCTTCTCTTTACTTTTACGGATGTAATTCTAGGTCTCCCTACTCTGTCTTCCAAGAAAAAGAAGGTGGTAGCACCTGGGCAAATCTTACGGGTAGTGGCCATAAAATGCATTACAGCCAAATAGCTTACACTAGACCCCCCCTTCTGTAACACAGTGGACTCCCAGGGTTGGGGAACTGGAACGTATGGAATGAATAACATACACACTTAGATTGGAGCAGGCACAGTTCCTGGACATTTGGTGCCTGTGACGCACATATCTGGAGAATCAGAAAGGAGGGGGAGACACAGGCGAGGGGAATGATATGGGACACGACTCAACCCATGTCTTGAAGTGGGTAACAGAGTGACACACAAAAACAACAAAAAAAAAAGGGTGTGGCTGTAGGATGGCCGATATTGCACATATCATGTGGCAGTATCCACTTTTGATGCCTTTCTGGATTCATTTGCAAAGTAAAATGGCGGACAGTCTGGGAGAGAATATTGAACTTACAGCTGAAATGTTACTACTGGTTGTTTCACTACCCCCCACCCCCCACCCCATGGACAAAATCTCTGCTACTTATTTTTTTGCTGGCTGCTAAAAAGTCTCTTACAAAAAATGGATGACTCAAGACATTCCTACCATACAAAACTGGAGACGAATAATGATATCAATATATCAGATGGAAAATATTACTGCTAAAATTAATAACCGGTCTCTGAAGTTTGTTTGGCTTTGACACAGATGGGCAATTCACCGAGCAGGAGTGGATCCAGATTTCTGCCCATAGTAAACTAGAAGGGGTAGAGAGGAGGAGAATAAGATTTGGAAAAAAAATAAAAATAAACGGCAAACTTTTAATAAGTAGAATGAATATTGGGCCTTATCAGAACAAGAATGTGGGGCGCTAATGAGCAGCAGATCTGACTGGTCGCACATCTCCGGAGCTCTGCCTTTACTACGAAAATAAAAGTGCTAATTAAGTAAATAAATAATTTGCCTAACAGAAAAGAATTGCCTTAATACTGGGGAGATGGATGAATACATCACCTCAGGCAAGTCGGCACGCCAAGCGGGTAAAAACACTAAGAAAACTCCACTCCACAAGGGAATCACAAGTGGTGGACCAGACCCAGTCTCACTATCGGTAGCGGAGGTAGCTGCGATCAGCAGGGCGGTGTCAGAACAAATCCTGGCAGACTTTAAACCGCGCTGGGAAAGCCTGGAGCATACGTTGAAGGGGCTAGCACAAAAACTGAAGCAGCATACGAGGCTGATCGCGGAGGTGGAACAAAGAATCTCGGACCTCGAGGACCAAAGCAGTGAAAGCCCCTCCAAAATACAAAAGTTAGAAAAGGAGGTAGAGGAGCTTAAAGAAGCGTTAGATTATCAGGAAAATTAAAGCCAGAGAAATAATCTGCTCATTAGGGGCCTGCCGGAGGGAGGGAGGGAACCTGCTCAAGTTTTGCTCAGAGACTCTGCCGAAGTTGCTAGATATGGACCTGCCTAAGTCTAAGCTTAAAGTTAAGAGAGCACACAGGGCCCTGGCCCCCAAGGCCTCAGAATGGACAACCCCCTAGACAGGTCATCTTCAGGCTGCATCGCTACCCAGACAGGCAGGCCCTATTGGTGGCTTTTAGAAATAAGGAAGAGCTAGTATATGAAGGCCACACGCTAACCCTACACCAAGATATGTCCCAAAGAATACAGAAGAAGAGACAGCAGTTTAATACACTGATGGATGGGATGAGAAAACGGGAGCTTGATTTCTTCATGTTATACCCGGCTACAGTCAAAGTAAAAATCGAGGGGGCTACATATTCATTTTGGGAGTCAGAGAAGCTGCAAATGTTTCTGGAGGACTCGGACAGGAAGAATGGGAGAACGTGCGCGGGACTAGAGTACGAAGAGAGTGGCGAGAAGATGGAGGCTGATTTAGTGATTGACGAATTGGATCAGTGTTTGCACTTGCCAGGGGAATAAACAGTGAGGGGAAAGAAAAGTATGGAGGAGTTGGAGATTTGTTTGGATGGCCTCGTGTACCGTTTTTGGTTGCCCTTCCCCTCAATCCTGCGGGTGGCCAATAGAAGTAGACTTCCAGGGATTTGTAAGTGCAGCAGGAACGCTGGTGAGTTACAATTTGGCTCTAAAGAACGACAGGGATATGATCCCCATAGGCCTCGTCTGATGTGGACTAGAGACAGAACTGGGCCTTTAAAAGAGGCAGATTACTCCATGGGGCGATCATGCTACAAGTTTATAAAGCCTGATATGGAGAGGGGGAAGGGTTGCTGGTGGCCTCACGCGTATGGACTAGAGACAGAACTTTTTCTCCGCCAGGAGCATATGGCACCGTGGGGCGTGAACGTCCACCTTTTTCCTGTCCCCCCCCCATGGTGATAAAGAGGGCTAAGTTGGGAAAGTGCAAATGCAGGGATACACATAGTGCCTGAATTAAGGGAGACATTCCTAGCAAAAGCAGGAGTCAAGGACCATGTGGGGGGAAGTGGAGAAGCCCTGAGGGATGGGGGAACGATATGAGTGGGGTCTTGGAATGTGGCTCTGTAAGATTTGGTGGGGGTGAAATGCTTGGCGATAGCACAAAGGGCAAATATAGCAAGAGGAGGGGAGGGAATGGGGATATATGTGGTGGCCAAATGAAGGAGGGGTTGGGGGGGCTTGAGCAAAGGGGGTGCAGACACCGATTTGGAAGGGGGCGCCGGCAGTACAGTAATAACATAACAAAATAGACAGCTGGGGCACTTTGAGGCAAACATTGCAGGAGGATAACCTTGGGTTAAGAAAGGCGGAGCAGGAGTAGCGTGTATGGGGGAGTGATTATATATTGAAGATTGTAGTATATGCAGAGGGGAGAGAGCAGTTGGGGTTAGGGAGGAGGGAGGGTCAATACGGGAGGAAGCGATGAAGGACTGTTTTTGAAAATGAACCGAGGGAGGGGGGCAATGTTGAGGTTATTTTTACACAGTTTGTGATTGTTCAATTGTTCACTTGTATTTTTGATGTTTTCAGAATGGTCTGTGTCATATGGCATCTGTTAGAGGTAAAGGTTGAGCTGCTGACGGTCGTTTCAGGGGCGTTCACACTGGAGAAAATGATTAACGGTACGCCCCAGCCTTTTGGAAGTTAAAAATAGTCTCCTGGAACATAAAAGGTTTTACGTCTCCCCCAAAAAGGGCAAAGATTTTAATGGCTCTTAAAAGACACAGGGTCTCAGTGGCCATGTTGCAAGAGACGACCTATCAAATAGTAAGTACAAAAAACTTGTATGTGAGGTTGGGTGGGGAGTGTCACCTGCAGCCTATAACTCCTATAAGAGGGGCAGCATTTAATTCATAAGCACCTGCCCTTTAAAACACTGAGGTGGTGAGAGACACTATAGAAGGAGGATGTTTTGTAGAGGGGAGCTTGAGGGCAAAACGATTACTTTTGGAAACTTATATGCACCGGCCAATGGGGATCGGAGCTTCTACCAGAAGGTGTTGGATGTTCTGGTTAAGGAACAGTCTACGAATTTGATGCTGGGGGGGGGGGAATTTAACTACATGGCAGACCCTAAAATGGATTACCTAGGGAATAGGGACAGGACTGATGGGGATATACAACAATGGCTGCTTGGGATAACAGAATTAGGCCTGATTGATGGATGGAGAACAGCTAATCCGAGGTTGAAGGAATATACACTTTTCTCCAACCCACATCGTTCCTGGTCACGGCTGGACTATGTATATATTCATAGAGATTTATACCAGTATACTAGAGCAATGGGACATAGCCCAATATTTCTATCTGACCATGCCATGGTGGAAATGGAGATTGCCCTGGGTCAGAATGATATACAGAGGGGTCGCTGGAAATTTTCCACATATATGCTGGCAAGGGAGGAGTTTCGAGATTTTGCAAAAGAACAATGGAAATTTTATGAGGAGACAAGGGTACAGTGGAACGTGAGGGCATATACTGGGAAGTTGGTAAAGCATTCATAAGAGGGGTTATAACTGGATATACAGCTAAGCAAAAAAGAGAAAAAAGGCAGAAGCAAAGGGATTTGGAAGTCCAAATATGTGACCTAGAGAAGGAAGTAATTAGGGGAGGAGGAGAAGAAAAACAGAAAGAGAGCGTAGGTTGGCAAGGGAGATACTCAATCTCAGTCTGGGTAAGGAAGTGAATAACAACATTTTCTTTGCAAAACAGAGGATGTATGAGTGGGGCAATAAAGCAGGCCCCCTTTTGGTCCGACTTATGAAGGGAGGGAAAAGTAGCCATAGGATAGTGCAAATTAAAAACAGGGAGGGGAAAATACTTAAGGAGGAAGGAGAAATCCATAATAGATTTAAGGAGTTTTACGAGGAGTTATACAGGGCTGAGTGTCAAGGGAAAGGTGGAGAAAGGGATGGCTTCCTTAAGGACATGGAAATACCTAGTCTAAATGAGGTACACAGGGAAAAGCTGGGGGGGAATAATAGTGATGGAAATAAAAAATGCGATCAGTCAGCTGAAAAATGTGAAGGCTGCAGGACCTGATGGGCTGGGGGCGGAGTTTTACAAGTTGCTGAAAGAGGAAGTGGCGGGCTCACTGTGAAATATTTTACAAGAGACCAGGGAAGGGTGAGGGATCCCTGGCACATGCTGCCAGGCTTTGATCACTGTTCTTCCCAAAGCAGGAAGGAACCTGGAGGAATGCGGATCCTTTAGACTGGTCTCGCTCCTGAATCATGATTGCAAAATCATGACTAAAGTTTTAGCAAACTGATTGGAAGAGGTACTCCCCCTATTGGTCAACCCGGATCAGACTGGGTTCGTTAAAGGAAGGCACTCCTACCATAACCTAAGGAGGCTATTGAATGTCATCTGGTGGGGGGAGAGGCACCCGGGTGAGGCCTGTGTCTTCTCAATGGACGCCAAAAAAGTCTTCGATAGAACTGAGTAGTCATATATGTTGCATATTCTGCAGATATTTGGGCTGGGGGAAGAGTTTGTAAAGATGGTAGGAGCATTATATGCACACCCGAGGGCACAGGTTCTAGTTAATGGGATAGCAACCCCGGAGTTCAGATTATACAGGGGAACAAGACAAGGATGCCCCCTGTCACCCTTGCTATTTGCGTTGGCAATACAGCCTTTGGCAATCAAAATTAGAGATGAGCCTGATGTGCAAAAGTCCGAAATCATGTTTTTAGGAGGGAGTAACAGGAAGGAAGCCTGGGGGTTAAAAAGAGTACAACACACATTTACATACCTGGGAATTGAGGTGGGAAAGCAAGTGGGAAGCCTATATGAGGTGAATTATAGACCACTGATAAGGGAAGTTTTACAAGATCTGAGTAGGTGGAAGGAGCAGAGTATTTCCTGGATGGGACAGATCAACCTCCTTAAAATGAACATTTTGCCCAGAATCTTATATAAAATGCAGATGATCCCTTTCAGCCTGACAGCTCAGGATATAAAGAAATTGGAAAGTGCATTTACAGCTTTTGTCTGAAGGGGCAAGCACCCCAGAATTAGTCTGAAATGGTTAAAAGCACCAGTAGCACAAGGGGGGTTAAATTTCCCAGACACGATGGGGTACTTTCTGGCAACACAATTTAGGTAAATACAAAATTGGGTACATAGACAGGAGGTTGTCGGGTGGGTCGAGCTCGAAGAAGATGGGGCACCACGGAAAATTTCGAGCTACTTTTGTGAGGAGGGACTCAGGAGGTATAGAAAGCTGGATGCACCTAAGCCACTGGTGGTGGCGGGCTTGTGTGCATGGGGGGAAATTAAGAAGAGACACGGCATTGAGGCATGTCAGACTCTACTGGTCCCACTGGTGGGGAACCCGGATTTCCTGCCAGGTTTGGAGGATGATGGATTTAAACTATGGCAGGATAAGGGGGTAAAATGCATGGCGACCTTGACAGCTGGGGGGAGTATATGCGCATTCCAGGAGGTTAGAGAGAGGGTGAATGTGCCCGCTTCACACATGTCTAGATACTTCCAAGTAAGGGACTATTATAAACTGCTCAGTGGGCCTAGGGAAGCAAAGAGACTGATGGAGGATGTGGAAAGAGAGATAATGGAGGCTAATAGGTGTGAGAAGGGACTATTAATGAGGGCTGTGAGATTGGACAGGAAAAGTTTTTTCAGGACCCTCCCCAGAAGGCGAAGGTATGGTGAGAGCGGGATATTGGGGAAGAAATCAGTGAGGCTAACTGGCAGCTAATGTTAGAATCCCACCAGGGACTGCTAGTTTGTAACAAGTACAAAGAAGCCCAATTCAAATATATTTAGAGGCTATACTATCCACCAGCTATGGTGCAAAGCTTTTGTCCAGGGGTCTCGTCATTTTGCAGCAAGTGCAAAATAAATAGGGGCACATACCAACATTATTACTGGAGTTGCCCAGTGATAAAGTCCTACAGGCAAGACATATGCAAAGAAATCACTTCTATGAGAGGAAAGCCTATTGAGATCTCCCAAAAATCATTGTTGTTGGGGGGTAGAAGGAGAAGAAAATGGGGAATGGTTTATCTACCCTAGATGGATAAGGGTGCTACTTACAGTGGCTAGAATAGGAATACAAAATGTATGGACCATGGATGCGAGGCCTACAGAGGGTCAATGGAAAGAACTCACGGTAAAAGTCTTAGCAGTGGACAAGGTGACATACACCTTAAAAGGGACGGAAGACAGATTTTGAGAGAACCTGGGCAGAATATTTGGGTGCTCTGAGTATGGGGGAAAGAATGCTGCTCGAGGGTAGCGGGTTATTTAACTGAGAGAAGAGACCTCTGGGTAAGATGCGGATGAGCTAGAAAGAAGGGACACAGACCGAGTTAATAGTTAATTGTTAGGTGGTAATGGGTTGGGGGGATTTTGAAAAATAAATGAAAAAGTACAGTAATGTAGAATGAAATCTGAAATATAACTGTCTAAGTGTTGTGGCAAATGCATATGACTGTACCATACAGATTTTTTTATAGCTGCTGGCTATGAATTGTATATGGATAACTGTCCAATAATAAACATATGAAACGAACAAAGGAAAAAAAAACAAGAATGTCTTAAACATAAAGATCTCTATTTCACATTAATCGCATATCATCTGAAGAACAGAAAAACTGAAGTATGTACCAGAATGTCAAAGATTGTAAAATGTCTCAACTTAAAAGAAAATCTTAATAAAAATATATTTAAAACAAAAAAAAAAAAAAGACTACCTTTTTTGAACACTGGTGCAAACAAGGGAGAAGAGAAGAAGCGCAGCCAACTTTCTTTTTACATTAGTTATGTGGTTGTACAAATCCTTAATTTAATTTTCATATTGGAATTATAACTTCAACTGTGTTAAATCTCTAATGCTCTGTTTTATGTTGCTAGCTATAAAACTTTTTTATAAAAACACTGCTGAGAACTGTTTTCACCTTCTGAAAATAAAGGACTTTGTGGAGTGTATTATGGACATTATTCATAGCAAAGCAATGAGCTGACGCTGAGAGAAAGCGTACTACAAATCAGATTTTGGTAACTTGTGAATATAAGAACAGAAGTATATATGCTGTATTGTATGTATCATTTGTAATATTCACAAACAATAATAAAACTTTACTGAGTTAAAAAAGAAACTGGTAATTTTGACCCAGTAAGTGGAAGCATAAAAATTTGTGGTGGGCAGGGTGGATGGGAATATGAAGGTAGGCACCCTTCATGTCTAGGGCGCAAAGCCAATCGCCCTGTTTCAGAATCAGCATGATGGCCGGTAGGGGTGACCATGTGGAAATGTTTGTACTGAATGTAAAGATTCAGTTGTCTGAGATCCAATATTGGTCTGAGGTCTCCCATACGTTTGGGTACCAGGAAGAAATGGGAGTAAAATCCGTTTGATGTTCTGGAAGGGGCACTGGTACAATGGCCTGTTTGGACAAAAGGACCATCAATTCCTCCTGTAAGATGGGTATATGCTCTGGAGGATAATGAATCTTGCGTGGAGGACAAGGGCATGGTGTGGAGAGAAACTCCAATGTATGACCCTTCTGCATAATCTGAAGTACCCAATTGTCAGAAGTGATAGTTTCTCAGGCCTCCAGATGGAGGGCAAAACTCCCCCCCACAGCCTCAGAGGCCTGGTCGAGGAGGCAGGGGAAAAGCTCTAGTGGGTCACTGGGCGGCGGGTTGTGGAGCTCCACCTGAAGAGCGGGAGCGGGCACCCCCGAGCAGCAAAGGTGTTGCCTCTGTTGGATTAAGCACAACCTCTGAAGCCGATTTTGTTATTACCTCTGTATCGGTCACCTCTTTTGGAATAAGAGGTGTATGGAGTACGGTAGGTTGTAGCTGGACTATGATACATGCCATGGACCATACAGACGGTTCTGCCTGATGCCTGTAAGTCATCCAGTAAAGTTTGAGTACCCGGCTCGAACAGCTTGGACCTGTTAAAGGGGGCATTAGCTACTTTATGTTGTATATCAGGTGTAAAGCCTGAAATGTGAAGCCAAGCGTGGCGATGCAGAGTGATACCAGTGGCTGATGGATGGGCTGAGGAATCTATCGCATCATATCCCGACCTGAGAAGGTGACGGGAGATAGAATTACTAGTTGTTACTATAACCAATAATTTATCCGCGTACTATGAAGGAAGGAGTTTATTTATAAGCTCAAGGGCAGAGGACCCCAGAGTACGCTGATACTTAATCATATGGCCCATATAGTTCAAAATTCTGATATTCATAGCACCTGAGGAAAATATATTTTTCCCCAGATAGTCAGTTCTTCGGGATTCCTTATCAGGAGGTAAGGAGCTCATGTGCTTGGGTTTTTTGGTATAGTCATGAGCAGCAGTAATGACCACAGAATCTCTCTCTGTAATATACTAGACAGAAAGGGGTGGTCCAGAGAAGCCTGATACTGATGATCTGCTTTGCAGGGAACAACTGTAATAGCTGAAGGTTGATGCCAAGCAGACAGCATGGAATTCTGGTAAGTTGGTATTAGTGGGGGGGCCACTAAAACAGGCTCCTCAGGTAACTCATGGTATTCTGCCATATCTTTACGTTGTTGGTCATGTTCCGTAGTGGAGAATCCCATGACTTTTTGAATTTGAACCATCACTTCACTGAAAGAAGGGTCATCTGGGGAGAGGCTGCCACCGACAAAGGCAGATCCTCATCCAGAGAAGAGATGTCCAAGTAGGGGGATTCTGGATTAGGGAAATCCAAATCTTGAAACTCTTCATCCTCGAGATCACCAGTGAAATCAGGTGGCAATTCTTGGTCATCTGACAAACAGTCCTCTATAAATGGAGGAGGAGACCAGGGTTGCAGGCTATCCTGGTCACTGTGGAATCTTTTAGGTGGAGGAGTGGGGGAGGAGGAGATCAGGAGAGATCACCCTGCCCTTCAGAGGGCTGACAATGCCGCATGGCATGCAAGAGGTGTCAGACTATATTGGTAAGGTTCCTTTCCTGTAAGGGGGGGGGGAGTAGGGGGGTATGCTGGGAAACCAAAGGGGTGGTACAGGGAATGGGATGTGTAGCCTGAGCAGGTCTTGATCCTGGGTAGTAAAGACCAAGGTCCCGATCTCTGTCCGCCTGACCCCTATAAGAAGCCACCTGAGTAGGTGGAGGGGCATTCAATAAGGCATAAGCTGTGGGCTTCAACTGTGGGGTCTCGATTAGCCTGCAAGCGAAAAACAGTGATTTCCACTTAAATTGTCAGATGCCGTCGATGGGAGAGGAGCCCCCGTCAATGGAGCAGCAGTATATTCTGCTGCATGTAAAGCGCTGGAAAGAGTTGTCAACGAGAAGGTAGAAGCCTCAGTCAATGAAGCAGCCACTAGTTGGACTGCATTCAAAGTGCTGGAAAGCACCGTCGACAAGAGGGTATAAGCCCCCATCGATGAAGAAGCACTTAAAGGACGTCCCGTCGATGGAGGAACACCAGAAATGGTGACCTTCGACAGGCGTCTAGGCAGGGAGTGTGAGGAGTGTTTCTCCTTCTCCCTTTTCTGCCAGGAACGAGAACCAGTAGAGGGGGAACCCTTGGTACGAGCCCCCTGGTTCTCCAAGAGAGACATTTTCTGCTCCTTCAAAAGTCGCTGAATTTCAAGCAACCATTGTCAACAAGTTGCCTGATTAAAGTCCTGATAAAAGCTGCATGAATTGGGTGTCGTGTGTGGATCCCAGACACCTTACACAAAGTGTGCGATTGTCAAAGTGTTATATCTTCCTACCGTAACGATAGGATCAAAAAAGTTTATTTCGTTGAAGAATCAGTAGACATTCATCTTAGTTCCAAGTTTCTCGTCGATGACTGCTACACAGAAGTTGCACTAGCTGCAGCACGAGCTGAAGACGGCGGGAAAATTAACTGAGAATACCAGGGACCACCCACACTTATATAGGAAACAGGAAGCTGATGTTATGTGTGGGCGGTCCCTTGCGAAAAACTGCTAGAACAGCTGCTATGCACCAAAGCGAACTCTGCTGGATACCCAAAAGTATTACCTACTGCAAGAGACCACTCTGTGGAAGATCTACTGTTACAGGTGAGTAACCTGTGTTTCTAGGGACGTGCATATGTTCTAGCCACACTTCTGGCAGACTCCTAGCACTTCTCCGGGACAAGTGAAGCAAGGCGCACACCTCCTACTTAGGAAATAAGGATTGGGGAACTGAGGCCCCAAAACCAGCATCCCAGTGTGACTAAGTCAATCTGGTAATGGGAAATTAAGGTGTGTGCTGACCTCCAGGTAGCAGCCCTGCAGATTTCCTGCAAAGGGACGTCCTTAGAAGCAGCCACCAACACAGCAGTATGGAAGGTGGATGAGACCTAAGCCCTCCGGGAGGCTCCCTACCCACCAACCTATAGCAGAGATCAATGCAGGAAGTGATCCACCTGCCAATCGCCCACTTGGCTGAAGGTCTGCCAGGTGCGGCTTCAGCGTAGGTGAAAAACACATGGCAAACCTCTCCCCAAACCCCAACCGTGCACTCACTGTAGTAAGCAAGCACTCGCCTCAGGTCCAGAGTATGAAGCCACCGAGGTGTGATTCAGGAAAAACACTGGAAGAGACATCACCTGATTCAGGTGAAACTCCGACACAACCTTCGGGAGGAACTTCGAGTTGGGGTGCAGGATAACCCTGTCCCTATGGAAGACCAGGTAAGGAGACTCCACCAAGAGCGCCGGGAACTCACTGATCCTTCTGGCTGGCATGGTAGCCACCAGGAAGGCGGTCTTCCATGACAAGTGTGACATCTCATACCTGTGCATTGATTTGAATGGCTTGTCCAGGAGCTTTGTCAAAACCAGCAACAGATCCCATGGTGGTGGTGGTGGTGGTGGTGGTGGTTCACGTACCAAAGAGGAAATGTGATCTAAGCCATTGAAAAAGCACTATATCACTGTCTTCTGCGCCACCGACTGCAGACTGACCCATGCCCGGTAAGCAGAGACGGCTGCCAGGTGCACCTAAAGGGTCATCAACTGAAGTCTCCCTTTCGAGAGAGACCACAGGTAATCCAAAATGCTGATCACTGGAGAGGACAAGGGGTCCAGCCCCTTGAACTGACAAAATGGAGACTCTCTTAGCATTTTCTGGTCGACTCCTTTCTAGATGCCTCCACGACAGTGAGGACATCACCAGAGAGACCCAAAACCTGGAACTCTAGCCGCTCAGAAATCAGGCTGTCAGGTGCAGGGATTGAAGGTCCGGGTGGTATACCTTACCCAGACTGATTGAGAGCAGGTCCAAGCATGTGGGAAGACACCTGTTGCTGAGGCTGAGGAGATCGGGGTACCAAAACTGGCAGGGCTAGTCCGGAGCCACCAGGATCATCTGTGCCTTGTCCCTCCTGACCTTGAGTAGCACCTTGTGGGTCAAGGGAAGTGGAGGGAGGGCATAGAAGAGGCCTGGGGTCCACCACCTCGAGAAGACATCCCCTTGCAGAGAGTCTTGCTTGGGGGGGCGGGCACAAAACAGCCTCAGCTTTGCATTCTCCCTGGAGGCAAACAGGTCCACCTGAGGGGTGCCCTACTGAGAGAACAGACTGTGTACTACCTCCAGATGGAGAAGCTACTTGTGAGACGCCTCGCCCACCTGGCTGAGGGCATCCACCAGCTAACTGGAGGCTCCTGTCACATGGATGGCTAGGAGATCTGCCTCCAGGAGCTTCCTTGCACAAAGGCAGGGAGTGCATCCTGCCCTACTTGTTGAGATAGTACATGGTCGTGGTGTCCGTCTGGACTTGAACCACTTGACCCTGAACAAACTGAGCAAATGCAGTCAGTGCCAGCCAAAGTGCTCAGAGCTCCCCACGTTGATGTGGCACTGGGACTCCTCAGGGGTCCAGAGCCTGTGGACCCTGTGTTCCCCCATAAGAGCATCACAGCCTGTGAGAGAGGCATTGGTCGTCAGGATGACCATCGGCTCGGAGCAGACAAACGTGATACCTTCCTGCACATGCTCTGGGACAAGCCACCATTGGAGGACGTCCCACATCCTCTTGATTACAGTGATCAGTTGGCTGAAGGAACCATTGCACCGAGACCCCTGGCTGGCCAGCTCCCACTGCAGAGAGCGTAAATGCCAACCGGCCCATCAGACCACAGTGATGCAGGCCGCCATGTAACCCAGAAGGTACAGAAGTCCCGGGCAGGGAGCAAGTGCCCAACATGAAATGATCAGGCGAAGGAGGAGAGAACCTCCACCCTGTCCACAAGGAGCCTGGCTCTGGCTCGGCAAGAGTCTAGCTCTGCCCCAATGAAGCTGATCACCTGCAAGGGCACGAGTTCCGACTTGGCCTCGTTGACTAGGAGACCAAGTTGGATGCATGTCTGGAGGGCCAGATCCCTGAACCACTCCACCTCTTGCCTGGAGGGACCTGCTAAAAGCCAGTCATCCAAGTAGGGGTACCTGGACGCCTCGACAACACAGGCTGGTTGTTACCACTGCTATGCATTTTGTGAAGACCCTGGGGGCCGAGGAAAGGCCAAATGGCATGGCCTGGAACTCCTAGAGAGTTCCCTCAGCTCGGAAGCAGAGGAAACTTTGGTGGGATGGACAGATCAGGATGTGAAAGAATGCATCCTGTAGATCCAGAGAGCAAAAATGAAAATTACGTACCTACCGTACTTCCTGATCTTTCTGTGCATCTTCATTCTGTGCATCTTCATCATTCATCACCTTTGGGTAATGTGGCTGGAGGTCACGACCCCGCGGGACCTTTTTTGAGTGGCTAAAGTCGACGTGACTGTCGGCGCCAAGACTCGAAGCCGACTATGCGGGCTCCTCGTGGCATGGCCATTCGTGTCGTCGATCCCGCGACTCCCACCAGTTCTGAGTCGCTGTAGAGTAAGAAAGGGTTAGGAGGGAGGGACAAGGAAGTCCAAGGGACAGACAAAGGTAAAGATATACAAACTAAAAGGAGAAATAAAAGATGGAGAGGACAGAAGGAGAGTTACAAATCTAAGGAGACTGGGAAGGGGCCCCAATCTCTGGGAGCATTAAGAAGAAGGAGGGAGAGAGAGAAAAATTATAAACAGGGAGAGGGAGGACATACCCTGAACCTTTGACCTGACTCCAGATTGTATAGGAACTGTGAAGGAGTAGCCAGAAGGCTGGACTGCCAGAATTCAAAGCACAGAATCACTAGCAATAAACTCAGACATAAGCAGGAGCAGCTATTCTGGAAGAAATGACAGGATACAGGGCTGTACTCTTCGTGAAACCAATAGATGGAGGTAAGAAACAAAATTTTCTTAATTTGAGGGATGAGACCCTAAGGACAAGAAAGGAGTAGGACAGAGGAGGAGAAAGAGAAAAGAAGAGAGCAACCACCAACTCCCACCCCAAAGGGTGGAGCCAAAGCATTGAAGAGAGAAGTGCCCCTCCCCCGATCACTCTCCCCTTTTGTCAGGAAGTAAAAATTCCCCTGTGCGCCCAAGGTCACCCCGCTCCTGACCATCGGAAAGGAAGGGGGGAGGGGCACACAGAGGGAGGGGGACCCAGAGACTGAGGCCCCAGGGGGATGGTGGGTGGGATTGTGATGAATGGATGAATGGTGAAGATACATAGAAAGATCAGGAATTACGGTAGGTACGCAATTTTCATATCTTATCTGTGTCAATCTTTACCATTCATCACCTCTGGGTGAGTACCGAGCTCCCCCTCCCGAAGGGGGCCCTAGACCCTAAAGGACTGAGTCCCTTAGCTCTCAGTGGGTGACACACTGGGAAGGAGAACCTTCATGGGTCTGGAGAGGCCAAAGACTGGGAAGAGTGAGACAGGGACCCCCCGAAGGGGGTAGAAGGTTGCCCTGACAGACGCCGCCTCACCCTAAGGGAGAAAAAAATGGGTTCTCCAGTATGCAGAGGAAATCAACCTACACCGAGCCAAGGGTGACAACCTGGAAAGATGCAGCCATGCCGTCCGCCTAGTGCAGATCATTGTCCCTACTACCCTGGAAGCTACCTCGTAGGCGTCATAAGGTGCCCTTGCTTGGTGCCTTGCTAGCTCCAGGCCACGTGCAGAGAGTGCAATGGCTTGTCTGGTTACCTCCGCATCAGGCATAGACACTAGGAGCGGACTAGCCTGGACCACAGAAACTTATCATAGATAGCATAGTGGGCCTGATGAGCAGCTATTGAAAGAAGTAACCGTGCCGGGTAGAAAATCCTCCTCCCCCAGAAGTAAAAATCCATGGAATCTGCATGTGGGGGCCGGTCACAGTGGAGGAAGCAAAGCCCATCGGGAGTGTCCAACTGCGTCAATCCTGACTGAGGATGAGGCAAACTACCTGAGACTCGGGGCACAATACCTCTGGTGCAGATCCCTAGGGGCTGGGACTCCAGAAAAGGTCTTTGCCAGACACACAACGATGCCTCCTGGAAGGGAGCAGGCCAGGGGGCACCACAAGGGAGTCTGCACTGAAATCGCCTAGGAAAGCATGTGTCGAATGCTCTGGATTGTGCGGAGTGGGTGGGTGACATGCAGGTCCTCCCATCATCCTAACAAGTAAACGCTGATACTCTGCGAGATCAGCAGCAGGGGTGATGTGGACAGAGGGCTCCTCTCCTCCCAAAGATGAGCATGAGGAAGCAGATGACTTCAGAGATTCAGTGGCTGGCTGCTCGGGGGAGGTTGGAACACCTGCCTGTCCATGGCCCTGACATACTAAGAGAAATGAGCAGCCACAGCCCTGAATTGCTCCCCGGACAGAGGTCTGCTAGGACCAAGAATGCCTGGGAGAGCAGGAGAAGATGACAGAGAAGTGGGTGCTAAGTCGACAACAGGAATAGACTGTCCCCTGTCCGGGCAAGAGCATGCACCTGGAGCCCCAAGGGAAGAGGGAGCTCCAGAAAACAACAGCCGACAACCATGCTGAGACTGCCTAGGCTGCGCCCTGAAGATTCCCCTGTGAGGTGACCGGGACCATGGAATTCCAAAAGGACAGTCCCCTTCCTCCAAAGACCAGGGCCCTCTAGAGGACACCGAGAAGGAAGGGTGGGGTCCGCGCTACGACTCCTTCCCGAACCCGGATGGGTCCCGGAAAAGGGCCGCCGCATGGCACCCCGACCCCTCGGAATCCGAAAGAGCCCTCCTCCTTGCAAACACCAGCCTGGGCAGCTGACAACTCTGATCAGTCACCAAGAGGGCTATCCAGGGAGTAGCATCCTCCCCTAGGTGCTCTGGTCGGCCCCAAAGTTGGGTGATCCAGGAACACCACCTGAGGGGGTACCGCAACTGAGGGGGCAGAAAACCCTCCGAACCCAGGCTGCAGAGCAATAGTGGTCTGCACCACTACCTGCTGTTCAGCATCCCTAACCCTAGACTCGGGGGGCAACTGCCCACTCCTCAGAGGGGGGCTGGCTCCGGTCAGCCGAGGAAACTACCAGGATGTCCACATGGGCCGCCAACTCCAAAGAGTTAGACAGCCGGTCAGAACCAGATTCTGAGTTCACCTCCAAGGAGGTAGAGACCGAAGTCCGGTGCCAGACTGTATGTGGACGCCAGCTGCCATCCTGACCAATGGAGATACCAGTCCAGGTGTCTGCACCAGAGCTGGTGCCGAACTCTCCAACAGCACACGAACAGTGCCCCAAAGACAAGGCACCAAGAACTGTAGCAGAAATGGAGTTAATGCCTACCATGGCGCCATCCCGACCCATGGCGCCACGAGTGGCGCCGAAGTCAGGGGCTGCTCAGACGATGGCACCGACAGCTCCCACGGTGCTGCGAGTGGCGTCAAGGTAGACGGCTCCCATGGTGCCGTGTCATCGCTCGGCGCCACAAACAGCACCAGAGCTAGACATGGCACCATCCCCAGTCTCACCGCTGCGAACGGTACCAAGGCTGGAAACGGTCGAAGACAGCACCGTAGAACCTCCCACAGTGCCATCAACACCATCGGCGCCGTGAACGGTGTCGACAGCAGAGATGGCACCGAGTGGCAGACCGGCACAGACCACGGCGCCATCAGTGCCCACAGTGCCGTGGACAGCGCCAAGGCCCAAGACGACACCAACGGACAGTGTCAAGGACAGTGCCGACCCAACACGGGGAGACTGCCAGAGTGGTGCCTCCCGCCCAACCCCAGAGGGGATGGACTGGGCCTCCTGCAACGCAGAAGGGGTTTCTGCAATGGCGAGGCTACTAGGAGCAGAAGACCCTCCGGGGGACCCTGAGGAAAGGCCAAGAGACGGTGGCTTGGCCAGACGAGTGCGCGCCCGTCCCCTGAAAGTCGGCAGAGCTCATCCAACTTTCCACGCGCATTGCTCAATGACACAACGGTCCATGGAGAAGCAGGTGTTGCATGAATCCATGTTGTGAAGTGGGCCAAGACACGCGAGACAGCGATCATGCTGGTCAGTGACGGAGTATTTGCGGCTGCACGGGCACAGACACATAGGGGGCCGCCCCGTCTTCAACAATTTCTTGCCCCCCAAACAGAGATGTGATCCACGGCAAAACAAATTAAACAAAAGACTTGACGTCGCTGACAATAAAGAAAAGGAACAGTCTTACCACAGTGGCGTTGAGTGGTGGTGAAAATGGAACTGACAGGAATTATTTGTCAGCGTAGAATTTTTTTCGCCGTTGACACCGAACACTAGGCCTCTTGATAGTAGCTCCTCACGAGGTGTGACCTCTACGGCGGGAGACGAAGAACTGGCAGGAGGGCGGGGTTGACGACACCTAACGGCCAACCTGCGAGTGCCATGCAGTGCATCAGCCTTGAGGGCGGTGCCGACAATGCGTTGACTCTGCCATTCCAAAATGGAAAAAAGCTCCCGCAGGGTCGTGACCTCTGGCTACATTACCCTAAGGTGATGAATGGTGAAGATCGGCACAGATAAGATCCACATGTCCTGCTCAAAAGATGGCATTATCTGGGACAGAGTTACTATCCAGAAGGTGCGAGACCTGAGGAATTTGTTCAGGTTGTGCAGATCTAGAATGTGGCGCCAACTCCCCATCCACTTTGGCACCAGCAAGTACCTGGTGACAAACCCTGGGTATTCCAGGGAATCCGCTACCCTGACTACAACCTCCTTGTGGAGGCGCTGGGCTATGTCGTCTCAAAGAGCCGATCAAGCATCTGTAGATACAAAGTCCTCCCATGAGGCATGGGCTTGGCTGGGAGGGTACAGCTTGAACTCCAGAGGCAGACCCTGGCCGACCACTTCCAGAACCCCCCTGTTCATGGTAACAGCAGACCAGGTGGAAAGGAAGTGGCAGAGCCGGTTCCCCACAGGAGGACCCTGGGAAGGCGTGATGGACATGAGGGTGGCAGCCCCCATCCCATCAGTGGGCAGGCTTGGAGGTGGAGGACCCGGCTGAGGAGCCACCGGGTCCCTTCCCTCCTGGCTTTCTGACCACCAAAGCAACTGACTTGGGCCTATGGTGCCAAGGCTGAACCTGCTGGGCTGGTTTTGCCACAGGAGTAGGGGATCGAAACGGCTTGCGATTCTGCTGCTTGGAGTCCTTGGGATCCTTCTGGGCAGATGTAATGGAGTCCAAGGTGGCCCTGTACTACTTGATATGCTGGCTGTAACCCTCCACACCAGGCCCAACTGGTCGGTGCCTAAGAAGGGAATGTCTGCCAGCTTGTGCTGAGAGTCTGCCATGAAGGTCAAGATCCTCAGTCAAGCCCTACACCGCATGGCAACTGCGGCTGCCACCGAGCGGGCACATGAATCCCCAATGTCCAGAGCCATCTAGAGTTGTTGTCTGGCCAGAGCCAGGCCCTGGTCTCTGACCTGCTTGACCGTGGTCTGGAGGTCCACAATGAGATGAGGAATCACCTTATCCACACAGCCAAGAGGGCATGGGAGAAGTGTGCCATGAGGATAGTCAAGCTAGCCTGGCAGAGGCCGAGCAAGGAGGTAGCACAGACCTTTTTGGCAGAGTGTTCCAATTTCTTGGGACTCCTCGTCTGGCAGCCTGTCAGCATCACCTGTGTTGCCCAAGCACTGAAACACGGAATCTGCCACCAATCCCTCAGCCGAGGAGTATTCCGTGAACCCAGAGTGGGAACCGGTTGGTACTGCATTTTTGCAGGCCATCCGGGGCAAGGGCACCTGGCAGGAGGCAGGGTGCTGCTAAAGCTCCAAGGCCAGAGCGACAATGGCCTCAGCCACCAGGAAGGCCTCCATCGAAGAGTCCCCTTTATCCAGAATCTCTGTGAGGGGACAGCGAGCCCGGTTCCGATCGGGCTCCAGAGGCATCCCTGTAGACTCGGAGATGAGACGGAGGATGCCCATGAAGGACATGGGTCCTTCTGTTGAGACCCCCCCACCAACTCCATGTTGACCAGATGGGATGCAGTGAAGAGTCCTCAGACTCTGAAGAGTCCACATAAAGTGGCCGACCACCCGAGTCGCTCTCGACCCACCGTGGACAGTCAGGCGTGAGAGTGACCAACAGCCGATGGGGAAGACCCTTAGCCAGCCGAGATTCCTTGGTCAGAGCACTGGTCGGTGGACAGGCCAACTACAGCCAAACCAAGGTGGCCTGAACCGGCTTAGCAGGCTGAGGAACGGTGTCGACCAGCCCCTCTGGGGGCATCTGTGTCAGCCTGTCGGGCAACAGCCATGTGATGGCCAGTGTGGGAGCTGGAGTAGGACCGGACAACACTAACTGTTGCCACATGAGGTCTTCGTAGCATCAATGCAACTTGCGCAGAAGCCTCTCCTCAGCCGAGGAGGATGAAGACAACGAAGATCAGCGGCTCCACTTCCCGTGGCATCAACAGCGGGACCGCCAACATCGGCAGATCTGCTCGACCCACAGAACAAGGAACACCTAGACCTCAGCCGCTGATGGTGCCGACGATGGGATCTCAGAGGGAGCCAGGGAGTGTCACGGCTCCTCCTGGTCTGGGTCGGTGACCGAAGGGTCCAGCTCAGCAGGCCGATTCGCCCCTTCGGTGGTCACCAGCAGGATCGGAATCCTGAACAGAGAATTGTCAGCCTCATCTAGCAACAATGGGTCGACAGTGTCCAGAAAAATCTCGGCCACATCACTGGCCCACGTCTCGGCCGGCTGACCTGATGGGGGCACCGTGAAGCCAGTTTCGACTGTGATCAAAACCGGGGATTCCTGAGACTGAGATGGCAAGACAAGGCAAATTTTATTTAAGAGACGCCCATCTCGGACGCCTCTGGGCAGCAAACATATTAAAAATGCATACTACAAATCATAATAAATACATAACTTACTAGTAAACAAACATACAATATTGCAGCAATTAAACAAAATTTTATATAAATACCACCCTCAACAACAGCAACTACTACTTAGAAAGCAAAAGGCTAACCTAAACATAAGGTTCTGAGAATAGGTAAGGACTATAAGACACAGTCTAGGAAGGCCTGATTATACAAGAAGGCCTTGAGGCAGGCTTTAAATACCTCTGCAGAAGGGGCCTCACTAACAGCTGGAGAGAGCGAATTCCACAGGATGGGAGCGACGACACTAAATGCTCTGTTACCATCTGTTTTTAACCTCGTCCTGGGAATCAAGAGGAAGCCCCTAGAGGGCAGGTGTAAGGAGGTCCTTCAGGTAACCAGGGCTCAGGCTGTGCAGGGCCTTAAAGGTGAGCAAACCCACCTTAAACAGGACCCTCCACCTAACCAGCAGCCAGTGCAGTTGACGCAGCACCAGAGTGATATGATAATACTTTAGGCTGTCAACAGCCTCGCTGCCGCATTCTGCACCAGCTGCAGTCGGCGCAGGGTACCCACAGAAACCCCGAGATAGAGTGCATTACAGTAGTCAAGCCTGGACATCACGAAGGCATGCACCAAGGTGGGGAGGTCCTGCGGTGGAACTAGGGGCTTTATCCTGGCGATATTCCTCAGATGATAAAAACTAGTATGGACATCGGACGCCACCTGAAACTCAAGTGTCAATCCACTGTCAAGAATAATGCCCAGATCCCGCACCCTAGAGGAGGCCTTCAATGGTAGAGAGCCAAAAAAAAGGCCCGTCGCTGCACCAGAGGCCAACCTATCATGCCCACTGTTTAACTCCACTGCCAGTACCTCCATCTTATCGGGGGTTCAGTTGCAAACAGCTGGAGGCCATCCAGTCATTGATATCAGTGAGGCAGCTGTTAAGCACTTCCTCTGTGCAAGATGTTCCAGGAGCAAAGGAAAGATACAGCTGGGTATCAGCAGCATAACAATGAAAACCCAGACTGTACTTCCTAATGAGCTCTCCCAAGGGCAGCATATACACGGCAAACATCTGCGACAAGACCGAACCCTGGGGAACTCCGCAGGATAGGTGGCCAGGGGAGGAGGAGAAATTCCCCATCACTACTCTCTGCCTCCTGTTAGATAAAAAAAAAAAAAAGACTCAAACCATCAGATGATAGTGCCGGCGACTCCGCAGAATTCCCTTAGGCGGTCAAGTAACACTTGATGGTCCACCCGTCAAACACTGAAGAGAGATCAAGAAGAACAAGAATTGTCCCCTTCCCTCGATCTCTAGCCCTAAGGAGGTCACTATGCACCTGAACTAGTGCAGTTTCTGTGCTATGCCTCACTCGAAGCCCAGATTGGAGTGGCTCATACAGATCATGGGCCACGAGATGCTCCTCAAGCTGAAGCACTACCACTTGCTCCACAATCTTACTAAAAAATGGAAGAATGGAGATGGGACAGTAATTTCCCTTGACCTCAGGGTCCAACAATGTTTTTTTCAGAAGGGGTATCACCAATGCCTCCTTCAAGACATCATGAAAGCCCCCCTTCAACAAGGAACACCGGACAATCAAGGCAAACACCGGGCCAATGGAGTTAACACATCTCATTAAGAAACGAGTTGGCACCGGGTCCAGTTCACAAAAGGTGTGCCAAAGCTTGGATCGCTCTCGATTCCAAGAACTTAGACGGTGAGTCTTCCCCTTGTCGTGCTGAGACTCCTTCTTGAGGGAGCATAAACTGTGTGAACCCAAAGGGCCCTCTCCCATGGTCAGGAGAGACTGGCACAGCTCCTTGAAGAAGCCCGAAAACACAGAGCCCAATTTGAGCAGAAAAAATGCAGCAGCCAAAGAGGACTGCGTGACGTCCCGAGCCTTTTTCTCCTTGGAAGCCTTAAGTTGCTCCAGCTGCTCGGCAGACCCTATGATTGCGGAGACCACCTAACGGGCATCCTTGGATTTGACCAGCAGATTCAGTTTCTCCGAGCGGTCCAACTTTAGGAGGGCAAGGCAGTCCTGAAGGACTGACAGAAGAAATGACCAGCAAATGTCGCAGGCCTGGGGATCGTACTCATGGCCAAGGCAGTAAAGTGTGTGACATCTTCTGCCCGTATGGGCACCAGCAAAATCTGGGTGAGGACTTTTCCTCCAACGCAGTCGTGATCGAAGATTGTACTGAAGACGGAACTTTAAAGAGTTTAAGTTTTGGAAGTAAATCCAAAAATTTGAGTGCCAGGGCCAACTCAATCTGGGAGCGGTAAGGAGGGAATCTGCTTCCAGCAGAAAGGAACATCTGGGGGTCATGGGGTGGAGCTGAGGGTTATACCACCTGAGTGGGTAGGAGGAGGAGCCAGCTTGAAGACTTTCTGGCAAGACTTAAAGGAATAGGACACTGCCAGAAAGTGTGGATATAACAACATGTTGACGTCCCTAGAACATTCCTTTCTCGTTTTTGTTTTTTTGTATTTTCAGATCAAAACCCCAAAATGGATCACGCTCTCTAACCCTATTTTTTTTTTAAAGAGGGCATGGTCCCTGTCAGGCAGAAAAACTCACAAAGGAATGGGTAAAGCAGTTTCAAGGAAAAAGAAAGAGAAGAGATAGGGTGAGCTGCCCAGAGGCCCCGGCTCCCAGCTGAATGGGGGATTGTGGGCAGGCATGGTAATAAATGGTGAAGATATTCGGGAAGATCAAGAATTATGGTGAGTACATAATTTTCTTATCTTCTAAAAATCAACCTTCACCATTTATTCACATTAATGGGTCAGAGTACCAAGCTTACCATCCAAAAGGGCAGTGGTGGCTCACCCTGAGAGAAATTCCCACAGCCCTCTGTGGGAGATAACCACAGAAAGGCAGGGACTCCTCATGGATCTGTGGGACTCAGGAGTGATCAGAGGCTCCTGTGGCCTGGGAGCAGGCATTGTGCCCCAACAGCTCACGCCAGACCCAGCTGGAAAATAAGCGAGTCTCCTGGAAGTGCAAACTGAGCACCTTATGCCAGGCCAAGGGTGCCAACCTGGAAAAGCGAAGCCTTGCCATCCGCCAAATGCAGTCTACAGTTCCCACCAACCTGGCAGCTGCCTCACTGGCATCATATGACTCCCTTTCTGGGGCCTCCAGGCCCAGGGTGGAAAGGCGAAAGGCCTACCTGGTTGCCTCATAGTCTAGCAGTGATGCTAGAAGCTGACCTAAAGTCATCCGCAGGCACCTGCCATAGGTCACCAGGTGGACCTGATGTGCAGAAATGTGTGCAGACCCCCCCAAACAAAATGTAACTGACCCAGACACCAAACTCCGCAGAGTCAGTGGTGTTGTCCATGCAACTGGCACCTATGCCCAGTGGGGGTGTCCAGGAACAGAATCCTAGAACAGCGATGTGGCATGGCACCTGGAGACCCCATGGGAGCACAATACCTGCTCTGGACGTCCCTTAGGGTTGAAGAAGTGGCAGAGGGACAAAGCCAGACCTCCCTGGACGCCTCAATGAAGGGTATTCCATGAAAATAGTGAGTCAATTTGAACGAATGAATTACAGTGAATGAAAAAGCACGAGTATAAGGTTAGTGACATGAGGTTAATAACACATGGTTATTTGAACGCTAATACGCGTCTAGGAAGGTTCACATGCTTAGAGTTAAGTTGTGCATTTATTTGGGTGGGTCAGAAGTCGTGTCCTCGCCGTGGCACACAGGATAGAGCAGGGTGGAGGGTAGGGAGAATTTTCAGTGTATTCTTGTCCACGTAATTGTGGGTTTGAATCTGGCTGTGTCTATCTTGCAGGTTTGATTTTGTTTCATTTTTTTGGTGTATGTTGCTTTCACTTCTCCCTTCCCTTCTGACTTAGTTCCCCTCCCCAAGTTCCACCCCACGGAGTGGGGATATTTAATCTGCCCCCTGCCGACTGTCTCCCGCTCTCTGAGTTGCATCCTCCCTTGGAGTCAGTTTAATAAATCTGACTCCCTCCCGACTCTGTCCTGCTTTTTGAGCTGCGCCCCCCGGAGTCACTTTCGTAAATCTGCCCCCTCCCCAAAGTACCGTTCCCCTCTTTGCTCCAGTTGTGTTTTACGGTGGGGTTAGTTTCACTGTGATTTTTGCTGTTGCCACTACTTGTTGTTATTGGTGCTCGCTGTTTTGGTTCGCACTCATGTTTGTTCGCTATTATTGAGTTCGCCATTTTATTTTCACCATTTTGACACAGAACCTCTGTTAAGTGCCAAGGCCACAGAGGATAACTGTGGAGTCTCTGCTGTATTCCTCCAGGAATGGCAGTAAAAGATTAGCAGGATTACAGCAAGGGAAATGGTACTGGCCAAGCTCTTGCATCATCCCCCCCCAAGGAATGGCTGGTACCAAGAGTACTCCGCATTAGTGGAAAGATGGACAGAGGTGTCCTCTTCCTCAGAGGAGGAGGAAGTGGGAGAAGATGGAGTCAGGGGGAAGAGGTGCAGGGACCTCTGGCCACAAAATGGCCTGGTCTGACTTGCGATGGTATTGAGAAAAAAGCACCACCCTTTGCCATGAACTGTTCCCAGGACAAAGGACCAAAAATGACAGTGAGATAAGGAGAAGGAGGGAGAGGAGAGAAGAGGGCCATGCAAGACCAGGTCAGATCCTCTGCCATGGCTGCGAGAATGCTCAGGGGACTTCTCCTGGGGGGGGAAGGCCTAGCAAACCCACCCGTCAGCGAACAGCTGCAAACCGATCAGGATGGTACCCTTGGGAAGAAACCCCCAGGTGGGAAGAGCAGAGCCAGATCGGTCCTACAAGGCAGCCCCGATCCACACTGACGACTAGGCTAGACAGTTCCAAGGAGAAGTGAGAGTCTGAACTGGCACTTCCAGAGCTGCCACTACTCTGGACAAGGAGTTAGTCACCGCCTTAGACCCAAAAGTTCCCTCCTCATCAGAGCTGACCCTGTGCCTTGGGTCAGACCCAGACTCCAGGACAGGGTCCCCAGGGTAGAGGTGCCGCGAACGGCACCGATTCTCTTCCCAACTCCATGAATGGTGCCAGGGCCAGAGGTGATACTGTGAACAGCGCCAAGACCTGAGCTGACACCACAGGGATCTCAGCACCACCCCTGGCATCACCCACAGGCACCACAACCTGAGAAGTCCCTGACCCCAACCCAGAACCAGGCCCAGGAAGGCCCCCTTCATCACCAAAGTCCTCAAAATTCCCGAAGTCCTCCCGGACATCCTCCACTGGGTCATCCAACTGCTTGGGGGAAGATATCTAGGGCACCACAAGGGGTTGAGAAAGACCGGATCCGGAGGCCTTCCCTCTCACAGCACTGTGAATGGTGTCGGGATGTGACCCAGCCTTACAGTTGGCACAGCCCACTCACTGGTACTAGCCTAAGTACCAGGAGCCAAGGTTGCCCCAAGCCGCAATGCCAAGGTGCCCACCAGTGTAGGCCCAGCATACAGCTTTGACCTCACCACCAAGGGTGTCTGCTGCCTCGAAGAGCTGAGACCAACTGTTCACCATACCCCTCCCCGGGCTCTCCAATGTCTTGGTGGGATAAGCACAAAGAGAGGCCTAGTCTTTCTCAGTATGTATAGTACTAGGAAGAGACTCTAGGGAAGAGCCAAGGGATCTTACCTTGCGTCCTTAGTGAGATGCCTGCCTCCAAAATTGGTGAGCTTCCGACCCCATTTAAGCACACAAATCTCTAGGGTACAGAAGTCTCTGGAGAAATGGGCATTGCACCTGTGCATATCATTTTCACTGCTGAGGCAGATCCAAAAGGCGTCATATGCTGGACCTGGATGGCAATGTGCCCCTCACAGGAAAACAGACGCATAGCTGGGTCATCCTTGCTCCTTTTCTTCTAGGCTCCTCGGAACCACATATAGCACTGTGTGGAAACCTGTTCAGCTGCCCACAAGAGAAAACAAGACGGCACCAATAATTAACATGGTGCCAAGGTACAGCGTTGAATGGACGGCAACAAACCAAGGAAGGAGTGCAACACAGTTAAACTCATGGGCTGCGCCGGCACCAACGTTAGCCCACTAGGCTATAAGCTGCAGAAAGAATTTGCTCCCAAAGCATCCTAGTGCCTCTGGCACAGACCCATTAGTGGGAATAAATGGTGAAGACTGATTCTTGGAAGATTAAGGGTCTAAAGAATATCAAGCAGTGCATGGATACTGACAGGAAGGCTAGCAGAATGCTGGGGTGCATCAAAGCGGGGGGCGGGGGTTGTCCAGTAAAGCAGGGAAAGTAATCTTTACATTTTATAAGGCGTAGTCTGGGGCTCCTCAATACAAAGAGTACATTGAGGTAGATGAGAGGGAGCAGTACAATGCCACCCACATGATCAAGGTTAACTAGAAAAGTGTGCGTTTATTCTTAGACATAACATCTACTAGTATCTTCCCACCACTTCCAAAAATAATCTTATGTGATATTTTAAATTGACTGAATCAGTCTTTTGAGAACTTTAATATTTGACCTGTTAATCATAAACACAATTTTTTTTTTTTTTTTAAATGAAAGTGTGAAGTCCCAGCAACATGGATATACCCTAAAGAAACAGCCTTCTGTTGTGCTACATGCATATACATGTTGATATAATATTTTGTTACAAAATACAGGACTTTAAAAATTCAGTGAACCATTTCATATACTTTTATATGGACATGAAACAGTTTGTTTTTTAGATCAATATATGGCTGTAGTGATAACTTTACAATCTATCTACTTAGATGCTAAGCTTTCATTAAAAAAAAAAGCATCTACTGTAGCCCTAATGGTTCCAAAGTTATCATATTTTAAAAAAAAAATTATTTTGAAAAATCTAACTCTGAACTATTGGGGTTAGAAGAAAAAAGTTGCTCACTGTTGCTTATATTGTTTCTTATCAGTGATCCCCCACTATGTTTACACTTTAGCATCTCTTGCCAGCAGAGAGTGATGCCCTGGAGCTAGAACCTTATGCAAATTATAGAATTTAGAATGAATGTTCAAACTCTGAGTTGTGGTCACACTCCGCTCTAGCCCCTAATGTCAGATTTGTTTCCACAGATAGAGGGAGCTCTGACTACTAAAACTAGTTATTTATTTATTTTTATTTATTTTTTGTTGACCGGGAAAGGAGGACTAGACAATTCTGTCTATTTCAGCCTCTTCCGGGGGTGGGGGGGGATACAGATGGATGCCAACTCACACGGAACCAGATTAAGCTGTTGGTGGTATGTGAATGGGGAAAATTTGGCCAGGACACCGGGGAAATTCCCCATCTCTTTTCAAGAAGTGCCATGGGATTTTTAATATCCACCTGAACTACCACCAGAACAAGGAGATGGGACCTCGGATTAACGTCTCATCCAAAAGACGGCACCTCAGAAGTGCAGCATCCCCCTCACGCTGCACTACAGTATCAGTATTGGGATTTAACCCAAGTGACTGGTGTGGGGATAAAAACCCACAGCCTTCTGATCTTCCAGCCTCAGAGGAGAGCGTGCAACCTGCTGAGCCACTGACACTGATAAATGGCTTTCAAAAATTTCTAAATGGAATTTTGGAAAACACCAAACAGATATGACACAGATAATGTATGCAGAAAATATTTAACAGTGAAAAATATTTAACTGACCATGATTCATTTTCACCTGTCAAGAAACTGCAATAGTAATGCTCAAGCAACCTCAATGAAAATAAGTGATTCTCTCTCTCGTATGAACCTATTTTCAGGTTCTGGAAGGGGAGAGGAGGCAGAGTAGGGAGTGTTAACATAGTAAGGGATCCATGAGAAGAGACATTACTACAGTGAGTCATTTTTTACTTCTAACTCCAGGAATCCCCCACTAAGTGTTTATGCTTTAGCAGACGCTAAAGAAGTACCTTGGGAGAATGGGTCCAGAACCTACTTAAGAAAAAAGGTTCTGCAAGACAGTAGTTCCAAAGCTGGAATTCCTTCTGGATTGTATGTCCAGACAACAGTGCTTTGTGGAGGTACGCACTGTTGTCCAGATAACCGTTCTACAGATGTCCAATAGTGGCATGCCCCTTATGAATGCCACACAAGCAGAGATACATACCCCTTGTGGAATGTGCCCTTAGGCCCCTCGGGGTATATTCCCAGCTTTTGCATTACTAAGTGTATGCAAGAGACTATCCAGCAAGAGATGGTTTTCTTGGTTGCTGGTTTAACTTTGCCCACCTCACCATAGGTAACAAAAAGCTGAGTGACCAGAGACCAGACATCCTTTGACCAGTCAAAATAGATGCCCTGTACTCGCTTAAGAACCAGGCTCTGCAATATTAGCTCATCTAGAGAACTCAGTAAAGAGTACAGGAAGGGTAACTGACTGGTTCAAGTGGAATTCTGATACCACCTTGGGTAGGAACTTCCTATTACTTTTAAAGGTTACAATTAGGAAAATGGTTTTCTATGTGACATAGTTTAGGTCAGCAGTAGACATGGACTTGAAGCGGAGCCTCTATCAGCTTGGCAAGACAGATATTCAGGTCACATGGAGGACTGGGTCCCTCACAGGTGGGTATAGGTGGGGGAGACCTTTAAAAAACCTTTGAAAAACAGATTGAGAGGCCAGTGACTTGTCCTTGGTAGGACAACACTGCTGCTAGATACACCTTTAGTGTTGATGGCCTCAGGCCTGCAGACTGCAAGTGCACTAGGTAGTTTAGGACTGTGGGCAACTCTGCCTGCATTGGGATTATCTTTCTATGAATCCACCAGTATGAGAATCTCTTTCACTAGGAGGAGTATGCCTTCCAGGCTGCTGGTTTCCTGGAAACCTTAAGCACCCTCAAGACCTTCTTTGATAGAGTAAATCCAGAATATTTTACCCCTCAGGGCATGGTTCTTAAAGAGTTAAAATTCTGGGGTCTTAGAATGTCATCCTGCCCTGAGATAGGGTCAGCAGGTTGTAACTCAGCGGCAGGCTGACCGAATTTTTGCTGGACAGGGCCAGAAGAACCGAGTAACACGCTTGTATGGCCCAGTCTGGGGCTATTAGGATCACCTGCCTGTATAGCTTTGTTATATGGTTGGGAGTTAACCGAAATGGCAGTGAGAGTGCCGATGGCACTGGTTAAAGGAAATCAATATAACTGGAGTTTTTGTCTGTCACTTCTTTGGTAAGGCCTTGGATTCACTGGACTGGCAGTGAGAGTGCTGTGAGTTGAACCATTCTTAGTGAAAAGTAAAACTTAATCATCACAGAGCTTTTGGGCAGTGAGAGTGCCCGGCTGTAGGGGAACTTCTGGACATGGACTAGGGAAGTGACATTTCCCACAGCTGATATTTTTTCATCTAAAGTGTGGCAAGATTTGTTAATTTAGTTAAATTTTTTTATGTTTTTGTTATTTTATGTATAATTATGTTAGTTTAAGGGTTATTTTCATTGTGGGAGGTGTGGTTTTAAATTGTTTAACTTGAGTTAGTTTAAGGGGTTGTTTAAATTGTTGTCTGTGTGAAGTGTGTCTGGGACAGGAAATTGTAAGGCGCAGCTACTCGGTGGACTACCTCCGTGGCCTCTGTCCCTTTGAGCTTCCTTGAACTTTCAGCTGCAGCCTACAGGAGGTGTAGACCCTTGGTAATAGCTCGGGGGGGGGGCACCCGAGTGACTGCTGGGGTGTCCGGGATTCAGGTGGTGAGGCCAAGGAGATGCCCTGGGGCGAAATGGGAACTGGAGAGGGGGTCGTCTTGTTTAGTTCCCAATACCCAAGGGTTCCACGAGGGAGTCTGGGCAGTTAGCAGGTTTGGCTGCCTCAACTCATCCTACTCGGGCTGTGTTATGCAATGCCAGGTCAATGAAAAATAAGACTGCCAAAATGGCGGACTCGATATTCTCTGTTGACCTGGCTTGCATCACGGAGACCTGGCTGGATGAAAATGCCACCCCCATTTTGAAGACGGCAGTTCCGGCTGGGTACTCCGTGATACACAACCCGAGGGAGGATCACAGGAGTGGGGGGGGTTGGGGTAGCCATTTATTTTAAAACCAGCCTGAACCTCACAGTGCTACCTGTACATCATATGCAATCGCTCGAGTGTGTGGCTGCCCAAGGGGGTGTAGGGGCAGGTTTCAGGGTCCTTGTGCTTTATCGTCCCCCTGGGGTGCATGGGATTTAGTTGTTGAAGTTGAGGAGCTTGTCACTGGTCTGGTGCTGGAGTCTCCCAGGTGGTTAATTCTGGGGGACTTCAATGCCTGGGTCGACGGCGGGCTCTTGGGTTTTTGGTGTGATCTCTTTGGAAGCATGGGGGCCCCGGGCCTGTCGCAAAAAGTAACAACAGCTACACACTCGGGTGGCCACACATTGGATTTGGTTTTCTCATTAGGTTTAGATGTGACTGACCTCAGTGTTGAAACATAGAAACGTAGACTTTGGTGACAGATAAGGACCGCTTGGCCCGCCTAGTCTGCCCATTTCCCTACCTGCAAGATAAGCTGCAGATCCTAGTTAACCAACAGCCTATTTCTTCCTACCCCCTACAAAAATTGCCTTATGTCTGTCCCATGCATTCTTGAATTTTCCCCCAGTTTTAGACCCCACAACCTCCTCAGGAAGGCTGTTCCATGCGTCCACCACCCTCTCTGTGAAAACAATACTTCCTCACATTGCCCCTGAACCACCCCCCTTCTATCTTCAAATTGTGTCCTCTTGTTCTTGCACATCTCTTTCTGAAAGATGCTACCCTCTTGGACTTTGTTGATTGCACTGAGGTACTTAAAAGTTTCTATCATGCACCCCCTCTCCCTCCTTTCCTCAAGGATATACATATTAAGCTCCTTTAGTCGCTCCTCGTATGGCTTCTCTTGCAGACCCTGCACCATTTTAGTTGCCCTCCTCTGGACTGCCTCCATCCTATGTCCTTGCGGAGATGGGGTCTCCAGAACTGGACGCAATACTCCAGATGGGGTCTCACCAACTGTCTGTACAGAGGGATAACTTCCTGTTTTCTGCTGGTGATGCCTCTCCCTATACATCCCAGCATCCCCCCCCACCCTCTCTACTGCCTTCTCACATTGTTTGCTAACCTTAAAGTTATCTGATATGATTATCCCCAGGTCCCTTTCCATTTTTGTTGTTGTTACTACCTCCTCCCACTGTGTAATCTTCCCCTGGGTTTTTGTTTCCCAGGTGCATTATTTTGCACTTCTCTGCATTGAATCCAAGCTGCCATACTTCTGACCATTCCTCCAACCTTGCCAAGTCCCTTCTCATCCTTTTCACGCCTCCTTGCGCATCAACCCTGTTGCAGATCTTTGTGTAATCTGCAGAGAGGCATACGTTTCCTTCCAGTCCCTCTGCAATGTCACTTATGAAGACATTAAAAAGGACTGGACCCAGTACTGAACCCTGCGGTACCCCACTAGTAACCCCTCTTTCTTCAGAGTGGACTCCATTTACAATTACCTTCTGTGTCCTGTTGTCCAGTCAATGTTTTACCCAGGCTACCACCATGGGACTCACTCCCAGGCTGGTTAATTTGACTAATAATCTTTTGTGTGGGACTATGTCAAATGCCTTGCTAAAGTCTAGGTAGGCCATGTCCACAGCCCCTCCCTGGTCTATTACTTTGGTCACCCAGTCAAAGAAATCAATTAGATTCGTCTGACATGACCTTCCCGCTGTGAACCCATGCTGCCTTGGGTCCTGTGCCCCACTGGCCTCTAGGTACTCAACAATTCTTTTCCTTCAGAAGTGATTCCATCACTTTCCCTACCACAGAGGTCAAACTGACAAGTCTGTAGTTTCCTGCCTCTGTCTTGGTCCCACTTTTGTGAAGGGGAATCACATACGCCTTCCTCCAATCCTCAGGTACCACACCATCCTCCCATGATTTGCTAAAAAGAGTAGTCAGTGGTTTCACTATTTCTCCCTTTAATTCTTTTAGAATTCTGGGGTGAATTCCATCAGGCCCCATTGCTTTGTCCACCTTCAGTTTTAGGAGTTCTTTCAGAACCCTTTCTTCTGTGAAAGGACTGGGATCGACCCCCCATCCAGAGTGCTTCTGTTAACTGGATTAGGCACCTCCCCCTCCTCCTCTTTTGTGAATACTGAGCAGAAATATTCGTTCAGTATACCTGCTTTTTCACTGTCCCTCTATGCCCACCTACTGTCCATACTATACAGCCTCACTATCCCTCCCTTTGTCTTTCTACACTCCCTGATGTACCTATCCTGTACCCTGTTTATCCTGTAGTTTGGTCGGATCATAGCACCGTGAGGTCTACACTTGGTGATACCCCCCCATATGGTCCTGCTCCTGTACCACCAAATAAGAGAAATTTCCTCGACGGGACTATTGACAGCACTGGACCTATCGAGTGTTGGGGCGGCTTGTGCGATTGGAGCAGAGGAAGTAGTGATTCCATAGGACCCACTCGTGTCAGTCCCTTGTCTACTCGCTGGAGACCGCCTTGGTTTGATGAGGATCTCTGGAGTTTAAAGACTGAGGGGCGGAAGTAAGAGAGGTGCTGGAGGAGATCTGGCCTGCTGGAGGACAGATTGGCCCTGAGGTTACATTATACCAACTATCAGGGTGCAATGTCCTGTAAGAAGGTGGGATATCTGTCTAGGGAGATTGCTGCGGCAAAGAACAGACCGGCTCAGCTTTTCCACACAGTGGACGGGCTATTACATCCTCCCTGTCTCTGTGTTGGGGGAGCAGGTTCAAGCACAAGGTGGTGTCTGTATTCTTTGCCAACAAGGTGTCCTCTATCAGGGATGAGGTCTCCTCGAATGCCTCTCGAAGGAATGCATGGTCCAGCCTGGAGTGTGTCGAAGTACTCCTTCTGCCTGCGATGAGTTTGAGCTGGTTGGGGTGGAGGAGGTGGCAAAAATAATCTTGAAGCTGCGGCCAGCCCAGTGTGATCTGGACCCAGGTCCAATCAGACTTTTGGTCGAATGTTTGGACCTGATTGTGCCTGTGATTGCTGGGGTTGTCTGGAGTTCCTTAAGGAGTGGGGTTTCCCCAATAGCCTCTTGGTTAGCCCCCTTTTGAAGGAAACCCTCCTTGGACCCGGACTGCCTCGGCAATTACATGCCAGTCTCAAACTTCCCATTTTTAGGGAAGGTTACTGAAAAAGTGGTGGCCATGCAGCTTGAGAGACAGCTTGCTTCTTCCTCCACCTATGAGCCTTTCCAGTCTGAGTTTTGTGCGGGGCATAGTACAGAGACCGCCCTGGTAAGGGTGCTTAATGACCTCCAGATGGCGAGGGACAGGAGAGACAGGACCATCTTGATCCTCCTGGACCTCTCTGCAGCGTTTGACAACGTGGACCATTAGGTGCTGCTTGATTGCCTGCGGTTTTGGTGTGGCCTGTCCGGTAATGTCATCAACTGGTTCAGGTCATACCTGACAGGCAGAGTTGCAGAGGGTGTCGATGGGGTTAGCCTCATCTAACCCGAAGCCTCTGTGCTGTGGGGTACCGCAAGGTTCGGTCTTGTCGCCCTTGTTGTTCAGAGTGTACATGCTGCCACTGGGGGACATTATCAGGTGGTACGGGCTGAGTTTTCGCTGCTATGCAGATGATATCCAGCTATACCTGTCCTGTGCGCCCAATACCCGGGTGTCGGCCTCTGTATTCAACAGCTGCCTCAATGAGATCCAGGCTTGGATGACACAAAATTGGCTTAAACTTAACCCAGACAAGACAGAGTTACTTGCTGTGGATCCAGTTCATCGTGGCAGAGGGTGTTGTGAAGGGTTACCCCCTGGCCTTGTGTTATGGGGTGTTCCCCTTACTCTGTCTAGACAGGTGAAGGATTTGGGCGTGTTCCTAGATCGTTTGACATTTGATGCTCAGGTGTCAGCCGTCGTCAGGAGTGGATTTTATCATCTTAGGAACACTGCATGAATCCGATTCTGCCAGAAGATCTGACCACACTGGTACATGCATTCGTCACTTCCAGGCTGGACAATTACAATGCCCTGTACCTAGTGTTATCTGAAGGCAACCTCCGCAGGCTGCAGCTGGTACAGAATGCGGTGGCAAGATTACTGACAGGGGCAAGACGCGGTGATCAAATCACCCCGTTCCTCCACGGAGTGCACTGGCTGCCAGTCAGGTGGAGGACTGTCTTCAAGGTAGGGCTCCTGACCTACAAGACCCTATATGAATAGGGACCCGTCTATCTGTAAGATCTTCTTGCCCCCTATCATCCGCCTGCGCACTCCGTTCCGCCGGGGGAGGCCTCACTGTAGGTCCCAGAGTGAGGCTGCGGCATTCTGGGGATAGGGCATTTTCAGTGGCGGCGCCTACTTTGTGGAACTCCCTTCCTGGCCATCTTCGGGAAGCCCCCTCGGTGGAAGCCTTTAAGAGAAAACTAAAGACATATCTGTTCCAGCAGGCTTTTAACAATTGAGTAATGATTAATTTTAAATGGGATGGATAGAATTTTAAGTTTACAATAAATTGCTGCATATGTGTATTCTGTTTTGAACCGTATTGCATAGCACCCAGAATCCAAGGAATTGGGCACTTTATAAATAAAATATCTATCTATTTTTGCAGGCTCTCTCCTCAGCTTCAGGAGAAGTCTATGAGTGGGATTGGTGGAAGGCATACAGAAACCTCCCCATCCACCTCAGGGCTAGGGCGTCCTCTGGGGCTGTGTCTTTGACTGGTGGCCTGCAATAAAATTTTGGGAACAGATTGTTCTCCCAGGATGCAAAAAAACAGGTTACTCACCTGTAACAGTAGTTCTAGGAGTGGTATAGGATGTTCATCCACACTTCTGGCAGTTGCCTTTCCATTTAAGACTTGCCAGAAACATCTTTAGCTGGTGGTAACTCCCTCGGATCCGCCCCATGATGCCAGATCTTGCCCACTGGAAGCAGTTGTGTGCACGAAGGCCAGGTGGGTCCATGTGGATTAACATCATATACCACTCCCAGAACTACTGTTATAGGTGAGCAACCTGTTTTTCTATGGACGTAGATATGATGTTCTATCCACACTTCTGGCAGGCTCCTAGCAGTTCTCCAGGAGGAGGGAGGCAAGGCACAAACCCCTTACTTAGGGAACAGAGACTGGAGAACTGAGACCCCAAAACCAGCATCCCGGCGTGACTCAAGGTCAATGTGGTAATGGAAAAGGTGTGTGCTGACCTCCAGGTAGCAGCCCTGTAGATTTCCTGGGTAGGGACGTCCCAGGAAGCAGCCATCGAGACAGCGGTATGATGGGTGGAATGAGCCCTTAGCCCTACAGGAAGCCCTCTACCCACCAACCTATAGCAGAGGTCAATGCAAGATACAATCCACCTGCCAATCGTCCGCTTAGCTGCCAGTCTGCCAGATGCAGCTTCAGCATAGGTGACAAATAGCTGGCAAACCTCTCCCTGAGCTCCAGCTGTGCGCTTCTTATAGTAGGCAAGCGTTTACCGCAGGTCCAAAGTATGGAGCCTGCGCTCAGCCTCCGAGTTGTGGCTGGTAAAGTACACCAGGAGATTGAATCACCTGATTGAGGTGAAACTCTGACACAGCCTTTGGGAGAAACTTCAGGCTGGGGTGCAGGACAACCCTGTCCCTATAGAAGACTAGGTAAGGAAACTCCACCGAAAGTGCCTGAAGCTCACCGATTCTTCTGGCTGACGCGATAGTCACCAAGAAGTCGATCTTCCACGACAGGGGAGTCATGTCACACCTGTGCATCGGTTCGAATGGCTTTCCCATGAGCTTTGCCAAAACCAGCAACAGATCGCAAGGTGGTGGTCGGTTCATGCACAGGAGGGGAAATAAGGTCAAGGCCTTTGAAAAAGTACCAGACCACCTTCTCCTTCGCCACCAACTGCTTACCGGCCCACACCCAGTAAGCAAAGATAGCTGCCAGGTGCACCTTAAGGGCTGCCGACCAAAGGTCTGCCTTAGAGAGGGACCACAGGTAGTCAAGGATGCTAGCCATTGGATAGGACAAAGGGTCCAGCCCCTTGCCTTGGTACCAAATGGAGAACTTCTTCCATTTGAAGGCATAGCAATTCCTGGTCGACTCCTTCTGAGATGCCTCCACAACAGGAAGGACATCTTCAGAGAGACCCAAAGCCTGAAACTCTAGCCACTCAGTAACCAGGCTGTCAGGTGCAGGCATTGCAGTTCCAGATGGAGTACCTTCCCCTGACTTGATGGGGAGCAGGCCTGGGAGGACAGGAAGGCACCTCAGGAGCCTGCTGCTCAGGTAGAGGAGACCAGGGTACCAGAACTGGGGGGGCCAGTCCAGATCCACCAAGATCACCTGTGCCTTGGCCTTGAGCAACACTTTATAACTCAAGGGAAGTGGAGTGAAGGCATAGAAGAGGCCTAGGGTCCACCGCCTCGAGAAAGCAATCTTCTGCAGCATTTCCTGCTGAAGGGGCAGGCACAAAACAGCTTCAGCTTTGCGTTCTCCCTGGAAGTGAACAGGTCCACCTTAGGGGTGCCCCACTGGGAGGATTGTGTACTACCTCTAGGTAGAGTTACCACTCGTGAGATGCCTCACCCACACAGCTAAGAGCATCTGCCAGCTACTTGAAGGCCCCTGCCACATGGATGGCTAGGAGATCGGCCTCCAGACTGAGCACGAGGGTCCACACATGGAGAGCTTCCTTGCACAGAGGCAGGGAGTGTGTCCCACCCAGTTTGTTGAGGTAGTTCATGGTCGTGGGGTTGTCCATATGGACCTGAACCACCTGACCCCAAATGTACGAAGCAAATGCAGTCAGCACCAGCTGAACAGTCTGGAGCTCCAGCAGATTGATATGGCATTGTCACTCTTCAGGGGGTCCAGAACCCATAGACTCTGTGTTCCTCTAGGTGAGCACCCCAACCCATGAGAGAGGCATCGGTCGTTAGGATGACCGTCGGCTCTGGGTGCACAAACAGGATCCCTTCCTTCAGATGTTCTGAGGCTAACCACCAATGAAGGGTGTCCCACATCCTCAAGATCACAGTGAACAGCTGGATGAAGTGACCCCTACACTGAGACCACTGGCTGGCCAGCTCCCACTGCAGGAAGCGCATTCTCCATCAGGCCCATTGGACCATGCTGGTGCAGGCCCTATGTAACCCAGCAGGCGCAGGAAGTCCCAGGCAGGGTGCAATTGCCTAACCCGAAATGATCGTGCAAAGGAAGAGAGCCTCCGCCCTGTCCACTGGGAGCCATGCTCTGGCTCTGCAAGAGTCGAGTTCTGCCCCTATGAAGTGGATCACCTGCGAAGGTACGAGTTCTGACTTGGCATCGCTGACCAGGAGGCCAAGGGAGACGCAGGTCTGGAAGGGCAGACCTCAAGAAGTAGAAAGTATCGAAAGTATAACAGTGATGGAGAGTTAAAAGAATTGAGAACTGGACAAAGATCGGTATCTACTAATCCAATTCCTATGGCTTTTTTAGAGAAAAGAGGAATAGACAACGCCGGAAACGGAAAACCAAAGAGGAACAAGAGGGGGTAAGCGGAGGAATTTTCACCAACAGAAAACATCTTTTGAGAAATCAGAAGACGCCGAAAAGCAAATAATTAACCTGAGTTAATTTACATTGAGCAGTAAACATTTAAATTTACTTCGAAAGGGACTTAACTTCGTTCCGACTCCGCCAATAGTTAAGTTCAACATCTTTGTGGATTTATTTAAGCTGTTTAGGAAAATCAAATTAAAAATATTTTTTGGTAAAAGAACAGAACTTTGTGAAAGTAAAGAAATGGGTTATTTGGAAAGTAAAAAAACTAATGAAGGGACCCTAGACGAAACATTGGACTTTCTTCTAGTAGAGATTGAGAAAAATGAAGATCTAAGAGAGAATAAGATGCAGACAGACCGAAGAGATCTTGGAGATGGGGAAAGCAATATAGAAATGAATACTCTAGAAGACATGAGTCCGATAGAATTAGAAAGACTTCCTATGCCAGAGGACTTCTTAAAAACAAGAAATATGATGTTTAAAACAATTCAGTTTTCTGTCCCTTTGTTATTAATGGCAATGTGACTGCATTTGAAAATACAGTGCTGTATAAGGTAAGAGAGCTACTGAATAATAATAAATATAATAAAATCAGTTCAAGTTTAACTAAAGTTGAAAAGGAAGCTTTAAAGGAACTAACTAGCAATTCAGAAGTAGTGATTAAAAAGGCTGATAAAGGTGGCAACATTGTATTGATGGACAGAGATAAATATAAAGAAATGGTGGAAGTATTATTATTTGATGTGAATAATTATAAAAAACTTTTACAGAATCCAACACAGATATTCAGAAGGCAATTATGTGAATTACTGGATGAAGCTGTAATGAGAGGGGATATAAATGATCAAGAATTTAAGTATTTATATAGTGAGTATCCAAAAATTCCAACTGTGTATTGTCTTCCTAAAATTCACAAGAATATGATAAAGCCACCAGGAAGACCAATTGTTTCTAGTATTGGATCGATTACTGAACACTTGAATGAATTTATCGATCTGTACTTACAATACAGTATGGTAAAATTGCCATCATATTTAAGGGACACGGGTGATGCCATTGGCAAGATAGGCAATTTAACATGGGAAAAAAGACTACTTATGGATGTGTATAGATGTAGAAGCTTTATACACATCCATAAGACATGCTGATGGCATCAGAGCTGCTATGTATTTTTTACTTAAAGATCAGGAATATACTGGGGCTCCGGTACAATTTCTCAATGACATATTAGAATTTATATTACATCACAGTTATTTAGAATGTAATAATGAATATTATTTGCAAATATGTGGCACTGCAATGGGAGCCTCAATGGCTCCAGCATATGCAAATCTTTTCTTAGGATTATGGGAATTAGAAGTGTTGTATGATCCTAATGAAAATCCATTCAAAGAAAACATCGTAGGATGGAAAAGATTTATTGATGATTGTCTTTGCATATGGAATGGAAGTAGAGAAACTGCAGAACAATTTGTTCAATGGCTAAACAGAAATGATCGAAATTTAAAGTTTACAGCAGTGATTAATGAATGCAGTATTAATTTCTTGGACATTACCATAGAGGGAGACAGTGAAACTGGGGAAATCTTTACAAAAGGATATAGAAAAGAAAGCAGCACTAATTCTTTACTGAGAAATGATAGTTCACATCCTACCAAATTAAGAAATTCTATACCATATGGGCAACTAGTAAGATTAAGGAGCAACTGCACATCAGATACTGAGTTTGATTTACAAACACAGGAATTGTTGCAAAGATCCAGAGAGAAAGGCTATAGGGAGTCAGTTTTAAACAAAGCTGTAGCTAGAATTAAAGGCAAAAAACAGAAAGATTTTTTAGAAAAAAGAACAAAGGAATCACAGCATAAAAACGATCAGGTGATGTGTTCACTGGAATTTAATGCAGCATCTGGGGCTATAGGGAACATTGTTTGGAATAGTTGGGAGATACTAAAGAGTGACCCTGATATTAATGAGATTCTACCTGAAAAACCGAGAATAACATTTAGACGTACATCTAATTTACAAGATAAATTAGTAAACAGCCAATTTTCACAAGATAATTCCAGAAAAGAAATGTGGTTACCAAAAAAACCTACAGGGAACCATAAATGTGGGAATTGTAATATTTGCAAACATATGCACACAAGCAATAGTGTCATATTACCTAATAAAGTCATAACTGAAGTTAAAGAGTTTATAAATTGCAAAACTTCGTTTGTGGTGTATATGCTATGGTGCAGCTGTAATCTGTTGTACATAGGAAAGACAGTGAGACCATTAAAAGAAAGGATCCAAGAACATGTAAGTTCTATTATAAATGGTAAATTGGACACACCTATAGGAAGGCATTTCTCCATGGTGCATGATAACAGTACTATAGGTTTGAAATTTATGGGACTGGAACAAGTGAAAACAAATCCAAGAGGAGGTGATAGGCCAAATAAGTTATTACAAAGAGAAAGCTCTTGGATCTTTAAAGCAAATACAGTTGCACCTTTTGGACTCAATGAAAGATGGGATCTGAAACCCTTTTTGAAAGAATAGTTAAGGATTTTTTATTGGTGATGTTTTCTAGTTAAAATGAATGTATCTATAATTAAGTACATAGAATAATGATTCCTGCTTGTTTTTCTTCCTTACAAATCTTTTCAGGTTACAATAGTATAAAGAAAACATCTTCCTTCCGGTACAGATGGCAATCCAAACCAAAAAACCTTTTCCGGTTCAGATGGGTTTACCTTGAACACTTCTGTATCTATTCCTCTACAGCTGCAAAACAACATACAAGTAGAATAAACCTTTTTTGTCCTTTATGTTTATATACTATTCTTGGACATGATTGTATCCTAAAGTGCTTTATAAGTGGATAATAAGAGATATGTTGCAAAATGTTTGAAATGAGAAAAATGTGAAATATCATTCTCTTAAATTAAGTATAGTTGGTTATAAATATGAAGAGAGAGAGCTGTTTGTTTTGCCTGTGCTTTGTGTACATTTTGGATATAACCCCCCCTTTTTTTAAAAAAAGTGCATTACAAGGTTTAAATATTTGAATATGCAGACAAAAATATAATTTCAGCTGGATAGTATTTTTCCAGCACACAAATGGTGTTTATTAAGGTGGTGTGTCCCTAGTTTTTAGGAGAACCCCAAGGAAATAAATATAAATTGTCTAGCATGTTAGTAATGCTGGAATTGATACAAGTTATATCCGAAAATGTAGCATTTGAACTGCAAGGAGATATATGTGGAAATTAAATTTCTAATTTTAAGATTTATGTTAGTTTAAAATTAACTACATTTCCAAATTTTTGGTGGTTTGAGATAATTTTTATCCCCCCCCCCCAAATTCCCCTTCCCTGCTCTCTCCTTTTCCAGATTTTCTTATTATGGAATTTCTGTATGTATATTTCTTTAATTGTTGCTTCTGAATTGTGATTGGTGCACATAATGTTATGTCTGGATTGGTTCAACACAGTATGATGTCATGACAAAAGGTATTTAAAGGCACTTAAGCTTTGTTGTGATATTATACCCCCTTGAAGGCACTCAGCCGAGGCGTTAGGGGTTCTCACAATTGGTGAAATAAAAAACAACAATTGGTTGTATTCAATTTTTCATTTTGCTGTGGTTTTTGAGCGCTACAATTTGGAGATATATTGGAGGTTTTGAGGGTCACCCTTAGTAGTGAACTCCTCTTAAGCATGAGCGCAGGTATGGTGCTTTTGGAATTAGACCACTCCACCTCCTGCCTGGAGGGACCTGTGATTAGCCAACTGTCCATGCAGGGGTAAACCTGGACCCCTCTGTGCCTCAGGTAAGCTGCCACCACTGCAATGCACTTGGCAAAGACCCTGGGGGCCAAGAACAGGCTGAATGGCGTGGCCTGGAACTCAGAGGGTTCCCTAAGCTTGGAAGTGGAGGAACCTTCGGTGTGATGGATAGATCAGGACGTGGAAAAATACATCTTGAAGATACAGGGAGCAAAACCACATATCCTGCTCTAGAGATGGTATGATCTGAGACAGAGTTACCATCCTGAAGGTGTGAGACTTGAGAAACTTGTTCAGGTCATGCAGATCTAGAATGAGGCACCAGCTCCCTGTCCACTTTGGCACCAGGAAGTACCCGGAGATAAACTCTGGGTGTTCTGGAGGATCCATGACAGGAACCACAACCTGCTTGCGGAGGAGCTGGACTACGTCATCTCAGAGCTGACAGAATGTCTGCGGATGCCAAGTCCTCCCGTGGGGTGCAGGCTCAACAAGGAGGGCACTGCTCGAATTTCTGAGGCAGACCACGACCCACCACCTCGAGGACCCACCTGTCTGTGGAGACAGTGGACCAAGCAGAAAGGAAGTGGCAGAGCCAGCCCCCCCATGGGAGGTGTGATGGGCAAGAGGGAGGCAACCCTCATCCTGTCACTGTGCAGGCTTGGAGGAGGAGGATCCGGCTGAGGGCGCACTGGAGCCTCTCCCTCCAAGCTTATGGACGACCGAGGCTACTGACTTCGGCTGAGGTTGCCAGGCCTTGGCCTGCTGAACAGCCTGGGGTTGGGCTGGTTTGGCTGCAGGAGTAGAGGTGGACCGAAAGAGCTTCCTTTTCTGCTGCTGCTTGGAGCCCTTGGGGTCCTTTTGGGCAGATGTCACAGACTCCAAGGAGGCACTGGACTTCTCGATGCGGGTGAGGTGGCCCTCGACCCCGGGCCCAAATAAGCCGGACCCAGTAAAGGAACATCTGCCAGCTTATGCAGAGTGTCTGCCGTGCAGGTCAATTTCCTCAGCCAAGCCCTGGGGTGCATGGCCACTGCAGCCGCCACAGAGCGGGCACAGGAGACCCCAATGTCCGTGTCTTTCTGGAGCTGTTTTTGCTACAGCCCAGCCCTGGTCTCTGACCTGTTTTGACTGTGGTCAGAAGGTTCACCAGCAGATGAGGAAGCACTTCGTCCACGGTGCCCAGCAGGGCATGAGAGAAGTGGGCCATAAGGAGGGATGAGCTCACCTGGCGAAGTTCAAGCGAGGAGGCAACGTAGACCTTTTAATCTGCAAGATCCAACTTTCCTGACTCCTTGTTGGGCGCTTGTCGACATCCCCAGTGGTGCTGGAGTGTCTAAACACAGAACCGGCCACCAGCCCCTTGGCCGAGAGGTGTTCTGTGAATCCCGAAGGGGAACCCGTTGGTACCGCATACTTGTGGGCCATCCGGGAAGAGGGCACAAGGCAGGAAGTGGGCCGCTGCCAAAGCTCCAGGGCAGGACCAAGAATGGCCTCTGCCACCGGGAAGGCCTCCACAGGAGTATCTCTCCGGTCAAGGATCTCGGTCAACGTTTAACGAGCCCGTTTCTGGACGAGCTCCATTTTCATACATGTGGACTAGGAGATCAGGTGGAGAAGGCCCATAAAAGAGAAAGGGCCTTCCTCCGCCGAAAGATCCCCCACTGACTCCACGTCGACCAGATGGGAGTGCAAGGAGTAACCCTCTGACTCCGAGGAGTCGTTAAAGAGGGGTCAACCGACCGAGCCCTGACTGACCCTCTGTGGACGGTCAGGGGTGATAGTGACAGACAGCCGATGGGAAAGCCCCTTGGTCGGCTGAGACTCCTTAGTCAGAGTGCCAGTCAGTGGTGGTTTAGGAGGTGGCTCCACCTGAAATCGGTGGAGACACCAGGGTCAGACAAGCTGAAAATGAAAATTACGTACCTACTGTAATTATGATCTTTCTGTGCATCTTCACCATTGGGTCCATGGCTGGAGGTCATGACACTGCGGGAGCTTTTTTTTTTTGGCAGGTGGAGCCACCGCACAATCAGCGCCGCCCTCCAGGCCGACGCATTGCGTGGCGCTCGTGGGTTGGCCATTAGGCGCTGTCAACTCCGCCTGACTGCCAGTTCTGAGTCGCCAGCGAGGTAACAGGAAGGGAGTGGAGGGTGGGACAAGGAATTCCAAGGCACAGGAAAAAGGAAAAGATATAAAACTAAAAGGAGAAATAATGACTGAGAGAACAGAAAGAAAGAAGTCTGAAACTAAAGGGACTGGGAGGGGACCCAATCTCTGGAAATAGAGGAGGGAGGTAGGGTGGGACAAAGAATTTAGAAAGTAGGAAGAGAGGGGAGAAGGTTAACACATCCCAGACCCTGGTCCATCTTCAGACTGTACAGGAACTGCAAGGAGTAGCCAAAGGCTTCTTGCCAGAATTCAAGGCACAGAATGGCTGGCAAAACTCCATCTGAGCAGAATCGGCTATTCTGGAGGAAGGATAGGGCACAGAGAATTAACACCCTCTCAAGGAAAGAGTTTGGTGAAAAAGGAAAAGGAGTTTTTTTTTTTGTTTGGTAATAAAGGATAGTCCAAAAGACAAGGAAAAAATAAGAGGGACTGGAACAAGGAGGAGGAGAGAATGGAGGGCAACTGCCAACTCCCACTCAACAGGGTGGAGCTAACGCACTAGAGAAGGAGTGCCCCCCATGCTGACCACTCTACCCAGAACATTATCCCCCTATGTGCCCCTGTTTACCCCACTCCTAACAGGAAAGGAGGGGGGTGAGGGTGGGCACAGAGAGGGAGGTGGGCACAGAGACTGAGACCCCAGGGGGATGGAGGTTGGGATTGTGATGAATGAAGATACACAGAAAGATCATAATTACGGTAGGTATGTAATTTTCATATCTTATCTGTGTCAATCTTCACCATTCATCACCTTTGGGTGAGTGCAGAGCCCCCTTCCCAAACAGGGTTTTCTTTTACACCCCAAGGGACAAAGTCCCTTAGCTCTCAGTGGGTGACACACTAAGAGGGAGAACCTTCAGGGCCTGGAGAGGCCCGAGAGTGGGGAGAGTGAGACGGGGACCCTCCCAGAGGGGGAAGGAAGTTGCCCCGACAAATGCTGTCTCGCTCTATGGGAGAAGAGATAGGTTCTCTGGTGAGCGGAGTTAATCACCCTACGCCAGGCCAAGGGTGACAACCAGGAAAGACGCAGCCATGCCGACCACCTAGTGCCGATCACTGTCCCTACTACCCTGGTAGCTACCTCATTGGCATCATAGGATGCCCTCGCTTGGTGCCTTGCTAGCTCCAGGCCACGCATAGAGAGTGCAATGGCTTGTCTGGTTTGCTCCGTATCAGGCAACGAGGCTAGGAGTTGACCTAGCCTGGACCACAATAACCTGTCATAGGCTGCATAGTGGACCTGATGTGCAGAAATGGAAAGCAACAACCGTGCCGAGTAGAAAGCCCTCCTACTCCAGAAGTCAAAATCTGAGGAATCTTGATCTGGGGGCCAGTCATGGTGAAGGGCGCAATGCCCATCAGGAGTGTCCAACTGTGTCAATCCGGACTGCAGAGGAGACATGGAACCTGGAGACTCCGGGGGGTGCAATACCACTGGCAGAAATCCCTAGGGGCAGGAAATCCGGGGAGGGGCCTCTTCCAGAAGCCTAACGACGCCTCCCGAAAGGGAGCGGGCCAGGGGGGCACCACAAGAGTGGCCTCGCTGAAGTCGCCTAGAAAGTCGCGTGCAGAGTGCTCTGGATTGCTTACAGTGGCCAGGGTGAGGTGCAAGTCCTCCAACATCCTCACGAGGAAACGCTGATACTCAGCAAGATCAGTGGCTGGAGAGATGTGGACAGAAGGCTCCTCTCCCCCAGAAGAGGGTGATGAAGAGTTGGAGGGCACCAACTGCTCAAAGGGTGGCTGCTCAGGGTGAGGTTGAAAAACCTGACTGTCCACTGCCCTAATGTAAGCTGGGAACCGAGCAGTCACAGCCCTGAACTGCTCCAAGGAGAGAGGCCCGCTAGGACCAAGGATGCCTGGTAGCGCAGGAGAATGTGGCAGAGGGATGGGCACAGAGCCGAGAAGAGATGTCGGCTGACCTCCACCTGGGCTAAGGAGCGGACCAAGAGCACCCGAAGAAGAAGGTGCTCCAGAAGACTCCACAGCCGACAGCTGAACAACCATTTCAGTACTGCCTTGGCTGCGCCCAGAAGAATCCCCCCTGTGAGGTGACCGGGGCAGTACAGGTCCAGAAGGACGGTCCCCTACCTCAAAAGAATGGGGCTCTCTCAAAGAGACCGAGGAGGAAGAGCGAAGATCCGTACTACAGCTTCTTCCAGAGCCCGGGTGGGTCCCAGAAAAAGGTCGCCGTGCAGACCCCATGCCCCTCGACCCCTCTGAGTCCGAAAGAGCCTTCCTCCTCCTCGAGAGGGCCAGCCTAGGTAGCCGACAGCCCTGGCCAGCACCCTAAGGAGCTATCCAGGACACAGTACCCTCCCCTCCCGTGGAAGCCCCGATTGGCCCCAAAGTTGGGCGATCCAGGCACACCACAGGCGGGGGTAGCACTGCTGAAGGGTCAGCGAACCCACGAAGACCGGGTTGCAGAGCAATGGTGGCCTGCACCACTGCCCGCTGGCCAGCACCCTTGACCCCAGTCTCAGCAGCCACCGACCCCACCTCAGAAGGGGGCTGACTCCGGCTTGCTGAGGACACTACAGGGCTGCCCATACCAACGGTCAACCCCAAGGAGTCAGACTGCTTGTCTGACTCAGAGCCTGACTCCACCTCTGAAGAGGTAGAGGCCGAGGCCCTGTGCCAGACCGTAGGAGGGCACCCCGTGCCATCCTTGCCAATTGGGGTGCCAGAAACTGAGACCATGCCCGGGCCAGTGCCCCCCACAGCACCGTGAGCGGCATCAGCGGAGGATACAGCCCCGGCCCAAACAGCAGCTGTAGAGTCAGGACCAGCCACAGTATCATCTGGCCCCATGGTGTTGCGAACGGTGTTGAGGGTGAGGACGGTGCCATAAACGGCACCAAGGGCAGGGGCGGCGCTGACAGCAGAATCCAAAGCCCCCATGGTGCCAAGTCCCGAGACGGACATGGCACCATGCTCAACCTCGGCGCCGTTCATGGCGCCGAGGCGAGAAGATGACAAAGACGGCGCCGTAGAAACTCCCACAGTGTCGCTAGCAGTATTGGCACTGCGAATGGCGGCGACAGCTGCCATGGCACAGAGCAACAAACTGGCGCCGACAACAGCTCCGTCAGGGCCCATGGTGCCGAGGCCTGCAACGGCACCGACCGACGGCGTCGAGGATGGTGCGACCTGGGCCTTGCGAACCGCGGGTCCGACACCACGGGGATCTTCACCCCGAAGCAGCGATAACCTTGGCGGCGCCTCCCACCCGCCCCCCGAAAGGAGCGGGACAGGCCTCCTGCACCGTGGAAGAAGCCTCGGCAATGGCCAGGCTACTAGTAGCCGAGGCTTCCTCCTCCTTGGTCTGTGTAAAAACAGGGGGGAACCCGAAGGAAAGGCCGAAATTACGTGGTTTGGCCCGATGAGTGCACACCCGACCCCCGAAAGTCGGCGGAGCTCGCCCCACTTTCCATGCGCATTGTTCGATGTCCCGGTGGTCCATGGAGAAACCGGTGTCGCACGAATCCATGTCATGAAGCGGGCCAAGATACGTAAGGCAATGGTCGTGCTGGTCGGTGATGGAAAATTTACGGCCGCAAGGGCACTGTCGCATGGGGGGGCCGTCCTGTCTTCAAAGTCTTCTTGCCCGCCAACCCAGACACGACCTACAAGGAAAAAAACCCCACCAAAAACAGACTCTACGTCGCCAAGAATACAATAAATGGAAAGATCTTACCAAGCGATGTCGAGTAAAGCAACTAGAACTGGCAGGAAAGGAGCCAACGGACTGCGGCATGGAGGAAAATCCCTGAGGACGAAACTGCGTAGGTGGTACGCCTCAAGTTAGCTCTGCGGTAGCTTCCCATGAGGTGACCTCGATGGTGGGAAATGAAGAACTGGCAGGCAGGCGGAGTAGACAGCGCCTAACGGCCAACCCGCGAGTGCCACGCAATGAGTTGGCCTCGAGTACGGCGCCGATGGTGCGTCGGCTCCGCCTACCAAAAAAAAAAAAAAAAAAATAGCTCCTGCTGGGTCATGACCTCCGGCCATATACCCAAAGGTGATGAATGGTCAAGACTGACACAGATAAGATCTGACTTGTTCGGCCCCTTAGGCGAAGAAGGCATCAGCCTGTTAGGCGAAAGCCAGGTGACGGCCAGCGTAGTACCCTGAGCCAGCTTCACGCCAGTGAGCAACAGCTGTTGCCATATGAGATCCTCTAGAGTTGACGCAACTTGCGCCAAAGCCTCTTCTCATCCAAGGAGGACGAGGATGTAGAGTAGCAGCACTTTCCAAGGTGCCATGAGTGGGAGCGCCAATGCCGGTGGGAACCGCTCAACCCACGGGAATAAGACCGAGACCACCGGGGGACCGGCAGCAGGGCTCGGAGGGAGTCAGCGAGCACAGAGGCTCCTCTGGGTCTTGGTCTTCGATCAGAGGTGGTAGGTCAGCGGACTGATCTGTCCAACGGTCTGAGTCAGGACCAGAGTCCTGGATAAGGAAATGTCAGACTCTTCTGTCAGCAACTGGTCGACCTGCTCGAGAAAAATCTCAGCTGGAAGAACCACCAGCATCTCGGCCAATTGGCCTGACAGGGTTACTGGGGTGCCAGCGGCCTGGGCCGAGGCTGTAACCAAAGTCAGATCTGGAGAAGCACAGGAATCCAAAGCTCTCAATCGAAAGTGTTCCTGATCCTACGAATGTCAATGAAACCATTTTTTGTACTCTTTCTTCAACTTGGATTTGTGCCTGGAGAGTCCCTGACTGAGGGATGGCAAGGACTGGCACAACTCTTTGAAGGATCCCATGAAAGTCAAACCCAGCTGGAGCATCACAAAGACAGCCACTGAAGAGGAGTGAGAAGCAGCTTGGGCTGCAGCCTCCTCAAACGCCGCAAGCTGTTCAGTGGACCCCACAGCCATGGAGACCACCCAATGGGCATCCTTAGATTTGACCGGCAAGTTCCGATTGCTCCATCAGCCTAACTTGAGTTGGGCGAGATGGTACTAGAGAACTGTAGGATGGAAAGTTCGACAAAAATCGCAGGCCTGGAGATCATGATCATGCCCCTGACAATAGGAGCAAGTGGCACGTGGATCTGTTCAGGACATCTTCTGTCCACAAGGGCACCAATGGAACCCAGGAGCAGACTTGTCATCCATCGCGGTCGCAATCGATGATCGAGCTGAAGACACAAAATATTAAACTTTTTGGAAGTAAATCCGTAGTCGCAAGGGCCTACTCAGTGCAAGAGCGGTAAGGAGGGAACCTGCTTCTTCCAGCAGAAAGGAAGATCTGGCATCATGGGGTGGAGCCAGGTGAGTGAGAGGAGTCAGCTTGAAGATGTTTCCAGCAAGCCTTAAAAGGAAAGGCAACTGCCAGAAGCGCGGTACTAGTTCTAAGAATGGTATATAATTCACATCCACACTCTGGCAAGTCCATTTGAAATGCCGATTCATCATCAGACACCTTGAAGCTAAGTTCCTCCCACCACCCAGGCAGTATATCCCCCAACTCCACCCTGCAACATCAGATCCTGTACGCTGGAAGCAGAGAACTATGTGCCACTTGCCAGGGGAAGTCAGTTGAGTTGTGTAGTTGTCAACTATATACCACTCCTGGAACTACAGTTACAGGTGAGTACCCTATTCTTCTAGGGGTGTGGATATAGTTCATTATTCACACTCTGGCAAACTCCTCGAAGTTCTCAGGGAGCAGGGGGCAAGGCACACACCCCTATTTGATGAACAGAAACTGGAGAACTGAGGGTCCAAAAGCAGCATCCTGACGAGACTAAAGAACAATGCTGTAAAGAGAAATGAAAGTGTGTGCTGACTTACAGATAGAAGCCCTACACATCTACTGTACTGAAATGTCTCTGGAAGCAGTCACTGAGGCAGCAGCATGTCTGGTGGAATGAGCTAAAGACTCTCCCTACCAGCCAACCTATAGCTGAGGTTGATGCAGGATGTGATCCACTTGCTAATCACCCTTTCTGCTGCTGGTCTTCCAGGTGCTGCTTCAGTGTATGTCACAGACAGCTGGCGAACCTTGCCCCAAACTCCAGCCGTGCACTCCTTATAATAAGACAGTGCCCTCCACAAGTCCAGAGTATGGAGCCTGCACTCGGTCTCCAAAGAAGTGTTGATAAAGTATACTAGTAAGTTAATTACCTAGTTAAGGTGAAACTCTGATACTACTTTCAGAAGGAACTTCGGGTGGGAGTAAAGGATAGTATAGTTTCATACTCACCATAACGAGACAGCACCACTGGAGGTTGACAGTAAATTTGCCGACCTCCCGCACAGCAACAGCACAATACCGACACCGGTATTGTGCCATCCCAAAAGGAAGCATTTTTGCTGGGCGCTATGCCCCCACCCCGATTTTATATAATCAACTCCAGATCGGAGTTGTTACAGGAGGGGCAGCACACGAAAACATCACCGAAACAGACCATTACAGCTAATGTCGCTGTAATGGTCTGTTTTCAGGTTTCGCTGTCCGGGTGCTGCGCTGGAGGGGGTAACCTCCATTACGGTAGTTCTTTGAGAGGTTCTCCTGCAGCAGATAATACACTTGGGTATTTGCCAGAGGGCGCTCTCATGATAGCTTTCACTAGCAGTGCTGACTGGAGGCCGCCCACAATGACGTCATCACATTTACTTCTATAAATACGTGGGCAGCCCCAAGCAGCCTTAGTTCCCTACTGGTGATCAACTCACAAAGCAAGACTCCGAGAGGAACCAAGGAGGCCGGAGGTACCCTTTCTTTTCATTTTTTAAGAAGTCGCTGAAGATTGCTTTCTCCAAGAAGGAGGGGAAAGGAGGGAGGGAACGTACCTGCTGCAAACGATCCTCTCGAAGATCTACCATTGAAGTAAGTACAAAACTGTACTATCTTCTTCGAGGGTATCCCTTGCAGGAGGTAATACACTTCGGATGATTCCCAAGCAGTGGGGTAGGAAGGGCAGTCAATTAAGAAAGTAGGCCCTGCAGGACGGCGCGTCCAAAGGCAGTGATGCGCCGAGAGGCCAAGTCTATGCTGCAGTGCTGTGTGAAAGTATGCACAACTGACCAGGTGGCAGCATCGCAGATGTCAGTGATGGAGACTCCACAGAAGCATGCTGCGGTTGTAGAAGGAGCCCAAGTGGAGTGAGCATGTACAGTGCCCAGTACAGGTGTTTTATACTTATTGTAACAGCAGGTTATGCAATGTGCAAGCCAATTTGATAACATTTGCTTGATGACTGGTAGACCTTCTTTGCCTGGATTGGATTTTTGTGTGGCTTTGTAGTGTGCTATGTAGTAATGTAGGATGCGGTGCACATCCAAGGTATGTAGAATGGATTCACCCAGATTGGAGTGATCTGGGTAGAAAGCCAGCAAGTGTATGGACTGGTTCAACGTGTATTCTGATGCGACCTTTGGAAGAAAGGTTGGATTAGTATGAAGGGAGACCCTGCCATGTGGAAGACAAGGTAAGGCTCGGAGCACATGAGGGTGTGAAGCTCAGAGATGCGGCAAGCAGAGTTAATAGCCACTAGAAATAGAGTTTTTCATGCCAGAAAATGCAATATACAAGTAGCAGCTGGCTCAAAAGGTGCCAAGGTTCATTTTTCTATGATGAAATTCAGGTCCCAAGAGGGCACTGACAGCCAAACGGGAGGCTTAAGTTGTAAAATGCCTTTTAGGAACATGCGGGCAAGGTCCTGGTGGGTGACCAGATGGCCCTCTATGGGCACATGAAAGGCTGAAATGGCTGCTAAATGTACCTTGATGGGTGAGTAACAAGTCTTGTGAGGAAAGGGTGGATAAGTAGTCCAGGAGAGTGGGGAGGACACAGGAAAAGGGGTTGAGGGTGTTTGCAGCCACCCAAGTAGCAAAGCATTTCCATTTTGCTTTGTAATATTTTGTAGTGGACGATTTACTTGAAGCCAACAGAATGGTTGCCACAGTGGTAGAGACTTGCTCTCTGTTTATAAAAATGTCTTCAGGAGCCACACATGAAGTTGTAAGGAGCAAAGGTTGGGGTGTAGTAGAGACCCTTTATGCTGTGTGAGTAGGCCCAGATGGACGGGAAGGGGAATGGGATTGGCGACCAACAGCTGCTGGAGAAGTGGGAACCAGATTTGTCGGGGCAAGAATGGCGCTATTAGTATCATGGTTGCGGGTTTGAGTTGAAGTTCGAGGAGGATACGTTGGAAGAGAAAGACAGAGAGGAAAAGCATACAAGAATTGTCCCAGCCAAGTTAAAGAGACAGCATCGAAAGTGTGTCCCTCGTTGTCCGGTATAATAAAGTAGTAACAAGGTAGCTGGTGGTTAGCCAGGAAGGCAAATGGGTCGACCGCTGGCATGCCCCAGAGGTGAAAGATGCCTTGGAGGACTGACGCATGCAAGGTCTACTCGTGACCCTGAGTATAGCAACTGAGGTGATCTGCGAAGACATTCTGGGCTCCTGGCACATGAACGGCCATGAGGAGTAGTTGTTGCAGAAGAGCCTCTCGTTAGATGCAGACTGCCTCCTGACAAAGACATTGGGACCTCATGCTTCCTTGTTTATGTAATAGACAACACAGGTGTTGTCCGTTTGTATCAGAAGGAGACCTGGGACCAGATATGGTTGAAAGTTCCGCAGAGCAAGATGGACCGCCCGTATCTTGAGAAGATTTATATAGAAACAAGCACTAGTCTGGTCCCAAAGACCCTGTGTCTGATGAGGACCAAGGTGGGCCCCCCAGCCCAGGGTGGAGGCATCCGTGGTCAATATCTGGAACAATGGTGGAGTCTGAAAGGGGATGCCTTGATCTAGATTGGACCACACCATCCACCAAGTCAGGGCTCAGCGGAGTACCAGGGTGACGATGATCCGGTCTTTAAGTCCCGGGTGCGCTGTTGCATTGGCATTGCAAGACCCATTGTCCTAGTCACATGTGCAACCGGGCCTGCGGGACAGTGGAGATGGCAGTGGCCATATGGCCTAGAAGGCACATATACTGACGGGCCATGACGTGAGGAACGGACCGACAGTAAGTAGCAAGGGTCATAAGTTTCTGACATCTGTCCTCGGGAAGGAATGCTCGACCGAGCTGTGTGTCTAGGATGACTCCTATATATTGGAGATGTGTCAGTTCCAGATGGGATTTTGGCAGACTGACAGTAATGCCCACTTCCTGAAAGAGTTGGAGGTGGCGTGTAGAGATTGTAGCAACCCCTCTTTGGTGGAGGCCTTGATAAGCTAGTCATCTAGATATGGGAAGACGAAGTGTCCTTGACACCGTAGGGCAGCGGCCACCACTGCTAGACATTTATAAAGACCATGAGCACTGAGGACAGTCCAAAGAGTAATGCTCGGAATTACTAGTATTGTTCTAGAAGCTAAATATGGAGGTTAGCGGTGATGGACGAGATGTATTTGGATAAGAAAGTAGGCGTCCTTCATGTCTAGAGTGCAAAGCCAATCTCTTTGATGGAGAAGAGAAAATATAGCAGCTAGAGTCACCATTCTGAATCTTTTGTACTGAATGAACAAAGTTAGGTCCCTGAGATCCAGAACTGGGCACACATCCCCTGCTATACTAGTTTGCTCATTCAAACCAAGCGTGGGGACTACTGGTCTGGAGGGCAGGAGCTCAGATGCTTACAACGTTTTGTCCCATCATGCACGGCATTAATGACCACAGAATCGGCTTGTGGTGCAGTAGCAAAGAAAGGGTGATATGCTGGTGCCTGATAGATGCAATCTGCTTTTCTACAGACCAGTGGAACTGTGGACAGACAATGCCAGGCCACAAGGACGGCATCCTGGTACGCGTGTATGAAAGGAGGCACTACAGCAGCAGGGTGCTCTGGGAGGTTCAGGTAATCTGCCATTTGTCCTTTTCCATAGTGCTGAATCACATCACTTGTTGGATTTGGGTCATTACATCCATAAAGATTCTATCATTTGATGGAGAACAGGGTGTACAGAGCCCGGGATCCTCCTCTATAGAGGACACAGTAGATGTACTTGAAGGACGACAAAGCCCATCGCCTATATCTAGAGACCCATGTTTTTCTTAAATAAGAAATAGCAAGACATAAAAAGAAACAAGAAATTCATGGTATAACAAGAAATAGCAAGAAATTCAGCATATAAAAGGAATAAAATGAAAAGAACAATAACACATGAATAAAATGAAATAAACTACTTTTTGGCTGGCAAAATCTAAATAAATGCTTGAAGCAGTTGTTTAGACTCCGTTGTTACCACAGAGGTGGTCCACAAGGAAGCAACAGCGGAATTGTTTTAGTCACAAAACCTTGTAAGACCACAGCATAATGCTGCTTAATACAATGTAGTATACTAGGAATGTGATTTCTACTGTGTATAAGGTCATTTTGAGGTAGTATATGAATGTAAATGTGAGGACAACAAATGAAACGAAAGTTTCAATGAATAAAAAGAAATAAAAAATTACAGAAAAATAAAAAATTATAAAAAATAAAAAGAATTTCACGAGTCTCTACCTATATCCATGTCTTCCTCATATTTGTCCACATAACACGGAAGAAACTCGTCCTCAAGAATGGTAGGAGGGCACAGGGAAGGCTCCCTGCGGAATGCAGAAGAGAAGTCCTTGCGAGGCCGCTTGGTCGGAGGAGGTGAGGAAGAGGCAGTGGGTTGAGGCAGAGAATGATAAGGCCGCGTAGCTGGCAGGCCCTACATCACCTGAAGAACCGCCTGCACCAAAGCAGCCACGTCAACAGAGGGGGCAGTCGACAGGGGAGTGGAGGTTGTGGCCATCGTCCCTGTATCGGCAGAACTGGGAGGAGGCAAAACAGAAGACTTAGGGCACGATTGCTGATGCAGCCGAGAGCTCGAGCCATGAGAGGTTGCCCCTCATGAGGCATCAGCCTGGCATCAATGAGTCACCGCCTGGGAAGGAGGTGGCAATTTAGGAAGCACCATGCGGGAGAACCCTTTCTTCTGTATGACATATCCCGTGGCCATCATGGGCTTCGTTGATGGGGACTGAAAAGGTGACGATGCAGAATGTTTAAATGTGGGTGTTGGTGATGAGACACCAGAGTCCATGCAGGAGGATCGGGCTGTCGTCAACGAATGACCTGTTGACGGGGAAGGAGCAGTCCTGGTCCTGACAGCCAGGGCCGGAGTTAAAGCCGTCAACGGGAGGGCTGTCATCGACAAAGGCCGAGGCTTGTTCATGTAGGACTTGTCCTTGGATGCAGAGGCCATCAACGGGTCGCCAGAAGGGGTAGCCATCGATGGATGAGATGTCTTACCTTCTGAAGAAGTTTATTTGTCTTTCTCTCTGTGCTTGTATTTTGAAGAATGTCTGAGAGGACTGGGAGGCCTGTGAAGTCGTCGACAGAAGACGAGAATGAACCTCCTGCTCGAGGAGAGCAATCTTCTGTTCCATTAGGTATGACTCAAGTTCTTGCAGTCGTCGACGACATGTGGCTTGACTGAAGTACTGGCAGTAAGCACAGGAAGAAATGTTATAGGCAGCCTCCAGGCAATGAACACAAACGGAATGGGTATTGCATCTGTAGATTTTCTGGCCACAAGGGCACTTTCGTAATGACGATTCTGAATTAGACATCCGAAGAGATGGGGGGGGGGCACATCTATTTCGACTTCGATTTCCATGTCGATGGTGGCATCGACACACTTGAAGCAAAAGTTGCTTGAGCAGCAAGCAGAGAGACAGTGGGGAAAAAGAACTGAGGCCGCTAGTGGCCACCCACGTATTTACAGAGGTAAACGTGATGATGTCATTGTGGGCCGCCGACAGTCAGCACTGCTAGTGAAAGCTGCTGTCAATGAGAGTGCCCTCTGGTGGATACCTAAGTGTATTACCTGCTGCAAGAGATGCCCTCGAAGAAGTTGATCTTGGTTCTTGTTCTTGTGGAAGACCTGGTAAGGAGACTCCACCAACAGCACCTGGAGTTCACTGATCCTTCTGGCTGGTGTGACTGCCACCAAGAGGGCCATCTTCCATGACAGGTGTGACATCTCACACATGTGCATGGGCTCGAATGGTTTGCCCATGAGCATGGCCAGCGTCAGCAGCAAGTCCCATGTTGGTGGTGGTTCACACATTAGCAAGTACAAGTGATCGAGGCCTTTGAAAAATCGCTCAACCACCTTCTGCTGCACCATCAGCTTACCAGCCCACGCTCAGTATACAGAGATGGCTGCCAGGTGCACTATGAGGGTCATCACTCAAGTCCAAACTGGGAAAAGGACAAGAGTTATTCCAAGATGCTCGCCACAGGGCAGGTAAGGGGATCAAGTTTCTTATTCTGGCACCAAATGGAGAATCTCTTCCACTTAATGCACAGCATCTGCTAGTAAACTCGTTTCAGGAGGCCTTCACAATGTGAAGCCCATCTTTCGACAGACCCAAAGCCTGGAACTCTGGCCACTCAGGAACAAGGCTGAAAGATGCAGGGATGTCAGGTCCAGCTGCAAGACCATCCCCTGTTGTCTGGTCAGCAGATCTGGAAGAACAGAAAACTTGAGGTGAAGGAGATGAAGAAGCACTGATGGAGACGAATCCTTGTTGAACGGGATCAAGAGCGAGTGCGCCTCGATCAAGACCTCAACTCAGGCCTCAACCATCTAAGTGAGCCTTGCCGCTGGCTGTGATACACCAACATGCTTGGCCACACTGACCAGGACAGTGTTTGAAGGCTCAACCACCAGTGCAGGCCACTGCTCAAGTAATCCAAATCATGGACACTGACCAGTACATGTCCTCCTGAGTAAGGACTGGGAGCACTGAAGTCCGAGAGATCGACTCCTCGATCTCATCCAACAGCTGGTCAACAGACTCAACGAATATTTCCACAGCCTGCTCGACCAGAAACGAGGCTGACAAGCCCAACTGGAGTATGAAGGAGCTCTTGACCTTCCTCTAGACCGAAGGGGTCCCAACCAGGGTTGAGCGGTTGGGAAAACGAGGGATTGGGAGGATCTCAATCTCTCCTAGTCCCATGATCAGTGCTGGTAGTGCTTGTGTTTCTTACCATGGAAGGAAGGGTCTCCCCCAGGGTCTCTGGAGGGCCATGTATATTTCACAGAATCTGCCTGTGAATGAGCCTCTGATGCTGGCCCTAGCTGGAAACAGCAACGGGATCAAGGAGGCGCCTGCCACGGCAGCCACCGCTTCTTCGAGGGCTGCAAGTTGATGAGCCGGCCCAGAAGCCATTAAGGCTTTCTTGCAGCCCTTTGCGTGGTCCTTCGAATACCCTTCCAAACACTGTCCAAGGGTAAGCCGATGCTTCCTGTCTTTGAAAAATTCAGAGAGCAGGGATAAACAGAGGCTGCACCAGGCATGTCGTGCTGCCATTCCAGACAGTACAGATAAGTGCCGTGTAGGTCAGTGACAGACACCTTCTGTCGGCATTGCACACAGAATTTGAACTCCAGCTTCCATTGCTCCATCTTCGAAGGAACTGAGTAAAGTATTAAAAATACTTTTAAAATTTTGAATGAAAAGGTTTTCCTAATGATGCACTAATTCCTAAGCAGAAGCTGAGAAGGAGGTGACCTGTTCTTCCAGCAGAAAGAAAAATCTGACATCACTGGACCGAGTCAGAGAATATACTGCCCTGCTGGTGGGAGGAGCTTAGCTTCAAGATGTCTGATGAATCAGCATTTCCAGCAGAAATGCCAGAGTGTAGATAATGAGCTATGTCCATGCCCCTATAACAGGTCCATTTCTGGAGTGCGTCATCTTCTGAAAACTGTGGCCAGAGCCTGCTGGTTCAGGGTCCATTTGTAGTTTCCCTGACTAGTTTTTGAGTAAAAAAAGTCTTCCAGGACATTGTCTCTGCCTGGCAAATATACTGCAAAGATTTCTGTATCTAGGAGTAAGCCAAGTCAAAAATCCTCACTGCCTCTGTGCACCGTCTTGATAATCTTGTACCTCCCTGTTTATGTAATATGTTGTGATGTTGTCTCTTCTGATTTGGACAGACTGACCTTGCTGTTGGGAGAAGACTCGCATTGCAAGAAATACTGCCCTGAGTTCCAGCAGACTGATGTGTTCCTGGGTCTCTTGCGAGCTTAAGATGCCACTTACTGTGAAGTCCTCCAGGTGGGCGCCCCACCCTAGAAGTGAAGCATGTGTTGTGAGGACACTTGTTGGGGATTGCTGGAAGAAGAGAATGCCCTCTATGAGGTTGCTTTCTTCCTTCCACCACTCTACTGCCCTATGCAATACTCTTCTTACTGGCACTAGTTTTGATAAAGAGTCCCATCTTTGAGACCAATGTTCTCTGAAGTAGTGCAAGATGTCCCTCATCTGAAACCTGCCCCATGGGACCATAGTTGTTGAAGCGGTCATATGGTCCAATACTTGTAGAAAAGCCCTTGCAGGCCTTAGCTGGCCCACTGCGAAGGATTTTGCTGTGGCGACATTGCTTTCCTCACCCCCCACTGAGGGAGGAAGGGATTCCCTGGTAGAGTATCCAGTTCTGAGCCCATGAAATCCAGAACCTGAAAAGATTCTGTTTGGGACTTTTGCAGATTTATCAGGAACCCTCGATTTTCCAGGGTGCTTTTTACCTCTTTTGAATAAAGCACCTTGTCTCTTGTTGTTTTCCCGAAGACTGACCAATCATCCAGGTAGGGAAAAACACCACAGCTTGCTTCTCAGGTGTGCTTCCACCACTGCGAAACACTTAGTGAAGACCCTTACTGCTGAAGTGAGGCTGAAGGAAAGAGCTACAGATTGGTACTGGCAGTTCCCTAGCTGCAATCTGAGAGTATTTTCTGTGGGTAGGTCTGATTGGAATGTGAAAGTAGACATCTTTTAGGTCATGTGACACTAGCCAGTGCCCTGACAGCAAGGATGGATCACTGTGCCTAAGGTGACCATTCCAAACCTCTGTTTTTGATGCGATTATTCAGGTATCTGAGGCCTAAAATGGGTCACCACTCCCCATTTTTCTTGTGCGTCAGGAAGTACCTTGAGAACAGGCCCTTGACCCACTTGAAGGCAAGGACTTTTTCCACTGTTTTTGCTTGTAGCAGTTCACTTTCACTTCGAGCAGAATTCATTCTTTGGAACAGTGTGCTGGAAAATTGTTGTGCTTCCGCAGTTTGGGAAATGTTTAACTACAGAGACAAGCCCTGCCCCGCTACCTGTAGGACCCACCTGTCTGTGGTACTGTTTAACAATTCCTGGAAGTAGTGGGCCAGCCTTTCCCCACCGGCAATGGTTGGGCAACCTGGGCAGAACTGTCAGGGGTTTTGTTTTGGCTGAGGGCTGGTGCTGCTGCAGTATGCTTGGGAGTCCCTTCTGCCTCTGCCATTGTAATAACTTCTTTGGGGAGTATAGACACTAGGGAAGTAGTCAATGCCCATGCCTCCCTTACCATAATGCCTACAGGAAGTGGAAATCATTCTTTTTCTGTGTTGCTTTTGTAAGTGGTTTTGCACTCATCCACATTTTTCATGTATGCCTCACAGAATCCCTTTCACATTGGAAATCCACAGCCTTAGTCCGAATGTTCTGCGAAAGGATGATTACCCTTTGCCAGAAAAACTGCCTCAATGACACAAACTTAGAACGAAGCAGAACACTCCAAAAAAACAAGGCACACAGCTTCAAGTTGCAAGTAAAAGCAGATTGTCTTATTTGCCAAACATTGCCAGCCTCTGCTGGGTTTCTTCTGTAGACAGCAGAGGCTCGCAATGTTTGGCAAATAGAAGACAATTTGGTTTTGCTTGAAACTTGAAGCTGTGTGCCTTGTTTGTTGGAGTGTGCTACTTCGTCCTAACTTTGTGTTCCTGAAAAGGGTCAGTTACCTTCTCTGGTACCTCTCTGGACTCGACTGCAGCGCTGGTTTTCTTTCAAACTTGTGAGTGGAAACTGCCTCAATGACACTGCATGACCCAGGACCCTTGAAGCAGTATCATTAGTTCCACAGCCATGTGAAAATGGTATTTAGTGGCATCTAGGACTGACTTTGCTGTGGCAGTCAGGTCCTGTGCCAGTTCATCACCAGCCTTGACAGCCAGTTGCCAGTACTGAATTCCCACGTGCCTTCGGGTACTGGGCTATATGGGCCAAGTAATCTGCCTGCCTGATGAGCAGTGACACTGATGTGCAAACTTTTTTGGCCTTAACATACAATTTTCTAAAATCCTTTTCAGGGGCTGTGCAGATAAGGGTACCTTTGCCCTCTCACAGGCAACTGCTTGGACTACACCTAGATGATCAGGTTTGGGTAAACAGGTATTCCATGCACAATCTGTCCACCAGATAATTTTTCTCAATCTATTTTTATTTATGGCTACACCTGAACTAGGTGCAGACATGATTTTTGAAATGGATTTTTGTAAGGATTTGTGTATGGGGACCAGCAACATCCTTGTAGGACCAAACTTTTCATATCCATAAAATGAAAATTACGTATTCACCATAATTCTTGATCTTCACCATTTATTCATACTTCTGGGTTATAAGTCGGAGGTGCTGAGCCAACGTTGACATAGCACCGCGCATGCGTGGCGTCGCGAGACTGGCTCGTAAGGTATAGGTTATCTCAGCGTCGACCCTCCAACCACCTCGGTACCTTTTTGACCGAGTAGGTGCAGCATATACAAACTAGATAAACACCTGATCTAGCAAGGGCATAAGATAGCCCTTCTGACCTGTGTAAGGGTCAGTTAACATGGTCTTCATAGTTCAAACCAACCGAATGAGGGAAGACCAGAAACAGACAGAGAGCTGAGGGGATGGCAGGTGGGCGTATGAATAAATGGTGAAGACTTGTTCAGGAAGATCAAGAATTATGGTGATGACATAATTTTCATATCGTCCTAGATTTCAAGTCTTCACCATTTATTCATACTTCTGGGTTAGAGTACCAAGCGAAACCAATCCCCGGAGCAGGGCAGTAGGAGACAGATCTCACTCAGGACAGAAGACCATTAGGGATTGTCCTGCTAAAGGAAGCATGCTGTCTGGCATGGACATCCACCTCACAGTGCTTTACAAAAGTGTGCACTGAGCTCCAAGTAGCTGCTTTGCAAATGTCAGCATGGGGACCAAGCGCATCTCTGCCAGGGATGTAGCAAGCGCTGTGATAGAGTGGGCGCGTACCTGGCCTTCCAACTTAACCTGCGCCATAGAGTAACAGTGGCACAGACATGCCACTATCCAGGCAGAGATGCATTTGATGGATACTGGCTGGCCCATACGCACCACGCTGAAGAACACAAAGAGTTGCTTGTCCTTGCAGATATCCCCAGTTCTATCGATGTAGAAACAATGAGCCCTTTTAATATCTAGGAAAGAAGGGTGCATTCCTCTTCATTTTGGAAGTTTGAGAAGTAAGTGCGGAGAACCACGGGCTGGTTGAGGTGCAAATCTGAAACCACTTTACGTAAGAATTTAGGGTGTGTATGGAAAACCACCTTGTATTGGGGGGGGGATTTGTGAACAAAGCATGTATTTCAGAGACCCTACAAGTGGAAGAGATGGCCACCAGGAAGGTGGTCTTCCAAGTCAGAAACTTTAAATCACATGTGGCTAGAAGCTTAAAGGGTTTGCGAGTGAGCATATCTAGCACGACATTAATATCACATGTGGCAACCGGTTGTCTGACCGGAGGCCTTGTGTGCAGAATGCCCTTGAGGAATCTTTTGAACATAGGAAACTGAGCCAGAGTCACATTCTGGACTGGCTCATGATAGGCGCAGAGGTGTACTTTGACTGATGAGTGTTGCAATCCTGCATCTGAGAGGTCTGACAGGTATTCCAATACATTATCTGGAGGACACTGAAAAGGATCTAAATAGATCTTACACCATTCCAAAAAGCGTTTCCATTTAGCAGTGTACGTCTTCCTGGTGAAAGGCTTACGAGCTGCCAAGAGGATGAGTGCAGTCCTCTGAGAAACTTTAAACCTGCTCACCTCTAGCTCCTCAGGAGCCAGGCGTGGAGGTGAAGAAAGCACAGGTTGGGGTGGACTTGGGACCCTGTGTTCATAGTGGTAGTTGTGTTGGATGGGCCTCCAACAATCTGTTGAGTAAGGGAAACCATATCTGTCAAGGCCAGTAAGGAGCAATTAAGAGTAATTTTCCCACCTTGTGCCTCCAGTTTGAGCAGCACACTCTGAATTAGCAGGAGAAGAGGAAATGCGTACAGAAAACGTCTTGTCCACTGCAGCCTGAATGCATCCTGACAGAAAATGCCAGGTCCTGTATTTCTGGAGCAGAATAGAGTCAGTTTTGCATTGAGTGGAGATGCAAAATGGTCCACATCTGGACTTGCCACTTGTCAAAGAGTGACTGCACAACGACTGATGCACATGACCACTCACGAGGATCCGCTTCTGTCCTGCTGAGTTGGGCTACCAGATCGTTCTAAGATCCTGGTAGGTAAACTGCATGCATCAAAACTTCATGCTCAAGGCACTACTCCCATACTCTCATGGCTTCTCTGCACAGAGGGTAGGAATGTGCTCCACCCTGCTTGTCGATGTAAAACATCACCGCTTTGTTATCTGTCTGAAGAATTATCTTCCACCTGACGACATTTTCCGGACTTTGCGGGCGTACAGGACTGCTCTCACCTCTAGAACATTTATGTGAAGGTGAGACTCCTCCTGGGTCCACATGCCCAGAGTGTGAAAATCCTGGCAGTGAGCACCCAGCTGAGCAGGGACATATCCGTGGTGATGGTGATCAGAGATTCTGGTGGGGCAAAGGGCAGCCCGTGTAGCAGGTTGTCCATCTGCATCGTCCAGTAAGCAAAAACCGGCACCAGAAAGAGAGAGAGTGAAAGATGGCTTTATTTAATGAAATGCCAAAGTGCCATCAGCGTGGGTTAAAACCAAAACCTCGACCGGTTCTGATTATCTAAGCATCATCAGGAGGATCCTCCTGATAAGACTGCAGGTGTGTTATCAGGATCCATTGCCTGAGCATCCACTGAATGGTTCTCACGTGCAATTGTGCTAGAGGCACCGTGAAGACTGAGCAGGCCATGAGGCCTAACATTCATTGCATGGTATGAGCTTGTACAGGGTTACTCTCCCTGATGAAGCAAGCCATCTGGAGAATGTTGTTCCTCCTGTCCTCTAGGAGAAAAGCCCTTGCTTTTGCAGTATCTAGAAGGGCACCTATGACGAGGACTTGCCGGGAGGGCTGAAGCTGTGACTTTTCCAGATTCAGCAAGACCCTCATGGAGGTGAGGAACTGTGATGCTGTGGACACTGCTTCCTGTGTCTACTACCTTGACTGGCTTGCTAAAAGCAAATCATCTAAGTATGGAAAGACTTGAACACCAAGTTTCCGAAGCTGGCAGCGAGAAATGAAAATTAAGTACCTACCGTAATTCTTGATCTTCTCTTGTATCTTCACCATTCATTACTGCTTGGGTTAGTGCGGAGGCTACACCCGCTTACGAGTTTTTTTTTTTTTTAAATCGGCTCCACGGTGCTGCCCTAGAGTGACGATTAGCCATGGCACGAGGGGCGGCCGTTAGGTGCCGCAGACTCCTCCTCTATCTCAGTTCTGGTAGCCAGAGAGGGGAAATAAAGGGTAAGAAAAAGGAAAGCGAGGCAAGAGAGCCAAGGGACAGAAAAAGGAAAGGATATAAACTGAAAAAGGAATAAGCCGGTACAGAATAGACAGAGAAGAAGGATTCCTACCCTAAGGGACCGCAGGGCCTCCTTTCCGGGGCGGCTCTAGGGGAAGAACAGAGAGAAGGAAAAGAAAGTAGAAGAAGAAGAAAAAGAGGCATGTTGAGAGGGAGAACAGTGCCCGTCGAGCATTGGTTGAGAGGCTTATAGGCTCGAGAGTAACAAGGGAGCAAGAATCCCAGTTGCTAGGACTGAGGGAAGGTTCAACCGAACCACCTGAACAGATCCGAATGAGGGCAGACTCTCTGAACTCTCAACATGCCAAGTCCCTTCATCCTAGCTGCCCGAGGTGGACTTTTCCACGGCAGTGGGAGGTCATCTGACTCACATGTTCACACACTCATTATATCTTTATTGTTCTTATGTACCTTGTGCGCTTCTGTGCCACGATACCTCCCTATTCTATATTTATTTCCCTTACTGGACACTTCAACAGGTCCTCTGGTGTGTCCCAGCTGCTCCAAGTCGGTGGGTGACTCCGTGCCATTCCACCGACAATTTCCTTGGTCTTTGCTGAACACCGCGATCTACAGCCTCGTGCGCATACCTACTACTCCATCACTGTTCCCCGGCGCGCCCCCAATTATTTCCATCGCTTCCCTGAGCACGATCTCACAGTGGCTTCTGAGGATAGTGCACCAGCGGGCTCTACTGCTGGATTAATCACCGCTCCACTTTGGTCAGCTGATGCATTTGGACCAGTCTATGCTCTCCATTTGCCTGTCACTTTCTGTGCCATGTTACAATTCCTCTTAGCTCATATGTCATGCACTCCAAGGGTAGTAATGCCTTAACTTTTTAATGATTTTACGGTCGGTTTCCTCAGGCAAAAGGTAAAAGGTTAAACTACTGAGAAAAACTCATAGTGAAGTAGTTATATATAATGTTACACAAAGTTTAATCAAAAGAAATGTGGTACCCTTCAGGCAGGAACAGCAGTATGCAACGGCCTTCTCCGGTTCCTGAAAACCTATCAGGAACAGGAGAGCTATTTAAAATAATAAAAAAAAAACAAAAAAAAAAAAACCCTTACACAACCCAAAACTAATGCAGAGTTATTGTGAAACTAACTAATTACACACATACACTTAAAACAGACACAATGAAATACTGTACTTCTTGAGACCAGAATACTGGAGCTGTACTTCAGGGCGACTGCACTCTTCAACGGAGAAACAAATCTGATGTTCGGTGCTACAGTGGAGTGTGACCACAGTGTAGAGTCTGAGTATTTCATTTTAAATTCTATAATTTTCAAGAAGTTCCATCTCTGGGGAACCACTCTCTGCTTGGAAGAGATGCTTAAGTATAAACACTAAGTGAAGGATTCCTGGGGTTAGAAACGTAATTATTTTTTAAACAAAAGGTTAGAGTATAGCAATTAAGAAATGCTGTCATTATATCACGACAGTGTAAAAGTAGTAAGAACAAGTTACTCACCAGTAACAATAGTTCTAGGAGTGGTATATGTTGTTCATCCACACTCTTTGGCGTGTCCCCTTCCACTTTAAGATCAACCGGAAGTCTTCAAGCTGGCTCCTCCCACCCACCCGGGTGGTATATACCTCGGCTCCGCACCATGACGCCAGATCTTAGCCTGCTGGAAGCCAGGTTGTGTGCGTCTGCAGTCGGAGAGGTCGGGTGGGTCAGTGTGGATGAACATCATATACCACTCCTAGAACTACTGTTACAGGTGAGTAACCTGTTCTTCTAGGAGCGTGGATATGTTGTTCATCCACACTCTTTGGCCAACTCCTAGCAGTGCTCTGGGAGGAGGGAGACAAGGTGCACACCCCCTACTTAGGGAACAGAGATTGAGGCCCCAAAACCAGCATCCCAACGTGACTCAAGGTTGATGTAGTGGGTGATGAAGGTGTTTGCTGACTTTCAGGTAGCAGCCCGGCAGATTTCCTGGATAGAGATGTCCCTGGAAGCAGCCACCAATGCAGCAGTATGGAGGGTAGAATGAGCTCTTATCCCTCTGGGAGGCTCCTTGCCCGCCAACTCATAGCACAGACCTATGCATGATGTTATCCATCTTACAATAGTCCGCTTCTCTGCCAGTCTGCCAGAAGCGGATTCAGCGTAGGTGACAAACAGCTGGCGAACCTCACCCCGAATTTCTGCCGTCCTCTCCTTGTAATAGGAGAGAGCATGTCTCAGGTCCAAAGTATGGAGCCTGTACTCGGCCTCCGAGGTGTAATTAGAGTAGTAAACCAGCAGAGTCAACACCTGGTTAAGGTGAAACTCTGACACAACCTTCGGAAGGAATTTTAGGTGGGGGCGTAGGACAACCTTGTCCCTATGGAAGACCAGATAAGGGGAGTCCACCGAAAGCGCCTGGAGTTCCCCTCTGGCAGACACGACAGACACCAGGAAGGCAGTCTTTCACAAGTGTGAAAGTACACTTGTGCATTGGTTTGAATGGCTTGCCCATGAGCTTTTCCAGTACCAGCAGTAGATCTCAAGGAGGTGGAGGATCATGCACCAGAGGGGATATGTGATCCAGGCCTTTGAAAAAGCGCCCGACCACTGTCTCCTGTGCCAACGCCGGCTGACCAGCCCACGCCCGGTAAGCAGAGATGGCTGCCAGGTGCACCCTAATGGTCGATGACCGGAGACCCCCTGTGGAGAGAGACCAAAAGTAGTCAAAAATGTTAGCCACTCAACAGGATAAAGGGACCAGGCCCTTATCCTGACAACAAATGGAAAACCTTTTCCATTTGAAAGCATAACATTTCCTGGTTGATTCCTTTCTGAATGCCTCCACCATGGTGTAGACATCTTCGGAAAAACCCAAAGCCTGGAACTCTAGCCACTCAGGTACCAGGCTGAGGTGCAGGGATTGAAGGTCGGGATGGAATACCTTCCCCTGATTGAGTGATATCAGGTCCGGGCATGTGCAAAGCCGCTCTGGGTCCCTGCAGCTGAGGCTGATGAGATCTGGATACCAGAACTGGCGCGGCCAGTCTGGGGCTACCAGGATCACCATCGCCTTGTCCCTCCTCACCTTGTGGATCAAGGGAAATGGAGGGAAGGCGTTGAGGCCGCCTGGGGTCCACGGCTTCGAGAAGGCGTCCCCCCTCAGGGGCGGGCATGAAACAGCCTCAGCTTGGTGTTTTCCCTGAAGGCAAACAGGTCCACCATCGGTTTGCCCCAGTGGGACAAAAGCCTGTAAGCTACCTCTGGATAGAGAAACCACTCGTGGGATGTCTGGCCTAAGTGGCTGAGAGCATCCACCAGATAGTTCGAGGCTCCTGCCACATGGATGGCTAGATCATCTGCCTCCAATCGGCTCAAGAGGGTTCAGATGCGGAACACCTCCTTGCAGAGCAGATGTGAGTGTGTGCCGCTCAGTTTGTTGAGGTAGTACATGGTCGTGGTATTGTCCGTCTGGACTTGAATCACTTGACCCCGGAGCTGAGGAATGAAAGCTGACAGTGCCCGTCTGACTGCTCTGAGGTCCAACAGGTTGATGTGGCATCGGGACTCTTGAGGAGTCCAGAACCCGTGGGCCCTTTTGTACCCCCATGTGGGCTCCCAAGCCTATAAGAGGCATCAGTCGTGAGGACGACCGTCGGCTCGGGCCAGACAAACGGGATCCCTTCTTGCAACTGGTCTGGGACAGTCCATTACTGGATAGCATCCCACATCTTCTGGGTTACAGTGACCAACTGGTCGAAATGATCGTGGCACTGAGTCCACTGGGCTGCCAGCTCCCACTGAAGGGGGGCGCATGTGCAACTGGGCCCAATGGACCATGGAGGTGCACACTGCCATGTAATCCAGAAGGCGCAGAAAGTCCCAGGCAGGGCACAATTGCCCAACCAAAAATGATTGGGCAAAGAAGGAAAGAACCTCCACTCTGTACGCTGGAAGCCGAGCTCTGCCTCGATGAAGCCCATCACCTGAGATGGCAGGAGTTCTGACTTGGCCTCGTTGATCAGGAGGCCAAGTTGGAAGCATGTCTGGAGGGCCAGGTCCCTGAACCTCTCCATCTCCTGTTGGGTGGATCTCGTTAGGAGCCAACTGTCAAGGTAAGGATAAATCTTGACACCCCAAGGCAGGCCGTCACCACTGCAATGCATTGGTGAAGACCCGTCGAGACCCAACAAACAGGCCGAGCGGCGTGACTCGAAGCTCGTGCAGGGTCCCTTCAACCCTGAAGTGGAGAAACCGCTGATGGGACAGACTGGGACGTGAAAGAATGCGTCCTGCATATCCAGTGAACAGAACCACATGTTGCGCTCCAAGGATGGTATGATCTGGGACAGGGCGACCATCCAAAAGGTGCATGGCCTGAGATATTGATTCAGGTCATGCAGATCTAGAATGGGGAGCCAGCCCCCCATCTGCTTGGGCACCAGGAAGTACCTGGAGACAAAGAATGGGTCTGCTGGAGGATCAGACACTGGAGCTACTGCTTCCTTGAGGAGGAGCTGACCAATGTCATCTCGAAGAGCCAACTGGGTCTGAGCGGATACTGTTTCCTCCCGAGGGGCGCAGGCTCGACATGGAGGGTACTGCTCCAACTCCAGAGGCAGTTCCTGACCGACCAACCACTTCCAGAACCCACCTGTCTGTGGTGACAACAGACCAGGCGGAGAGAAAGTGGCGGAGCTGGCCCCCCCACAGAAGGACCCAGAGCAGGCGTGACAGAAGCAGGGTTGACAGCCCGCACCCCATCACTCAGCAGGCTTGGAGGAGGAGGTGGCTCCAGGACCCGAGCCTCAGCCTCCTCTACGGGCCTGGGCCAAGGGTGCCAAGCTTGAGCCTGCTGCTGATGCTGGTGATGCTGTCCACCTTGAAAGGAGGACTGCTGAGCCACAGGGGAAGAGTGCCGAAAAGGCGGCTTCTTTTTCTTCTGCTGGTTCTTGCCCAGAGAACTCTTGGCAGAAGTACAGTAGAAGGTGGCACTGGACTGCTCAATGTGCTGAAGGTAATCGGCCACTCCCGGACCAATCAAGTCAGTCCCAAGGAAGGGAACGTCAGCTAGTTTATGCTGGGTATCCACCGGAAAGGAGGAGAGCCTCAGCCAAGCCCTGTGACGAGAGGCAACTGCGGCAGCCATCGAGCGGGCATAAGAATCCCCAATGTCTAGGGCCATCTGAAGCTGCTGTTTGGCGACAGCTTGGCCCTGATCCTGGACTTGCTTGACCTTGGTCTGCATGTCAGCAGGGAGATGTCGGAGGACTTCATCTAGCAACCCAAGAAGGGCGTGAGAGAAGTGTGCCATGATGACGGCCAATCTTGCCTGACAAAGGCCCAAGGATGGAGCCGCACAGACCATTCTGGCTGAATGGTCCTAAAGCTTGGACTCTATCAGGAGGTTGGTCAGTGTCGGCAGAACTGCCAGTACGCCTGAACACAGGTGGTAACCAGGCTCTCGGCAGAAGGGTGCTCTGTGAACCCCGCAAGGGACCCCATGGGCACTGCGTACTTGTGGGCCATGCGGGCAGACGGTGCTGGACAAGAGGCAGGATGCTGCCAAAGTTCTAGGGCTGGGTCAATAATGGCCTCAGCCACAGGAAAGGTCTCCGTAGGGGTATCCCCTCTCTTAAGGATGTCTGTAAGAGGGTACTCTGCCTTTTTCTGGATTGGCTCCAGGGGCATCCCTGTAGATTCAGAGATGAGGCGAAGGATCCCTTGGAAAGACAAGGGACCTTCCTCGGTCTCTAAGCCAATGGTAGACTCATCATTACCTGGATGTGAGTGCAGGCTGGTGACGTCTGAATCAGAGGAATCCTGGTATAAGGGTCTAGCACCCAGGTCACTCTCGACCCGCCGAGGACAGTCCGGGGTGACTGTGACTGACAATCGCCGGGGAAGCCTGGTGTCCGGGCTGTCTCCTTTGGAAGGAGCCCTTCCACAGGCTATTTGGGCGGCAGTTCCATCACAATCAGTGGAGAGACTGTTATTGGCCAAACCAGTGGTTTTACCGGCCCGCAGGCTGAGGAAACCAACTGACCGCTTCAGCGAGTCAAGCCGCCTAGAGGCGAAAGCCAGGTAATGCCAGTGTGAAGCCGGAGTTGGCTTGTGGCTGGTCAAAACCAGCTGTTGCCACATGATGTCCTCGTAGCACCGGAGTTTCCACCGGAGCCTCTCCTCAACCGAGGAGGGCGAGGACAACTGATGGCGTTGCCTCTTCTTAGAGAGTTTATTGCTCTTCCTCGGCCTTCCGGACGAGGGGGTCCGAGACCTCGATCGAGATCGGGTGGGCACACTCAGTCGCTCGGGACATACTGGTGGGATCAGTGATTTCCTGGAATCAGGGACCACATCTTCAGTTGGAGTCCCACCAGGCTGGGTCTCCTCATCTGGAAAAAACAGATTATGTGTTCAATCGAGGGAATCGTCAACAGGAGTCTGCGATATCGGATCGATCACGATCTCCACCTCATCGACAGATGATTCAGTCGATTGACCAGATGGCAAAACCGAAAAACCAGCAGCCAAGAAGCGATCTCGACCAAAGTCAAGACCACATGCTCTTGGGACAGAGATCTCTCCCGCTCCCAAGAACGTCTCCGTTGAGACGAAGATGCACCCGGGCCCTTCTCCCGCTTACGGAATCGAGAGGTGTGCGGGCCCCGCAGACACCTCTCCCATGGTCAGGAGAGACTGGCACAATTCCTGGACGGAGCCTGAGAAGGTGGAGCCCAGATTGAGTGGAACGAAAAAGCTCCGAGAAGAATCTGCAGCACTAGCCACTTACTCCTCGAACACTTGCATGCGTTCCAACTGCTCGGCTGATCCCGCAGCCGCAGAAACCGCCCACCAGGCCTCTTTAGATTTCACCGGAGGGTTCCTCTTCTCCAGCCTCCCCAGCTTTAGGCATGCGAGACGGTCGTCAAGGACATTGGGATGGAATGCCAAACACAGACTGCATGAAGAGGTGTCATAGCCGACACCGAGGCAGTAGACGCACATGGGTGTGGGGATCGGTGCGCAACATCTTCTGGCCGCAAGGGCACCGAAGAAATACTGAATGAATTAGCTATCACTAACGCAAACAATTCTAATTTTCAGTAAAACCAAAGGTTTGAAAGCCAGGGCCTACGAAATGCGTGAGCACAAGGGAGGCAACCTGAATCTTCTAGTGGAAAGTAAGATCTGGCGTCATGAGGTGAAGCCGAGGAATGTACCACCCGGGTGGGTGGGAGGAGCCAGCCTGAAGCATTCTGGTTGATCTTAAAGTGGACATGCCAAAGAGTGTGGATGAACAACATACCCACTTTCCTAGAATGTCCCCAAAAAAAAAAACTTTCTTTATTCTCCTGCTCTCTGGCCCCTTAGACCTCTTTCCAGTGAGGTTTCTTGGATCTTAAAGGGGACATGCCAAAGAGTGTGGATGAACAACATACCCACTTTCCTAGAATGTCCCCCCCCCAAACTTTCTTTATTCTCCTGCTCTCTGGCCCCTTAGACCTCTTTCCAGTGAGGTTTCTTGGAGCTGCCTTGTCCCGTCCTGCTTGAAGTCCCCCCAGGACTGGGCTCTGCTTCCTGGGAACTCCCCTCCAACTCCTCAATCTGCCTCGCCCGGCTCTGCACCCTCCAAAGTGGGACCCCCATACTTTTCTGGCACTCTATAATCTAGAAGGGCACCTGGAGAGTGGAGGAGAGAGAGAGAGACAGAGACCAGCCAGGACGGACCTGGAAGTGGGCAGTCCACTGGGCCCACCTTCACCCCTGCCCCCCGGGGATGTGGATGTGCAAGGATGCCCTGCATCGAACAGGTGTGCTCCCGCACCCATGTGTAAGGCGTTCGCTGACACCCCCATCCCCGGAAGAGTGTGTGGCAAGCTGCACTGCCCACAGTCTCCACTGGGGGCCGCTGATATTGTGGCGAACGCACCCACCCACCCCCAAGAGAAGCGAGCAGTCCTCCAGGTGCTCAATCCTCTCCTGCCCCTGCTGACCCCAGATGACATGAGTTCATTCCCGAACCCAGGTCACTGGTGTGGAGAGAGGTGTGGCATCCAGCGCCTCAACCCTCAGCGCCACCAGGCCAGTAATGTTACTGATATAGAAACAGGAAGTTTTCTCAAACTATATCAATATATAACAGAGGTGTTTTTTATAAAATAAATGTTATCAATATACATTTTCCACAACCACAAAGTGCATCAATAAACTTTTTAAATAATTGACATGGAAAATGTCAGGACGATTTAAAAAGATAACAATTGTTTGGACTTTTTCTGAATTTTGGTATTGGTCCCCATAATTTAATCATCACAGCAACTCTAATACTCAAACATTTATCTCATGTCTTAAATAGCATGAAAAACATTCCAGTCTCCCCACAGCTGTATAAATTCTTCCTCGCTTTCGCAGGCTTTGCCTGCAAAAGCATCAGAAGATAATAAAGGCTCATGGCATTAATATCTGCACCTTAAAGAAAAGGAGGCTGAGAGATGGGACAGTGTCTAATTGTTCCACATACTTGGATATCAACAACATCACAGATGTTTGATCTAGTATCGTCTAGCAGAATATAAGGATATACCCTAAAACTCAGAGGTGGTAAATTCAAGGAGCAGAGAACCAGTGGAACAGCCCAACAGCAGAGGCAGTGGACAGGAAGACAGTGCAGGTCTTCAAAATTAGACTGGACAAATTTTTGCTGAACAAGGGAACTAAACACTCTGGGTAGCAAAATGGGTGGACACCCTTTAAATTAGTACATATTTGCCCAGTTTCCTTATTCATCCTTGCTTATGAAGCAGGTTTTGTGGACATGATGGATCTAGAGTCCCTTCAACCTTAAATCACTGCGTTACTTTAGCTAGCCACAACTGTTGCAGCATCTGAAGAACTAGACAGCAAGGACAATGTAAATGGTTACCAAAGCTCATAGATTGATTAAACTTTTTCAAATACAATATTGTGTGATTTAGTCACCTCTTTTACTGTCAAACAAGCAGTTAAACACAGATAAAGTGGCTTGATAAAGAAATGTAATTGACAGCGACTGGCTTTGCTACATTTAGCTGTCTGCTTAGCTAAATACTGATCAGTCATTAAATTCCACAATTTGCATGCTAGCAACACATTAAAAAAATTACACATTACTTCAAAGATGAAACTATCCCAATTTCACCAATGTACAAAACAGAAAAATAAAACAACTGAGCACTGCAACACATTAAAAGAGAAGTACATACTGTAGCTCACTGATACAATGATAAGCCCCTCACCTGTTTGTGTTTTACTAATGGCTTTTTATCCAACACTTTTTTAGTAGCATCTCCTGATTTCCTGACAGCTAAAGGCACTCCATATTTGGCAGCAGGTTTGGTGATCTTCTGAGCAGGGGCTACCGAAGCAGAGACTGGTCCCTGGGCTGGTCGTTTTGCTTAATGAAAAAAAGGGGGAGGGGTGAACTTTTAAATGATCAATAAATCGCCAAACTCTTATGCCTCAGACTGGGGAAAAAGTTATTTTTATTTATTTAATTTTTAGTTACCAAGTAGGTGCACTAGACAAAACATTTGCTTATTTTCAGGCACGACCCAAGAGATTACATCATAGGAAGTCATTACAACAGTATACAAATGCAGCAGCATAAAACAGGTGCCCTACGCATAACCAGGCAGTAGTACAGGGAAATAAATACAGCAAGGGAAAAATACACAAGATACAATATATGAAGGGCACTGTGCAAGATTCAGTACTATGTATAACAGTATACATACACAGAAACATAAAATTTGACGACAGATAAGGACCGCTCAGCCCACCCAGTCTGCCCATTTCATCTTACCTACATTATTACTGGAGACAGTACTTGGTCTACAGCTTTTCCCTCCCTCCCTCCTCCCTTTCCATTATGATTCTCTTGTACCTATCCCATGCATTCTTGAACCCCACCACTATTTTTTCCCCCTCCACCTCCGCTGGAAGGCTATTCCAGGAATCCACCACTCTTTCTGTGAAAAAGTACTTCCTCACATCTCTCCTGAATCTACCCCTCCAGCTTTGTAGCATGTCCCCTTATTCTTGAACACCTTTTTTTCTGAAAAATACTTCCCCCTCCTTTATCTTATTTACCCCTGTAGGGTATTACAACATTTCTATCATATCCCACCTCTCCCCTTTCTCTCTTCTATGGTATACACACTGAGGTCCTTTACTTCTTCTCGTACGGTTTTTGATGCAGAACTTGCACCATTTTAGTTGCCCTCCTCTGGACTGTCTCCACTCTGTCTCGTATGTCCTTCAGAAGATGAGGTCTCCAGAACTGCACACAGTATTCTAGGTGGAGTCTTAACAGTGATCTGTACAGAGGAAACCGCACCTCCCTCTTTCTACTGGTGATACCCCTCCCTATGTACCCCAGCATCCCACTAGCCCTCCTGACTGCCTAGTCGCACTGCCTGGCCAGTTAAGGTCCTCAGATATGATGACCCCCAGGTCATTTTCCTGCTTGGTAGTCAATACCACTACACACATTTTTTTACTCCGCCTCTGGGTTTCGGTTTCATTTTTTTGTACTGAAACCCAGCTGCCACACCCTTGACCACTCAAGAGTATTTTCAGGTCTTTGCACATCCTTTCCCCACACACACTGCCAGAGTGTCCACCCTATTGCAAAGATTTCTGTCATCTGCACAGAGGCAGACCTTCCCTTCCAACTCCTCTGCAATGTCACTTACAAAGGCATGAAAGAGGACAGTCCCAGCAGTGATCCCTATGGCACCCCCGCTGGTAACCCTCCCTTTCTTGGAGTGAACTCTATTTACCACCACCCTCTGCCACCTATCCCCTGACCAATTTCTTATCAAGTTTACCACCTTTGGACCCACTCCTAAGCTACCCAGCTTACTTACTGGTCTCCTATGTGGAACAATGTCAAAAGCCTTACTGAAGTCTAGGCAGGCCATGTCTACTGCTCCACCCTGATAAGATTTCTTTCACTGAGTGTCAAAAGAATTAGATCACATTCATTTAACATGACACCCCCACACACACACACCGTGAACCCATGCCATCTTGGGTCTTGTAACCCAATGGATTCAAGATATTCCACCATCCTTTCCTTCAGCAGTGATTCAATTAACTTTACCACCATCGATGACAGTCTGACTGGCATATAATTGCCAGCCTCCTCCCTGCTACCAATTGTGTAGTGGGACATCTGCCCTCCTCCAGTCCTCCAGAATCACTCCTGTTTCTAGTAAGCTGTTTATTAAATAGGACTGTCAGAGATGCAGCCAGAACCTCCCTGAGCTCCCTCAATATCCTTGGATGCACCCCCTATGGCCCCATTGCTGTTTCCACTTTCAGATTATTGAGTCCCCTCACGACTCTCTACAAAGAAAAAGGACTAGTGTCATCCTCCTTCCCTTCAAGCCTTCTGTTACTTTTTTTGTGGCCCCTCCCCTTCTGCTTCCTCTGTGAACATTGAACAAAAGTATTTGTTCAGGATTTCTGACATTTCCTGGTCCACACATACACTCAAGATACAGGAATAGGCAACATTCAATAGAATGGTGTACAGCCAAAATAGGCAAGATGACAATTCCTAGCAGCCTAACGGCAGGTACACACAGAAGCCTGGTTAAGTAGAATGCAGTACTCTCTTTTAAGGGAAAGGCTGGAGGGTCACTGAAGGACCTTAATCAGGATGGGGTTCCAAACTGTAGGAGCAGGCAGGGGAAGGAGCAGGTAGGGGGAAGGACATTTCCCGCTATTTTTGTCTTGGTTTTAGGGAACTTTAAGGAACCAGGGACATTAGACCTTTGTGGATCGAATCGAGTATTTTGCGTGAGTAGTGCTGAAAGGGAGTTGGGGGTTTGTTTAGCCACAACAGCATGCATCACACCTTCCATGGTTAATTTGTGCAAGGCAGGTGGAGGAAGCCAACTAAGTTTGTTGTAAATGTTGCAATGGTGTCTGTATCTGTTTGTAGCCAATGCAAATTTGCAAATGTTGTTATAGGCCTCGCTCCATTTTTGTAGAACAGTTTTGGAGGTTGAGTAGTGACTGCCATCCTGTAGGTCAGTCTGGGGAGCTGTATGCCCCGGGCAATGGCAATACGAGCTTTGGGTGTTAAGGTTATCTCTAAGCCCCAGTCTGATGTTCACAATCTTATAAGCAGCATAGATATGAGCGGAGAAGTCCAATGAGTTGCCAAATGTAACTCCCAGGTAAAGGAGGAGACTGTGGTTAGACAGGATCCATCAACACATGCTACTGCTAGGGGAGGTATGGCACATTTTTATCATTGGGGCCAAGCCAAAAAACATGGCTTCGGTCTTAGTAGCATTCATAAGGAGCTCATTTAAGTGGAGCCATGCTTGTACCAACTGAAGGTCAGAAAAGAGCTGACAATTTAAGACCATGATGTTGCAAGAACTCATGAAGAGGACAAGGTCATCAGCGTACAGGACCGGAGTGCAGTGCCTAATACTAGCCTGAATTGAGTTTATGTGTAAGGAGAAAAGGATGGGCCCCAGTATGGAGCTTTGAGGAACCCAGACTGTGGTAGCAGCGGGGTCAGACAGGGCATGACAAAGTTTAACTCGCTGATGCCTATTACCCAGGCAGCTTTTGAACCATGACATGACAATGAAGGAGATGCTCAACGTACTCAGTTTCCCACTGAGTAGGGTGTGGCTGACCAAATCAGAGGCCTCAGTAAAGTCAATGAAGACCGCATCAGTGAGTTCACCCCTATCCATGGTTCTGGAGGAGGAGATTAGTGGTAGGAGGGCAGTAGTAGTGCTGTAGTCTTTCCTAAAGTCATGCAAGACAGCATGTACAGGAGACAGGAAGTTATGATTGGTGAGGTAGTGAGTTGGGAGACAATTATTCAAGCAATTTGTTGAGTACTGGTAGTATTGCAATTGGCCTATAGTTGACAATGTTCGTACAGTTACCTTTTTAGTAAACTGGAGATTTCCCAGATATTAGGGAAAATATATGAGTTGTAAGGGACAGGCTAAAGATTCCTGTGACAGGAAGGGCAAGTTCTGTGGCAGCAATCTGCAATATTATAGGCTGTATTACATCAGAGTTGGCAGACTTTGATATAGGGATTTGCATAAGGAGTCTATGAATCTCGACACAGGTGACCACTTTGAAGTAAAAAGGGAGGGTGACAAGAGGAGGCATCAGTCATGGAAGAGCTGGGGTGAGAGACAGAGGGGAGGAGAAGGTCCCAGTGTAAGCAGAGAGGTCAGTGAAACTTTGACTAAAGGCATTAGCTATAGCGACAGGATTACTGAGTTAAGTCCATCGACATTTAGGCCCTTTGGCGTAAAGTTATTAGAATGGCCTGGGAACTGCTTGATCTTTTTCCAGAAATGTCTTGGGTTTCCAGCAGAAGAATTAAACAGGTATTTGGAAATGAACACTGTTACTACACTGGATGGCCCTCTTACTTAGATTCTCTTGCAGTACTGTATGGGTGAAATTTGTAGATCCAATTGATTGTATTTTTGTTATATACTTTCCATTTTTCCCTATTATTGATTAGACCAGCTCTGACTTCTTCTCTCACATTCCTCAAGCCCGTAACCACACAAGGAGTCCTCAGAGATCCAACCCCATCCAGTTGTTTCTACACTGCCCAGTCCCCAGCACCACAGTAACCAATGGCGTATCTATGGCAAGACATACAAGTTGCAGTAAATAAAGTATATACCTCAGCAAACAATCTATCCAAAGTAAGATAGTGAACAGAGAGTACCTTACACCACAATTAATTCATAAATCAAATCCAGAATACTCAAAGAAATGTTGGCATGGTTGTGACAATTTGACAGATATTGCTCGTAATTTTTGGTTCTGTCCCAATATCCAAAAATATTGGCAAGAAACTAAACAATTAGTATTTATGCAACATGTGGACAAAAATTCTATGTGATAAATCTGTGTATCTGAGCTACTACATGTATAAATGTGAAATCTCACATTTATGCACACAGCAGACACGTCATCACAGATTTATACACACAGTAAACACGTCATCATGACGTGTCTTTCCTCCCCTACCCGGTGCTACTTGTTCACGTCTTCACTTTTCATCACTAGCTCAAAGATCCAGCATCCACAAAGTTAAAATTGGAGTCACGGTCATAGGAATATACATAGTAATACACACACATACAAACATACATACAAAAATGCCAGCAGAAACAGGCTTCACGGTCTATCGAGTCTGCTCCAGTGCGCAGCTAGCACCTTATAATGCTGCTGCCCTCCCTCCCCCATCCTATCACCCTTCTGCTTATCCCTATCCCAACCCCTCTTGATGCTGTCTACCGTCTTGCAGGCCACTACCTCACCCGGCAAGTAGTTCCACTTGTCCATCACTCGTTCCATGAAAAAATGTCTCATCTCTCTCCTGAATCTACCCCCTCCAGTCTCAGTTGGTGTCCTCTTGTGTCCTCCCCTCTGTCTTCTAGAAAATCCTCTCTGTATTAATCTTGTTTATTCCCTTCAGGTACTTAAAGGTCTCAATCATATCTCCCCTGTCCCTCCTCTCTTCCAGAGAGTACATATTCAACTCCCCCAGCCTTTCCTTGTATGGCTTGCCCTCCAATCCCGGGATCATCTTTGTAGCTCTACACTGTACCCCCTCCAACAATCTGATGTCCTTCTTGAGAAATCGGCACCAGCACTGCACGCAATACTCCAGGTGGGGCCTGATCAGCGATCTATAAAGGGGCAGGATAACCTCCCTACTTCTGGAGGACATCCCTCTAGCTATGCACCCCAGCATTTTGTTGGTTTTGCTGCCGCCCTTCTGCACTGAACAGAGTTGTTCATGCTCCCTGTTATGATCACCCCTAGGACCTTCTCTTCTGTGGAGCGATCCAACTGAAGCCCATTTAAGTGATAATCCCTCTCATGGTCCCGGACTCCAAAGTGCAGAATCTGGCACTTCTTGGCATTGAACCCCAGTTGCCATTTACCTGCCCACTCCTGCAGCTTATTCGGGTCCTGCAATTTCTTCCCCCCGCCCCCCCATGTCATCTACCACAGCTCCAATCTTCGTATCATCTGTGAACAGACTGATTTTGTTCAGGATCCCATTCGCGATATCCGCAATGAAAATCCCAAACAGTACTGGTCCCAGCACGGATCCCTGTGTTAATTAATGTTGTAATTTCCCCTTGTTAACTTTTCAACCTCCAACCATATATTTTTCCTTTCTGCCATCACAGGAATCTCTCTTCGGTCAGCCCTCCACTTTCCCAGGCAGCTCGTGTTCACTTTGGGAGCGAGTGTAGTGTTAAAAAGGGATTTTTTTAATGCAGAAGTAAGTAAAGACAGACATATAATTTTAGCAGGTAGTATGAAAAATTTGTATTTTTAGTCTTTTGTGCAGTACTTACAGGAACAGCTGATTCATGTTAGAAGCCATGCTGCTCATTTGTTATCCCCGATCATTCAATCTCGCTTGCTTCAACCTCAACCTTGCTCATTTAGCATATTACTGTATCAACACTACACCCCCTCCCAAAGTGCCCGGGTCCCATTCAAGATTGAAGGGGATGACTGCACTGTGTTACTTGATAGTGGTGCTCAAGTTACCATTGTATTTGAAGACTGGTACCAGAAACATTTGAGTCACATCATGTGCCTTTGAAACCTTTGGAAGGACTAGCTGTCTGGGGTGTGAGCAACCAGTCTTACCCATATTGGGGGATACATCATCATTCAAACTGAATTCCCCCAAAGTGTTGCTGGGGTCCAGGCCCCTATGGAGCCTCTTGCTTTGGCGTGCTCCAATACCGGAATGAGGAACCAATACCAACATGTTTCAGCGACTGGCTCAGCTATGCCAAGAGATGAAGGGTCCACAGTCCATATACAGCCCTGAAATACACCCCTGGATCCAAAGTGTTTATATGAATGGGCCTGCTTCCGGTAAGTCAGAGACTGACGAAGAGCAAGTAGGAGTGATTCGTAGAAGAGATGCCCAACCTTTGGTTTTACCCCAGGTGCCGAGTGCCAGATGATGGGGGAGATGGAGTATGAGTTGCCTGCCAGAAGGCCTGCTTACACTGTGGACACACCTTCTGATGGCGAGCGACCAAACAGCCTGCTAGTCGGGGGTGGGGTGCCAGGCCCCCATACATCTGCTATAATTCAGAAGATAGATGTCCTGTTGAGGAATGAGACTGAGAAATAAGTGACTATTCACAAAAGGACAAACCTTAGCACATGTCTATCGAGCAAAGGTGGTACTGACTTGCAGTTCTGAGCCAAACCATCAGTTAAAGGCTTAATCCTAACTGATCCTAACTTGCTCAATTTTGGAGACTCACCACTACCCGAATCTTACAAGCGGCAACTGCAACAGAAGTTTGCTGAGAGGACTAATGTCTTTTCTACCAGTGAGTTTGATGTTGGATTAGCTCGTGGTGAAGAGCATCACATAATGTCTAAGTAACAACTAATCCTTTCGAGAAAGGTCCCAACGCCTAGCTCCAGCAGTTCTGGAAGATGTTCGAAAACGTAAGAGTTACTAGCCGCTGGTGATATACCCGAATCCAGAAACTCATATGCATCCCCCACTGTAGTAGCCTGCACGGTGGCGCTGAGGGTTCATGCGCTGGATACCACACCTTGTGCTACGCCGGAGACCGAGGTTCAGGAGTGGACTCGGGTCATTGGGGTCAGCAGGGGAGGAGGGGATCGGCATACAAAGGACTGCTCTTCTTTCCTGGGACAGAGGGGGGATACAGATCCCGGGCTCGAGAGACTCCCAGTGGTGACTGGGGGTACTGCGGCTACGAGATCTATTGCAGGGAATTGGCTGCAGTGGTGCACCTGAAGGCATGTGCAGGAATGAGCAAACCCACGCTGGAGAAACAAAATTTACATACCTACCGTAATTATGATCTTTCTGTGTATCTTCACCATTCATCACAGATGGTACTGACAGAATCAGGACCCCACAGGAGCCTTTTTTTTAAAGGACAGGCGGAGTTGGCCTTGCTTGTCGGCGTACCCTCGGGAGCCCGGCGGTACTACGTGGCTCAAGGATTAGCCGTTAGGCTGTGTGCGACTACGCTGCCTACCAGTTCTGAGTCGGAGAGGTAAGAGGAAGGGATGGAGGTGGGACAAGAGAGTCCAAGGGACAGAAAAGGAAGAGAAAAACTGAACTAAAAGGAGAAATAACGACTGAGGACAGCATAGAGGAAGTAAGACTAAGGGGATTGGGTTGGGGCCCCAATCTCTGGAAAAGGAGGAAGGGGGGGAGAGAGAATTTAGGAGAGAGTGAGAGGTAACAAGGATCCAGGACCCTTGTCCGTCACCAGACTGTATAGGAACTGCAAGGAGTAGCAAAGCTCATTTGCCAGAATTCAAGGCACAGAAAAACTGGCAATAACCCAAAAGCAGAGTCGGCTATTCTGGAGAAGGACAGGGTACAGGGACTCAGTACTCTCTCTGTAAAGATATTTGGTGAAAAAAGGGAAGTTCTTTTTTTTTTTTTAAAGTTAGATGGATAACAGAAGGAGGGCAACCACCAGCTCTCACCCTGTAAGAGTGAAGATATGTAGTAGAGAAGGAGTGCCACTTGAACTGTACCCCTTAGGGAAGAAACTACCCCCTGTGTGTCCCAACTTTACCCGCTCAAAAAGAGGGTAGGCACAGAGGAGGAAGATCAGAGACTGAAGCCCCCAGGGGATGGCTGAGGGATTGTGATGAATGGTGAAGATACACAGAAAGATCATAATTACGGTGAGTACGTGAATTTTATATCTTATCTGTGTCAGTCGTCACCATTCATCACAATAGGTGAGTACCAAGCCCCGAAGGGGTTGATTCATTGCACCCTAAGGGACAGAGTCTCAGCCCCAGTGGGTGACACACAAGGGGAACTTCTGGGCCTGAAGAGGCCCAAGGGTGGGGAGAGCGAGGCGGGTCCTCCCAGAAGGGAAGGGAAGAAGTTGCCCCGACAAACGTCGTCTCGCCCTACGGGAAAAGAGATAGGTTCCCTGGTGAGCGGAGCAAATCACCCTACGCCGGGCCAAGGGTGACAACCGGGAAAGGCGAAGCCACGACAATCTCCTGGTGCAGATCGCTGTCCCTGCGACCCTGGTAGCTACCTCATTGGCGTCGTAAGATGCCCTTGCTTGGTGCCTTGCTAGCTCCAGGCCACGTGCAGAGAGTGCGATGGCTTGCCTGGTTTGCTCCGAGTCAGGCAAAGCAGCTAGGATCTGACCTAGCGCTGACCACAAGAACCTGTTGTAGGCTGCATAGTGGGCCTGATGAGCAGAGATAGAGAGAAGCAACCATGCCGAGTAGAAAGTCCTCCTCCCCCAGAAATCAAAATCCAAAGAGTCCTGATCCGGGGGCTGGTCACGGTGGAGGGCGCGAAGCCCGTCAGGGGTGTCCAGGTGCGTCAATCCAGACTGCAGATGAGGCATAGAACCTGGAGACTCCAGGGGAGCGCAATACCTCTGGCTGAGGTCCCTAGGGGCAGGAACTCCGGAGAAGGGCCTCTGCCAGAAACGCATGGACGCCTCCCGAAGGGAGCAGGCCAGGGCGGCACCACAAGGGTGGTCAGACCGAAATCACCGCCTAGAAAGGCGCACCACATGCTCAGGATTGCTGACCGACAGGGAGAAAGGTGAAGGTCCTCCATCATCCTCACGAGGAAGCACTGATACTCGGAGAGACATGGCAGGAGAGATATGGACAGATGGTTCCTCTCCCCCAGAAGAGGGGGATGAGGAGCTGGAGGTCACCATGCGTTCCGAGGGTGGCTGCTCGAGGGGAGGTTGAAAAACCTGGCTGTCCATGGCCCTAACGTAGGCACGGAACCGAGCAGCCACCGCTCTGAACTGCTCCCAGGTGAGAGGGCCGCTAGGACCAAGAATGCCTGGGAGCGCTGGAGAATGCGGCAGAGGGATAGGGGCAGAGCCGAGAGAAGAAGTCGGCTGACCTCTGCCAAGGTTAGGGAGCAGACCATGGACACCCGAGGAGGGTGTCCCGGAAGACTCCGCAGCCAACAGCTGTACAACCACGTTGGTACTGCCTAGGCTGCACCCAGAAGAATCCCCCCAGTGAGGCGACCGGGGCCGTATAGATCCAGAAGGACGGTCCCCTGCCTCCAAAGAATGGGACCCCCTCAAGGAACCGGAAGGGGAAGGCGGAAGTCCGCGCCGGCTGCTCCAGGCCGGGTGGACCCCAGAGAAAGGCCGACGCACGACCCCACACCCCCGACCCCTCAGAGTCCGAGAGAGGTCCTGGTCCTCGAGAGGGCCAGCCTCGGTAGCTGGCAGCTCTGGGCTGCCCCGAAGAGACCCAGGGCAAGCACCTCCCTCCTGTAGACTTCGATGGGCCCCAAAGTTGGGCGATCGAGACACACTACGGGAGGGTACCACCGCCGAGGGTCAAGGAACCTCAACCAGGGTTGCATGGCAATGGTGGCACGCACATAGCCTGCTGGTCAGTACCACTGACCCCAACCTCGGGAGAACCTGACGCTCCTCAGAAGGGGACTGGCTGTGACTCGTTGTCGAGACCACCGGCTCGCCGCCCTCTGCAGACAACCCCGAAGGGTGTGACTGCCCATCCAACTCTGAGCCCGACTCCGAAGAGGTAGAGTCTGAGGCCCTTAGCCAAACGGTAGGAGGGCGAGGGAAGGCGACCTTACCAAGAAGCCCAGTAGTCAAAGCAGTGGCCGAGGCGGCACCCGTGCCCTCCACAGCCCTGCAAGCGGGGCTGACAGAAGGCGGCAGGGCAGCTCGGGCCAAAGGTCCTGAGCCAGGGCCAGCTGTGGCGCCGTCTAGTCCACTGGTACCGGGGGCGGTACCAGGAACAGAGACGGCACCGACAGCAGCACCAGCAACAGCTCAGCGCCGGCGACACCGCCGGGCCCCGTCGCGCCGCGACGGCACTGAGGACGGGCGGCGCGGCGGCTCAGCGGACTCGGCGCGAGCAGCGGCACCGAGCACCAACGGCGCCAAGGCGCGCGACAAAGCGACCCAAGGCCCCACGGCGCAGTCTCAACCTCGCGGCGTGAGACATGGCGGCGATGCGATTCAGGGTCACGGCGCATGAGCAGCGTCCCCAGGCGCCGAGGCAGTCGGTGCCGTCAGAGCCCTGACACCGGGCCCCGCGACGGCCCGAAGCCCTCAGGCGCCGACCGGGCCTTCGGACGCGAGGCGACACTGGGGAGCTTTCACCCGAAGGGTGATTGCCATAGCCCGGCGCCTCCGCCCGCTCCGGGAGAAGCGGGGCAGGCCTCCCTGCACCAGCAGGAGGAGCCTCGGCCAAAGCTAGGCTACAAGAAGCCGAGGCTCCCTCCTCCTCGGTCTGTATAGAACTGGGAGGGACCCGGAGGAAGGCCGAGGCGCGACTTGGCCCGGCAGTCGAACCCCTACCCAGTCAGGCGGAGCTCGCCCCACCTACTAAGCGCACTGTTCAGGAGCTCGGTCCATGGAGAAGCAGGCGTTGCACGAATCCATGTCGTGAAGCGGGCCAAGACACGCGAGACACCGGTCATGCTGGTCGGTAACGGAGTACTTGCGGCCGCACGGGCACCGACTCATAGGGGCTGCCCGCCTTAGAAGGTTTCTTGCCCTCCGACCGAGACATGACCTACGGAAAAAAACACCAAAAATAGACTCGACGTCGCTATACTTTAAAATAAATGGAAAGATCTTACCAGTGACGTCGAGTGGAGGCAGGACCCAGAACTAGCAGGAGACCGACGGACTGTCAAACGCACAAACGCGAAAGGCTAAGGCCTAAAACTGTCAAATTTCTTCAGATGGCTTCCCACGAGGCGACCTCGACGGCGGGAGACGAAGAACTGGTAGGCAGGCAGAGTCGACACAGCCTAACGGCTAATCCTCGAGCGGCACGCTCGGCCTCGAGGGCTGCGCCGATGCGCGCGACTCTGCCTATCCTTTAAAAAAAAAAGGCTCCCGCGGGGTCCTGATCTCCGCCAGTACCCATCTGTGATGAATGGTGAAGATTGACACAGATAAGATCACAGCACGACCAAGACAATAGGGAGGGCAGGACGGAAAAACAGAAAATGGCCCTGGTTCCTGGTAGGGGAAGGTGGGTCCAGTGGACAGCCCTCACACACAATGCTGGGTCCTTCTGGCCTACGTCCAGTTCTCCATCCGTACCCTGGTAGCTCTGCTAGATTGTATACAGCCAAGGCAAGGCAACTTTTATTTATATGGCGCCCATTCCCAGGAGCTCTAGGCACCTAACAATAAAAGTGTCAGGAAAAAACAATAACTAAACAGATAAAATTCAAAGATAGTAAAATTCAGAGTTTCAGCATTATAATAAATATTTTCAGATAGCACGGATGAACTAGGTTGGAATATCTAGTCCATAAAGGCCAGGCTGTAGAGGTGGGTCTTCAGCCTCAGTTTAAATGCCCCAAATGAGGGGTCCTCCTGGACTGCAGGGGGAAGTGAGTTCCACAGGGTCGACCCAGCGACACTAAAGGCACGGTCCCTGATGTCTTGAGCTGAACCCTGGGAACGTTCAGGAGGCTCCTTGAAGAGGAGCGGAGGGAGCAGACAGAGGTCGCAGGTGTCAGGAGCTCAGACAGGTAGCCCAGACCTAGCCCATATAGAGCATTAAAGGTGAGCAAGCCCACCTTGAAAAGGACTCTTCACCTGACAGGCAGCTAGTGCAGGAGCAGGGTTACATGACTGGACCAGGAAAGGCCAGTCAGCAACCGAGCCGCCGCGTTCTGCCCTAGCTGCAGTCTGTGGAGGGTCCTTCTCGTGACCCCGAAGTACAGAGTGTTAAAACAGTCAAGCCTAGAGGTAACAAGGGCATGTACATAGTCAGCGGATCTTTGGGCAGAACAAAAGGCTTGATCCTGGCAATGTTCTGCAAGTGGAAAACAACTTTTAACAGATGATACCTGGTCTTCAAAGGTCAGTCTGTTGTCCAGGATCACACCAAGATTGCACACCCTTGGGGAAGCCACCAATGGAGCAGATCCCAGGAAGAGACCTGCGCTAGCTCCTGGTGGTAACCCAGCATGCCTGCAACCCAGCTTGATCAACAGCACTTCCGTCTTATCGGGGTTAAGTCGCAGCCAGATGGAAGACATCCAGTCATTGATTTTAGCCAGACAGGTGTTACGCGCGTCCACATCATCGGATGTTCCAGGAGCAAATGAGAGATACAGCTAGGTGTCATCTGGATAGCAGTGAAACTCCACACTGTACTGCCAAATGATCCGATCCAGGGTCAGCATGTACACTGCGAACAACATCGGTGACAAGATCAAGCCCTGCTGTATTCCACATGACAAGGGCACTGGGGAGGAACAGAAATTCCTCATCACCACCCGTTGTACCCTATCAGATAGACAGGACTCAAACCATTTGATGACCACACTGGTGAGTCCACAAAACTCACAGAGCCGATCAAGAAGCATGACATGATCCACAGTGCCAAAGGCTGAAGAGAGATCAAGGAGTAAAAGAATTGACATATCTCCTCTATTGCAAGCCCTAGCAGGTCATTATGCACCCTCACTAAAGCAGTTTCTGTGCTGTGTCTGGCCTGAAAACCTGACTGAAATGGCTCATAGATATCAAAAGACACGAGTTGATCCTCTAGCTGCTGAGCCACAAGTTTCTCAACAACCTTGCTAAAAAATGGCAGGTTAGAGATCGGACGGTAATTCGCCAGGGCACCTAGGTCGAGGGAAGGTTTCTTAAGGAGGGGCCTCACCAGCACTTCTTTCAAAGCCACTGGTAACACTCCCTATGCCATTGAACACCTGGCAATCGCTGAGAACACCGGGCCAACAGCCACAGTGCATCCCATTAGGAAACGCGTCAGGGCTAGGTCCAGTTCACAATAGGTGTGCTTCAGCTCTAAGACCAGGCCAGTGACCTCAGCCACCTCCACTAGCCTAAACTCATCCCAGACAGATGGAGTGCCTCTGTTCCTCCCAGTCCGACCACTGCGAGGCAATAACCTCCTTGACGGAATCCCTGCCCAGATAGACAACACTCTGTCAAAGAAAAAGACAGCAAACTCTTCACATACAGTGGATGAAAAATTCTTTCTCGGCTGTACACAGGCAGGAAGGAGTAGCCTATCTACAGCCCGAAAAAGCCGAGAATGTCAGTTTCTCCCTGCAGCAATTTCCCTGGACAGGAATTCTGCTTTTTTTTTTTTTTTTAAATAATTTAATTTTCACTCTTTTTCCAGACTTTCATATTACATACAGACAAGCTCATTAGAACATTTCAATAGCTTTACATAAGTAACTGGATATCATATTCCACTTAATTATAACTTTTAGGTATTAAAAAAAAAAAAAAATGGCAGGTATAGCAGAAAAAAAGAAACCCAGATACTGTTCTGATAAAAGCTAGTAACACTGGGAACCAAAGGCTGACTTCATAAACTCTACTATCTTAAGACTATAATCGATAACTCCAAACTCCAACGGCGATAGTTCTTTATTGAAGTCAGAAGACATCTCTGGATAACAGTCCTCTTAACTCTTAGTTTACTCCTCTTTCAAAATTGACTGTTATAATGGTTCTTAGTACTATAAAATTATTTATTTCTTTATTGGTTTGCAGGGAGATGACGACACCACAAAACACCCTCAGACCCAATCTATTCCTCATCCCACCCCAAGTGGACGTCTAATAATGCAAGTGTTTCCTAAAATGCAGCAGTCTATATGGGCCTCAATGTATTCCTCATCTCCCCTATTCTTCTATTTCTCATCTCTCAAAGAAAGAAGAAAAGAAAAAAAAAACACCTCTCAGGGGACAAAGTCAGAATAGTGGTCCAACTGATAAGCCACCCATTTTCCCCATTTACTATCAAACTTCTCTGTCCTGTCTGCTAATCTAGCTGAGAGGCACTCCAGTGCATAAATCTCTCTGGCTATATTTAGCCAAGCTTGTTTGGTTGGGACATTGTTTGTGTGCCAGAGCCTGGTAATGGCCTTATGGGCTGCCACCACCAGGTGAGTAATTTGTTTAAAAGTAGTCTTGTCAACCTGCATCTCCACTGATTTCACAAAAGTAAGGTCATAAGTTGCACTAAAGAGATCTGGGCAGTCACATATTTCCGTCAGCTCTCCTAGTACCTGTTGCCATAAACTGCTTAGCTTTGGGCACTGGCAGAGTATGTGATGCTGGTCTGCGCTACTGCTACCACACTCCCTCCAGCAATCCCCCTTTGTAATTTCACCATATTTACTAACAGTGCTGGAGTCCAAAAAAATCACGTTCATAGTTTCCAGACATATTCCCTCCAGTAGGGGGAGGAAGATATTTTAAACACTGGGAGTGCTGACTTTAGCCATCCCGAACTGTGCATCTCAGAATGCATCTCCTCAGACCATCTAATCCTTATAGACTCTGTAGAGTCTCCTTTTCAATCATTCAATGCTCTGTATAGCTGGCCAATAAGGTGTTCTGAGGGGGGAGCCCAGAAGATGTGTTCGTATCAATTGTACAAAGGGAGAAGAGATCCTCTGCCATTGGTGAGAGATCCCCCTCCAATCGCCTCAGGTACGATTTAAGTTGTAAATAAGAAATAAAATACTTTTGGGGTATATGGTAACTAGTACGCAAGGGTGGCGAAGGGGAGAAGCCCAGTGGTCCCCATCAATTGAAAGATATATTTTACTCCATATCTTTGCCAATTGGCTAGTTGTAATTCCATGTGTCCTGTTTTAAGGTCTGCATCAAAAGTTAAGGTTCCAAAGAACAGTCTCTCATGAGGGGATAAGTACCAGTTTCTTAGTTTAAGGCAACTCTTGAGTGCTTGCTGCGTATATTTTGGGTAGACTGCTAATGTGTTACATTTAGGTGGGTTACAAAATAGGTGTTACTGGGGTTCGTACAAATCTCCCCATGTTAATTCAAATTTTTTCCGATGGGCTTCAGACATCGGATTTATCCAATTTAAAATTACTTTTAGCTGTGCAGCCAATGCATATTTTTTTAAGATCTGGGAGGTTAAGACCTCCCTGATTAACTGTAAGATAGAACAACAAATTCGTGGGGGTTTCCCTTTCCAGATAAAGCGTGAGATTATTCTATTCCACGGTTGAAATATTAGTAGGGACAAATGGCAAGGTCTGGAGGTAAAATAATATACATGGGAACACATTCTGCTTATCAGGTTCTACTCTGCTTAGAAAGCTTAGGGGAAGGTGTGACCGTCTGGATAGATCTTCTGTCAGTGTTACTGTCAGGGCTTCTAGGTTTAATAATTCTGCAGGGACAGAGTTTTTAGTCTCATCGCTAGACCGTGCTATTTAAAGGGGGTATTTCTTTTTAAAGCTAATGGGGAGGAGTAATTAAAGGCTAAGACTTCAGTTTTCTGATTGTTAATTCTGTATCCTGCCAGGTCTCCAAACGCTTGGAGCTGTTCCCAAATCACTGGAATTTATGTTTCCGGATTTAATACAGTTACTAAGATATCGTCAGCAAAGAGCGATATCTTGTGCTGACGGCCTCCTATGGGGATCCCTTCTACTCCAGGGTTAGTTCTTATGGCTATTGCCAACGGTTCCAGATACAACATGAACAAAAGTGGGTGAGGGGGCATCCTTGTCTGGTTCCCATTAATTTGAAGGTGTCCATGGTGCACCACCACACTTAGATTCATTTGGGAAGTATATATATTTTGTAGTTGTCTAATAAATTGTGCTGGGAAACCAAAATGAGATCGGGCTTACCACAAAAAGGGCCACGACACCCTATTAAACACCTTTTCGGCGTCAAGTCCTAATAACATTAGGGGGATTTTTCTGGACTGAGCAAGGTCCATCAGTAAATGAGTGCGCCTAATGGCATCGTGTGCCTGTCTTCCTTTAATGAAACCCACCTGATCACAATCTATTATGTTGGGAAGAAGGTGATCTATTCTGAAGGCCAAAACTGACATAAAAAGCTTACAATCATAGTTCAAAACTGAAATTGGGTGGTATGAGGAGAGGAGTTTTGGATCTTTCTGAGGCTTTGGGATGGCTGCAATTACTGCATATTGCCATGTAGGGGGAAGGGGGTGTCTCCAGATTGGATGGCATGGAAGGCAGGAACAAGAGAAGGGAGGAGTAGGTCGTTAAATTTTTTATAAAATTCTGAAGGATAGCCATCCGGGTCTGGCGCTTTCAGAGTTTTAGCTTGTTTTAATTTCTGGGGAATTTCAGCTCCCGTAATCTGGGTCAGCATGGCTCTCGCTTGTTCTGTAGTGACTTGTGGGATTGGTAGATTTGTCAGATAGCTTTCAATCCTGGCCGGCGATAGTTCCTGGTTTGTTTTATGTAGGTCTCGATAATACTGCATTAAAATGTTTCTGACTTCATGGGGTCTCATGGCTAATATCCCAGTCCTAGGGTCCAACATGCTTGTTACACAGGCCCTAGTTTTATGTTCCCTAAGCTTTCTGGCCAAAGTTCTAGCTCCCTTTGGGCCCCCCTTCATGGAATCTACATTTTAAGTAGAATAACTGCTGTTCCGTTTTCTGATCTAATATTTTTTAACAGATCTAATGTTAGATTGAATCAGTTGGTCTCCCAGGATAGGCCAGTGTTGTAAATGAAGCAATTCTTGTAATTCTTTAATTTTGTTCTCTTGTTCTTTACCTTTCCTTGCTGAGAATCTTATATCTCCCCCTAAAACAACTTTTAAAGTATCCTACAATATTGGTAGGGGTAACCTCAGGGCTGGCATTGTCCTGAAAAATCCTGGGGATAGCTTGCTTAACCATGTCTGTGAATTCCGGATCCCTTAAATGTGGTAGTGCCAAACGACACCATGTCTTTTTAAAAGGCGCCCCCATGTTCATTTTTATGTATAGTGGCGCATGGTCTGACAGAAAGGTAGCGCCATGCCATATATCGCACAGGTTATCTAAGTGTTCTACAGTAGTAAGGAAATAATGAAGATGGGCCTCTACCCCAGAGTGTGGAGTCAAGTGTGTATACTCTTTTCTTAGGAAAGCAGTGACTCCATGTATCCACTAGCCCTAGAGTGGGGATGGTATATTTAATATATATTTGGGAGCATTTGTTCTATGAGACTGAGGCTTCGATTGGTCCAGAGAGGGGTCTACTGTAGTATTTAAGTTACCCCCCATGAAAAGTTGTCCCTTGAGCACAGTCAGTAGCTTAGAAAAAAAATTCACTGCCAAACTCTTGGGTGACCCTGGAGGGAAATACACACTTGCTAGTGTAAAAGGCTGTGAGTATAATGTGCCTGTCACAATGGCATCTCTCCCTCCTGATCAATTATCTCCGCCTTTTGTCAAAGAGTGTTCCACTCAGCAACAATATCATCACCCCCCTTCTCCTTCCCTTATGGTAGGTAGCTTCTGCTGCTATTGTGAACCCAAATCTTTGAAATTTCTTGTGTTCATCTGAGGACATGCAATGGGATGACCTCTAGTCTGTCCCTTTTAATAAATTGTAAAAGACAGGCTTGTTTGATCGGGTAACTGACCCCATTAATATTCAATGATATAACCAGAGATTGTTTATCCATTTTTGCATGTATGGGAATACTGTTTGCTAGTCACCATCTCCCCACAGCACAAACATCTGTAATACAATCCATACCAGAGGTAAACAGAATAAAAAATTATCTGAGCTCCTATATCTAAATCAAATTCTATACTCTTTGATGTATTTTCTAAATGGGTTCTAAACACCATTTTCAAACACCTAGGTAATAATAACCAATTATCAATACCGTATCAATCAACTTCAACCAGCTTATGTAGCGTTTTAGGCAGGTGGTACCGTTTATTAATGTTGCCAAAAAATGATTTATCATAGTCGCTGCACCAAAACTCCTAAACTTTAACCACCAACTGGGCAGATAAAAACTATTAACTTTTCAACTGACTAGGACCAAAACTGCCCTGTCAGTCTGCAAGCAGCTGTTCAACTCCCAAGGGAGGGAGAGGAAGTATTCCTCTCTTGCAGTAGGACCGACAGACATGTCCTGAGGGGGTATGTCATGGTTAGTCCACAAGCCCCAAGCACCACCAGATTTCATTCCAGCGGTGCTGATAACCATACCGAGAATAGTAAAGCAGACACAGGGGTTGACAATGGCGGCCCCGTAGTCTCCCACTCCCGAGGCCGTCATCAAAATTGGTCTACCGTTCAGAGTTTATTATTCTTGCCCTTCAGGGGGCTGAGATTATGAACTAAGAGGACAGAATCTACAGTAATTATCTTTACTCTGCCTCTCGGACTATTAATAAAAAAAGGGGGGGCGCGGAGATACGGATTGATTCATGAGGGTAGTTACAGCTCCTTTTGGGGGACAGCAGTTAGCAGAACCTCTTTCCCAAATATAACTGGGAAATATTGAAGGAGTCCATACTGTAGGTAAAAAAGGCAAGTACAAAGGGCCACCACCTCACAAGCATCGAGGAGCGATCCCCCGGAGGGGATGTTACCTGTGAGCCCGTGACTCGAGGAGGCGCGGTGGAGAACCTTGTCCGGTGCCTCTCCTTGTCCTTCTTCTTTCGATGGCCTTCGAGAGTGGGCGCCTGCCTTAGCTTTTAAGTTCCTTCTCCATAGAGCTCATTTTCTTTTTAAGAATATGGGCCTCCAGGGATTGCTGCCGTCTTTTTCCGGTGGCCGCGTTAAAGCTAATGCAATGCTGGCACTTCTCGACTTGATGATCCGGGCCTAGGCAGAACAGGCACAGGGAGTGGCCGTCCTTATGCGGTAGTTGGGAGCCGCAAGAATCGCACTTGTTCTTGTGCTCGGAGGGTGTGAGGGCGACATACACTGGCGTTAATACTGGCGTTATCGAAAAATCGATTTTCAGTAAAATACAACGAAGGTAGGGCTGACGGCTACCTAACATTTCGCCAGGCGCTGCATGAGCTGGACGGTGGAAAGAACTGGAAGGCGGTGTCCGGACCACCCTTTATACCGACGCCTCCTGATGCCGGTCACCTGACGTAAAGGGTCCTCGCCAGGGACTGCTAGCTAGACATTTTTCCAGGTCCTGCGACTGCCGCGCAGTCCTATATGTAATTACTTACTGCAAGAGCCCTCTCGAAGTAAGATGAACAGTTCTACTCTAGATTAATCTCACTCATCACTCGGGTGCAGTACTTTGGAATCACTGAATAAGTTATTTTAACATCTTGGAGTGTAGACTGGCCTTGTCGTTTTCTGGATTGCGACTAATTTTATCCCAGGTTTTTTCACGCAGATCAGGCATGGCCCTTCAAGTTGGAAAGTGATCCGATGCTGGTAGTGCTATTCCCTTTGCTTGCAAAACTTTAATGGCATCTTCAGGTGAATTGAAGCTTTGAGGACCATCTGCAAACATGACTGTTAGCCGGGCTGGCTATGGAGTGGTAAATCAGAGCTGTTTTGTTTTAAGAGGTGCAGGATTGGTGCGTAAACCGTTCGCTTAGCCGTGACTGCGGGGGAATAATCATTACCAAATAAATTATTTTTTCCTTCCCTCATTCTCCATGCTCTAGTAAATACAGCTGGCTTTACAGAGTAATTCAGAAATTTAAGAATGATTGAGCGTGGTCTTTGGTCAGGTTGAACGGGTTTCGGTCACAAGGTCTGTGTACACGTTCAATATCTAATTTAAATCCTAGGTCCAGCTGCAGAGACTCATGTAAAAAGATTCCACAAACGCCAAAATGTGTCTAACTTCCTTGTCCTCAGGGACCCTCCGTATCCTCAAGTTATTTCTACGGGATCTATTTTCAAGATCTTCACATTTGTCCCGGATGGTTCGCTGTTCGTTTAATAAGTGCACCACTATATGATTAAGCCAATCATTGCGTTCATCCAGCTCCAAACTATGTGCCTCAATTTCTGTGACCCTTGTAGCTACTTTACTCATTTCAGAGGTAAATTCCGAATGAAAATTTCTTACTTCAGTATGAAAGTCCAGTAATTCGCATAGAATTGTGGCATTGCTCGGTTGAGTAGCCATACTTGCTTTAGGGTCCGCCATGTCTTGATTATCTGGGGCAGTGCACAGGCTGGTGTGAGACAATCCAAATGAATCTGTTGCTTTAGAGCTGTGGGTATTCTTTTTTTTTTTTTTTTACCTCCCATTCACTGCTGTGACTCTTACCTGCTAGTCTTCTTAAATTTTACTGTTAACAAATTTGAGGAAGACGTCTGTTTATAGCCCGAGGTGGAAGCAGTAGTTCTTCAGCCCTGCATACCTGGCGGTGACGTCACCAGAAGTCGAATTCTGCCTTCTTATGGGAAATTGCCTCCTGGTACTCACCGTAGTGAGCACACAGGGCCAGTTTGTCGGTCTCCAGCCGAGTCTTCCGCCAGCAATGCTCCAACTTCTGACCCTTGATCTTCATCGCCTTGAGATTCCCATCAAACCAAGGGGATCGCAAGTCAGAAGATATGAAAATTACATACCTACAGTAATTCTTGATCTTCTCTTGTATCGTCACCATTCATTACTGCTCGGTGTAAGCCGGAAGCACGCACCCGCTACGGGAGTTTTTTTTTTTTTTGAGGGAGGAGTCTGCACCGATGGCACCATCCACGAGACCGACGCACCGCATGGTGTGCGAGGAGCGGCCGTTAGCCACCGAAGACTCCTCCTCCATCCCAGTTCTGTAAGCCAGAGAGGCGAAATAAAGGAATTAGGAGAAAAAGAGCAAGGCAAGAGAGACAAGGGATAGATGAAGGAAAGGAAACAAACTGAAAAAGGAATAAGTCGATAGAGGACAGGAAAGAGAAGAACCCTACCACAAGGGACCGCAGGACCTCACTCCTAAGGCGGTTCCGAAGGAGGAACAGATAAGGGAGAGGAAGAAAGAAGAAAGAAGAGAAGGGGATATTGGGAGAAGGAAAAAAAATTCTGCCACGAATTGTGAGATAAATTGGCTTTAAGGCTCATCAGCTCAGAACTTAAAAGCAAGGGAGCAAGGATCCCTTCCAACAAAACTGGTCTAGATGGTTCAAGTGAACCTTCTGCACAGCTTGGTACAAGAGAGGCAGATTTCCCTACACATCCTGCTATCCTATTACCCATCACTCAAGCTGAGACCTCACAGATTGCTGAGGCAAACAATCTGTTCCGGGAAGGAAAAGCCCCCAACTAGGTAGAGGGAAAAAGACCCCACTAGCACAATGACATGTGTTAGTACTATGGGGAGTGGAGGGGGAGGAAGCCCTTAAAGAGGGCAACTTCTTGGTATGGTGGACAGAGACAGAGGAAGAAACTCATTATGACTCCCTTGGGGAGGCAGGAGCCAAGAGAAACCAGACCACCAATTCAAGAAGGCAATTTTCATATCGGGCTAGAGCAGCCATTAACTAGCCCCGGACTGGCATAAACAAGATTCAGGGACACCAGTGAGGTCCGAGAACCAAAGGAAGAGGACTATCTAAAGAAACTAGCCCTGTTGGCTGATGACTGAACTAACCTGTCCTGAAGGAAAGGTGCCCGAAGGAACACCTTCAAGGAAAATCAGAAAGCGTTCCCTCAGAAGGAAAAGACAAAGCTCCATTTGGTTGCTCTTCTGAGAGAAGAACGGAAGGTCCCGATGACCAGGGGATTTAGGCCCCAGTGGCAGCGAGAGGGGGAAGGGGGAGGAGTGGGAGCAGGGCAGGGGCGACACCCAAGAAATGAGGCCCATGAAGGGAAGGTGAGTGGGATTCAGTAATGAATGGTGAAGATCAAGAATTACGGTAGGTACATAATTTTCATATCTTCCCTTGTCAGTCTTCACCATTCATTACTGCTGGGTGAGTACCAAGCCCCCTGAAAGGAGTCTAGCACAACCCTGAGGGAACAGGACCCTCAGCCTACTGTTGGTGGGAAACAGGAAGAGGAGACCCTGGCCGTACTAGACTGAAAGCCTAAGGCTGAGGAGAGCTAGGAGACGTCCCCAGAAGAAAAGAGGATGGAGGAAGCCACTGCAGAAGCCTCTGCAAAAGCCTCCTAGCCCTGCTGGAAAAAAGGCGGGTCCCTCAGAAGGCAGACGGAATCACCCTACGCCAGGCCAGGGGTGACAATCTTGACAGACAAAGCCACGCCGTCCGCTTAATGCAGACTGCTGTCCTCGTATGCCTGGAAGCCACCTCATTGGCGTCATAAGATGCCCTTGCTTGGTGCCTTGCCAGTTCCAGGCCTATGGCGGAGAGGGCAATGGTTTGTTGACATTGCTCCAAGTCAGGCATCGATTCTAGCACCTGAGCCAGCATTGACCACAAGTGCCTGTTATAGGAAGCATGGTGTGCCTGATGTGATGCAATGCACAACATCACACGAGAAGAGGAGAAAACTCCTCGCCCCCCCCCCCACCTGTCGAAATATAGGAATCCGAGTTCGGTGGTCGGTTGTGCACCAGGCGCTGATGCCCAGAAGGGGTCTCTAGGAATACCAAGCCCAAGCAAGGTTAGGGACAGAACCTAGAGACTCCAGTGGAGCACAATACCTCCTCCTGCAGTCTGCCGGGGCTGGGAAACAGTCGGCTGGAGACTGTCAGGTGTGGATAGACACTTCCTGGAAGGGAATAGGCCAGGAAGGCACCACCAGATGCTGGGCACCGAATTCAATGAGGAATTTGCACGTCTCCTGCTCGGTATTGTCCCGTCTGACAAAATAAATACGGGGATACCAAACCATCCTCTCGAGAAAGCGCTTATATTCAGTGAAATCAGTGTCAGAAGAGAAGTGAAAGGAAGATTCCTCTCCCTCCAAGGAGGGAGTCAAGGAGGATAGGGAACTCTAATGTCCAAAAGACTCCTGTGGCAGTGGGGACAGGCAAAAGACCCGTTCATGCATGTACCCAACTTATGATGGGAAGGCCACCACAATGCCTCTGAACATCTCCCAGGATAAAGGCCCCGTAGAACCCACGTGGCCTGGAAGGGGTGGCTGCGGAGGAAAGGGGGAAGGGCACCTGCTAGGAGGTGGCTGTCCTCTGCCAGGGCTCTGGAATCCAGGGACCGGTGCCCGAGCTAGAGGGATCCCTGAGATCAGACCGGGTCGCATGGCGGAACCCTGGTATTGCGAACTCCGGAACAGCCCAGACGGGGAATCTCTCCTATGACGCACCTGGAGCTGCATAAGTCCAGAAGGGCAACCCTCAGTGGCACCACCAGAGGGGACCCCAGAGCCCAAAAAGGGGAGGCGGGGCTCGGTGCTACAGCTCCTCCTTGCACTCCATGGGGTGGCAGAGGAGTGCCGCCGCCCCTCGCACTGACCCCTCAACCCCTCAGACTCCAAGAACGCCCACCTCCTTGACCCCAGCGAAGGAGTCTGCTGATCCAGAGGTCCCCCCAAGGGAAGCAGCCAAAGCCAGGGCTTCCAATCCCCCCTGGGAGGGTGCAGCAGCACCAAGGCTGGCAGCTGCTGTGGCCCCCCGGAAGGGATAATCCCCTCCCCAACCCCCAATGGACCCCAGGCCACACCCGGCCTGGGAATCCTCAGAGGCAGACTACTCCAGAGATTCAGGAATGGGGGTGCTGGGCCACCTGACAGTGTCTCACAGAGATCTCAGATTCTGAGGAACTGGGCAGCCAATCTAGGTCCACATCAGAGTCGACACCCTCCAAAGAGGAGTCGACCAGCAGGACCTCAATGCTGGCCACCCCAAGAACAGCCAGCGGGACGGAGCCACGAACGGCGCCGGCATCTCTAGCGACGTCAGTCATTCCCACGGCCCCGGGACCCAATGCAGCCCCATCCACGGCCCTGGCCAGGCCACCGGTGCCATGCATGGTGCCAGAACCAGAACTGGCACAGCTGATGGAGCTGCACAAGTCACCGGCGCCAAAGCAGCGCTACAAGACAGAGTCAAGGGCCCACCAGTGCCAGACCCAGCAACCCTGGGCTGCGACACTGGGGGAGCCTGCATCTCAGGCGAGGTGACTGCTGAGGCAGCGTCAACACGACCCCGGGAAGGTCCACGCTGCTCCTCCGATGCCATAAAAGGAGCCTCCTCCTCGGCAAGGCTTGAAGATGAGGAGGCCTCCTCTTCACCAGACCGTATAGATCTGGGAGGGGACCCGGAGGAAGGGTCTAAAGACAGGGTTTTATTTAACTCTAAAAATTGATTAGCGTTTTGCTCATAAAAGTGCTAAAACTTTGTGAAAATGCATACCTCTTACCTCACTGTGTTTAACAAACACAGCACTTCTAGAAAATATATATAAATACTTTCTGTACAGTTAGTATCATTCCAAGAAAAAAACTGCTAATCAATTATTTAAAACCCTGAAAGACCTGGCCTGGGAGGCCCGAGAGTGACGTCCTCTAAAAGTCAGCGGAGCCCTGCAGACTTTAAATTCATGGATTTTCAGAACACGGCAATCCATGGAAAAACAGGTGTCGCATCTATCCATATCATGGCTAGGTCCCAGGCACCGGAGGCAAACATCATGCCAGTCAGTCACGGAAAAATGCTGGCCACAGGAGCACCAACGCATAGGAGCACAGCCCACTTTCGATTTACGCTTGGCTCCCGAACCAGACATGATGCAAAATAAAACAAAACACAGCAAAATATCCTGGCGCCGTTAAATAATTGGAATGACCTTGCCAGCCAGTAACGGTGGCGGGATGAGGAGTCATCGAAAAGACAGCGTTGACAAGGTAGGCCTAATGGCGTACTACAAAAATGCTAACTCGCGCAGCAGGTGCAGCCTCTACGGCGGGAGAAACAGAACTGGGATGATGGAGGAGTCTATGGTGCCTAACAGCTGCCCCTCACGCACCATGCGGTGCGTTGCTCTCGTGGGCGGTGCTGTTGTCGCCCACTCCTCCCTCCAAAAAAAAAAAAAAAACTTTCGTAGCGGGTGCACGCTTCCAGCTTATACCCAGCAGTAATGAATGGTGAAGACTGACAAGGGAAGATCTGGGTCATATACAGACTGGAGCGATGACATCCAGTGCTTCTGACATCATCCTGTTATAGATGGCCACCACTTCACTGGCGCCAATTGCACATGCTGTGTCTACGCTAGATAGGTCAACTATGGCCAGTAGTCCCTCGGGGCACAAACCCCCTAAAGGGCAATAGCTGACCATCTCCATAGTGGAAGGACTTCCGGGGGGGACAAACTTGAACCTCATGGTGCAGTGATCAGACCATGAGACCTGATCAATGTTAAGACAATCAACCTCAAGACCTAGTTGGAACACCTGATTGAGCGTGTGGCCATGCTGACTGGTCACAGAAGCAACCGCTTGTGCCAGGCCCAGTGATGAAATCAACTGGAGGAAGTCATAACCAAAATGCAAGGATTAGTCGACAACCCAGGAATTGAAGTCCCTCAGGATTAAACAGCTGGTTGACTCCAACACATGGTTGACGACGAAGTTCACCACCTCCTGCAGGAACTCTCTCCCCTACCCAGGAGGCTGGTATACAAGGAGGAGAATCCTGCAACCCGAACCTGAACCCACAGGCACGGCGATGCACTCAAAGGAGTGCAAAGTAATGCACCTGGGAAACAAAAACCCAGGGGAAGAGTACACAATGGGAGGTGAGATACTGACAACAACAAAAATTGAAAGGGACCTGGGGGTAGTTATATCAGATGACCTAAAGGTGGGCAAGCAATGTGAGAAGGCAGTAAAGAGGGCTGGGGGGATACTGGGATGCATAGGGAGAGGCATCACCAGTAGAAAACAGGAAGTTTCTATCCCTCTGTACAGACGCAGTTGGTGAGACCCCATCTGGAGTACTGCATGCACTTCTGCAGACCCCATCTCCGCAAAGACATACACAGGGTGGAGGCTGTCCAGAGGAGGGCAACCAATATGGTGCAGAGTCTGCACCAGAAGACATACAAAGAGAGACTAAAGGAGTTTAATATGTATACCCTCAAGGAAAGGAGGGAGAGGGGATACATGATAGAAACTTTCAAGTATCTCAAGGGAATCAAAGTCCAAGAGGGTAGCATCTTTCAGAAAAAGATGTGCAAGAACATGGGGACACAATTTGAAGACAGAGGGGGGACGGCGCAGAGGCAACGTGAGGAAGCAATTTTTCACGGAGCGGGTTGTGGATGCATGGAACAGCCTTCCTGAGGAGGTCGTAGAGACAAAAACAGTGTGGGAATTCAAAAATGCATGGGACTGACATAAGGCAATTCTAGTGGGGGTAGGAGGAAGTAGGCTATTGGTTAACTAGGATCTGCAGCTTATCCATTAGGTAGGAAATTCGGCAGACTAGGTGGGCAAAGCGGTCCTTATCTGCCATCAAATTCTATGTTTCTGTGACCTGGTATTACCAACTGAATGCACCGTGAAGCCCAAGCTGGCTCTAAAAATGATGGCCACTCCCCCACCCCTGCAATCCGTCCTCGGGCAGTGCACAATGGAGTATCCAGTGGAGACAGCTTCCTCTAGAACCAGCCCAGCACTGTCACCCTGCCAGGTCTCTGTAATGCAAGCCAGGTCGACAGAGGAAATCAGGTCCACAACAATGGTGGTCTTGGTCCTTATCGACCTGGTATTGCAAAGCGCCAGGATGAGTCGGAGGTCCCAACTGGGGGGGGGGTCAAAGCCATGTGGGTTGGGCTACCGGGGGTGCAGTGTGGAGAACAGGCCCAAAATCTGGATGGTTAGGCTGGAAACTTCAGGCAGGTGGAAGTCAGTCGAGCCATGTGACCGCATTAGAGAGAGTCCAGGAACCTGTAAAGTAAGGGGCATAAAGAAAGTGTTAAAAAACAAAAAAAAGAACAGGGCCGTCCGCTTGTGCATTGACTACCAGACTTTATTCACGCGCACTATCACAAACCAGTATACTGTACTGCATGTGGAGGATGCTCTGGCCTGCCTCACCGGCAGCAAATGGTTTTCCATACTGCATCTGCACCGTGGGTATTACTAGATTCCCATGGCTGAAGAGGACAAAGAAAAATATGCAGTTATTTGCCCCCCCTTGGATTTTATCAGTTTGACTGTATGCCACAATGCATCTCAAGTGCACCAGCCATCTTCCAGTGGTTGATGGAAAAAGCCGTAGGAGACATGAATCTGCTACAAGTAAGAATCTATTTGGATGACATGATTGTTTTCGGACACAGCCTATGGCAACATGAAGAACGCCTGATGAAGGTTCAAGACTCAAAGAATTTGGACTCAAATTGTCAATCAATAAATGTCAGTTCTGTCATCCCTCTGTAAAATACATTGGCTACATTGTTTCAGCAGGAGTCCAAACTGACCTTCACATGGTCAAGGCACCTCACTACCTGACCTAGGCCCCATAATCTAGAAAATGCTGCAAGCTTTTCTTGGTTTCTGCGGATTCTAATGGAGATTTGTCAATGTTTTCTTCAAGGTGGTCCAACTGCTTACGAATCTAACGCAGGGGGACCCCCCCAAACCAACTACAAAAAGCAGCAGGAGAAGGAAGTACCCCAATAGATGTACTACAAAGTTAACGAACCATTCAGAGACAGATGGGATCAAGACTGTGAAAATGCATTCAGGGAAATAATTGAGAGACTTACTGAAGCTCCTGTGTTAGCATTTGCTGATCCCACTAAACATGGTTTCTTACACAAGGATGCCAGCATGGATGAGCTAGGAGTAGTCCTATATCAAGAGTACCCAGAGGGACCAAGACCAGTTGTATTCGCAAGTCAGATCCTGACACCAAGCAAAAAGAACAACCCAGTGCACCTTCACAAATCAGTTCCACAACTACCTCCGTTGGGCCAAATTTACATTAAGAACTCACAACAATCCTCTTACCCAGGTCAACGCAACTGCTAAGTTGGATGCAGCAGGTCACCGTTGGTTGTCTGCCCTTTTCAAGTATGACTTTACACTGGAGTACTGAAAGGGCATGAACAATACAGATGCTGATGCACTGTCTCGCTGACCGCACCCTCCAGAGGGGAGCTAATGGGATTGTATGACCCTTACAACTGCGAAAGCAGTATCTGCAAAATATGTGGACGCAGATAGAGAGATGCCAGTTTGTCATACCAGGCCACTGATGCTATGGGAGTCCACCATGATGCTATTCCAAACACAACATACAAGATGAAACCACGATGCAGCTAGTAAGGGCCCAGTGCTCAATATAAATGGGCGGCCAGCCCAAGCATCTACAAAAACAATCACGTAACAGCACTCACAAATAATACAGAAATACTGTGTTGAAGCAAAAGATGATTTATTCCAGCAAAAGGCTTACAATTGAATCTTACTGATTATATTATCAGAAATGTAATTGAGCAAAATAATTAAGGCCATATTAAGCTGTATTAAACACTGTACCTCTATACAAATATCTTAATAAAAAAAAGGTTTATAATTGCTCTCAATCACAAAGGTAGCTCTTTCCTTCTAGGTTGCTTGAAAGGACAGAGCAAAGAACCTTACCACAGCAAGGGAAAGAATTAAGGCTTCTTTTGACTACGCAGATTTACTGCGTGTATTTTTTTTGTACTCACAGGTATCGTTACTGTTTGTTGCTAACATTTTATTGCTTTATTTTTCTCTGATTCAAACTGTTGTTGCTGGGTATACCCTTCTGCTGCATTATTACAGGGTGTGCATACAGGTGTGTGCTAACAGATCACTGCTGTAATTTTCTGATGCAATATCTTCTGTTACTACTTTATCTTTCTCTGTAGCAAAGTGTTTCCTACAGGGTATATCATCTGTGAAATTATTACAGGTGGTGTTTTACAGTTTATTCTATCATTAGGATAAGCTTTCAGGGCTACTGCATTTGTTGATGGCTGATTGTTTCTGCTCTTACCTCCTTGTTTCTTTCGTCCGTGGTTCTTTTTCGGCAGCAGAAGGGCCCAGCCACCCACCCCAATCCCCAACCACCCCACACTACACTCCTTTTACAGGGTAGCACAGTCGTGATATTTCCTGTGGCAAAGCAGGAAGGGGCGGATCAGTGGGGTATCCACACGGTGACCTCATTTACAGGGGCACTAGTAATTTAACTTGTTCTAACAAGTTATACAAAAACAAACAAACCACGAAATCAAACTTTTGCTTTCATTTTCTTTCTTCTAATTACTCTGACCAGGTTATAAACCCATCAACTTATCTGGCACGGATATCATTAACTGCAGGTATTGTAGAACACTTTTCAGAAGGGCAGTTTTACAGGATTTAGGACACTGTCCTACATGCTGGCCACTGGAGATTTAAGGGCTCAGCTCCAGGCAGCATGGGCAGAGATTGCGCGCCTCAAATTGCATATTCAAGAGGAAATATATTATAAGAACCACTCGCCATTTCCCCAACATCGAACAGAAGCACCTTGACCGCAGGGGGTAGTTGGTCTGGGAGGTTGGCAGGTGGTTAGGAGGGGAAAATAGGTTGCCCCATCACTCAGTGCTTTCCAACATATCACCTCCACAAACCATATAAAAACTACAAACAGGAATTTGCCTCTATCTCTGAAATCAAAAAAAGAGGCAGAGGACACTGCAGCATAGGCGCTAGCACAACAAAACTCGCCCAAAACAGGAACCAAAACAAAAACAGCAAAGAGAAAATCCAAAAAACTTCTGCTCATAGGAGACTCCATGATTCGGGGGATTGATATCCATCTCCAGCCAGGGGTAATGGACAGATGTCTCCCAGGTACATCCGCATGGAGAGACACTGACCGCATTGCTAAAATTGCTCAGGAAGCAGGAGAAAACATGGACGTCCTGGTACACATAGGGACTAATGATCTCACCAGCCAGTCAGTTGTGGAGACCAAGGAATACCTGACCAGGCTGGGTGACAAACTATCATCCATTTCGTCTGGCATCTCCTTTTCTGAGATCCTGCCAGTCTGGGAGAGGGGGCAGATGGATGGAAAGTCAGAGAAGGGGAGCTAAACATGTGGCTCAAAGGCTGGTGCCAGAAAAAAAGGACACAAATTTGTAGGGAACTGGTAATTTTGGGAGCGAAAGTACTTAAAATTTGATGGACTGCATCTGACTAAGGAGTGAGTCAGTGCATTGGGGCAGAGGTTTGACATCTTTGCCGAATATTTAAACTAGCAAATGAGGAGAGGGGTGCAGTACCCTATACGTCGAACGGGAAGAACACCCCTCCCCCCTCAGCTAGTGATCAAACAGGAGTTCAGCATGTTTGTAGTTCATTTGCATCACCTGCTAAGGAAAAAGGTCCGGCTCCACACAGACGCACAGAGTAAACTCTAGACCTCACCGAACAACTAACACGCCAAAATCTGGCCAATGGAAAATCATGTACTCAAATGCTCGCAGTCTAGGAAACTTGATCCCAGACCTGCAAAAAATAATAACTGAGGCTAAAGTGGACATAGTACCAATTAGCGAGACGTCGTTTACTAGTAACCACACTTGGGAGACTTCAGTACCTGGCTATGTACTGTTCAGAAGAGACCGTGGTGCAAAAGGGGGGGTGGAGTGGCCCTGTATGTCAATGAAAATATAAAAGCTACAGAAATTCAGAATACACATAAGGAGCCAGAAGAACTGTGGGTCACCTTGGAAACAGGAAATGGGACAGTCATACGAACTGGGGTTGTCTGCAGGCCCCCAGACCAAGAAGACACAGACACATTACTGTTAGAAGATATGCAAAACATGTCAGCTAAAGGGGGGGGTTCTGATAATGGGAGACTTCAATATGCCAGATACAGACTGGTCAATACCAGCAGAACATCTGCCAGAACTAGACACATGGTGGATTCCCTGCAGGGGGGAGGGACTCAAACAACTGGTACAACAACCCACAAGACACAGGGCTATCCTAGATCTAGTACTGACTAACAGGCAAAGGATCACAGATCTCCAGGTAGAAGGTTACCTGGGGGCCAGTGACCATCACATGGTATGGTTCAATTTGGCTACTAGAACTAACTCATCGCATTCCAAGGCAAAAATATGGGACTTTAGAGGAGCTGACTTTGATAAGATGGCCAACAGAGTTAAGCTAGCCCTGGCAAAAAGAAATACAGGTAAGGGGGTACAGGCAAAGTGGGCAAGCATTAAGGATGCAATACTTCAAGCAACAACCCATTGTGTTAAAGAGAAAAGGCAGTGCAAAAGAAGGAAACCACTTTGTTCTCAAAAACAGTAGCAGAAAAGGTCAGAGCCAAAAGACTGGCCTTCAGGAAATATAAGAGAACGCAGCGGGATGAAGATAGGGAGGCATACCACACTTCCCTAAGGGAAGCAGGGAAGGCAGAAAGGTAGGCAAAGTCCCAAACCAAGGAAACACTAGCACAGACAGTAAAAGAAGGTGACATGACTTTCTATAGATATTAGTGAAAGGAGATAGTCCAGAGAGGGGTACTGCTAAGATCAAAGGAGATAATCGGGCGTGTGAGTTGGAGGACCACATAAAAACATCTATCCTAAATAGACACTTCTGCCCAGTATTTACTGAATAGAAGGTAGGGCAGGGCACACAGCTCAGCACCATGTACACAGGGGGGAGGTGTGCACTAGTTCCTTCATAAAAGAAAGGGTCCTACAAGAGCTCGATAAGCTCAGGGTGGACAAGTCAATGGGACCTGACGGCATACATCCCAGGGTACTAAAGGAGCTAATGGTGGAACTAGCAGAGTCATTATCAGAACTGTTTAGTGAGTCTCTGAGCACAGGAGAGTTCCCAGAAGACTGGAGAAGGGCTCATGTGATCCCACTCCACAAGAATGGTAGCAGGGAGGAGGCAGGGAACTACAGACCAGTCAGTCTTACCTCAGTAGTGGGCAAGATTATGGAGGCACCCCGTAAGCAAAGGATCATGAAACACCTGGAATCCATAGGAGCACAGGATCCAAGACAGCATGGGTTTACAAAAGAAAGGTCCTGTCAAACTAATCTCATAGATTTCTTTGACTAGGTAACCAGAGTGGTGGACCAAGAGGGAGCAGTTGATGTCATCTACCTTGACTTCAGCAAAGCTTTCAATACTGTTCCACACAGAATATTAATTAATAAGCTGGGTAGGCTTGGGGTCGGTCAGAAGTTGGTCAACTGGGAGGTAAACAGTTTGTCGGGCAGAAAACAGAGTGTGGTGGTAAACGGTATAGTCAGAAGAGATGCAAGTCACAAGTGGGGTACCTCAGGGATCAGTCCTGGGGCCAGTCCTCTTCAATATCTTCATCAGTTACACTGCAGATGGACTGGAGGGTAAGGTTCATCTGTTTGCAGACGACACCAAGATCTGCAACAGAGTACATGATGCAGATGAAAAAATTACTTACCTTAGTAATGTTGTTTCTTCTAATGGAGTCTTGCTGTATTCTGACATATGCAGTTAGGTCCTGCCTTTCGACTGCCCCGGAGAACAAAGAGTTAAACTTTCCATGGCCAGCATGGAATGTTCACCGCGAGCTCGGTTGAAGCCCCTGTCTGCTGCTGTTTAAACTCCAACCGTCAGATCTTCTGAGCAATACTCACTAGAAATTCTGTGTGGAAACTGTAAAACTCAAAACTAGCCAACTGGCAACTATATCTATATAAAGGTTTTTTGGTTTCAAAGCAAAGACTCAAGTCAGGAAACCCAAAAACAAAACACATCCCAAAACACAACACTCACCCAAAATAAAGGAGGGACACCCCTAGGGTGCCAACACTGCTCCTGCCCACCCACATCCCAAAAACTAGGTTCTGAGAGGGGAGGCGGGGAAGAGTCAGAATCTGACAAGACTCCATTAGAAGAAACAACATTACTAAGGTGAGTAATTTTTCTTCAAACAACATGAAGTCTTGCTGTATTCTGATATCTGAACTACAAGCAGTACTTCCATGGAGGAGGGACAGAACCTACTTTGAAACAGGCTCTAAGTACTGCTGGGCAAACCAAGCATCACTCCTTGCCTGGATATCCAGAGAGTAATGCTGGTGAATGTATGGACTGTTTTCCAGGTGGCTGCTTGACAGATTTCTAGGATAGGAATATCCCTAGCAGCAGCCAGGGAAAGCAGCTGTACCTCTAGTAGAGTGAGCCCTCAGGCCTGAGGGTGGAGTTCTACCCAGTTTCTCATAGCAGAATTGTATACAAGAAACAATCCACCAGGCAATAGATGTCTTAGTGGCAGGTTTGCCCTTACCAACCTCTCCATACGTGAGGAACAACTGGAGGGACTCAAACCTGTGACCCTTGGTGCGCTCTATGTAGTAGCTGAAGGACCTTTTAACATCTAAGCTGTGCAGCCTCCTCTCTCCAGAGGAGGAATGGTACTGGTCAGTGAAGAAAACAGGGAGAGAGAAAGACTGGTTGAGGTGGAAATCTGAAACCACTTTAGGCAAAAACTTCCTGTTAGTTCTTAGGACCACTCTATCTCTATGGAAAGAGATGAAATCAGGTTCCATTGACAGGGCTTGCAATTAACTGATATGCCTGGCAAAGGTAATGGCCACCAAAAACACAGTTTTCCAAGTCAAGTACTTAAGCTCCGCAGAGGACAAAGGCTCAAAGGGGGGTTGCATAAGCTGAGCAATCCAAACATTAAGGTCCCAAGCAGGAGCAGGGTCCCCAAAGGGGGGGACTGGTGTGCAGCAATCCCTTGAAGAACTTACAAAACACAGGATGGGCTGACAGAGGGGAAGGCTTGCCTACTGACAGGAAAGCAGAGACAGCTGCCAAATGCACTTTAAATGTAGCTGGCCTAAGGCCTAGGCCATCGAGATGGACCATAGAGTCCAGAACCGTAGGCAACCCAGCAGAATCTGGAGAAATATTCTTCTTAGAACACCAAATAGTGAACCTTTTCCATTTGGAATTGTAAGTCTTTCTGGTGGAAGGCTCTCGAGAAGCCTTAAGGATATCCAGAACCCCTTGGGAAAGATGCAGGTCAGCAAACTCTAGCTCTTCAAGAGCCATGCCTTGAGATTGAGAGACCAAAGGTTCGGGTACCAAATCCTCCCCTGAGAGGATGTCAACAGGTTGTAATTCCTGGGAAGAGACAGGGTAACGTGGACTGCTAGGGACAGCAACAGGGGGTACCAGGGCTGTCTGGCCCAATCTGGAGCAATCAGAATCACTTTGCATGGTTGTGACCTTATCTTGACTAACACTTTGAACAGGAGAGGGAAGGGGGGGAAAGCATACAGGACTTCCCTTTCCAATTCAGGATCAGAGCATCCAGGGGGACTGAGCCCAAGACTGGGGGTCTGCAACAAAAGAGAGGAAGTTGGTGATTGTCTGGGGCTGCAAAAAGATCTATCTGTGGAGTGCCCCATCTCGAGAAAATCACTTTCAAAACTAGGGGATCTAGGGTCAATTCATGATGGCCCTGGGATATTCTGCTCAGAGCATCTGCTAGGACATTGGCCTTCCCTGGGAGGTGAACTGCTATCAGAGAGGTTCGCAGGGAATAGGCCAGGGACCACAACTTAATTGCTTCTGTGCACAAGGCCATAGACAGAGTACCTCCCTGCTTGTCGATGTACCACATGGTGGTGGTGTTGTCTGTTCTGACCTGGACCACCTTGTTCTGTACAGATTTGGAAAAGGCTTGCAGTGCCAGAAACACTGCTCCGATTTCCAAGAGGTTGATGTGAAGCAGAGATTCCTGAGGTGACCACAGCCCTTGGGTGGTAAAATCCCCCAGATGGGCTCCCCAGCCCAGCAGGGAAGTATCTGTGGTGAGTATCACTGAATGAGACTGAGTGACAAAGGGAACGCCTTGTCTCAAATTGTCCTGATCCTGCCACCATTGCAAGGCCTGGATCAGGGTTCGAGTCACTGAGACTAGTTTGGTAAGGGTATTCTTTCTTTGGGACGAGAAGACTTTTAAGTGGAACTGAATGTCCCTCATCTGGAATCTTGCTCCCTGGACCACTGTTGTGGAAGCTGCCATGTGGCCCAGAAGCTGAAGGAAATGCCTTGTTGATCGAGACACCTGTAGAGTGAATGAAGAGGCCAGTTCCATAATGGTCCTTGCCCTGTCCAGGGGAAGGAAGGCTCTTGCCCTTATTGTATCCAGCTCCACCCTTATGAAGGTGAGGAGCTGTACTGGTTCGAGAACTGACTTTGGAAGGTTGAGAAGGAATCCTAAGGAAGTGAGCACTTGCTGAGTTATTTGCAAATGTGACTTGACTTGGTCTGGAGACTGACCTACTATGAGCCAGTCGTCCAAGTATGGGAAGATGGAGATCTTTTTTCTCCTTAGGAAAGCAACCACTACTGTCAGACACTTTGTGAAAACCCTTGGGGCTGATGTTAGGCCAAAGGGCATTGCTCTGAATTGATAGTGGCCTGAGGGCAACTCGAACCAGAGGTACTTTCTGTGGGAGCACCTGATGGGAATGTGAAAATAGGCATCTTTGAGGTCCAGGAGGCTAGCCAGTCCCTGGCCTTAGAGAGGAAGAATTATTCCCAGAGTCACCATTTTGAACTTTGGTTTTAGAAGGTGTTTGTTCAGATATCTTAGGTCCAGAATGGACCGCCATTCTCCTGTCTTTTTGGGAGTTAGGAAGTACCTGTAGTACAATCCTTTGCCCTTGCGTAGGGTGGGAACCCTCTCTATAGCTTTGAGAGGTAGGAGGGAAGAAACCTCTGCCTCTAAGGCAAGGGTCTCTGATGGATTTGCAGGTGGAAAGGATCTGGTTCTCATCTTGGGAAATATTTTGAAGCTGAGAACCAGTCCCTGGCTTACTACTTCCAGGACCCACTTGTCTGATGTCAGAGACTTCCAGTCCTGGACAAAGTAAGCCTGTCTGACCCCTACTGGTATTGGAGAATCGGCCCAGGCAGACCCATCAGGGTGTCTGCTTGGCAGGGGCTTTAGGCTGAGGGGTGGATGCAGGCCTGCTCATCCCCAGTCTGCCTCTCCCTCTAAAGAGCCCCCTCTGAGAATAAGAAGAGGAGGCCTGAGCTTGGTAAAAAGGCCTTTGGAAAGGCCTGCCCCTGCCTCCTGGACTGCTGCCTTTGAGGAGTAGCTTGCCTTCCTTTGGCCTGAGCACTCCTCTAAGTGGTCCTGTACTCATCCATCTTTTTCATGTAGTTCTCTGTCTGCTCCCCAAACAGAGAATTACCAAAAACAGGGAAATCCATGGCCTTAGCCTGGGTATCCTGTGATAGACTAGTACATCTGAGCCAAGCCATCCTCCGAAGAGCCACAGATGTAGCCTTGACTCTTGATGAAACATCATTGGAGTCCACAGCAGCATGAAATTGCACTTTGGATGCCTCAATCCCATCTGCAGCCACCTGCTCCAGCTCCTTGGCAAGCTGGTCAGGGGCCTGTTTAGCCAGAGCCTGCACAGTGTCCCAACTGGACTTCTGGTATCTAGCTGTGTAGGCCATATAGTTAGCCTGCCTGAGTCCCAAAGATGCTGCCATGTACTGTTTCTTTGCCATGACATCAATCCTCCTGGAGTCCTTATCTGGGGGGTGTGATGCCAAGGGATATTTGCCTTATCACAGGCAGCAGCCTGCAGTACCCCAACATGGCTGTATTGCTGGGAAAGGAACTCCGTGTCTGAGCCTGAAAGAGTATACCTCTTGTCCATTTGTCTGTCCACAGGAGGTATGGAATCAGGAGTCTTAAGAATTTTATGTGTCTGTTTCCCAAAGGATTTGTGGAGGGGAATAGACAGTCTCCTGGACTCTGGGATGTCCATCATTTCAACAAAATCAGGCTCCTCCTGATCCTCTACTGCTTCTTCCATAGGAAGCTGGAGGGTTTCAGCCACTTTTTTGTAAAACATAAAGTGAGAAGGGGACTCAGAAAGCCTAGGAGGAGAAACACCTGAAGATCTGTCTGGGCAGATGTCCGGGTCAATAGGCACATCCAGACTTTCATAATCACCATCATCCTCCTCATACTCTCCCTCCTCCTCATCTGGTTCATAACATTCTTCCAAAGTGTAATCCGGAACCGGGGGAACCGACCGAACCGAACCCCTGCCAGATGGTGCCGGTTCGGCTGGAACCGAAGAAAGCGACTGCACTATTCTTATCGTCTTGGCTATCTCATCGGCAGTCAGAGTATGAATTTCTGGGTCCGAACCGGACCATTTATCTTTTCTTTTTCCTTTTACCAGAACAGACTCCTCAGAATCGGCTCTCCTTTTGCCCGAAGAAGTATCGCCCTGGTCAGAGGGCACTCCTCCTGGTTCGGTCAGAACCGAACCGGGCTGGCCATCTGGGTCAGCGGACGTCTCGGCCTCCCTTTCCCTCAGTCTACCTAATCTCTTTTCCAGGGCAGATTTGGGAAAATTCTTACAAATCTGGCAGTCTGAATCGAGGTGGTCAAACCCCAGACAATAAACACAGGTGGTGTGGGGATCAGCCTTGGCAAAGACTTCCCCACACACACTGCAGTGCTGAAACCCAGTGGGCCCGGTTTTTTTCTTGGGTTTCTCAGACATGGCCAATCCTAACCAAAACTTACCCTTTTTTCGGCAACCCGCCAGGCAAGACTCCCCTATTTGTTCCTGACCGTGTCACGGGTCTTGGAAAAAAAAGTACAGTTACGTAAGAACTTACCGTAACAGTAGATCTTCGAGAACAGCTCTTGCAGCAGCTTACACCATTAGGACTGAAGCAATCATTCGTCAGGACCCCACGGAAATTTTCTAGCTAGCAGTCTTCAGTGGGGACTGCCTCCGACGTCAGTCCCGCCCCCGACGTCCGGCGTAGTACATAAGGAGGCGGTCCCGCCATAATCCCCAGTTCTCCCGGCGGAGACTCCCGGCCACTGGTTGACATCAGAAGAGGAGACCGAGGATCCGCCATCAGATGGCCAAGACTAGAAAGAAATTGGTTCCATCCTGAATGATGGAATTTAAGCTATAACCTACCTCCTCCAAAAAGGGGGAATGGTGGGCGGGAAGGTACCTGCTGCAAGAGCTGTTCTCGAAGATCTACTGTTATGGTAAGTTCTTACATAACTGTACTATCTTACTTCGAGATACAGCTCTTGCAGCAGGTTACACCATTAGGACTGATTCCCAAGCAATGGCGACAATTTTACGCCATCGGGAGAAGGAAGGACGGAGATTATGACCCTGTCTGAGCCTAGGACAGAAGTCCCTGGAGGACGGCTAGGCCAAAACCTGCCCTTCGCCTTGAAGCGACATCCAGGCTGTAATGCCTAATAAAGTATGCACTGAGCTCCAGGTAGCTGCAGCGCAAATAGCTGAAGTGGAAACATTCTTCAGCGCTGCAAAAGAGGTGGCCACTCCTCTAGTGGAAAGACCCTTGACCACGCCTGGCAAGGGTTTGTTCCGCTTGTCATAACAGAAAGAAATACACTGAATGAGCCAACGTGAAAGGGACTGTTTAGAAACAGGGGCTCCCTTCATCCTCTCAGCAAAGGAGACAAACAGCTGATCCGCTTTCCCGGTACTGTTTGGTTCTGGTCAGATAATATCTGAGACACCTGTGAACATCTAGGGTGTGAAGCAGTGCTTCTCCTCGATTGGAGTACTTGGGAAAGTATACTGGTAAATCGATATCCTGATTAAGGGTAAGGGCTGAAACCACCTTAGGCAGAAACTTAGGATTTGTCCTCAGGGATACCCTGTCCTGGTGAAAAATTAAATAGGGTTCTTTGCACATGAGTGCATGTAATTCGGAGATTCTTCTCGCCGAAGTAACTGCAACTAAAAACAGCGTTTTCCACGACAGAAAACGTAGCTCGCAATCCGCGGCTGGTTCAAAGGGTGGCAGCGTAAGCTGCTCCGGGACAAAAGGCAAGTCCCAAGGAGGAACAGGATCCTTGACAGGTGGCCTAAGGTGGAGGACCCCCCTTAAAAAGGCACGAGCAGTGTCCAATTGAGCCACCATACGATGGCCTATGGGGGCATGATAAACTGAGATTGCACAAAGGTGCACTTTGATCGAGGAGTAAGCTAGCCCAGATTGAAAAAGGGAAAGCAGGTACTCCAGAACCAACTTCTCAGGACAGTCTAAGGGCGAGAAACCGCACGTTTGAGCCCACAAGCAAAACCTGCACCACTTCATGGCGTATGTTGTGTGTGTTGCCGGTTTTCTAGCGGCAGAAAGTATGTCTGCCACCTCTTGCGAGACCCCGTGCCGCATCATGGCTATGTCTCTAGGAGCCAGGCATGTAGGTTCAATGAATGTAAGGCCGGGTGGACTAGTGAACCCTCCTCCTGAGACAACAGATGGGAGCTGATTGGCAAAGGAAGCGGAGGTTCCAGAGATAGCTGATGCAGTAGCGGGAACCCAGATTTGCCTGGGCCAGAAAGGTGCTACCAAGATAAGCGTCGTGTGCTCCCTGCGAAGTTTGAGAAGAACTTTCTGGATCAATGGGAAAGGAGGGACGGCATAGAGGAATCTGCCTGCCCAGGAGAGGGACAACACGTCTCGCCAGAAAACACCAGGCCCTGGATCTAGCAAGCAGAAATTGGGCAGTTTTGCGTTGGATGGGGACGCGAATAGATCTAATTCTGGAGTGCCCCATCTGTGGAACAGATCCTCTGCCACCTCCTGTAGAAGTTCCCACTCGTGGACTCTGGCCTGGGAACGACTCAGGCTGTCTGAGACGGTATTGTCCACCCCGGGGACGTGAACTGCAATAAGGTTTGTGCCGTGTCGAATTACCCATTCCCACACTCTCATGGCCTCCCTGCAAAGGGGGAAGGAGTGTGTGCCTCCTTGTTTGTTGAAGTAATACATCACCGCAGTATTGTCTGTTTGCAACAGGAGGGTACTCGGTGGAATCTCCGACTGTAAGACTTGCAGGGCATAAAGGACCGCCCTCATCTCCAATATGTTGATGTGGAGATGAGATTCCTGGGTTGTCCATGTTCCCTGAGACCTCACCCTGTTCAAGAGCGCTCCCCACCCCAGCCCTGAGGCGTCTGTGGAGAGAGTTACCGTCCGGGACGGCGCTGTGAAGGGAACCCCCACGGAGAGGGTTCCTGGATCTAGCCACCATTGCCAGTCCCGAATCATGGCCTTCGTGATTCGGACTGGTTGCTGCAGATAGTCTTGCCCTTGGTCCCACTGCGCCCTTAACATCCACTGGGTTACCCACATGTGGAGTCTTGCCATCAGGACTGTTGGAATGGCCGCAGCCATGTGTCCGAGCAAGCGAAGGACCAGTCTGGCCGGGACGGTCTTCTTCGCTGACAGATCCCTTGTGAGGGACCGAATGCATTCCGCTCTGTCCTCAGGGAGAAAGGCTTTTCCCTTGACGGTGTCCAGAACTGCCCCTATAAACTGCAGTTTCTGGGACGGTACCAGGAGAGACTTCTCATTGTTGATGAGGATGCCCAGAGACTGAAAAAGGGTCTGGGTACTCTGAATGGCCATCAGTAATGCCTCCTTGGAAAGGGCCATGAGAAGCCAATCGTCCAGGTAGGGGAACACGTAGTGGCCCTGTCTCCTCAGAGACGCTGCCACGACTGCCATGCACTTGGCAAATACCCGAGGTGCTGATGACAGCCCGAAGAGAAGCTTCCAGAACTGATAATGGCGGCCGAGAAACTTGAGGCGCAGGAACCTCCTGTGCGCTTGAGCAATAGGATGTGCAGGTAGCGTCCTGCATGTCCAGGGCCCAGAAAGCATCCTTCTTCAGCATGGGGATTAGACCGGAAGGGTCACCATCGCGAGCGCTGTGAGACCGACAGGTTGAGGTCGCTGAGGTCCAAAATTGGACGGAGGTCCCCTGTTTTCTTTGGAACCAGGAAGAAGTGCGAATAGTATCCTGCTCCTCTCTGGTTCCCTGGAACGTGCTCCAAAGCTTCCTTCTCTAGAAGCGTGAGCACTTCCTGCTGTATAAGCAGGGCATGCTGACCAGAGTAGCGGGAAAGCAGAGGAGGTCTTGTAGGGCGAGTTGTCTACAAATTCTATATAATGGTCTTTTTCGACCAACTGTAGCACCCACCTGCCAGTGGTGATCGACCGCCACCCTGGGAGGTGGTCCGCGATACGACCCCCGACCTTCATTTCCCGCTGATCCTGAGGAGGGGCGGAGGCCGGGAAGGAGTCATGCTGTGGCAGCATTGGGTCCTGCAGGTTGGGCCGACTTTATGACTCGTTGGACTCTGCCTGAGGATGTCTTAGCCTGGGCTTTTCGGGTGAAGGAGCCCCTTTGTTGCTGGCCGGAACGTGGTTGTTGCCTTTGGGTCCGGCTGTGAAAACAACTCTGGTTCCTGCGAAAGGAACTGAGTCGAGACCTGTACATAGCATGGACAGATCTAACCGCCTTCCTGGCTTCCTGCAGTTTGGTGATCACCTTGTCCGAGGCTTCACCAAACAGAACTTCGCCATGGTAAGGGGTGTCCATGATGTTCTTCTGGCCATCCAGGGTACACCCGGAGACATGGAGCCACGAGTGTCTCCAGAGACACACGCCTGAGGCTGCAGCTCTGGCCGAATAGTCTGCAGAGTCGTATGCGGCTCTAAGCACCTGGGTCCCCACGTCCGAACCCGTACGGAGGAGTTGCAGCAGCTCCTCCTTTTGGCCACCGTCTGGCAATTTTTCAACTAGGTCTTGTCCCTGTTCCCACAATGCGTTCTAGAACCGAACCATGTGGGTGAGGTAATTTAACGACTTAATGGCACAAGTCACGGCGGCGTTCGTGCACCTGCTCAGGAGGTCCAACTGTTTGGACCCCGGGTCCGGTGGCTGTGTGCTCAAGTGCTGCGGTTTCTGAGACCGGTCATGAGAGGCCGTAATTACCAGGGAGTCGGCCAGAGGATGGTTTGCAGGTACTGGTCCTCCCTTGGGGCCTTGTACAGGGTCAGCCTTCTTCGGCACTGCCGCAGTCAAATGTGGATGCTTCCACGCAGCCTTGGTGACGTCCACGAAGGTGTCCACCAAGGGTGGCACTACCACAGGCTTGGGGTCTTTTTGCCAAAGGTAGTGGGCAAAGCATAGTCTCTCGGGGTCAAGCTCTTCAGCGTCCCACCCCATGTTCTCCTGAATATGCCTCATTATCTTGGCAAACGAAGGGTCATCCGGAGGGGACCTGGGAAGGTCGCGTGGGTCCGGAGAAGGGACGCTGATTGGAGAAAGGGGATCTGGAGCATGCAGAGGTGTCAGATCTGGAGTCCTCCCCGGACGGGGTATACAGACGCCGTCTGGGTCTCTTGGGGCTGGGTGACCCTGAAGTGGATCTCGAGGGAGGCCTTCTCCTGGGGGTCGAAGCCCGTTCTGCTAACCCCCTGGGCGGTGGAGGGGGCGCAGGCATTGGAGGGGCAGCAGGCGCAGGGGGAGGTTGTGTGGTGACCATATCCTTCTTGATGGTGTCCCAACAGAAGGTGAAGAGCTCCTTCACCTCTGTCAAATTTAGGCCCGACGGGCCGGGCGTCGGGTCCCCGGGGGAGCTCGACGGGACCAGGGTCGCCCACCTGGTCTTCGGCTGGGTAGAGTCCTCCAACGATGCCTTCCGACCGACGTCGGTAGGCGGTAGTGTGGTCCTTCTTTCTGCAGTAGCCGACGCCGGTCCCCCGGCCAACGTCCTCGAGGGCGAACGCCTGACCGGCGACGGGTGACGTACGGTAGCCGGTTCCCGGGAGTGCCTATGTAGCTTGGCCGATATCGGGTGGGTCGACGTCGGGTCCGACGTCCGCTTCAGGGAGGTCGGCTCCTTAGTCTTGCACTGGGGTGGCGGCGGTTGGGAGACAGACCTGACGTCGGAGTCCGGACGATGGGTGGAAGACTTATGGCGATCCCCAGACCTAGACAAGGCCTTAGACGGAGTGGACAAAGAAACAGGTCTGGAGGTCTTGACAGGCTGCAGAGAGGAGGAGCCACTAGCCGATCTGACGAGAACCGGGGGAGGCTGAGGGCGAGCCCTCAAGGGAGAGCGGTCAGACCTGGAGCCGGAGCTGCGGGAGTCTGAGGCCCAGGAGGGGGATCTGGGTCTTTCCTTCTCCCGGTGCTTTTCGTGATGCTTATGGGACTTCCCTGACGACTCCCCCCTTGGAGGAAGGATCTCGATCCATAGCCATTAAGTTTTTCCTTGAGGAGGAAAGCTTGAAGGGCCTTCTGGCAGCGGATCCTTGTACGGCTGTTGAAGCCCTGGCAGAAGGAGCAGGCCTGGGTGTCGTGGTCTGGGCCTAGGCAGCGTACACATGCCGAGTGAGGATCCTTGAAAGAGATCTGCTTGCCGCTGGCACACTTCGACGAATGGCCCTCCAGAGAAGTTGGAGAGGACATCAGACGAAATCCAGTGAGAAAAGAACAGTTGAAGTTTCCTAGTCGTCTACGGCGCTAGAAGATGACCAAGAGGCTGATGCTGCGATGTCGACGGCGGGAAAAGAACTGGGGATTATGGCGGGACCGCCTCCTTATGTACTACGCCAGATGTCGGGGGCGGGACCGATGTCGGAGGCGTCCCCGCTGAAGACTGCTAGCTAGAAAATTTCCGAGGGGTCCTGACGCCTGACGGCTTCAGTCCTAATGGTGTAACCTGCTGCAAGAGCTGTATCTCGAAGTAAGATTGTAATAAAATCTTTTTTTTTTAAGAACCGATACGGACCAGTTACCACACACTAAGTAAATACACAAACTTTTTTACCTGAAACTGATCGGTTCAGCCGAACCAATCCACAATTCACAAGTTCCACACAGAAACTATATAGAAAACCTATCTAGTATTCACAGTACCACAGACAGAGACTTAAACCGACAGATCGGTAGCAGCAATTCGGTAGAAACCGGGCGAAAAAATACAGGTTACTCACCTGTAACAGGAGTTCTAGGAATGGTATATGTTGTTCATCCACACTCATTGGCAGTATCCTTGCCGCTTTAAATCTTGCGGAAGGTCTTCAAGCTTGCTCCTCCACCACCGGGTGGTATAACTCTCGGCTCCGCCCCATGGCGCCAGATCTGGCCGCTGGAAGCTCAGGTTGTGCGTCCGGCCGGGAGGTCGGTGGGTCGTGTGGATGAACAACATATACCATTCCTAGAACTCCTGTTACAGGTGAGTAACCTGTATTCTAGGGACATGGATATGTTGTTCATCCACACTCATTGGCAGACTCCTAGCAGTTCTCCGGGAGGAGGGAGGCAAGACGCACAATCCACATATACTTACTTGGGAAAGAGACTGAGAACTGAGGCCCCAAAACCAGCATCCCGGCGTGACTCAAGGTCGAGTGGTAGTGGGTAATGAAGGTGTTTGCTGACTTCCAGGTAGCAGCCCTGCAGATTTCCTGGATAGGGCGTCCCTGGAAGCAGCCACCGTTGCAGCAGTATAGGCGGGTAGAATGAGCTCTTATCCCTCTGGGAGGCTCCATGCCGCCAACTTATATGAAGATCTATGCGGAGGTTACCCACCTGCTTATCGTCACTTAGCTGCAGGTCTGCCAGATCGTGACTTCAGCGTGGGTGACAAACAGCTGGCGAACCTCTCCCGAATTTCAGCCGTGCGCTCCTTATAATAAGCGGCGCCTTCTAGGGTCCAGAGTATGGAGCCTATATTGACCTCCGAGGTGTGATTGGGGTAGAACACCGCAGAGTCAACACCTGGTTAAGGTGAAACTCCGACACCACCTTCGGAAGGAATTTCGGGTGGGGCGCAGGACAACCTTGTCCCTGTGGAAGACCAGGTAAGGAGACTCGATGGAAGCGCCTGGAGCTCTCCCATCCTTCTGGCTGACGTGATAGCCACCAGAAAGGCGGTCTTCACGACAGGTGAGAGAGAGCACACCTGTGCATAGGGTTCGAATGGCTTGCCCATGAGCTTTGCCAGTACCAGCAGTGATCCCACGGAGGTGGGGGTTCCTTGCCTGGAGGAAATGTGATCAAGGCCTGGTGCGCCCCAGACCACCTTCCTGCGCCATCGACTGCTTCCCGGCCCGCGCCTGCAAGCAGAGATGGCTGCCAGGTGCACCCTTAGGTCGTCGACCTAAGCCCTTGACTAGAAAGGGACCATAAATAGTCCAAGATGCTTGCCAAGGAACAGGAGGAAGGGTCCAAGCCCTTGCCCTGACACCAAATGGAAAACCTTTTCCATTTGAAGGCATAGCATTTTCTGGTGGACTCCTTACGGGACGCCTCAACTACATTGAGGACCTCGTCGGAAAGACCCAAAGCCTGGAACTCTAGCCGCTCAGGAACCAGGCCGTCAGGTGCAGGGATTGAAGGTCCGGATGGAACACCTTCCCTGATTGACTGAGAGCAGGTCGGGCGAGCTGGAAGCTCCGCTGAGTCCTGGAGCTGAGACTGAGGAGATCTGGGTACCAGAACTGGCGAGGCCAGTCTGGGGCTATCAGAATCACCTCGCCTTGTCCTCTCGCCTTGAGAGCACCTTGTGGATCAAGGGAAATGGGAAAGGCGTAAAAGAGGCCCGGGTCCATTGCCTCGAGAAGGCATCCCCTGCAGCGAGCCCTGCTGAGGCGGGCATGGAACAGACTCAGCCAGCGTTCTCCATGGAGGCAAACAGGTCCACCTGAGGTGTGCCCCAAAGGGAGACAGATGCTGTACTACACCTCCGGCAGGAGAGACCACTGCGTGGATGCAGCCCCTATCCGGCTCAGGGCATCGGCCAGGGTGTTGGAGGCTCCTGCCACGTGAATGGCTAGGAGATCCGCCTCCAGGCTGCGCCGCAGTGACCAAATGAGGAGCTTCCTTGCATAGAAGCATGGAGCGCGTCCCGCCCTGGCGGTTTAGATAGTACATGGTCGTGGTATTGTCCGTCTGGACTCGGACCACTTGACCCCGGAGGAGGCGGGCGGTGAGAGCTAGGCGGACCGCTCGGGCTCCAGCAGGTTGATGTGGCATCGGGACTCCTCGGGGACCAGAGGCCATGAGCCCAGTGTTCCCCAGATGGGCACCCCAACCCATCAGAGAGGCATCGGTCGACAGAGAGACCGTCGGCTCGGGCGGACGAAACGGGATGCCCTCCTGCAAATGATCTGGAGCGGTCCACCACTGGAGAGCATTCACATCCCTGTGTCACCGACATAAGCTGGTCAAGGGATCGCGAGCGTTGTGACCACTGGCTGGCCAGTCCCACTGAAGGGGACGCGATGTTCCAGCAGGCCAACGGACCACGCTGGCACAGGCGCCATGAGACCCAGGGCGCAGAGAAGTCCCGGGCAGGGCGCAATTGCCCAACCAGAAATGATCGGGCAAAGGAGGAAAGAACCTCGGCCCTGTCCGCCGGGAGGCCGCTCTGGCTCGAAGAGAGTCGAGCTGCGCCCCGATGAATAAAATCACCTGCTTCGGCTCGAGTTCCGACTTGGCCTCGTTGATAAGGAGGCCCAGTTGAGAGCAGACCTGGAGGGCCAGATCTCTGGACCACTCCGCCTCCTTCCTGGAGGGAGCTGCTATCAGCCAGTCGTCCAGGTAAGGGTACACCCGGACCCCTCGGGCGCCATGAGAGATGCTGTCACCACTGCCATGCATTTGGTGAAGACCCTGGGAGCTGGAGACAAGCGAAGGGCATGGCTTGGAACTCGAAGAGATCCCTTCGCTCGGAGGCGAAGGAATCTCTGGTGGGAGCAGACGGATAGGGACGTGGCACGTCCTGCAAGGTCAGAGAGCAGAACCACGCAGCGTTCAAGGATGGTATTATCTGAGCCAGAGTGACCATCCTGAAGGTTGAGACCTAGGAACTTGTTTAGGTCGCGGTGAGTTTAGAATGGGGCGCCAGCCCCCGTCTGCTTCGGAACAGGAAGTACCTGGACACAAACCCTGGGTCTGAAGGAGGGTCCACCACCTCTCTTACCACCTCCTTCTGGAGGAGGAGGTGATGTCGGCTAAAGCGGAGCCGCCAGTGAAACTGGGGATCCCGAAGCCCCGAGGCGGCGGCTCCTGAAGGGTGGTGCCTGCTCGAATTCCAGAGGCAGGCCTCTTCCCACCACCAAGACCCACCTGTCCGTGGTAACAGCGGACCAGGCGGAGGAAGTGCGGGCCGTCCCCAGGGGGACCCAGGGAGTAGAGTGACGGGGATGGGGCGACACCCCTCAGCCCGTCACTGGGCAGGCTTGGAGGAGGGACCGGCCGAGGACCTCCTGGGCCCTTCCTCCCTGCCTCCTGTTGAGGAAGCCGGCGGCTTGGGTTTGGGATGCCAGCCGGCCTGCTGGCCCTGACGTTGCTGGGCAGGCGGCGAGGACACAGAAGGACAAGGGCTTAGGCTGTGGTTTGCGGCCTTTGTCCTTCTGAGCGGAAGGACCGAGTCAAGGTGGCATTGGACTTCTCGATCCTCTGCAGGTGACCTTCCACCCCAGGGCCGAAGGGTCAGTCCCAAAAGGAACATCCGCCAACTTGTGCTGGGTATCCGAAGTAAAGGTGGATATCCTCAGCCAAGCCATGACATAGCCACTGCGGCCGCCACCGATCTGGCACATGAGTCCCCTACATCCAAAGCAGTCTGGAGCTGCTGTTTGGCCACTGCCCTGCCCTGGTCCCGCACCTGCTTAACCGTAGTCTGCAGATCGGCAGGAAGATGAGGATGACCTCATCCAGGGAGCCCAACAGGGCATGAGAAAAAAATGCCCATGAGGGCGGCCGAGACTGGCCTGGCGAGAGCGAGAGAGGGCATGGCGACTTTTAGCCCGACATGGTCAATTTCTTGGACTCCTTGTCAGGAGGTTTGTCCACATCCTGGCGTTGCCAGGCCGCGGACGCTGTCGGTAACTCAACCCCTCAGCAGAGGGGTGTTCCAGCAGGACAGGAACCGGTGGGACCGCATACTTCCTGGCCATCCTGGCCAAGGCGCAGGGCAGGAAGCAGGGCGCCAAAGTTTCCAGTGCCGGACCCACTATGGCCTCGGCCACCGGAAAGGCCTCCTTCGGAGAATCCCTCGGTCCAGAATCTCAGTGAGGATACCTGGCCCGTTTGAAGCAGGTTCGAGGCTCCATCGGTGAGCTCCGAGATGAGCGAGCAGTCCTAGGAAAGACTGACAGGCTATAGTCCATTGACTGACCTCCTGAAGACTCAAGTCCAGTCGCTTGGAGAAGAAGGAGAATCATCTTCGGACTCGGAAGAGTCCTCGAGAACTCCTCTGGCCTGAGCCACCCCTTCACCTGCCGAGGTCGGTCGGGGTGAGGGTAACTGACAACCGATGGGGTAAACCCTTGATGGGCGAGAATCCTTGGTGGGAGCCCCAGTTATGGTGGCTGTGGGCGGAGGTTCCACGAATCGGTGGAGCAACTGGTTTGGCCGAACAACCGGCCTGGGTATAGGCTCCTCGGACAAGTCGGGGGTTGTCGGTAGGCGTTCGGTGACAACCACTTAATGGCGGGAAGGCGCGGGTCGGCTTATTCCGGCCAGGAGGAGCTGTTGCAACTTATGGGTCCTCGTGCCGTCGGCGTAATTTCGCGGAAACCTCCCTCATCGAGGAGGAGGGGCAGACGGCGGCGGCGCCGCTTCTGTGATGCCGAGACCCGGGGAACCGCCTATAGCGGGTGGGGCGGCTGGACCTTGAGGTCGAACCCGAGACCACGAGTCCCGGAATTTCGGGTCGGTGCGGGGAGGTGTCGGCGGAACGGCACTCCTTCGGCTCGGAAGGTCCATCCGAGGGCTCGGAACCGGAGGCACAGGCAAGCCACGGGATCCTCAACTCCTCCCGGGAACAGGGAGAGGAATCTCGGCTGCTAAAGGCGACAGCCGTCCAATGGGTGAGAAAATCTCGACTTCATCAGTGGGAGTCTCGGTCAACTGACCTGGCCAGGGGGACACCGTGAGAACCAGTGGCGAGCGAGCCGATCGACGAAGCCGGACAGAATGACGGCCAGGGAAAGGACCTTTCCCGCTCCCAAAGCGTCGACGGAGGGACTTACCCTGTCCCTCTTTTGGACCGAAAAAAGGTCCAGCAGGCATGAGCCCTTCTCCTTTAGTGGAGAGGACAGACAAAGCTCCTTAAAAAGAAGCCGTGTAGGAAGAACAGAGAGAGCGGATAAATGCATGGCAGGAAAGATCTGACAGCGCGCCTCCTCTTGAGGGCGATCATCCGCTCGAGCTGATCCGCCCGAGCCCGCCGCGAGACACCGCCAACCGGGCCTCCTTGGACTTCACGGGGAGGAAGCGCTTCTCGGGCGGCCCAGTTGCAATCGGAGCATACGGTCTTCGAGGGGCGTAGGCCGAGAAAGATGAGCACAGGTCGAAGCCTGCGGGTGGTGCTCAAGGCCTAGGCAGTAGACACTACGTGGAGTGTGGATCCGTCGAGACATCTTCTGCCCGCATGGGCATCTCAGAAATCCGGAGTCGATTTGTCCGCCATGGCAGCGAGGGATCGAAGACTGAAGTCTTTTGCAAATTTTTTATTTTAAATCCATAAGCGGAGAAATAGGAACCAGTCGCTAAGCGCGGAAAGCGTTGAGAGGGAACCTGAGCTTCCAAGCGGTAAGGAAGATCTGGCGTCATAGGTGAGCCGAGGTTATACCACCGGTGGGTGGGAGGAACAAGCTTGAAGACCTTCGGCAAGATTTAAGCGGCAAGGATACTGCCAATGAGTGTGGATGAACAACATATCCATGTCCCTAGAAACTACACTTTAACCGACTTTTTTGAACCGAGCAAAGGAGAAATCTCCAGAGCGACTGTTCAGTGAGGCATAGTAAAGAATCTGACGGTTGGAGTTTAAACAGCAGCAGACAGGGGCTTCAACCGAGCTCGCGGTGAACATTCCATGCTGGCCATGGAAAGTTTAACTCTTTGTTCTCTGGGGCAGTTGAAAGGCAGGACCTAACTGCATATGTCAGAATACAGCAAGACTTCATGTTGTTGGAAATGAAAATTACATACCTGCTGTAATTCTTGATCTTCTTGGATGAAGTCTCCACCACTCATTCACACTGATGAGGAGTATGACGGAGGCGCTAGGACCCAGTGGGAGCAAACTTTTTCAGGAGGGCCGGCACCATGATGGAGCTGCGAAGAATCGACACCGTGACCCAGGCGCATGTAGTATAGACTATCTCGGTGTCGACCCTCCAACTGCCTCAGTATCTTTTTTTCTGAGAAGGTGCAGCGTAATTAACCTAGAGAGGACTAACCTAAAAACCAGACATAAGATAGTCCGAATGACCCATGTAAGAAGGGTCAAGCCCTTGAGGCCGATGCACTGCGCGGTGCTCGCGGGTGACTGTTAGGTGTCGTCGACACCGCCCTCCCACCAGTTCTGAGTCACCATAGAGTAAGAAAGGTTGGGAGGGAGGGACAAGGGGCAGATAAAGGAAAAGATATACAACGAAAAGGAGAAATAAACAACTGAGAGGATAGAATAAAGCTGGAAAGACTAAGGGGATTGGGAGGGGCCCGAATCTCTGGAAGTAGAAGAGGAGGGAGGGAGAAGTAAAGAATTTGAGAAGTAAGGATGTGAGAGGGAGAGGAAGAGATGCATAATCTGGAACCTTGGCCTGTCTCCAGATTGCATAGGGACTGCGAGGGAGTAGCCAGAAGGCTAAACTGCCAGAATTCAAGGCACAGAATCACTGGCAACTCCAACAAAAGCAGAATCAGTTATTGGATACAGGGAATACCCCCCCCCCCGTCAAATCACGTTTTGGTATAAAAAAATACTAGTTTCTTAAATTAATTGGGGGTTGTATCCAAAGGACAAAGAAATCAAGAAACAGCTGATAGGGAGGGAGAGAGAGAACAGAAGAGAGGGCAACCACCAACCCCCACCCCACAGGGGCGGAGCTGAGGGACTAAGGAAGGAGTGCCCCCTATCCTGACCACTCTCCCCCTAGAAGAAAAACATCCCCTATGTGCCTAAGGTCACCCCACTCCTGACCAACAGAAAGGAGGGGGGTGGAGGAGAGGGCACAGAGAGGGAGGGGGACCCAGAGACTGAGGCCCCAGGGGGATGGACGGATGGATTGTGATGAATAGTGAAGATACACAGAAAGATCAGAATTACGGTAGGTACGTTAATTTCATATCTTATCTGTGTCAATCTTCACCATTCATCACCTTTGGGTGAGTACCGAGCCCCCCAAAGGGGGCCTAACCCTAAAGGACTAAGTTCCTTAGCTCTCAGTGGGTGGCGCACCAACAGAGAGACCTTCACGGGTCTGGAGAGGCTCGAGAGTGGGGAGAGTGAGATGGGGACTCCTCGGAAGGAGTAGGAGTTGCCCCAACAGACGCCAACTCACCCTACGGGAGAAAAGATGGGTTCTCTGGTAAGGGGAGGAAATCACCCTATGCTGGGCCAAGGGTGATAACCAGGAAAGATGCAGCCATGCTGTCCGCCTAGTGCAGATTGCTGTCCCTTAGACCCTGGAAGCTACCTCGTTGGTGTTGTAAGATGCCCTCGCTTGGTGCCTTGCTAGCTCCAGGCCACGAGCAGAGAGTGCAATGGCTTGTCTGGTTACCTCCGTATCAGGCAATGAGACTAGGAGTTGACTTAACCTGGACCACAGGAACCTATCATATGTAGCATAGTGGGCCTGATGTGCTCAAATAGAAAGAAGCAACCGTGCCAAATAGAAAGCCCTCGTGCCCCAGAAGTCAAAATCCACAGAAACTTCATCTGGGGGCTGGTCACGGTGAGGGGTGCGAAGCCCATCAGGAGTGTCTAGCTGCATCAATCCTGACTGAGGATGAGGCATAGAACCTGGAGACGCTGCGGGGGGGCACAATACCTCTGGCAGAGATCCCTAGGGGCTGGGACTCCAGAGAAGGGTCTCTGCCAGAAACGTAACGATGCCTCCCGAAAGGGAGCAGGCCAGGAGGGCACCACAAGGGTGTCCACACTGAAATCGCCTAAAAAGGCGTACGTCAAGTGCTCCGGATTGTGCTGCGTGGGTGGGGTGATATGCAGGTCCTCCGACATCCTCACGAGGAATCGCTGATACTCTGTGAGATCAGCGGCTGGGGAGATGTGGACAGACGGTTCCTCTCCTGCTGAAGAGGGGGATGAAGAATCGGAGGACCTTGAAAGTTCAGAAGCTGGCTGCTCAGGGGGAGGCTGAAAAACCTGCCTGTCCATGGCCCTAACATAAGAGGGAAATTGAGCAGCCACAGTTCTGAACTGCTCCCAGGAGAGAGGGCCGCTCGGACCAAGAATACCTGGGAAAGCAGGAGAAGGTGGCAGAGGAGATGGGACAGAGCCAACAACAGGAGTCGGTTGTCCTCTGCCTGGGCCAGAGAGTGCACCTGGAGCTGAAAGGGAAGAGGAAGCTCCAGAAAACTCAACAGCCGACAGCTGGTCAACCATATTGGAACTGCCTAGGCTGCGCCCTGAAGAATCCCCCCCTGTGAGGTGACCAGGACCGTGAAAGTCCAAAAGGATGGTCCCCTACCTCCAAAGAACAGGGCCCTCTTGAGGAAACCAAAAAGGAAGGGTGGAGTTCAGCATGACTACTCCCAGAAAAGGGTCGCCATGTCGAACCCCTGCCCCTCGACCCCTCTGAACCAGAAAGAGCCCTTCTCCTCAAAAAAGCCAGCCTAGGCAGCTGGCAGCCCTGGCCAGTCCCCGAAGGAACTATCCAGGCAGCAGCACTCCTCTGCTCCTGTGGGTGCTCTAATCGGCCCCAAAGTTGGGCGATCCAGACACACCACCTGAAGGGGTACCACCACTGAAGGGTCAGAAAACCCCCTGAGGTCAGGCTACAGAGCAATGGTGGCCTGCACCACTACCTGCTGGTCAGCACCCCTGACCCTGGACCCGGAAGTCACTGTCCGCTCCTCAGAGGGGGGCTGGCTCCGGTCTGTCGAGGACACTACCAAGGTGTCCACGTGAGCAGCCAACTCCAAAGAGTCAGACTGCCTATCTGACTCAAGAGTCAGATTCCGCCTCCGAGGAGCTGGAGACCGCAGTCCTGTGCCAGACAGTACGTGGACACCTGCTGCCATCGTGAATGGGGCACCAGATCGAAGGACTGCATCAGAGTCTGCGCCAAAGCCCTCAACCGCACTGCGAATGGTGTGGGAAGAAGGCACAGTGCCGAGGATGGCAGCAGTATTGGGGCCAGAGCCTGTCATGGTGCCCTCCCGACCCACGGCGTCACAAGTGGCACCAAGGCCAAAGCCAGCGCCGACGATGGCCCTAACTGTGCTCTCGGAGCCACGAATGGTGCAGAGATCAGAAAGCCCCACGGTGCTGTGTCCTCGCTTGGCGTCACAAGTGGCACCAGAGCTGGACACAGCACCATGATCAACCACAGCACTGCAAATGGCACCGAGGCGAGAAACAGTGAAGGACAGTGCCATAGAGCCTCTCATGGCACCGACAACACCATCGGCGCCACAAACGGCTCCAACAGCACAGACTGCGCTGAGCAACAGACCGACAGCACCATCAGGGCCCACAGCACTGAGGCCCAAGACAGCGCGGACAGACGGCGTTGAGCATGGCGCTGACCCAGGCTTCTCAGCCTGAGGAGACGGCACCAGGGAGCCTTCACTGCGCGACATTGCCAAAATGGGTTTTCTCGCCTCACTTCAGGGGGACAGACTGGGCCTCCTGCACTGTGGAAGGGCTTCTGCAATGGCGTAGGCTACTAGCAGCAGAAACCCCTCTTCCACGATCCATATAGAACCAGGAGGGACCTGGAGGAAGGCCGAGAGACCTTGGCTTGGCCTGACAAGTGCGCGCCCGGCACCCGAAAGCCGGCGGAGCTCATCCAACTTTCCACGCACGTTGTTCGATGAAACGACGGTCCATGGAAAAGCAGGCGTCGCATGAATCCATGTTGTGTAGCGGGCCAAGACACGCGAGGCAACGGTCATGCTGGTCAGTGACAGAGTACTTACAGCCGCACGGGCACCGAAGCATAGGGGGCTGTCCCGTCTTTGAAGTTTTCTTGCCCCCCGACCGAGACATGACCTACGGAAAAAACAACCAAAACAAGACTCAATGTCGCTAAATAAAAGAAAAGGAACAGTCTTACCAGGCAATATCAAGTGGAGGCGGACAATGGAACCGGCAGGAAATTTGAATACTATGGAGTTGACGGACTCTGTGTCAAGCGATAACCAAGCCAAAGGCTTCGAAACTGACAACAGGCCTCTTGCGCAGCAGAGCTTCCACAAAGTGCGACTTCTATGGCAGAAGACGAAGAACTGGTGGGAGGGCGGGGTCGACGACACCTAGAGGCCAACCCACAAGCACCATGCAGTACGTCTGCCTCGAGGGCAGTGCCGATGGTGCATCGACTCTGCCCAATGAAAAAAAAAAAAGAGCACTCCCGTGGGGTCGTGACCTCCGGCCACTATACCCAAAGGTGATGAATGGTGTCGATTGACACAGGTAAGATCAGAGAAGTGAGCTCGGGGGATGGTGGGTGGACGTGTGAATGAGTGGTGCAGACTTTGTCCAAGAAGATCAAGAATTACGGTAGGTACGTAATTTCCATATCTTCCTGAACATAAAGTCTCCACCACTCATTGACACTGATGGGAGAGTACTGAGCTAACACGCCCCCCCCCCCCCCGAGACGGGCAGAAGGAAAGAAAGGAGCTCACTTTCACAGGACGGAAGTCCATCAAGAATTGTCCTGCCTAATCACTGATGTCGTCTGGCATGGACATCCAAGACACAGTGCTTAACAAACGTATGCACAGAGCTCCAGGTAGCCACACTGCAAATATCTGCAATGGAGACATTACGGATTTCCGCCAGAGATGCCGAAACTGCTCTGGTAGAGTGGGTGTACACTCTGCCATCCAGCTTGACCTGCGCCATAGAATAGCAGTGGTGAAGGCATGCCACCAGCCACACTGAAATGCACCTGATAGCAACAGGTTGACCAAGCCGGGTCATGCTGAAGGAAACAAACAGTTGTTGAGCCTTGCTAATTTTCTTTGTTCCATCAAGACAGAACAGCAAGGCTCTTTTTACGTCCAGGGAATGAACGGTATGCTCCCCTTCATTCTGGAAGTTTGCAAAGTAGGTAGGAAGGACTAAAGGGTGATTCAGATGGAATTCTGAGACAAACTTGGGCAGGAACTTAGGATGAGTCCTAAGAACTACTTTGTCCTTGTGAAATACAGTATACGGAGGATCTGTGAGCAAGGCGTGTATTTCAGAAACCCTACAAGCAGAAGTAATGGCCACCAGGAAGACTGTTTTCCAGGTGAGGAATTTCAACTCGCAAGTAGCTAGAGGCTCGAAAGGTTTACAAGTGAGCATGTGTAGCACAAGGTTAATGTCCCTGGCTGCAACTGGACGTCTAATAGGAGGTCTAGTATGCAGAATCCCTTTAAGAAACCTCTTAACTATGGGCAGCTGACCCAGCGACATGGAGAGTACCGGCTCATGATATGTCGAAATGGCACAAAAATGAACTCTGACTGTGGAGTATTGCAGACCTGTGTTTGAGAGGTCTAAGAGATACTCCAAGACTATTCGGTGGGCAAGAAAAAGGATTCCAAGAGGATTTTGCACACCAGATAGAGAAATACTTCCATTTAACTGTGGAGGTTTTTCTGTTGGCCGGCTTGCGTGCAGTCAAAAGAATGTTTGAAACTCTACTAGAAACATTAAACCTATTCACCTCTATCTCCTCAGGAGCCAAGCATGAAGGTGAAGCGACCTCCGGTTGGGATGGACCACAGGACCCTGGGTCAGAAGGTTCATCTGAAGGGGAAGTGGTTTCGAAGAGGTTTCCAAGTCTGTTGATTAGAGGAAATCCAATCTGACGAGGCCAGAATGGGAGAATGAGAATCATTCTGACCCCCTGTCTCCAGTTGGAGCAGTACCCTCTGAATTAGGGGAAGAGGAGGAAATGTGTTTAGAAAGCATTTTGTCTACTGCAGCCTGAATGCATCCTGACAAAAAATACCAGATCCTGGATTTCTGGAGCAGAAGAGAGGCAGTTTTGCGTTGAGGGGGGATGCAAAAAGGTCCAGGTCTGGAGTGCCCCACTCTTTGAAGAGTGACTGAACGACGGTTAAGTTGAGAGACCACTCGTGAGGATCTGTCTCCGTTCTGCTGAGATGGTCTGCCAGCTCGTTTTGTACTCCTGGCAGGTAAACCGCCTGAATCAGAGCCTTGTGCTCCAGGCACCACTCCCACTCTCTCATTGCTTCCTTGAATAAAGGGTAAGAGCGAGAACCGCCCTGTTTGTTGATGTAGAACATCACTGCCTTGTTGTCCATTTGAAGGAGAATGTTCTTGTGACAGAGTATGTCCTTCAAGGCTTGGACTGCATAGAGGATGGCTCTCATTTCCAGGACATTTATGTGAAGCTGGGACTTGTCCTGAGTCCACGCACCCTGGGTGTGGAGATCCCGGCAGTGAGCTCCCCAACCCTTCAGGGACGCATCCGTGGTAATGCAGATCTGATGATCCAGAGGGGCAAAGGGATCCCTCTAGAAGGTTGTCCTCCTGAGATGACCAGGTGAGTGACCTCTTCAGAGGTTCCGTCACACTGATGAGAAAGGACTGAGGGTGAGTGGTTGGGGACCACTGAGAATCCACTGAGAAGTTCTCATGGGAAGACGAGCCACAGGTACAGTGAACACTGAGGATGCCATGTGGCCCAGCATCTGTTGCATCGAGAGAGCTCAAACCGAACTGTGTTATCTGATGAATTGGGCCATCTGTAAGATATCGCTCCTTCTGTCCTCCGGAAGAAAAGCTTTCACACAGGAAGTGTCCAGAAGGGTTCCCATTAAGAGGAGCTTCTGGAAGGGATGCAACTGTGACTTCTTAAGGTTCAGTAGGACTCCCATGGACGTGAGGAAGTCTGAAGCCATGGCCACGGCCTCCAGAGTCTCCTGCCTGGAGGGGCTTGCTAGAAGCCAGTTGTCCAGATACAGGAATACTTGGATTCTGATTTTCCTTAGCTGCACCGTGAGAACTGCACAACATTTTGTAAAAACTTGAGGTGCTGAGGATAGCCCAAAGGGCAGGACTCTGAACTGATAGTGTTGACCCAACACCGCGAACTTTAGGTATTTGTGGTGATTTGGGTGTACGAGAATGTACTGGTAGGCATCCTGCATGTCCAGGAAGGCTAGCCAATCATATTGATTAATCAAGGGCAGCAGGGTACCAAGTGATATCATCTTGAACTTTTCCTTGTGCAGGAATTTGTTTAACTTTCTGAGGTCCAGAAAAGGGCGCATGCCGCTGGTTTTCTTTGGGACTAGAAAGTAATGGGAGTAAAAACCTGTGTTTTGTTGATCCAGTGGAACTACTTCTACTACCCTGTTTTTCAGAAAGCCTTGTACCTTGGAAGCAAGAAGGTCTGACTGTGCTGCAGACAGCCTGGGCTGTCGCTTGGGAGGATGATCCGGAGGGGTTTCTGACAGATTGAGAGAGTACGCCTCACGGATTATCCTGAGGATCCATTTGTCTGATGTTAAAGATTTCCACTGGTTGTAGAACTCAGTCAAATTTCCTCCCACTGTCAAGGAAGAGTCCCCCTCGGGTAGCTGAGGTGGGACTTTGGCCAGAAACTTGGAAGGTGGCACTGGACGCTTTTGGGCCTTGTGCCTTTTCTTTTGCGGCTGAGGGGTCTGGTTTCTGTTAAAACCTCCTCTGCATTTGTCACGAAAGGACTGACGGTTGTGAAACTGATGATTGTTCCCACCTTCTCGAGAGGAAGCGCGCGGAGGTCTGGCTGTTAATGGCAAACCTACTCTACTGTGTGGCCTCTAGTGCTTGTTCCAACTGAGGCCCAAACAGATACATACCGTTGAAAGGTAAGGCCATGACTTTCTGTTGGACGTCATTCGTGAAGCCTGAAGTACGTAGCAAAGAGTGGCGATGGGTACAAATGCCAGCTGCCACCCAGGAAGCAGTAACGAAAGTGTCCATTGCAGCTTTAATTTGTTGGTGAATGGACTTCATACCTCTAGTTATGGTCTGTAGTAGGTCTGAGTTAACCTCAGGCTTGGGCAGAGCTTCTACCATTGCTCTGAGTGAATGCCAAAGAACATACTCGTACTGTGAAAAATAGCCTTGGCAGCTGACAATGCGCATGCCCAGGGTTGAGGCAGCAAAGACTCTCTTACCAAAGGTGTCTATCTTGTGAGATTCCTTGTTTATAGGATGGGCTATAGATTCCTGAGGGAGGACAGCCTTATCATTCTCTGCCACGGCCACAATGGCATCAGCAAAGGCTTGTGAGGCCAATATGGGGCGATCCTTGGGAAGGGCATATTTCCTGTCTATGGACTTGGCCACAGAAGGAATAAGCACCGGACTCTTCCACACCACCCGAGAAAGAGTCTCGAAAGAGGGATGTACCGGAGGGGTTAAATCCATAGGTATTTCCGGAACATGTAGATATTGGAGACGCAGAAGCTTCCCAGGATCTATTTCCGTGGACTGGAGAGAAAGAGTAGAATTTAAATTTTTGAGCACAGACATAAAGGAAAGGTCTTCAACAATAGGCTCTCCAGGAGGATTGATCCCTGCCCCCAGGGCAGAATTGGCATCAATATCATCACCCAGCCGAAGATCCGGATTGGGCTCAAAATCATCTCCTGACAGTCCAGGGGGGACTGTATAGACAGGAATGGGATGAAAACCAGGAGAAAGAATAGAAGGAGAAAGAATCAGAGTCAAAAACCTCTGAAAACTAGACAGCGCCTTACACATCCCTGGCACCGCCGAACAGAATGGCACCGAGAACAGAGAGGACACTGACATAGAAAACTGCGTCACGCATGGTGCCGACAGGGATCGCGACACCACCCCTGCACCGACAGGTAGCGCGGCACCGATGTCAGCCCCAGTGCCAACACAGTAAGTGGCACCGCAGACTGTGCTGACACCATCCGCGGCTCTGCAAAGGACCTCGCCGCCGGAGAAGCCAGCACCGTAGTCAATGGCACCGTCGCAGAAGTCTGAGAACTGCGATTTGAAGTTAAAGGATGAAAAATGAAAATTACGTACCTACCGTAATTCTTGATCTTCTCTTGTATCTTCACCATTCATTACTTCTTGGGTGTAAGCTGGGCGGCACCTGCAGAAACTTTTTTTTTTTTTTTTTTTATAAAGCTAGCTCTACTTGATTGCCACCCTCGAAACCCGATGCCTTCGTCATCATGGGCGGCCGTTAGTAGTTACCGACTCCTCCTCCATCTCAGTTCTGTGAGGCGGAGAGGCAAAAATTATATTGTGGAAAAAGAAAGCGAGAGCAAGATAACCATGGGATAGCAAAGGAAGGAAAATAAACTGAAAAGGAATAAGCCGATGGAGAATAGACAGAGGAGAGAGAATTCCTGCCCTAAAGGATCATGAGGCCTCCTTACAGGCGACTCTAGGAGGAACAGATAGAGAGAAAAGGAAGGAGAAAGAAAAGAAGAAGACAAGAACAAGAAAATGGGATGTTGAGGAGACAATAATGCCCAACAAGCATTGTTAGTTGAGAGGCTCAAGGCTCGACTTAACAAGGAGCAAGAATCCCGTTGGTAGTGCTGAAGAAGGTTCACGAATCTAGAACAGACTAAGGAGGGCATAGTCTTTGACCTCAACATGCAATGGTCCTTTATCCTAGTTGAGGGCTCCTGGCCTGATTGAGCAGACCTTTGTTCGGAGCGCCCAGCTAGGAAAGGGTTGATTCCCAGGCAGCATGTAAGAGCTGCTCAAAGGGTATAGAAGAAACTTAGCCTTGTAAAGGCGGTTTGTAAGAAATATAGCGAACTCAATGGGACTTGCTATGTCAAGGCAGGTAGAGACTTGAAACTGGCAAGATCTGCCCGTAGTTGGCACTGCTTTCCTGCTGCACTGCTCGCAGAAGGACCCTTGAAAAAAAGGGGGTCAAGACAGAGCATGACTCACAGGCTTATGAGGAAAAACATGACCTGAGAAGCAAGGGATTGCCTTCAAAGCAGTCGGAGAGATTCCTCAGCTTTAAGAGAGAAATTGTATAACCGTACCCGTTCCTCTTACTCTGTAAAAGGGTTGGTTTCCAGGGCTTAGTAATTGATTAGCAGAAGATTCCGGGACCAAACACTGCACAGACAGAGTCAGGCAAGTCCCTAGGAGTGCCTCGCCTGAAAACATGGCGGTGAGATAGTCGTGCAGCTCCCTCACGACCCAGCACTCCTGCAATAAATGCCAACGAATCTTAGAGTAAATAATTTCCTGGAAACCATTAAGAAATGGCCGGACAGAGATTTTTTTTTTAATTTTTTTGCATAAGGGCCAATAAGAGGAGGAGACGAGGCGGGAGGGGATACCAGAAGGAGGCCACTGAGGGGAAGGAGGAGGGATCAGTAATGAATGGTGAAAGATACAAGAGAAGATCAAAATTACGGTAGTACGTAATTTCATATCTTCCCTTGTCAATCTTCACCATTCATTACTTCTTAGGTGAGTATAACCCTCTTTCCCAGAAGGAAGGTGTAAAACCCTGAGGGAACAAGACCCCAGCCTCCTGTTGGTGAGAAACAGAAGAAGACCTGGCTAGTTCAGAGAAAAGCCTAAGTGGGAGAGAGCTAGGAGGTGCCTCCGAGGACGTGGAGGCAGGTTAGCCTGCAAAGTCTCCTAGCTCTGGAGGAAAGAGGCGGGTCCCTGGAGGCAGGCGCATCACCCTCGGCCGGGCCAGGGGTGACAACCTTGAAGAGCAGAAGCCATGCAGGTCAGCCTAATGCAGATCACTGTCCCATAAGCCTGGAAGCCACCTCATTGGCGTCGTGAAGATGCCCTTGCCTGGTGTCTTGCCAGCTCCAGGCCTATAGCGGAGAGGGCAACAGCTTGTCTGGTTTGCTCCGTATCAGGCATCGCGCTAGAAGTTGAGAGGCATCGACACAGGTGCCGATTGTAGGCGCGTGGTGAGCCTGATGTGATGCTATACAAGCAACCGCATGAGAAGAAGAGAACACCCGCCCGCACCGGTCGAACTGAAAGAGTCGGGTCCGGTGGTGATCGTCATGGCAGGCAGCGGCGCCGGAGGGTCTCTAGGTAGACCAAGCCAGAAGGGGTTGGGAGAGTACCTAGAGACTCGAGGGCACAATACCTACGCTGACAATCAGCTGGGGCTGGAGAAGAGGCGGCTGGCGACTGCCAGGAATGGATAGACACCTCCTGGAAGGGAATAGGCCAGGAAGGTACCACCAAGTGTTGGGCACTGAATTCTCCAAGGAATTCACGTGTCTCCCGTTCGGTATTGTCTCTCCATATGTAAGAGATCCGAAGGTCCCTCACCATCCTCGAAAGGAATCACTGATATTCAGTGAAATCAGCATCGGAGGAGAGATGAGCAGGGGGTTCCTCTCCCTCAGAGGAGGGAGACGAGGATGATGGAGAGCTGGAGTGCTCAGAGGACTCCTGCGGCGGTGGGGAGAGTCGAAAGACCCGCTCATGCATACATCTAACGTATATGGGGAAGGCCGCTGCAGAACCTCTGAACTGCTCCCAGGATAACGGACCCGTAGGACCGACATGGCCGGGAGCGGGGGTGGTGGAGGCAGAGAGATGGGAGAGGGGCACCTACGAGGAGGCAACAGATCTCTGCCAGGGCTCTGGAATCCGGGGAACGGAGCCCGAGCTGGCGGGGTCCCGGACAACAAACCAGGCCGCAAGACGGAACCCTGAGGAAGCGGAGCCTGGAAGAGCCCAGGGGGAGAACCTCCCCTGTGATGAAGTCGGGACTGCATGGATCCAGAAGGGCAGCCCACAACAACGCCACCGGAGGGCACCCTAGAGCCCCGGAGGGAAGGGCGGGGTTCAGCACTATGGCTCCTGGCCACCCCCCCTGAGGTGGCCAGAGAAGACCGAGGTCCTGTCCTCCTGCCCCTCAACCCCTCAGACTCCGAGAGAGCCCTCCTCCTCGACCGCAGCGTTCCCACCCCCCCAGAGGGAGCAACAGCACCCGGGAGGGCTGCTGTCACTGGTCCCCCGGGAGGCGGAGCCTCCCCGTCCCCAGGACTCAAGGCCACCCCCAGCCGGAGAGCCCTCAGGGGAGGACGGAAGGGGGGACAGAGGGAGGGGCCCGCTGCGCCGCCTGGTACCTGGTGCCACAGGAGACCCCGACCCCGAAGAGTGGGGGTGCCAGGATGGGTCCACGTCTGAATCGTCGGCCTCCGAGGAGGACGAGATCAGCAGAACCTCAATACTGGCCACCCCGGGGGTCCCCGTGGCAATGGCGCCGCGAAAGGCACCGGCACCAGAGGCAGCGCCGGCTGACCCCCGAGCATCAGCAACAGCCAGGCCCGGTCCCAGCTCCCCCGCGGCACCAGCGAGGCCAACGGCACTGCTCCCGACGTTGGAAACCGACCCGGCACCGCGAGGAGGAGAAACCAGGCCCACGGCGCTGCTTACGGCACTGGGATCCAAAACGGCGCCGCGAACGGCGCCATCTCGATCACCGGCACCACGAACGGCGCCAGGATCCGAAACGGCGCCGAAAGGCGGCGTCGAGGGTCCGCCGGTGTCCGGCCCAGAAATCATGGGCCTCGACACTGGGGGAACCTGCACCTCCGAGGAGGTGACTGCCGAGGCGGTGTCGACGTCGCGGCCCGGGAGGGACCGCTACGCTCCCCCGACACCACAGAAGGAGCTTCCTCTTCGGCAAGATAAGATGAGGAAGCCCCCTCCTCCGCGGACCGTATAGGCCCGGAAGGGGACCCGGGGGAAGGGCCTAAAGACCTTACCTGGGAGTCCCGTGAACGACGCCGTCCCCCGAAAGTCGGCGGGGCCTTGCCGAGCTTGAACACGCGGACTTCGAGGACACGACGGTCCATGGAGAAGCAGGCGTCGCACGAATCCATGTCATGGTTGGGTCCCAGGCATCGAAGACACACGTCATGCCGGTCCGAGACGGAAAAATGCCGGCCACAGGAGCACCGACGCATCGGGCGCGGCCCGTCTTAGAAAAATGCTTCGCTCCAGAACCGGACATAACGCGAAACAATTAAGGTAAAAAACAGTAGGAAAACACCCGACGCCTTACAGATAGAAAAAAGAACAGTCTTACCGTGGTATGGCGTCGAGTGTGAATCGAGAAAGAGGAGTCGCCAAAAACTATTGCGCACTTCACAGATCGAGCTCTCACGACGCGTAGCAGGTGCAGCCTCGGCAGTGGGAGAAACAGAACTGAGATGGAGAAGGAGTCGGAAGCTACAACGCCCCCTCGCGCATGACGCAAGGCGCCTGGTCCCGAGGGCGCTACAGAGCTAGCTTTTAAAAAAAAAAAAAAGCTCCCGTGGCGGGTGCGCGCCTCCGGCTTACATCCAAGAAGTAATGAATGGTGAAGATTGACAAGGGAAGATATGGCAGGAGATAAAGGCATTGGTTTAGACCCCTGTGCCGCAGCAACATGAGGGAGATCAAAACCAGAGAGTGGAGTCGATGGCACCGAAGAAGGCGCCGCACGGTTTGCTCCCGCTGGGTCCCAGCACCTCTGGCGTACTCCCCATCAGTGTGAATGAGTGGTGGAGACTATGTCCAGGAAGATAAACTAAAACATAAGCAGAAGATGTGCAACAAAAAAGAAGCTAACGGGGGAAGGAGGGAGGGAAATCAGAGTCTGCTGCAAGAGCTCCTCTTGAAGATGTACTGTTACAGTAAGTTCTTACATAATTGTACCATCTTACTTTGAGCAAGCTCTTGCAGAAGGCTATCATCACTAGGACAGAGTCCCAAGCAGTACTGGAACTGACCAAAAAGACAGCTGGGAGGAGGTACTAGGCATCAGCATAGAGCTCATGACAGAAGGCCCTGAAGGACTGCTAGACCGATATTGGCCCTGCGCCTAGCAGCAATGTCCAGACTGTAGTATCTAATGAAAGCGTGGATAGAGCTCCAGGTGGCAGCTGCACAGCTGTCCACAGCAAATACATTTTTGAAACAAACCATGAAGGCAGCCATGCCTCTGGTTGAATGACCTTTCACCACTCCTGGCAAGGGCTTGTTGTACTTGCGCCAACAGTAAACAATGCAATTAGTCAACCACTTGGACAAACACTGTTTCGAAACAGGTGCTCTCTCTCTCAGGAGCAAATGAAACAAACTGGTCAGATTTCCTAACAGACTTGGTGCGGTGAGTGCAATACTTTAGCGCCCTATGAACATCTAAAGTATGGAGCAACGCCTCCCCTGATTAGAACTTTCAGGATAATAAACTGGCAGGTGGATGTATTGGTTCATCGTCAATTCAGACACCACCTTAGCCAAAAACCTAGATTTCATATGTAAAGACACTCTGTCTTTGGGGAAAACTAAATAAGACTGTTTACACATCAGAGCTTGAAGCTCAAAAATCCTCAGAGCAGAAGTAACAGCAACTAAAAAGAGCGCTTTCCACAGCAAAAAGTGCAGCGCGCAACTTGCAGCCAGTTCAAAGACAGGAAGAGCAAGTTTTTCCAACATGAAAAGAAGGTCTCATGGAGGGACAGGATCCCGGATGAAAAGCTTCAAATGTAGGACACCCCCAACTGGGCAACAGCTTTGCCCTCAATAGGTGCATGGTACGTAGAGATAGCGGAAAGGTTCACCTTAAGGTAGGACTACCCCAAGCCTGAGTCCAAAAGGGAGAGTAGGTACTCCAAAATCAGATTCACCAGACAGGTGGAGTGATCCAGGTGGTGAGCAGTGGCCCACAGAGAGAACTGCTTCCAATTCAAGGCATAGGTGGCTCCACTGGGAAGTTTTCTAGCAGCCACCAGGACATCAGCAACCCTAGAAGAGACCCCAAAGTGGGCGATAGCTATGTCTGCAGGAGCCACACATGTAGATGCAGGAATCTGAGGTCTGGGTGGAGTAGGGTGCCCTGATCCTGGGAGAGCAAGCCTGTGCAGAGGGGCAGGGGTACTGAAGGTTCCACCACCAGCTGTTGCAGCAGGGGGAATCAAATCTGGCACGGTCAATAGGGGGCTGTGAAGATCATCTCTGCCTCTTCTGACTGAAGCTTGAAGAGGACCCTCTGTAGGAGTGGAAAGGAAGGTAAAGCATACATGAACCTCCCCTTCTAATAGAGGGACAATGCATTGCACCAGAAAACTCCAAGCCCTGGATCGAGTGAGCAGAAAAAACAGGTTACTCACCTGCAACAGTTCTAGGAGTGGTATAGGTTGTTCATCCACACTTCTTGGCATGTCCCTTTCCCCTTTAATTCTTGCCGGAAGGTCTTCATAGCGGCTCCTCCCACCCAACCGGCTGGTATAACCCTTGGCTCCGCCCCATGACGCCAGATTTTAGCCCACTGCTAGCCAGGTTTGTGCGTCGCAGCCGGGGAGGTCAGGTAGGTCAGTGTGGATGAACAACATATACCACTCCTAGAACTACTGTTATAGGTCAGTAACCCATTTTTCTAGGAACGTGGATGATATGTTCATCCACACTTCTTGGCAGACTCCTAGCAGTTCTCTGGGAGGAGGGAAGCAAGGCGCACACCCCCTACTTAGGGAACAGAGACTGGAGAACTGAGGCCCCAAAACCAGCATCCCGGCATGACAAGGTCGATGTGGTAATGGGTGATGAAGGTGTTTGCTGTCTTCCTGGTAGTAGTCCTGCAGATTTCCTGGAAAGGGATGTCCCTGGAAGCAGCCACTGACGCAGCGGTACGGCAGGTGGAATGAGCCCTTAGCCCTACGGGAGGCTCCCTACCCACCAACCTATAGCAGAGATCAATGCAAGATGTAATCCATCTGCCAATCGTCCGCTTTGCTGCAGGTCTGCCAGAAGTGGCTTCAGCGTAGGTGACAAACCGTTGGCGAACCTCTCCCCGAATTTCCACCGTTTTCTCCTTGTAATAGGAGACAGCTCATCTAAGGTCCAAGGTATGGAGCCTGTACTCAGCATCCGAGGTGTAGTTCGGGTAGAACATAGGCAGAATCAATACCTGACTAACAATGTTGGGTAAGTTACTTTTTCTATTACTTTCTATTACTTTTGGAAACTTGTTCCAGAAAGCTCTGTGCAGGCACTAGCAAGGATGGAGAAGTACTGGAAAAAGTAATACACCTTACAGTTACAAATACTTAAGTGTCTTTTTATACAAAAAAAAAAAAAAATACATAACTGTAAGTGATTACATTTGTTTGAAAGTAGCTAGTAACTAACCTATTACTTTAAAAAAAATGTAATCTGTTATAGTTATTTATTATTTTTGTATTGTTTTAGTATAAAAAAGAAATAAATAACTATAATTGTGGGGTGTATTACTTTTTCCTAGTACTTCTTCATCCTTGCTCGTGACCGCACAGAGCTTCCTGGAACAAGTTTCCAAACATAATAGAAAGTAATAGAAAAAGTAACTTCCCCAACTCTGCTGATTAAGGTGAAACTCTGACATCACCTTCAGGGAGGAATTTCAGATGGGGGCACAGGACAACCTTGCCCCTGTGGGAGACGAGCTATGGAGACTCCACCAAAAGCACCTGGAGCTCCCCAGTCCTTATGGCTGACGTGATAGCCACCAAGAAGGCAGTCTTCCATGACAACTGTGATAGCTCACACTTGTGCATTGGTTCGAATGGCCTAACCATGAGTTTTGCCAAAACCAGCAGTAAATCCCATGGAGCTGGAGGTTCATGCACCGGAGGGGATATGTGATCTAGTTCCTTGAAAAAGCACCAGACCACCTTCTCCTGTGCCACTGTCTGCTGACCAGCCTGCGCCCGGTAAGCAGAGATGGCTGCCAAGTGTACTTTAAGGGTCAAAGACCCCCTTTGGACAGAGACCAAAGGTAGTCTCTAAAATGCTAGCCACAGGACAGGACAGGACAGGACAGAGGGTCCAGGCCCTGGCCCTGACACCAAATGGAAAACCTTTTCCATTTGAAGGCGTAGCACTTCCTGGTCGACTCCTTTTTGGATGCTTCCAATACTGTGAGTACATTCTCGGAGAGACCAAAGCCTGGAACTCTAGCCGCTCAGGTACCAGGCTGTCTGATGCAGGGAATGAAGGTCCGGATGGAATACCTTCCCCTGACTGACAGATATCCGATCCGGGTGTGCTGGAAGACACCTCAGGAGCCTGTTGCTGAGGCTGAGGAGATCAGGATACCAGAACAGGCAGGGCCAATCTGGGGGTACCAAGATCACCTGCGCCCTGTCCCTCCTCATCTTGAGAAGCACCTTGTGGATCAAGGAAAATGGAGGGAAGGCGCAGAAGAGACCTGGGGCCCACGGCCTTGAGAAGGCATCCCCCTGCAGCGAACCCAGCTGAGGGGGGCAGGCATGAAACAGCCTGAGCTTGGCGTTTTCCCTGGAGGCAAACAGGTCCACCATCGGTTTGCCCCAATAGGAGAACAGGCTGTGAGCTACCTCTGGATGGAGAGACCACTTGTGGGATGTCTAGCCTACGCAGCTGACAGCATCCGCCAGTTGGTTTGAGGCACCTGCCACATGGATGGCTAGGAGATCTACCTCCAGTCAAGCTCATGAGTGTCCAAATACGGAGCGCTTCCCTGCACAGCATCTGGGAGTGCGTGCTGCCCTGCTTGTTGAGGTAGTACATGGTCATGGTATTGTCCGTCTGGATTTGAGCCACTTGACCCCGGAGCTGAGGAGCGAATGCTGACTGCGCCACTCTGACCTCTCTGAGCTCCAACAGGTTGATATGATAACCGGATTCCTCAGGGGTCCAGAACATGTGGGCCCTGTTGTTCCCCATGTGGTCTCCCCAGCCCGTGATAGAGGCATCAGTCATGTGGATGAGCATCAGCTCGGGGTGGACAAATGGGATCCATTCCTGCAGATGGTCTAGGGCAGTCCACCACTGGAGAGCGTCCCACATCCTCTGGGTCACAGTGATCAGCTGGTCAAAGTGACCATGGCGTTGAGTCCACTGGGCGGCCAGCTCCCATTGAAGGGGACGCATATGCCACTAGGCCAATCAGACCACAGTGGTGCAGGCCGCCATGTACCCCAGAAGGTGCAAAAAGTCCCGGGCAGGGCGCAAGTGCCCAACCAGAAATGACTGGGCAAAGGAGGAGAGAACTTCTGCCCTGTCCGCCGGGAGCCGGCTCTGGCTCGGCAAAAGTCGGGCTCTGCCCCGATGAAGCATATCACCTGTGATGGCACGAGCTCAGACTTAGCCTCGTTGATCAGGAGGCCAAGTTGAGAGCAGGTCTGAAGGACCAGGTCCCTGGACTTCTCCACCTCTTGCTGGATGGAACTTGCTAAGAGGCAATCATCGAGGCAAGGGTATACTCTGACTCCTCGACGCCTGAGATGGGCTGCCATCACTGCGATGCATTTGGTTAATATCTGTGGGGCCGATGACAGGCCGAATGGCATGGCTCGCAACTTGTATAGGGTTCCCTCCCGCTGGTGAGACGGATGGATTGGGACGTGAAAAAATGCTTCCTGGAGATCCAGTGAGCAGAACCACAAGGTTTGCTACAGGGATGGTATGATCTGGGACAGAGTTACCCTCCTGAAGGTGCGTGGCATTGAGATACTAATTCAGCTTGTGCAGACCTAGTATGGGGCGCCAGCCCCCCATCCGCTTCAGGACCAGGAAGTACATGGAAATGAACCCTAGATTGACTGGAGGATCTGCCACTCAAACCACAGCCTCCTTGTGGAGGAGCAGGGCTATGTCGTCTCTCAGAGCCAACCGAGTGTGGGCTGATACTCTCTCCACCCATGGGGCACGGGCTCGGCAGGGAGGGTACTGCTCGAAGTCTAAAGGCAGACCCTGGCCGACCACTTCTAAGACCCACCTGTCTGTGGTAACAGCAGACAAAGTGGAAAGAAAGTGGCGGAGCCGGCCTCCCACGGGAGGACATAGAGCTGGCATGACAGGAATAAGGGTGGCAACCCCTATCCCGTCACTGGGCAGGCTTGGAGGAAGAGGGTCCAGATTGGAACCCACCTGAACCCGGACCTCCCTGTCCGGACTTGGGCCAAGGGTGCCAAGCTTATGCCTGCTGTTGCTGCTCACCCTGGAAGGAGGGCTGCTTGGCCACAGGAGCAGGGTATTGAAAAGGCTTCTTCTTCTGCTGTTTCTTGGAGCCAGGGGTGTCCTTTTGAGCAAAAGCAGCAGAGTCTAACGTGGCATTGGACTGCTCGATTCGCTAAAGGTGACCATCCACACCTGGGCCGAAGAGATCAGTACCCAGGAAAGGAACATCAGTGAGTTTGTGCTGGGTATCCACCGTAAAAGTGGAAAGCCTCAGCTAAGCCTCGCAGTACTTGGCAACCGCAGCTGCCACCGAATTGGAGCAAGAGTCCCCAAGGTAGAAGGCCATCTGAAGTTGCTGCTTGGCAATGGCTCGGCCCCGGTCCCGGACCTGCTTGACCATAGTCTGAAGGTCTGCGGGGAGATGCAGGAGAACCTCGTACAAGGAGCCCAGGAGGGTATGGGAGAAGTGCGCCATGATGACAGCCGAGCTTGCCTGACGAAGGCCTAGAGAGGAGGCTGCATAGATCTTCAGGGCAGAGTGGTCCAGTGTTTTGGACACCTTGTCTGGTGGTCTATCAGTGTCAGCAGAGCTGCCTGTGCGTCTGAACACAGAAGCAGTCACTGACCCCTCCGTCAAGGGGTGCTCCATAAACCCAGAGAGGGACCCAATGGGCACCGCATACTTGAGGGCCTTCCGGGCAGATGGCGCAGGACAGGAGGCTGCCAAGATCCAAGACCAGGCCTACAATGGCCTCGGTCACTGGGAAGGCTTCTGTAGGGGTATCCCCTCCTTTAAGAATATCTGTAAGAGGGTACTCCGCCCATTTCTGGACAGGGTCCAGGGGCATCCCTGTGGAATCGGAGATAAGGCGGAGAATTCCCAAAAATGACGAAGGGCCCTCCTCCGTCGACAGACTACCCACCGACTCATCATCCAGTGGGTGAGAGTGGAGGTCGGTGTCGTCAGAGTCCGAGGTATCCGGATAAATCGGTCGGCCACCAAGGACTCCTTGTACACGCCTGGGGTGGTCAGGCGTGAGGGTGACAGATAACCTGCGAGGAAGACCCAGAACCGTCAGATTCCTTCATAGAAGCCCCTCCCGAAGGCTGTTTAGGTGGTGGCTCCACCACTATCGGTGGAGAGACTGATTTTGGCCGAATCGGGGCAGGTTGTACCATCTCCACGGGCGGAGGAACTGATTTTACCAGTTCCAATGGAGTCGGCTTCGGCCTGGAAGGTGATAGCCATGTAATGGCCAGGGTAGAACCCACAGAAGTCTTCTGCCTGGACAGAATGAGCTGCTGTCACATTAGAATTTCGTAACGTCGACTGAGTTTCCGCCAAAGCCTCTCCTCATCCGAGGAGGACAAAGATGAACGGTGGCATTGCCTCTTTTTAGAGCGCTTATGTTCCTTCCTCGGCCTCTTGGTCGAGGGGGTCCAAAATCTCGACCTTGATCGGACTGGCCGAGCAGGTCATTCAGGGGACACCAGGGGAACCAGTGATTTACCCGGATCAGGGACCGGTTCCTCAATGGGTTTGCCAGCAGGCTGGGTTTCCTTATCAGGAAAGTTCAGGACTGGGGTCCTGGTAAGTGAGTTGTCAGCCTCATCGGGCGACAACAGATAGACAGGGTCCAGAGTGATCTCCACCATATCGTCAATCAAGACATCGGCCGACTGGTCCGAAGTTGGTGGCCTAAGAAGCAGTCTCGACCGAAGCAAAGACTGGAAATTTCTGTGACTGAGATCGCTCTCGATCCCAAGAACGTCTTCGCCGAGATGAAGAATCTCTCAGTTTCCTTGTCCTTTTTACGGGACCAGGAGGTATGAGAACCTGAAGGTCCCTCACCCTTGGTGGGGAGGCACATCTCCCAAAAGGAGCCAGAGAACGTGGAGCCCAGGTTGAGTGGAACAAAAATAGGCCGAGAGGAGAGCTCCGTGACCCACTCTGCCTCTTCCTCAAAGGCCTGCATCTGTTCTAACTGCTCAGCGGACCCCGCAGCCAAGGAGACTGCCCACCGGGCCTCTTTGGATTTCACCGGAGGATTCAGTTTCTCAGGCCTGCCCAACTTGAGCCATGCAAGACGATCGTCGAGGACGTTCATGTGGAAAACGAGACACATCTCGCATGCCTGGGTGTCATGGCCAACTCGCATGCCTGGGTGTCATGGCCAACACCCAAGCAGTAGATGCACGCAGTATGTGGGTCTGTGCGTGACATTTTCTGGTCGCACAGGCACCAGAGAAAACCAGGGGAAGATTTATCTTCCATAATCAAATAGCAAAATCTGCAATTGCTAGCTTGAACGAGCTTAATCTTTAGAGGGTCTGAGGAAATCAAAGCCAGGGCATACAAAATGCAGCAGCGGAGAGGAGGCAACCTGAATCTTCTAGCGGAAAGGAAGAACTGGCATCATGGGGTGGAGCTGAGGGTTATACCACCCGGGTGGGTGGAAGGAGACAGCTTGAAAACCTTCCGGCAAGAATTAAAGGGGAAAGGGACATGCCAAGAAGTGTGGATGAACAACATACTGACATGTTGTCCATCTGCACCAGCAGTGGGCTGGGAAGAATGCGTGTCTGAAAGGCCTGCAGGGCATAAAGAACCACCCACATCTCCTGCACGCTGATGTGGAGATTCTGCTCCACTTCAGACCAGGTCCCCTGGGTCTGGCGGTCAGCCAAGTGAGCACCCTAGCCGAGACCCAAGGCATTCGTTGTGAGGATCTGCTGAGGGGCACAACCCAGAAGGGGAACCCTAGAAGGAGATTGGCAGGGTTCTGTCACCAGTCCAAGGTCTGCCTCACCGGTTTGAAGACCATGATAGGCTGATCCAGTTCGTCCGTGCGTTGATCCCACTGGATGCAAAGGGTCCACTGGGGAACCCGCTTATGCAGGTGGGCCAGAGGGACTGTGGCTATGGCCACCGCCATTTGCCCCAACAAACGTAGGAATGCCCGGGCCAGGATGTGCTGACTGGAGACGACAAGACAGGCCTGCTCTATCAGGCATTCTGCTCTGTCCTCAGGCAGGAAAGCCCTGCCCTGAGAGGAGTCCATGACCACCACAATGTACAGAAGGCAATGGCACGGGGAAAAAGACAAGACTTTGGTAGACTGATCATGATCCCCAAAGCCTGGAGAAGCTGAAATGTGCATTCCAGGGCCCGAATCAGGAGATCCCTGGAGGGGGCTGCTAGCAGCCAGCCATTCAGGTAGGGGGAACACATAAAAGTCCCGTCTCCTCAGAGCCACAGCTACTACCGCTAGGCACTTTGCAAAAACCTGGGGTGCTGAAGAAAGGCCAAAAGGGAGGGCCCGGAACTAAAAATGGTCCTTCTGGAAGCAGAAGCGTAGGAAACTGCGGTTGATCAGGAAAACCTAGATATGGAGATAGGCATCCTGCTTGTCCAGGGAACAGAGTCAGACCCCCTGATGAAGGAGGAGCAACAACCCCTGGAGGGTAACCATCCTTGAAGCGCTTGTACTCAATGTACAGGTTCAAGTGGCTGAGGTCCAGGATCAGCCTCAGGTCCCATTTTCTTGGGGATGAGGAAAAAGTCGGAGTAGAACCCACTTCCTCTTTGAACCAGAGGGATGGGCTTTATGGTCCTCTTGTGCAGGAGAACCTGAATCTCTTCCCGAATGAGGGAGAGGTGGGCCAAAGGTTAATGGGAGGGCAAGGGAGGGTGCTCCAGAAATTCTGAAGTGTGCCCGAGCTCCATGAGACAGAGCACGCACTGTTCTGTGGTCACTGCTCACCACCCATCGAGGAAGAGGGAGAACTGACCCCCGACTACCTCCCCTAGGGTCTCAGCTGGGGGCTGGACAGTGATCTGGGGTGGCAGGGCGGCGGCGGGCGCTTGGGGGGGCCCTAGAATCAGCCACTGCTGGAGGGTTATTGGCCTTGTGCTTGAGGGGGGCCTTCAACTGCTGGCTTCTGGGACTGACTAGAGGCCAGCAAAAGGACTGACGTTGGCTGGTCTGGGGCTGAGAGCTGTAGAGTGAGTGAACCGACCTAAGGGTTTTACTGGACTCGGAGTGGGGAGATGATGTCCTGGGCATCACCCCCGAACAATACCGAGCCCCTAAAGAAGACATCTGAGATGCTGGCTTAAACATCTGGGAAAAAGCCAGACACTCAAGCCACGAATGGCGTCAAAGGGAGATCCCCATCGCCACTGCATGCCAGGAGGTGTTAACAGCATCATATGCCACCCGCAGAATGTGAGTGCCAACGGCTGAGCCAGACTAACAGTTGGGCCAGCTGGGTTTTATTAGAGTCCTCAGTGAGAGTCTGTACCAGGTCCCTTGCCTGGTCCGGGCGGGCATTCTCGTACTGTACCATGTGGGCTAAACAGTTTATAGCCCTAATAAGCAAGGGTGGTAGATGCATATATACGTTTGCCCCACTGGTCGAATTGCCTGGACTCCTGGTCAGGGGTGGGCAGTGAGGGGCTTGGGTCTCTTAGTGTGGTCGTGGGCTGCATTAATGAACACTGAGACCACTTTGGGGTGGTCCCCAAAGAAGGGATTACCGACCAGAGCATGGTAGAGATGTCTGGCCTTCTTAGGCAAAGGCGGAGTGGTAGAGGGATGGGTTTCACACTGCCTTGGTGACATCCTTGTAGGAGTCAATTGGGGGCGGGGGCCAACAAGGGAAGGGTATCCTTCTGCCGCAAGTAAACTGCCAACCAGTGATGCTCCAGGTCCAGTTCTTCGGTTTCCCATCCCGTCAGAGACTGGATGTGACGCACAACGTCCAGGAATGTTGGGTCATCTGGAGGGGACTTAGGGGCGTCCTTAGGATGATCCTGCCCCTCAGAGAAATCCCCGGAGCCCTCGGAGGACTATGAAGGAGGAGGAGTCATCCTCAGAATGCTCACTGTCTGGGACCGGCATCAAGGGGAGGCAGTCCTCCATACGTGAGCCAGAGCCGACATTGGGGCATCCCCCAGAACACCAGGTGGTACATGGGCCACTGGGTTCCGCCCAGTCCAGGTCCTGAGGCGTAGGGTCCCGGGGGAGGCAAAGGTGGGATGGCCTCCACAGAGACCTGTCCTTATTCTGATCAAAGAACCACCAGGCCGAGAAAAATGCATTGCAATCTAGCAGTGGGGGTAGGTGGTAGACCGGAGGCTACAGGTACTGTGGCTGTGGGAAAGGGTACATCAGCAGAGGGGCTGGCATCGGGTACCCAGGTGAAGGTCCACCTGGCATTGGCTATGTATCCAGAGGCCGAGCAGGTACTGGCTGCGGCAAGGGCGGAGGCTGAGGCGACAACAGCTGTAGAGTCAGCTGAGGTGTTGGCGGGGCCAGCCCGACAGGTGAAGGCTGGTGGCAGTCTGGAGAAGAGTTGGCTCCAAGGGTGAGGATGGTGCATGCTGGGAAGGAGACCCCTGAGGCAAGGGAAGAGGCGACACCTGGGTGGATGAAAAGGTGAGCGCTTGCCGCTGGCGATGCACGACAGGACTGGCGTTGGTCCCAGAATTGGGCACTGACAAAGGCAACGTATTGGCCGGGGGGGGGGGAGAGACAGTCAGAGAACTGCCACCAGAGGACCCAGAACTGGCCAAGCCACCTGACCGAGTGCTCGTGAGTGCTAAGGGCCTGAGTGGTAGGAGAGGATGTCCACTGCTCAGAAGAGCCGCCGCCCAAAATGGAGATAAGGATTGGCAGCGGAGCCACCAGGAGCCCAGAGGAGGTGAAGGCTGACAGCCCCTCATTGGAGGAAGACCCAGAAGTGGCCTCCAGTCTGTGCTGTGACTGTGAGCAAGAGGCTGACTGAGGATGATTCCCGGCGCTTGTCCTGGTGCTTGTGCTTTCCACCAGTTTTCTTCTCCTTCTGGGAAGAAGCAGCAGCCTCAGAAGACCGAGCCGGGGAAGCTCAAGAAGAACTTCTGGCCTGCAGCTCCTTCTCCACTGCGGTCAACTTCTGCTTCAGTAAATGGCTCTCCAAGATCTTCAAATGACATGCCAGAGTGGCCTGGTTGAAGTCTTGACAATGCTGGCAGGCTTCGGTGTCGTGGCTGGGGCCCTAGGCAGAGCAGGCACGCATAGCGGCCTTCCTTAACAGGGACCTACTTGCCGCAGCCACACTTAGGGGATCGGAAGATGAGGCTGGAGGAGAAAACATAATTCAGTGAAAAAAACACCAAAAATCTGATGTTATAAACACTGAAAAATGAAAGATAAAAAGGCGCAGTAAGCATGAGAAAATGGCGGTCAACTGTAGCTGCCATCCGTGATGGTCCGACGTGCATGGGTCAAAGGCAAGAAAGAACTGAGGTAGGTGTGGGGGACCACCCCTTTTATAGGCTAGGCGGACGTCAGCATGCTGATGGCGGGGGCGGTCCACCATGACAGACTGCTAGCTAAAAGTTTTCCGTGTGGTCCTGGCGCCTGGTGGCTTCAGTCCTACCAGTGATAGCTTGCTGCAAGAGCTTCCTCGAAGTAAAATCAAGAAGTACCTTTTGCAAATATGGATGGAGAAGCACTGGTGGAGGACTTTTCAACAAAGATTGATGGTACCCCTTTTATTCCAGAACAGTCCCCTGTGCTGGACACAGTGTCTGGAGCAGGCAGTGCACACACCCTGTTCCTATGGAAGAAGCAACAGTCCTCTGAAAGTGTTGCAGAGCATGTAAACCACCCATGAAACTGACTTACGACCTCCCTGGTGCCTTCTCTGAAATCCCTATGCAAGTGGTGCACAAGTACATGATGCCCATTGTTTATTCCAAGTCCACCGTTGACCACTACCATACTGAAATATATGTGGGGGTTGGAAAATGTACTGATAAAACATCTAACTGGGATAAGACTGATGCCAAATGTACTGCTAATACATTTACGTGTGTTAATGCTGATGTACACCTAACAGAGGATGCAGGTGTCTAGTTAGAAAATGTAGAATAATGCTCTAACGTCTGAAATGCCTCAATAGTTAGGAACTGATTGCCTAGGTAGACATGTTCTTAAAAAGTGTGATGGTGTACACTGCCACTATGGACTTGGACTTTATGGACATTAAGGCAGTGTCTTGTCGAGGACACCAAGATTTCAGGGGAGGGAGAGGGGGAGTATGTAAGCCCCCCCCCCCAGCGTGGGGCTTACCTGTTTTGGGCTACGGACCGTTGTTGATCCGATCTTCAAAGCAGCAGTCACTGGATTTCCCTGACGCTCGGCCCAACAGTGATAGCAGGGCCGAGGTCCTTTGTGCTGTTTTACTGTCACCTCATGTTTGGGGGTTTACTAAGATGGACGGTGTGCCATTACAAACAGGGTCGCACATGCCTTGTCCATTTTTTAGATCAAACAGCCAAGGCAGCCCAAACGTGGGACATAGAGATCACAGTAGAAGGGGAAAGGAGGAGAAGAAAGACAAGAAGAGGGAAGAGAGGAAAGAACAGGTCCAGGCACCGAAAGAGTACAGAGAGAAGAAGGCAACCGCTAAGAAATTATAAACTTCTGTAGTTTGGTCCTTAATGAAGAACAAGAGAAAATACTAACAAAAGGCCTAAAACGTTGTCCCCACACCACAGAAAAATAACTTTCAGCTGCACTTTGATTTATTTAAATTCTTTGGAAAAATTAAATTGATGTTTTTCTTTGGCACTTAAGATCAACCCATTGCTGGAATTGACACTATGGGTTTTCAAGAACTAATTGAGATAGAACCTTCAGAACCCAGTAAGATTTGGACTTCATCCTTGCCGAACTGCAGGAACAGGAAGCAATAAATGACAATATGTACGTGGAAAACGTGCAGGATTTGACCAACTCTACTAATCTGCAGGCACTTATACAACTGTGGAAAAATGGAAGACAGTAACATTACTGATCTCGATTTAAATAACTAATAAATTACGTAAAGAAACCTTTAAAGGTAAATCTAAGTTTTGCCCAAATGCGTTTAAGCCATCTATTAATGCCTTTGAGAAAGCTGTACTTAAGAAAATGATATTCTTGATAAAAAAAAAAAACTTGAAACTCACAATATTACACCCTCTGAGAGAAGAACATTACAGGAATTTCTAAGAATTAAACTATAATAATTAAAACAGCAGACAAAGGGGGTAATATTGTGATTCTTGATAAATTACAGTATGTAGAGATGGTATATGAACTTCTGAATATAGCGTCTACCTATAGAAAACTTGCAAATAATCCCACGTTGATTTTCAAAAAATAACTTCTCTGCCTATTACAACAAGCAGTATCAGATGGTTCCATAACAAATGATGAATTTAAATATCTGGAACGAACACCCTAAGATGCCTACATTTTATGCACTCCCCAAGGTGCACAAGAACACCGAGAAACTGCCTGGAAGACCCATCGTATCAGGCATAGGGTCACTTACTGAAAAGCTAGGGACTTTTGTTTATTTTTCTTCTTCAAAAACTAGTATTCTCTTTTTTTTTAATTCATCTTTATTGTAATATCAAGGCAAGACATACAGTATATTATATATATATATATATATATACACATACATATATATATATATATATATATATATACACATATATATATATATATATATATATACACATATATATATATATATATATATATATATATATATACACATACATATATATATATATATATATATATATATACACATACACATATATATATATATATATATATATATATACATACATATATATATATATATATATACATATACATATATATATACATATATATATATACATACACATATATATATATATATATAGTATAGGATAGTGATGTTACCCAGACACTACAGGCTGTTCTTCATCGAGGGATACATTGTTAACCGATGACCCCGAGAGCTTAAGCTCAAGAGGTCTCCAAGTCGGGCACTGTATCCACGAGGTGACAGAATAGCCGAGTAGTGTATGGGTAAGCATACACTGTTCTGTATAGTATACGGTGACCGCAAAATTAAAAATAAAAAAACTCACTTTTACATATTTTATGTCAGCTCTGCTGACAGCCCTTGCTTTACAACTGCCGCTGATCAGCACACCCCCGCGCGCCACTTTCCCAAAGCAAGGGACAAATCACAACTGCTGATGCAGTCCCTTGTATTATGACGTCCTCAATAAAGCAGAATGAAAAGTCGCTCTGTGTTAGTGAGGACGTCACTACTGCAGCAGAACAACTTTTTGCGGTGTATGGATTTCCATACACAACCGCATTGCACCATACACTATATCAGTATTTTCTCATCTCACATCTCATTCCACTTGACAGTAATTAAGGTTATTACATTATTTCATTTACTCTGTTCTTAGACAAGTATTCTCTTTACCATCATACTTAAAGGACACTGGAGACACCATTAAGAAAGTGGTAGATTTAGAGTGGCAAGAGGGCTTTGTGTGGTCAAGTATAGACGTTGAGTCATTGTATTTTGTATATTGGAGTTCAGTACTAATGCCCACACCTCAAAAAGAACATTAACCTGCTGGAGAAGGCACAGAGGAGGGCTACAAAGATGATAGCTGGTCAGCAGGGCAAGGCATACGAGGAGAGGTTGAGGACACTGAACATGTGCTCCCTGTAAGACAGGAGAGAGAGAGGGGACATGATTGGGACATTCAAGTACTTGAAAGGGATAAATAATGTTGATAAGGAAAGTCTCTTTAAGCTGAGTGGCAACCATAACACAAGGGGGCATAGTCTTAAGCTGGAGGGTGGGAGGTTTAGGAGGGATGTCAGGAAGCACTTCTTCACAGAAAGGGTGGCGGACACTTGGAATATGCTGCCAGAAGAGGTCATCTCGTTAAAGACAGTGAGCAGCTTTAAGAGAGGCTGGGATAGGCATAAGGGGGAGATAAGAATCATGGGTAGGGAGGATGGGAGGAGAGGGGAGGGAGGGCAGGGACATTAGCTCAAGCTGTGAACCCTGCAATATGAGCAGACTTGATAGACCAAATGGCCTTCTTCTGCTGGCTTGTTCGTATGTATACGTCTATAAAATACTGTGATGGAGTCAAAGCATGTGGCTTTTTTCTAGGAAATGGCCAATACAATTCTGTGACACCAACTTGAATTTTTAAAAACTGCCCTAATGTTTATACTGACACACAATGCATTCACATTCAGTGATGATTATCTCCAAGTGTGTGGCACAGCCATAAGGCAGTAATGGCCCCCTCGTACGCCAATCTGTTCATGGGGTATTGGGAACTGCTCACTATTTACAATTCAGAAACAAATCCCTTCTATAAAAACATCAAGAGGTGGTAGTGGTATACTGATGACTGCCTGGGTGTGTGGGAAGCGGATGAGGAATCTGCTTTGAAGTTCACTGAGTGGTTAAACACTAATAAAATGAATCTAAAATTCATTTGTATAGTAGGCAGGGAGAAGGTGAACTTCCTGGATCTGACATTATCGGGTGACAGTACAACACACAAAATTGAGACCAAGGGATTTAGGAAACAGACATCAACAAATCTACTTCTCAGATCAGATAGTGCACACCCAACTAGCCTTAAAAGCTCGATTCCTTTTAGTCAGATGTTGCACACTTGCTGTAACTACACAGAAGATAGCATTTGAAAAACAGGCACGGGAACTGAAAGAAAGGTTTCTGCAGAAATAATATAACAAACATATCAGGAATCAGAGACTGAAAACACGGAAGGACCTACAAGTGAACAAGACACCTAGAGGAGAAATCAAAGAATGGGGGCCGGTCACTTTTTCAACGGAGTACAACTCAGTAACAGGTACAACCAGGGCTCTAGATACGATTTTTTGGGATGAGTACCTGTACTCCTCATTTTGAAAGTGAGGTGAGTAAAACGAAATTCAGATGTGTACAAATGTCTTGCTAGAGTGGACTGAGGAGTACATTCATTAAACAAATGTAGTTTTTTTCTAGATAAGAATTTCAGGTGCCAACAATGCTCCAAATAATGTTGGCAGGTAGGAATATACTCACCAGTTTTAAAACATAGTGAGTGAAACAGAAGTATGATGCATACAAGTGTTGTAAATCTGGCAAAAAACAAATTAAAACAATTTCTGAAGAGTATTTCCTAAAATGAGGTGAGTAAAATAGGCCGGTCCACACCTTATCTGGAGCCCTGGGTACAACTGGCAATATTATATGGAAAAGCTGGCCAATCCTGCTTAGTGACACCGCAGTTGGGGGAGCAGTGGGAACAAAGCCTAGAATGACTTTTTCCAAAGCCCCTAGCATCAGAGACACAGTGGTCCATAGCCACGTTAAACCCGATAGAGTACCAAGTAGCACCGGACTTCCTCCAAAACCACTGGGTAATTTCAGATGTAAGAAATGCAACATCTGCCAGTACCTAAATATAGGAAACAATCTGGGAGCCTACAAAAACAAAACCGATACCGCAGTGAGGGATTTCATTACCTGTAACACTTCCTTTGTAGGGTATCCAGTGAACATGGCGATCGTGATCGAGCAACTGCAAAAAGGGCAACTCAAGAAGACTTGGTTTGCTGGCCAAGGCACCTAGCTTCACCTGAGCTCTTTCCTTCTAAGACTGCTTGGAAGGCAGAGTAGAGAAACTTACCAGAGCAAGGGAAAAGGATTAAGACTTAGTTTGGCTAAGCAGATTTACTTTGTGGTGGTGTTTTTATTTTTTACTCACAGGGATTGCTATTGTTTGTTGCTAACATTTCATTGCTTTATTTTTTCTCTGATTCAAATTGTTGTTGCTGGTATACCTTCTTCTGCATTATTACAAGGTGTGCCTACAGGTGTGTGCTAACAGATTACTCCTGTAATCTTCTGATTCAAATTGTCTTTTGCAAGGTATATCTTCTGTTACTGCTTTATTTTTCTCTGGAGCAAAGTGTTTCTTACAGGGTATATCTTCTCTGAAATTACTGTATTACAGGTGGAGCTTACATTTTTATGACTTTTTTTATCATTGGGCTAAGCAAAATTACTGTTTGACACTGTGTTTTATTTTATTCTTGTTTGTTGAAAAGGTTTGTTGTCTCAGAGGTGTTTCAGTCTCCTTCTCACATTGAAGGAGCTAATTGCTTTTCCTCCCACAGCTCTTCCAAAGGATTAGGTGTGTATGTGGGGGTGGAGCTGGCAAACTGTCAGTAATTTCCAACAGAAAGAAGGGTTAAAAAGTCAGGTTAATTGATATCTTGGAGGTAGAAGACTTGGTTTGCTGGCCAAGGCACCTAGCTTCACCTGAGCTCTTTCCTTCTAAGACTGCTTGAAAGGCAGAGTAGAGAAACTTACTGATCAAGGGAAAGGATTAAGACTTAGTTTGGCTAAGCAGATTTACTGTGTGGTGTTGTTTTCATTTTTTACTCACAGGGATTGCTACTGTTTGTTGCTGACATTTCATTGCTTTATTTTTCTCTGATTCAAATTGTTATTGCTGGTATACCTTCTTCTGCATTATTACAAGGTGTGCCTACAGGTGTGTGCTAACAGATTACTCCTGTAATCTTCTGATTCAAATTGTCTTTTGCAAGGTATATCTTCTGTTACTGCTTTATTTTTCTCTGGAGCAAAGTGTTTCTTACAGCGTATATCTTCTCTGAAATTATTACAGGTGGTGCTTTACAGGTTTTACAGTTTTATCTAACATTAGGATAAGCTTTCAGGGTTACTGCATTTGTTGTTGACTGATTGTTTCTGCTCTTACCTCCTTGTTCTTTTCGTCCGTGGTTCTTCTTTTTGGCAGGGAAGGCCCAGCCAACCACCCCACACTACACTCCTTTTATAGGGTACCACAGTTGTGACATTTCCTGTGGCAGAGCAGGAAGGGCGGATCAGTGGGGCCTACAAGGTGATCTCTTTACAGGGCACTAGTAATTCAACTTGTTATAACAAGTTAAACAAAGCACAATTAAACCATTACTTGCATTTTTTCCTTTTTTTCCTTCTGATTACTCTGACTAAGTTACAAACCCAGCAACTTATTTGGAATGGATTTTCATTAACTGCAGGTACTGTGGAACAATTTTCAGAAGGACAGTCTTACAGGATTTAGGACACTGTCCCACATGCTGGGCCTTTGAGATCTTAGGCTCAGCCTGGGCAGCATGGGCAGAGATTGCACGCCCAAATTTCATATTGAAGAGGAAATACATTATAAGAACCACCTGCCATTTCCCCAGCATCCAACAGAAAACCCTCGACCGCAGAGGGTAGTTGGTCCAGGAGGTTGGCAGGTGGTTAGGAGGAGCAAATCAGGTGTCCCATCACTCTGCTTTCCAACACATTACCTCCAAAACCATATAAACACTACAAACAGGTATCTGCCTCTATCTCTGAAATCAAATAAAGAGGCAGAAGACACTGCAGAGCAGGACACTCATGCACAGGAGCTAGCACAACAAAACTCACCCAAATCAGGAACCAAAACAAAACAAGCACAAAGGAATCCAAAAACTTCTGATCATAGGAGACTCCATGATTCGGGAGTTGATACCCATCTCCAGCCAGGGTGATGGTCAGATGTCTCCCAGGTACATCAGCATGGAGAGACACTGACCGCATTGCTAAAATTGTTCACAAAGCAGGAGAAAACATTGATGTCCTAGTACACATAGGGACTATCGATCTCGCCAGCCGGTCAGTTGTGGAGACCAAGGAACACCTGACTAGGCTGGGTGACAAACTATCATCTATTTCGTCTGGCATCTCCTTCTCTGAGATCCTGCCAGTCTGGGAGAGGGGAGCAGATGGACGGAAGATCAGAAGGGGAAATAGGGAGCTAAACACGTGGCTCAAGGGCTGGTGCCAGGAAAAGGACACAGATTTGTAGGGAATTGGCAACAGTTCTGGGAGCGAAAGTTCTTTAAATTTGATGGACTGCATCTGACTAAAGAGGGAGTCAGTGCATTGGGGCAGAAGTTTGACGTCTTTGCAGAATATTTAAACTAGCAAATGGGGAGAGGGGTGCAGCACCCCATATGTCGAATGGGAAGAACACCCCTCCCCCCTCAGCTAGTGGTCAAACAGGAATTCAGCATGTTTGCCGTTCATTTGCATCACCAGGTAAGAAAAAAGGTTTGTCTCCCCATACGACTACATGGTAATGCCAAACTTCACCCAACAACTAACACACCAAAATCTGGCCAATGGAAAATCATGTACACAATGCTCACAGCCTGGGAAATAAGATCCCAGACCTGCAGGCAATAATGTCAGAGGCTAAACTGGACATAGTAGCAATTAGTGAGACGTGGTTTACCAGTAACCACACTTGGGAGACTTCAGTACCTCTATGTATTGTTCAGAAGAGACCGAGGTGCAAAAGGGGGGAGGAGTGGCCCTGTATGTTAATGAAAATATCAAAGCTACAGAAATTCAGAATACATATAAGGAGCCAGAAGAACTGTGGGTCACCCTGGAAACAGGAAATGGGACAGCCATAAGAACTGGAGTTGTCTACAGGCCCCCAGACCAGAGGGAAGACAGACACATTACTGTCAGAAGATATACAAAACATGACAGCTAAAGGGGAGGTTCTGATAATGGGAGACTTCAACATGCCAGATACAGATTGGTCAATACAAGCAGGAACATCTGCCAGAACTAGACTCATAGTGGATTCCCTGCAGGGGGAGGGCCTCAAACAACTGGTACAGCAACCCACAAGAGACAGGGCTATCCTAGATCTAGTACTGACTAACAAAGAAGGGATCACAGATCTCCAGGTAGAAGGTCACCTGGGAGCCAGTGACCATCACATGGTATGGTTCAATTTGGCTACTACATCTAAATCATCCCATTCCAAGGCAAAAATATGGGACTTCAGAGGAGCTGACTTTGATAAGATGGCCAACAGAGTTAAGCTAGCCCTGGCAAAAAGAAACACAGGTGAGGGGGTACAGGCAAAGTGGGCAAGCATTAAGGATGCAATACTTGAAGCAACATCCAATTGTGTTAGACAGAAAAGGAAGTGCAAAAGAAGAAGGAAACCACTTTGGTTCTCAAATACAGTAGCAGAAAAGGTCAGAGCCAAAAGGCTGGCCTTCAGGAAATATAAGGGAACACAGCGGATGAAGATAGGAGGCATACCAAACTGCCCTAAGGGAAGCAGGTAAGGCAGTAAGACAGGCAAAGTCCCAAACTGAGGAAACACTAGCACGAACAGTAAAGAAGGTGACAAGACTTTCTATAGATACATTAGTGAAAGGAGAAAGTCCAGAGGGGTATTGCTAAGCTTAATGGAGAAAGGGAGCATGTGAGGAGGAGGACCCTGTAAAGGCATCTATCCTAAATAGATACTTTTGCTCAGTATTTACTGAAGAGAAGGTAGGGCAGGGCCCACAGCTCAGCATCATGGACACAGGGGAGGGAGGTGAGCACTACCCCTTCACAAAAGAAAGGGTCCTACAAGAGCCTGCTAAGCTCAGGTGGATAAGGCAATGGGACCTGATGGCATACATCCCAGGGTACTTAAGGAGCTAAAGGAGGAACTAGCAGAGCCATTAGCAGAATTGTTTAGTGAGTCTCTGAGCACAGGAGAGGTCCCAGAAGACTGGAGAAGGGCTCATGTGGATCCCGCTCCACAAGAGTGGTAGCAGGGAGGAGGCGGTGAACTACAGACCGTCAGTCTTTCCTCAGTAGTGGGCAGATTATGGAGGCACTCCTTAAGGAAAGGATAGTGCAACACCTGGAATCCATAGGGCACAGGATCCAAGACAGCATGGGTTTACAAAGGAAGGTCCTGTCAAACTAATCTCATAGATTTCTTTGACTGGGTAACCAGAGTGGTGGACCAAGGGGAGCAGTTGATGTCGCCTACCTTGACTTCAGCAAAGCTTTGACAATGTTCCACATAGAAGATTGATAAATAAGCTGGGTAGGCTCGGGTGGGTCAGAAGTTGGTCAACTGGGTGGCAAACTGGTTGATGGGCAGAAAACAGAGAGTGGTGGTAAATGGTATACAGTCAGAAGAGATGCAAGTCAAGTGGGTACCTGGGATCAGTCCTGGGCCAGTCCTTCAACATCTTCATTAGTGACCTTGCAGATGGACTAGAGGGTAAGGCTTGTCTGTTTGCAGATGACACCAAGATCTGCAACAGAGTAGATGATCCAGATGGGGTGGGCAGAATAAGAAGAGATCTGGATAAACTAGCAGAATGGTCAGAAGAGTGGCAACTGGGATTTAATGCAAAGAAGTGCAAAATCATGCACATAGGGAAGAGAAACCCTGAAGCCACCTATAGGCTGGGAGGGGAGTTGCTAGCAGTCACAAAGGAAGAAAGAGATTTGGGCATCATCATCACTGATGACCTAAAATCATCCAAGCAGACCTCTAAAGCAGTAGGTAAGGCTAGGGGGGTGTTAGGGTGTATTAGTAGGGGTATCACAAGTCGTAAGAGGGAGGTATTAATCCTCTGTACAAGACACTGGTTAGGCCCCATCTGGAGTACTGCGGCAGTATTGAGGCCACACCTTCACAAGGACATTAACCAAATTGAGGCAGTCCAGAGAAGGGCAACCAAATGGTGCAGGGACTGCATCAGAAGACATATGAGGACAGATTAACGGAGCTCAATATGTATACCCTTGAGCAAAGGAGGAGAGAGGTGATATGATCAAGGCATTCAAACACCTTAAGGGCATAAACAAGGTGAAAGAGTCTAACATGTTTAAATATAAGAAAAATAGCAGGACAAGAGGACACAGCATGAGATTAGAGGAGGCCGATTAAGGGGAATGTAGGAAATTTTTCACAGAAAGGGTGGTGGATGCATGGAATGGCTTACCACAAGAAGTGGTGGCTATGAATACAGTGCAGAACTTCAAACAGGCATGGGATAGGCATAAGGGAGCAATACAAATGACTATGAATAGATAGGCCACTGACAGAGCAAAGGCCGATGGCACATTTATAAGGTAGAAAAAGAAATGGGCAGACTGGATGGGCCTTGCGGTCCTTATCTGCCGTCAACTTCTATGTTTCAATCACGGCGCCTGTGTTCTGGGCTACCTGGCAGGACAGAAACGGGATACGGGGTAGGTGAATACAGCGACAGGAAACGTGTGTGTATATACCCACGCGGGGTGGGGACCACGCTGCGCAACAGACAGAAGGGGAGGTACGGTACGTGGGGTGTAGTGCTCTGGTTGACTGCAGAGCTGGCATGGTGGGTAGGGTGGAAGGCTGGAGTTGGGAGGGTGCCGGTTCGGTTCTCGGGTGGGCTTTCTTTCTGCTTCGGGCTGGTTTTTATTAAGTTTTACACTCCCCCCATGCACCCCTCTGGAGTTGAGAAATTTTAAGTAGAAGGGTGTGGGAGGGGCACAGCCCCCAACTTATTACAGAATCCCATCGCTGGTTTTGTAGTCGCCGCAAGTGTACATTGCCGTTATTTATTTTCAGTGATGTACACTTCCCAAACGTCGATCGCTTTTCTGACATCGAACCCCTTTCTAGTATACTTCATTTGGGCACATGTGGACTTGGATATGTGGGCAGAACTATCCGCTCATTTAAAGAATGTATGCAATAGCATATCAGATACATTGCAAAGGGCAGAATAGATAAGGCAGTCAGCTGACACTTTCTAGAGAAACACAATTCAGACCGCAAAGATTTCAGATGCATGGGACTTGGAAGTATGTAAATGTGGCAAAAGGGGAGAAGACCATCAAAATATTCTCTTACAAAGAGAAGGATACTGGATCTACAGACTAAATGAAATACTAGCTCTGAAACCATATCTGTAATATCCAGTAAACTTGTAGTTTAAATATTAGCGCCCCAAAAAAAAAAAAAAAAGAGATACTGAAAGAGCCTATACTTAGAATCAGGACTCAGATGTCAGGGACTGAATTGTAGCCTTGTAACTGTCTCTGATGTTTGTCTTCATAGATTGTGTAGGCAGTGTAGTAATAATTTACAAACAAATGTATTCTACTAAAAAATAAATGTGTTTTTGCTTTCTACTTGTAGGAGTCAGCCTGACAGCCTATAACTGTCCAATAATCCTATAATGATCGTCTCCACTGTGACAGTTATCAAGTAGATCTCCAGGAATGCCCTGTCAAAAGTGGTAGATCACCTGACTGTACATTGGGACCTTCAATATGGAATAGACACTAATGTGTTAATGAAATAATAATGGCTAAAAATCAGGCTTGACGCCATACAAACTGCCTTGCTGTGACTAAAAATGAAAATTACGTACCTACCGTAATTCTTGATCTTCCTGTGTATCTTCACCATTCATCACTAGCACGGTGTCAGCTGGAGGCGCAGCACCCCACAGCAATTATTTTCCCCTTAGGGCAGGAGCCGGCACCACCCATGAGGCAGACGTATTGCGTGGCGTTCGTGGGTTGGCCAGTAACGGCTGTCAGCTCCTCCTCCACCCCAGTGCTGCTCACCGGAGAGACAGAAGGAAAAGGGAGGGACAGAGAAAAACCAAGGGCAGGGCAAGGGAACCGAACCAGAGGGGACAGAATAAGGAATGGATATAAACTGGAAAAGGAATAAGTCTGCCAGAGAACAGAGGAGGAGGAGGTTATGGGCTCTTTAGGCCCCAGTCCCTGGATGGCTATTCATGACACAGGAAAGAAGGCAAAAGAGGGGGGTGGAGAGAGGGAGAGAGAGAGAGAGAAAGATGGGAGAAGGGAGAGAGGGACCCTTCTTCCCCCACACCGAATCCAGGGCTCAGTGACTTTTGGACGGAGATGTGCCTCCCAGAGGCAGGCAACCAACTAGCCAACAGAAGCAGCTGAGGCAGGGTATCCACATCTCGGCTTTACTGCCCTTTCCATGGGTAAGACTGAGGTGCTGTACATTGGTGGTGCAGGGAAGGTCCCTCCGCCTTTCTCCAATTTCATCCCGGGTGGAAAAAAACACCCCTGGATGGGATCCCACACCACTCTTCTCCAGCTACTGCTTTCCAAAGGGAGACCCATAGGGTTCGGGGGGAGTAGGGATCCCACACACTCAGAAAAAGCCCCTTCTCCCGGCAGGGGGAAAGGAGCATGAAGAGTTAGAAGAACATACCAAAACAGAGAGGGTGGGGGGAGTCCCTGTCAGCACCATTCCCTCCCTCCCTCCATTCCAGGAGACCCCCCGCCACCGGAAGCCGGCCCACCCTGGCGGGTCTGGACTGACTTCAGAGGGCTCTCCAAGGATGGGGGAAGAGGGGCCCCACCAGGAGTCCCCCACAAGGTTAGGTCGAGAAGCCCTAATAACCCTCCTCATAACTAGGTCCACTCCACTGCCTAACAAGGAGGGGGACCCTTGGGCCACAGTGGGGAGGGCCCCGATTGGTTTCCTGAAGGAGGGCAAACAGGGAGGAGGCATCGCCCAGGAATTGAGGCCTTCTGAGGGGAAGGTGGAAGGGTGCCAGCGATGAATGGTGAAGATACACAGGAAGATCACGAATTACGGTAGATATGTAATTTTCTTATCTTCCCTATATCAATCTTCATCATTCATCACTGTCAGGGTGAGTACCGAGCCCCCTGAAGGGGGTTCAGTGCTTTCATGAGGGACAGAAGTCCCTCAGCCTCTCGTTGGAGAGGACCACTCAAGGAGGAGACCCACTCCAGGCCAGTTAAGCCTGTGACCAGTTAGGATGAGGCGGGGTCCCCCGTTCCCTGGGGGAAGGAAGTCGCCCCTGCAGATCCCACCTCGCCCTGCAGGAGAAAAGATGGGTCCCCCAGAATGTGGAGGCAATCACCCTACACCGAGCCAAGGGTGACAACCTCGATAGGCGAAGCCACACCATCCACCTAATGCAGATCGCTGTCCCCACTAGCCGTGAAGCTACCTTATTAGCGTCATAAGACACCTTTGCCTGGTGCTTGTTAGCTCCAGGCCCTGAGTGGAGAGGGTGATGGCCTGCCTGATTGCCTCCGAATCAGGCAGCGATGCCAGCACTTGACCCAGCATTGCCCACAGATGCCTGTTGTAGGCAGCATGGTGCACCTGATGAGAAGCTATGCATAGTACTACCAGAGCCGAAGAGAAAACGCTCCGCCCCAAGCGGTCGAACTCCACAGAGTCCACATCCAGAGGTTGGTTGCAGAACAGGTGCCTATGCCTGGTAGGGGTGTCCAGCAGCGTCGTTCCTGCCGAGGGATGAGGTAAGGTACCAGGAGACCCCTGGGGCACACAACACCGATACTGGTAGTCCGAAGCGGCTGGGGCAGATGGGAGCTGCCAGGTGCTGTACAACGCTTCCTGGAAAGGTATGGGCCAAGAAGGGACCACCAAGTGAGCCGCACTGTACTCACCCAGGAAGGCGCACATCGTACATTCGGTGTTGCGTTTTGCTACGTGTGACAGGTGCAGGTTCTTAACCAGCCTCACAAGGAAGCGCTGATACTCCGTTTGATCAGCATCAGAGGACAGGTGGCAAATGTATCCTCTCCCTCAATGGAGGAAGATGAGGAGGCCGAAGAACCAGAAGATTCAGACACCAGCTGCAGCGGGGGAGACAGTCGTAAGACCTGTTCGTCCATGGCTTTAACGTATCTTGGAAATTCTGCAGCCTGAGTTCTGAACTGTTCCCAGGTCAAGGGCCCAGAAAGACACACAAGGCCTAGGAGAAGAGGGGCTGGACATAGAGGAAGGAGGGAGACACCTCTTACACATTTAGTGAGCCGCCTCTGTCAGGGCTAGGGCACCTAACAAGTGATTCCAGACGATTAGTGCCGCTATTGCTGTTTTAACTGTAAATTGTCAAAATCTCATTAGGGATCCTGTATTGACTGTAGTCAGACCTGTTTAGGCTTTAGATTGCAGTCTGTTATTTCGCACTGTTAATGATTGCTTAAAAACTGCATTTATTTCTCTTTTGCCTTTAATACTGTTTCACTCTCCTCTCTACACCAGCCCTATTTCTCTCTAACTCTGCGTTCTTTTCACTTTCCACCCCTACGCTCCAAACATGTTTTCTGTTTAGACCACTACTGCTGAAGCCTACGCTCGGTGACTCAAGAATTACACTCTCATAACTCTACCTAATCATGGTCTTGCCCTCCTGAGTGCTCATTCGTGCCCCCCCCCCGACACGCTTTGTCCTGCTAATTTCGGTTGACTGCTGTTTCACTGCCAAATTCGCTCCTTCCCCTCTTTTGTCTTTTACCCTAGCTGTTAATTTTTAGTGGCGTCAGTATCAGCGCACCCTCTCCCCTCCGTCTGTGGCCTGTGTACCTCCCATCTCTCTCACCTCCTCCCAGACTTTTGTTTAACTGCAGCCACTCCCCCCATTTCTGCCTTTATCAGTCTAACCCTTGCTATCTTTTCCCTCCAGGTTTCCAGCTCATGACCAGGGCTCACCCTTGCGGCCGAGGCCACACTACTTTAACAGGCCAACGGCCAAGCCATCTCCTGCCCGCTCTTGGGCTCTATTTGCCCAGCCAGCTCAAGGTACGTCTCAGGGACTCCCTGGATCCTATGGCTTTTCTCCAGATTGGCTGCTCCTGTTTCAGCCTAGTGCAGACTGGACATTCTTGCCTTCTGGCACCCCAGCTATTGGCTGGCATCTAAGCCAGCTCTGTTTTGACTCTCTGGCGGGCTCCTGCCTAATATTATTGGGTCTAAATTTTCTCCCACCCACCCGCTATTAAGTACAATTAGGCTCCGCCTAGCCCACGCTCATTGGCTGTCCTGCCTCTTTCCTCCTACCTGCTTCTGTAATCGACTTTCTCTCTCTCTCTCTTAGGTTGTTCCCCCTATGCTATTACTCTGTGCTCTGCCAACAATGCATTCTCAAATAAAATCATCCCTTCCAGAGGGGGGGCGCTGTGGAGCAGCAAGATGGCACCAGCATGTTAGAGAAGCTCCTGTTCACTAGCTAGAAAGGAGTACAAAAACCTACGTTTTGGCAATTATCAGTGATCGAAACAGTGCCAGTAAACTGTCAGAAGCTGCCTAGCACAAAATGGGACCAAAAAAAAGACTCAAAACAAGCAGCGCACAGCATGGAAGCTTTCCCGTCTCCAGCGAGCTCCAGTGCCGGAATGGGGCCTGTAGCAGCGAGTGGCATGCCTGCGTCGGAGTTGTCAAATAACCAAATTTTGGCAATACTCTCCAAGATTCAAGCAAATGGAGAGGAGACGAATAAGAGGCTAGCGGCAGTAAAGGCTAAACTGTCGGACAACGATCGTATAATACGAGACAATGTCGGGGCTATTAAAGACCTACAGGAGGCACAAGGTCGACAGGCCGAGAGTAATACATCCTATATTCGGGACCTCATGTCTTTGAAATCTAAGGTGGAGAACTTGGAGAACACGCAACATCAGGCAAATATCCGGATAGTGGGTTTTCCCATTTGTTTCGCCGGAGCCTTGGAAATCCACCCAGCAGTCACTAAATTAATCTCTGAGGACCTAAAACTATTGCCCATAGACTCTGGAGTCAGGATATTAAAAGTGTTTGCGATACCCCAACGTACCAGGCCACGAGGCGACACACAAAGTAGGCCGCTCACTGCAATAGATACTTTGTCCACACTTGAAGCTCGGATAGCGCTCCTACAACCTGCTAGATCGCGTGGAGAGAATCTGGGAGAGTAGTCGAATGGGGTTCTTCCCCGACCTGTCAGTGCAAACCCAAGCGCGCAAGAAGAAGTTGCAACTTATTAAAAAAGATCTTTTGCAGTGTGGAGTGGAAGCATGTTTGAATTATCCAGCGAGGTTACAGATTCGACATGAAGAAAAATCGCATGTTTTTATGGACCCTGTGGCGGCTGCTCAGTTTGAGGAAAAGCTCATCGGGAAACTGAATCTCCCTGTTTCGTGTGATGAAGACGGGTGAAGTACTGAATTTCACTTGGATTGTTTAGACCTACTTATATGGGACTGGGACTTTTCACAGCCCTAATAATTGGCTTTACCAGCTAACATTTACTGTTATACTTATCAGTTTTCTCATAACCTGAACCATCATGTAATGGAAGCAATTCTTCTCTTTTCTACGACAGTTCTGACAGTTTATTTAGCAATATACATTTTGCTTGGTTGCTAATAAGGCTGCTCCAGCTAATTAACCTTTGTTAATATACCCTAAATGACAAGCTATGTAGTTGATGTTAGATGGTGAATATGATCAACACTCAGTTTGTGAACATTAAAGAAACCCTGTATCTTCCGATACCAACAGGGCAGGGAGTTGTACTCTGCACTGGTATGTGGGTTTTCAAGGCAACTTAACTGGGACCAGACTCTCGATTTACTATCCTGTCTACATGGGTATTTGTCACTCAGCCCACCACAAATAGAATAATTCTGCATGGGAACTAATATTCTGGACTTCTGCTGACTGATGGTCTATTTTTGTGGTGAGAGTGCTAAAGCTCTACAGAGCAATTAGTTCAAACGTATCTCCTTTATAAAATAATGGCAATATCCACAGTGTCTGGACTTATAAACCTATGTATTGTTAACCAATGTATTGTTTACAGAAGTGCTGTATTTTTATCCTGTACTCTCACTGTAAAGGTCTGCGAATCTCACATCTTTTCTTCTATGTAAGATACAGTTCATGCTGTACTATCATAAAACTTTAAAAATAAAGTCAAAAAAAAAAAAATTGTCCCTTCCACTTGCTATTCTGCTCTCTACTCATCAGGCACATGGAACACCTGCCCCCAAAGAGTTCACAGCCTCGAGCTGGGGCAGAATGTAGCCTGCACTACACTCTTGGCTGCTAAACTGGAAATGTTTCGACCTTAACAAAAGGTCCTTGGTCCCCCTTTACGCACCCATGGCCCCACTACTGGCATGCCCACTGGGAGTATGGCCTTATATACTCCCGCACTGATACCCATCTGACCTGCGACATGAGGAAAAAAAAGATCAAACACCGTAGCCACAGTAGACAATCTAAGCATTTCTCCAAACGTCAACACATGCACCTCCTGAAAATAGCCCTAATGCTACTGATGCTGTCAGGGAATATACACCCTAACCCGGGGCCAAATGTCACAACCTCAAAAAAACTGCCAGCAAAGCATTGGTCCGTTATACTAGCCACAATAAATATCTGTAGCCTCCTAAATAAAATTGATGTCCTTAAAGTCTGGTTGGCAATTCACAATCTAGACATACCATCTGTCGTTGAAACCTGGCTATCACCTAAAATCCCGGATAATGCAGTTGCCCTGCCTGAATACACTATTTTTCGGCTAGATCGAACCGCAAAGAGGGGCTGAGGTTGTGCAATTTACCTAAAAAATTCCATTACAGGGCTGGCCATGCCTCTGATTGACCCTGGATGTTCCGCCTAAGCTTTAGGGGTAAAAGTGCTCCTGGGGCGAACAACAAAGCCCTCGCTATACTCTTAATCTACATACCCCCTGAGGACCTGTCCCCTGGCTTACTAAGTATATTGGACTACCTTCTTTCCCAAAAACATCCCTCCGAATAGATTTTAATGGGAGACTTCAATATAAACTGGCCGTTGGGTGCATGTGGGGTTATAAAGGACACATTGGCATCTCTGCGTCTCATGCAACTTGTAGACTCACCAACCAGAATAAATTATAAATCCGGAACTAGTACCACCATTGACTGGATTATCACAAATCGCCCAGATCGTATCACAAATGTAACGGTTCACCCAGATTCCATCAGCGACCACTCCCCCATCACTTGCAGCTGGTCTAATAAATTCAATACCCCTCCCCCACCTCGTACTATCTACAACCCCATACTAAAGCGTGGGCACCTGGATCTCCTAAAAAAACAGCTCCATTCCCAGGACTGGTCGTTTCTGGACATGGCTGATATCAACATCGCACTTGAACATTTCATCAGAGTTTTCAACGCAGCCTGCTATATCCATGCCCCTTCTAGGATACTGAAGGTTCGAGGCAAGGTTAACTCCTGGACCACACCCAAAATAGTAAATAGTATGAAACAACAGGAGCATCTATGGCAAATGGCTAAATCATCAATGAAGCAACATGATCTGCAGGCTTATAAAGCTGCCAGAAATGCCTATACTAGGGAAATTCGACAGGCTAAAAGTAGGCGCCATAGAGAGCTGCTATCAAACACAAGGGGTGATAGTAGGAAATTCTGGTTTAACATAAAAGACATCACAGGCAAAAAACACAAGACCTCTCCAACAGTACTAATGGAGGATGGCAATCCTATCACTGACCCACTCCAAATCACAAACACTTTCAACACAGCCCTGACCAATCTGTCGGGTGTCCTTCCTAAAGACTTCTTTGATGATGCTCCTGCCTCATCAACTGGGTACATGAAAACCGATAGACCCAAACACCCTCCTTTCTATTTCAAATGGCTTTCCCCAACCCAAGTCCGAAAGCTTCTAACGAAAGTACTGGGCAAATTCAGACATAGTGGAGACTCGCTCGATCTCAAACTCCTTGCACTTACTCTTGAAGAAGTTCTCCTACCAATAACCAAGATACTAAATCTATCTCTCACTCTATCACAATTTCCCGAAGTATGGAAATCTGCATTGGTCACCCCTGTGCATAAATCCGGTGATCATACACAGCGCACTAACTATGGGCCGATATCAATCCTCCCCCCACTTTCGAAAGTTCTCGAGCATATAGTTTTCAACCAATTGCTAGACTACCTTGAAAAGTACGCCTTACAATGTCCTCAGCAACATGGCTTCAGGAAAAAGCACAGCACTACCGCTGCTCTATTAGAATTTACCAGCTTCATCCATCAGTCCTTCAACAATAACAAGCTAGTTGGCGCTGCTTTTATCAACCTTACGAAAGCTTTCCACACCGTGAAGCACAATCTACTCCTCGATCAACTCACAACAATCGGTATCTCACCAAACGCGTCGAAACAGTTTGGAAGCTATCTTGCAGATAGGTCACAATGGGTGAAGATATCCAGCGTCGTCTCTGAGCCACAAAATGTCCGATCTGGTGTTCCACAAGGGTCCATTCTTGGTCCTCTACTGTTTAGTATCTTCCCAAACAACTTACCACATGCCTGTCAGCTAAGAACGCTCCTATACGCTGATGATTCTGTTATCTATATAAGCAACTCTGATCCCGCCGCACTCGAGGACAACCTCCAACTTGGTTTCCTTGAAGTCGAAAAACAGTTCCAATCGCACAAACTTGTCCTAAACTACAAAAAAAAACCTAAGCTCCTGTTGTTCTCTTCCCCCCGCCACAAGCATAGCTTGCAAGTCCTGACAGTAAAAAACGACCATGGAGCCCCCCCTCGAACAAGTGCAACAATTCAAATATCTTGATGTAACCTTGGACAGCAATCTCACCTATGTGCCTCACATTGAGAACATTGGCAAGTCTGTGAATGAGAAATTAAGCTTGTTATTTAGGCAAAGAAGGAATTTGACCTCGGAAGCACTTAAACTTGCTGTCTACAGTTCGATACTATCCACCACTGATTACGGCTTGGTAATCTATGGAGCAGCCTCCACTATGTCCCTAAAAAGACTAAACATAACACTAAACAAAGCTTGTAGGATCTCAATTCGGACCGCGACACCCACACATGTGATCTTTATGCACAAACTGGCTAGCTAAATCTCCAAGGATGGATCAAATACCAGTCATACATACTAGAAAAATGTGCTCCTTGGAGCTCTAACAACTGGAACCTCCTGCCTTCTACCCAGATCCCTCAAGGCTCGCCATACTTGGGCCTCTGATACTGAGCTCCTACTCGTACCAAGGTTCCGGACTACTCAGTGCCAGCAGTCTTTCCTCTACAGAGTCCCTAACTGGCTAAATGGCCTAGGCCTTTAACTAGCCTAACTTATATGACCCAGTTTAAACACCTCCTACACCAGCACATCATGAATGAAAGCACCTGTGACTGCCCCAATTAATTACTACATTTTGCCCTCCAGTGTATCTAGCCTTTCCCACTGCAGCTTGACAGGGCCCTTGAGCCTTGATCTCCCCCTTCGCCTACATCTCCACTTCGCACCCCAGTCACCAATGAATCATTTCCAGAGCCATGTTTAGATCCCAGGCATCACCTGACCTCTCAGCACTTTCTCTCCTATGTTGCTCCCTTTTTTTTTTTTCCACTCCTTATGCCCATGTTTTCACCCTACCCCACTCTACTCGCCCTAGTTTCACCCATCTCCACCTTCTGCACTTATTCTCATGACAAGGCCACCTGGCTGCTACCCATCTCACCCAATTTCTGACCCTCTTCAACTTCTACCCCCCCTTCTTCCACTTAGCTAATACCAACAGTATTGTATTACTAATGTAACCGAGGATGTTCCATCAGTTATGTACAATGATGATTCACTGATATCTGCAAAAGTTATGTTATCCTCTGTGTTAACCCCTCCCATTCTTTGACGTGGAACCTTTGTATATGAGCTGTCATGTGCTCCAAGGTACTTGTAATCAGAGAATGAATGAATAAATAAATAGGGGATCCATAGGTCAGTTCAGTCAAAGGCTGCTTAACCAGCCCAAAGCGATCCGGACTGAGCCCTGGAAGGGAAACACCCCTATGAGGGGACTGGGGCCATATGTGTCCAGAAGGGCAGACCCCAACCCCACCCAACAAGGACACCCTCGAAGATGACGAGAGAGAGAACTTGGGCTCAGTGTTGCGGCTCCCCCCCCGAACCCCAAAGGGCTCCAGAGGAGAGCCGCAGACCCTCACCCCGGCCCCTCAACCCCGCCTACTCCAAGGAAGACCTCTTCCTCAATCCCTGTGCTGGGGACTGACCCAGTCCCACAGGCTCCCCGAGGAGAGCCGCATTAGATGGCGTTCCTGTTCTAGTCTCAGAAAAGGGGGTGACACCGGGGACGGCAGCCGACCCCACCTCCAAAACCCAAACCACTGCCCCATCAGATTGGGAGCCACTATCTTGCATCCTACTCTCAGCGCCATCGGTGCCAACCACTGTCACCGGAACTGCGGGGAAGGGCACCTGGGAAGGCGCATTGGTATTGGGCCCTGGAGAGCCCTCGAACTCCGAGAAGTCGGGTCGCCAGTCCGGGTCAGCCTCCTGATCATCCGACTCCAGAGAGAAGGAGATTAAACTGGTGACCCCGGGGGCTCTCCCACCCTAGGTACCACGAGCAGCCCCAGTACCCCTCACGGCACCGCCCCGATCACCAGAGCTACGAACGGCTCCAGGATCAGAGACAGCACTGGCAGGTGGCGCTGAGGAGCCTCCTGTACTGGACCCAGCAACCGTGGGCCCAGATGGCGGGGTAGCCTTCACCTCCGAGGAGGTGACTGCCTGGATGGTGCTCCTGGCCTGGCTCTGGGGGGAGACCAGACCGGTCCTCCGGCACCGTGGAAAAGGCCTCTTCCCTTGCAAGGCTACAGAAGAAGGATGCCCCATCCTCACTGGACCGTATAGCCCCATGAGGAGACCCAGAGGAAGGGCAAAGAGATCTGTGCTTGGACCCTGTCAAGCGACGACGGCCCCCCGATAGTCGGCGACTTTAAACGCACAGTACTCTAGAACTTGGTGGTGCATCGTGAAGCAGGTATCACAGTTGTCCATATTGTGCTGAGGTCCAAGGCAGGTTAAACAAACATTATGACTGTCCATAATGGAAATTTGCTGGCTGCAGTGACACAGACTCATTGGCGGCCAGCCCGCTTTAGAAGAATGTCCCTTGTCCCCCGAACCAGGCATGATGCAGCAGTAAACACAACAACAAAACAGAAAAGACCCGGTGCCACTTTAAGAAATAAAAGGAAAAGTCTTACCGGTATCCTTTTGTAAACGGTGCAGAGTACCGAACGGGCAGAACCAGGCGAAAATAAACTTTTAACATGGCGAATACGGCGTTGAGGTCTGGTGTCGCGCTGAAAACTAGGCTGCAAACTGCTGACGCAGAAGAAATTCTCCAGCTGCAAGCGAAGTGCTGTCTCGATGGCAGGAAAAAAAGCAGAACTGGGAGGAGAAGGAGGAGCCGATGGCCATTACTGGCCAACTTGCGAGCGCCACACAATATGTCAGCCTCGTGGGCAGCGCCAAAACCTCCAGCAGGGTGCTGCACACCTCCAGTTGAAACCCTGACAGTGATGAATGGTGAAGACTGACACAGGGAAGATCAGATGTTCAAGTTTCATACAGTTTTGCTATTTTGATTATGCTATTAAAATGAGTTTGCCCATGGTTACCATTATAAAACTGAGATTATTTTTTAGAATGTTTAAAAGACTTTGCACATAAAAACGTAATGAAAAATAATTGATGATAGCTTATTTAACTTGATATCATAGCTTAGGGACTATAAGTACTACTGTTTAAGTTTCTAATGTCAGCCCCCTGACGAAGCCTCACTAGCAGGCAAAGCGCTGGGGTGGACAACGACCACCACTGAGGTGACTGGCTTGTAGATGAATGCACTAGCCTCAAATATTCTGAATTGAAATCAGCAGACTTAAGCATTTTCCTTGGAGTGCTTCTATTTCTGGAATGTGGTATTGTGTTGGGACAGGCCGTCCCTTGGAAGCACCCGAGTACCAGTGGAGTGCACAGACACCCTTTTGGAACAGTATACATAAGCCTTAAAGAAGCCTCAGCTCCCATAATTGCAATTGGTCATGCGGCCGTAACTTAAAAGGTTTCCTGGCTCCAGGGCAGGCAGCGGAACTGGGATATTCATGTAAAACACATCCCAGTGCTTTGTTGGTGGTTTCCCAGTCTGGTAATGGCCAGATGGGACCGGGAATTGTAGGAGTGAGTTGAGCATGCACACCTGCAGCTTCAGAAAGGCTCGAAAAGCTGCCTCAGCTTTCTGGAGTCCCAACAGCCAAACAGGACTCCCCCCTAAACAAATTAAGGGTTTCCCTGGCCCCATCAAGGCAAGTGGTATTAGGGCAAGTGGTCATTAGCCCCAGAATGGGCTTGTAAATAATTTGGGAGGCTGCCAAGGGGAGGTATAAATAATGTAAACAAAGATAGTGGCCCTCGGTAGTTCTCCATGCCGTCGGGGTTTCTGGGAGGGGTTAGAGGGCACCCTCCACTTCCTGGTAAAATGCTACCCAATCAGAGGAGAAGCTGGGGTGGCTATAAATGGGCTGTGCTCTGTTGTCTGGGAGGAGTTCCAGGTAGAAGCTAGAGGTAGAGACTGTATTGGAGGGCTGCATGAGCCAGCAGGCTAGCCTCGGTGCAGAAACGCCCCTCCAAGCCCACAAAGAAGCTTGAGGCAGAGTGTCTACTAGCCCAGCTTCCCTGAAGGGAATTTGAACTGGACCGCTCATTTGGTTTTCCCAGTGGGATTTACCTGGGAGCTACTGTGCTACAATTGTAGCTAAACTGTAACCTGACTGGAACGGTTTGCCAGCCGGAAAGACAGTATTTGTATTTGCCATAATTATACTTCCTTCTGACTGTATTCAGACACTCCTTTAGCTCTGCTTCAAGTCACCTTCAATCTTTGAAAACCAGTCCTTGCTCCTGAAGGCAACAGCTGCTAACTACAGTCTCCGGTGTCCTGTCAATACCATGCGAGAATAACAACACGATCAAAACAGCAGCACAGTTTTGGAGTTTGTTTATTCAATCTGGCATAGTTTTTGACCGACTGGTTTTGTGGTCAGCACGCATCGCTCTTTTTGACCATGCGGTATTGACATAGTACCATTATCTCCATTTACTTATCTTCACACACACACACACACACACACACACACACACACACACCGCCATGGCCAACCAAGAAGAGCAGAGGACCCACAAGAATATTTAAAGGATGAGGATGACATGACGCAGGGGTGTAGCCAGGAATTTTAAACTTGTACTCAAAACTGATACACTGTTGCCCCCCTTTTATGTAAACATAAACCAAAATATGCACTCATTGCGCTGCCAATCTACACCAACAATAAGCCCACCCCCTCCCTCTTTGTTTGCCTTGTCTGAGTTCAAGTAATCAGTTTCTTCCTGTAATCCTCCTTCCTTTGTTTTCCTGCCTGCCTGGTAAGTTGTTCTTGTTTGTGTATTTGGCTGGTGGTATTAGTGCCCTATAGTGAGCAACAAAGGCAAAAGGTCTCAGTGTGACACAGACAAGTGTGACTCACAATGCCCTTGCTTTCCTCTTTTCGTTGCCCCACCTGATTTTTTTATTACTGTACTCTGCTGAGTACAGTGCGTATGCCTGCCGACACCCCTGAGTCATGACGGCATCATCCACCTAAGGAGAGGGATCAGAAGCTAATATTGGTGTGTTTAATCCCTAGGTCGCCAGGGAGTGATCAAGCTTTACCAGTGACCCCCCACACCCTCTCCAAAGGAATAAACACTGTGTGGGTACGTGTCCTTTTCTCTATCACCCAATGACAGACCCAGCTTGTGAGTTGTGGCATGAACCCAGGTGTCTGGCTTAGGGAATGGTATCACAGATCTTCCAATACTGGGTCTCAATAGCAAATACTTTTTTTTTTTTTTTTAATTATTTATAAACCACAGAGGATGGTACATGTATTAAACAATCAGAAGTACAACCAATATTACAAAACAGTGGCGATCGTACTTCCCAAACAAGAAATGTATTACATACATACATTAACTGGGGTTTTAATATATATACAAATGTATTCATGATAGGAGAACTTCCTCCTAATGTAGACTTCTAAATCTAGGGAAAACAAACATTGCACATACCCCAATAATGCAACACATCATGAGAAGCAATTGCAAATGCCCATGAATTAATTTGGACTGGCTCAACTTTAAGCAGAACTGCATGGTGCCGGCGCAGGGGAGGAACGGACCCTTTGGGTAACCCGTGGGGAAGCGTGTCCTCCCCAGACCTGGCACCTGAAGGCTCGCCTCTGGTGTCGGGTGTGGGGAAGGGAGTCTCTCGTCTCCGACAACAGGCATCCGGAAACGGGTCCGGCGTCAGCAGACGGCTCTCCACCTCCCTGGTAAGCTGAGCCTTGGCCTCAGTCACCAGGAAGCCAGAGCCTCCTTCAGATCCACCAGCGACTGGGGGGGCGGTGGAGGAGGAGGAGGAGGAGGAGGGGGTACGGATATTGGGGATATCTGTAAGGCGCGTATCCGTAGCCAGACAGCAGGAAGCCCGGCATCTGGTACTGAGGCACAGGGTACTGCAGTGTCGGGTAGGTCGGCGTCTGGTACTGCGATGCCGGATACTGCAGTCCTGGGTAGGACAGTGTCGGATAAGACTGGGTTGGATACCCAGGCGCCAGGGGCTCTGACAGAGCAGACGGGCCATGGGAAAGGCCCAGCAGGCAGGCTAAGAACCGGTGGCCCAGCGGGCATGTCGCCCGGCATCGGAGCCAGCGTCCGATGTCAGGTCATCCGGCCCAGCAGGAGGGAGACCTGATGGGAGCATGCCTGCGTCCTTGGTGTTGCCCGGGGAAGGAGGACTAAAATCCCCGGGGTCCAACAGGGGAGACGCTGGAGCCTCGGTCAGCAGCGTCGAGCACTGCGGGGAGCCGAGGACGACGGACTGATCAGTCTGGTCTGGCATTGGCTCCAACGCCGTGCGTCTGTTGGAGGAGCCAATGTCCGCCTTAACGGCGGGGTCCGGGCAGGCATCGGAGGAGCCGGCGTCAGACTTATCGGAACCAACGCCCGACTAAGGCTGCGAGGAAGAAGTAGGTTGGTGGGTGTTTTTGAGGCCGTGCACTGCCCCGAAGGGTAGGACGTCTTACCGACCTTGTCAGAGCGGGAATTGGTGGCACTGACGTCCAGCTTAATGGAGCTGCTCAACCTGGAAGGCAGCACAGTGACGGTCTTCCCGGGAGCGGCTGCCTCCTTTGTCCCAGAGGCTCCCGACGGGCCCGAGCGCAAGCCTGACAGGAGGGCCGCCGCCGAAGAAACCTCCAAGACGTCCGAGGGGGGGACGTTACCTTCGGCACGGTGACTCCAGCCGGAGTCACGGTGACCATGGAAGAGGAGTCTTGGTCCCGGTGCTTCTTTTTGCGGTGACCCTCGGGGGAAGTAAGAGGCCTGCCGAAGCTTCTTCAGCTCCTTCTCCATGGAGGACATCATCTTCTTTAAGATATGGGCCTCCAGGGACTGCTGCATCCATTTGCGGGTGGCGGCGTTAAACTGCTGGCAGTGCTGGCACTTATCCACGGGGTGATCCGGGCCTAGACAGAAGAGGCACTGCGAGTGTCCGTCCTCATGCGGGAGCTGGACGCCACAGGAATCGCACTTATTTTTATGTGAATCGGATGAAGTAGGGCATGACATACACTGCAGATACTTAAGAGAGTTGCGAGAAAATCAAAGCAAAAACGGTAATAAAACTGACTGACTGATGAAGCAGTGAACTTAACCGCAAGGCGCTTCGCAAGCTAACATCAGGAAAGAAATGGAAGGCGGGCATGGGGACCGCTTTTATACCGACGCCGTCCGGACTGTCACCTGACGTGGGGGCGGTTCCCCACCAAAGACTGCTAGCTAGAAATTTTTCCATGGGGTCCTGGTGCCTGCCGGCTTCAGTCCTATATGTAATTACCTACTGCAAAAGCCCTCTTGAAGTAAGATCACATGTTTTATCCTCATTTGGACCAATTAATTAATGGGCATTTACATATGCTTCCCATGATGCTTTGCATTATTGGGGTATGTGCAATTTGTGTTTTCTTTAAAATTTGGCTGTATGACCAATATCCTCTGGGATAACCCATGCCCCAGTGCATTTGCTCTGGGGTTCTTTTGTACTTGTATATCTAGGGCTCGAAACCTTCCCTATACTATAGCATGTTACAAGACCAGAGGTCCAGGCTGCCCCAACACCTCATCAAATCATCTCCCGCATTCCCCCACCACGGCGGAGATGCTGGTCCCGCTCTGCTTGCGCCCCAGGAAACACGGTTGCAAAGCCCTGGCTTGCCCCCAGGGTGGGGTCACAGGAGCAGGCCCCCCGGCAGACTTTTGGTCTGCGCCTGGGAACGGCAGCAGAGGCAGGGACAGTCATTGGCGGCCAGTGAAGGATTTTTGTCCTGGGGCAGGAGTGTGTAATGATGCCAGCATCTGCCACGCCTGCTACATGTGGCACTAGTCAAGAGTGGTACCCCCAGCCTCAGGGGTCCACATTGTGCCGGGTCGCCTACCCTCCCAATTCGGAGGAGAGCAGTCCGCGGGACACTCAACCTCTCCCCCCGGCCAGCCCTCCGATTCCAGAGTCCATCCCCAAACCCAGGATATTGGTGCTACAGACGGACGCCTTGCCGCTGTGCCGGCCAGTGGTTTTTAAACCTACCTGTCCCGGCCACCATGTACATCCAAGGTTATGGAACAAAACGTCTCATTCCCCTGGTGATGTAGAACACCCAACCCCTCCACTTCAATTCAATTGTGATACTTGGTCAGTATGTTGAGCTGAAAGCCGCTCCATTCTATACAGATTATTGATAATGTCATGCCAAGTTACAACTGTGGGTGGCTGCGGTTGTCTCCATAACCAGGTTATTGCTTTTAGCCACCAGTATATAAACATATACCATTGATCTGGTGGGACTCTCCTTCCCAATGAGTTAATGGACAGAAGCACCATTTCTGGACTCATCAGTTCACTGTCTCCTATTAACCGATCAATACAGTCCCCCATTTGCTGCCAAAAAGAGGCCAGCACTGGGCATGTCCAAAATACATGTATATGTGTGGCCAGGGTATTCCCGCATTGCCTCAAGCAATGTCCAGATTAGTCAGGAAGAAATTTTGTAAGGACTGCAAGGTATTAAGTACTGGTTTCTACATTTCCATAAAAATTCACGCCAGTAAGGTGCGGGAGATACTTTAATTGATGGGCTAGTTTGTTTAAGCCAAATATTATAAGAAAAGTTGGATGATAATTCTATATTCCATGCATTTAAGATGAAACAAACAGCAACTACATTTTTAACATTAAAAGGATTAGGGTAAAGATTTTTGCAAAGACTGATATGTGTGATGCCAACAAACTGCACCACCTACTATGATACAACTAGCTCACTAACGAATTGGCTGGAAACCAAGCTGGGCGATTTTTTACTCCTCACATCCTCCAGTTGAATAAACAGCAAATACTAATGCATCTGATCTGGACATTAGGAATACAGTACCTAGATAGTGTTTAGAGTAAGGCAAGAAATTTATAATGTGCACATGTATTGAATAATAAAAACATGGGTAATGGAAAATGTTTTTACATATTAACTCTCCCACTGACATGTGCATGACCCTTTGTCCCAGTTACTGGTGATATGTAATATCTGAAATAAGTTATAATGGCCTCAAGAAATTAGTTAAAATAACTGTTCATATTAGGGTCAGATTATAATACATTCAGAGATTAATAGTATTGTCAAACCTATCATTTTGTATTTTTTTTGATGTTATTTCTCAGGAGCCTCCCCGCACCCGGCGTTCCTCCGAGCGCCATCTCGACATGAGACCCCTCCCTCAGCACCCCGCGACCCACCCTTCGCGGCAGGGTGGTGGGGAGCGACTCAACCCACCAGAACGGGTCCATGCCAGGGGCGTCCTCGGGAATGGCGGCGGGAACGGCGTCGTGCTGCAGGCTCCATTTTGCCCGATTTTCTCCGGCCCAGGCGTGGCGTGCAATGATGCCAGCGACTGATACGCGCCCGGCCCGTGCGGCGCGCTAGTCATGGCGTCTGCCACGTCCGCCTCCCCGTCTCTGCGGCTGCGTGTTCGATCCCAGCCTCCGCTGGGGTCAGGCAAGCACCGCCGCCGTCCACCCGGAGATGGAGAGCAGTCCTCCGGACGCGATCCATCTCCTCCTCACGACTTCGACAACCCGTGCTCGCTCCTCAACACGGGTCGCCGCGGGCGCGAGGTGTAGCGACTCAGCCAACCCTCAGCGCCACCGGGCCATCATTTTGTATTTTTTAGCCAATATAAAGGCCTTAAGATATGATGATGATGTTGAAAAGTGCTTCCTAGATCACAAGCTGGTCCTAAATCACAAAAAAACAAAATCCATGCTTTTCTCCAGTCCACAAAACAGAAAAAGACAAATTCCACTTACTATCAAAACATACCCAGGAAATACCCTTGAACAAGTGTCAATATTTAAATACCTTGGAATCACCTTTGATCAAGGTCTTACCTTTGCGACCCACATTGATAACACAGCGAAAACGGTGAACCAGCGCACTGGTATCTTGTTCCGAAACCGGCAATTCCTTACCTAAGCTGCGCTGAGGATTGCTATCCAAAGCTCTGTCATCTCAATCATAGACTATGGCTTAAATTATCTATGGCTCTGCCACTACCACCACACTAAGGCGCATCACAACCACCCTAAACAAGGCCTGTCGGCTGCTCACTGGAGCGCAAAGACATACTCATACATGTGAGCTCTACACTGAAACAGGATGGTTGAACTCTCAAATCTAAGGTACCTCACATGCTTGATGGCAAAAATCCATCTTGGGTCAAGACCTACCATGTATCCAAGACCCACGCTGTTCGGAATACCAGCATCCGTCCCACTAGAAGATCGGAACACCAGCTCCTCCAGGTCCCCAGATGTCGGACCACACAGGGCCAAAGATCTTTTGCCTATCGTGCCCCCAGCTGGTACAATGCCCTGAGCTCGCTCATTACATCCTCCACGTCACTAGGAGCTTTTAAATCTATGCTTTACTCTCACCTCTCAGCCTGTAGCTCCTGTGACTGCCTAGACTAATGATTCTTCCCTCGTGGCTATTTTTACTGTTTTTCATCCTCCTCCTCCTCCTCTGCTCCTTTCTTGACAAAGGCATCTGAGTACCTCTAACTACTCTAAGTCTGCTCCCCTCCCCATATCTCCTCCTACCCTTCCCACCTTGACCATTCCTCCAATGTTTTGTTTTTTTCCTTTGATGTACTGTATTATACTGGCTTACTGAAACCATTATAATTTGCTGACCATTCTACGTAACATGTCTTGTTTGTTTGTACATTGATGACGTGGAACCTTTGTAAAAGAGCCATTGGCTCAAAGGTAATAATTCCTAGAACAATAAACTAATGTCCTGTGTTCATCTGTTTCTTTCCTCTTTGCTTCTCTTAATCTACTGATGTGTACAGCAGGCCCCCGCTGAGACAGCAGCTCAGAGGAATGACTGGGCAGAAGATCAGCAGAAGCATTCCTTGCTGTAGTAGAAGTAGTAGGCTTAGTTTCATATCACATCGGTCCAATGCTCCAAGAGTTGAAAAGTATAATATTAGAAGAAAAGTACGAAATATAAGGAATAATGTATGGGTGACCACACGCAACAAGCCTGTATTTCCATTAAGGTGTAGAGATAACAGCATACGGACTTCAGCAGCGAAGTGCAAGAGATTCATGCTGTTATCTCAACCCCAAGATGGAAATGCAAGGCAAGTTGTGTATGGTCACCTATATTTTATAATACATGGTTTTGTAGAGTGACATAGCGAGCTGAAGCTGCGAGTGGTCCTGAGCATCGGTACAGGGAGAGAGACTGTTCGCCACTCACTGAAAATGAAAGTGGGTTGCCAGGCGGGTGTGAGCAGAGACACAGGTGCATGTGATAAAATGAGCAAAACATCACCTTTAAAACGTGCACAACTTTTCAACCGTGCACAACTTTTTGAGAGCCACTGAATGCATATACAGTAAGTCCTAGCCATATACTCTAACAAAAATAAGCAGCTAACAAACATACATGTATAAATAAGACAGCACAATGATACTACATAAACAAATATCACCCATAACACCAGGTCACTTCATCTAAAATACTGGAAAGGACTTATTTGAATATGATTAAGATTATACACTCAGATGTCAGGGCAAGAAAGTTTGATGACATTTATGTTCCACTGCCCAAGCCCTTCTCCAGGAAGACAGATAACACACACAGCAGTGGTACATGCAGTACATTACACCACAGAGCAGTCAAGTAAGAGAGGCTCAGCAGTGTAACAAATGCACCCATCCCCCTGATCGAGCTCTTAAATTACAATAATTCCTGCACTGTACCTACTCTGCAAATTTTTGAGTCCCATCTCCAATGCAGTTTCTATTATGGTGTCCATCTCTCATATGCCCCTTTTCGGTCTCCCTCCTTGTATCTTCCCATGGTGTACCCTGCTCATCACCAAGTATATTCAAACCAGAACCAACTGCTAAAATACTGCAATATTGCGTAACATTAAGAAAGGATTAGTAAAAAGTACAGCACTAGGAGCTAGCATTATGTAAACAAGACTATCTTTTTTTGACCCAGTATGCCTTTCATTGGGTAAGACGGACTTCAAATCAGCTAAACAGGTATTAGAAGTCATGCATGGCCATCCATCGGCGCAGCAGTTGGATTTCCGCTTGCGACGGCGGCAACCCTGGTTTGGGAACAGAATCGGGTTGCTGGAGGGCCGGCCGGGAGAGAAGGAAAGGAGTGCCCCAGGACAGCTTGCCTTCTCTGGGGGGAGGGTGGAGATGCAGCTCGGCGCATGCTGGCTCCTGGCGGAGGCCGGGAGCATAGCATGGACGCCTGAGCTGGAATAACTGGTGGAGTGGTGGATGTCGGCATACACCCTGACATCAGTGGCATGCCATTCCCCAAGGAGAAAAACAGGGAAAATTCCTCACGACTGACTGGATGATGAGCGCGCTAGGCCCCTGCCACCCAAAGCCCTGGAGCCAGCCCCGCGATGCACAGTATGGCCTCAAGGTTAATTCCTACCGAAGGAGAGGGATCCTCCCGGCACACAGATGGTGCTGGTGGCAGGACATTGGAGGATGGTAGGAAGGCCCTGGTGCTCCGAAGGAGTGGCCGGTTTGGGGTGAGGGAGGTGCATTAAAAAAAAAAAATAAAAATAAGTCACGCATCAGTAACTAGAATGGATTACAGAAACAACGCTAAGGGATTCAGCAGTGGGAGCCTGGATGAGGGGAACAATGTGTTTCAATATTACCGCCTCTAGGAATGCGACTTTCATCACTGTATTCCTGAATTACAGGGTATACTTGGAAATGTGTGTGGGGGGTGGGGGGAGAAGAGACATTATCTATACAATGCTGAAAAAGAAACATGACGCATGATTTTCAGAAATTATTATAATAAATGTTTCCATGGTTATTACTGACTGATGATCACTCACCTGGTGCAGCATGAGCTCCAAACTTAACCTGATTGTGAAGAACTGTGTGACTGAACTCTTCAGCTATAAGCTAGAAAGAGGAAATAAAAACCATGCCACATTATCAGTGGTAGTTTGCTTTCTCATGCTCATAACTATTAATTGCTGGATACACCCAGATTACATGATAAACATGGAAACAGCAAAATACAGGCAGAAAAAGACCAGAGGGTCCATTCTGCCTGCCAGACTTGCCCTGTCTACTGATTAGTAGACTGATACTTTCACCCACTTTAGGCAGAGCATCCTACAGAAGTCTCTTCACTAGGGCCATGACCCCCCAAAGACCTTCCCTCTATAAAGTAAAGTTGCTTACTGTAATTCCAGATCATCAAGACTATATTCTTCATAGAGTTCCACTCTCTGGTCCTAGAGGCAGAAGCAAAAGGAGCCCGCAGGAACCAGAACTTTTGATACCAGAAGCATCAGTGCCTAGCACAACTGAGATAACATATATTACATGAAAAAGAGTCCAAGGGCTAAAGGGTGGGTGAGTGATACTCTGGTGTTATGGTAACTTTCCTATCTTACATGAATCAATCTTCTCCATAGAGTTCCGCACTTTGGTCTAGACTTGCAAACTGCAAAAAAAGTCCCCCAGACTAGGAAGCAGGGTTCCCCATAGCCTGCAAATGTAGGGCGACAGTTGTGGTGATGGGTGTCAAAGGTGCATTAATCCTGGGGCCTCCTATATACACTGTACATGTGCATAATTGGTTTTAAGTAAGGTTTAGAGCACTGATGGCAAAACAAGGGTAGTAGTGCAATAAAGGATAATGTTAAAAGGCAATTTTGAAGTAAGTAAGTAACATTTTATTTTTAAGCGTGTTTCAAAACCAAAGTGCTGTACAGAATTTAAAACTAACACTTTAAAAGACAGCAATAATTAATAGACAGTAATAAAATCATTCTCCAAAAGCTTCGTATCCGATGAGGTAGAGAATTCCACAGGGCAGGGGCAGCATAGGAAAACGCACATGCCCTAGATGTCTTCAAACGAACCCTGGGAATCTCTAGCAATCCCTCATTGTAACTCTACAAAATGCCAGCCGGAGGGCGGTAGGTTACGTAAAAGTTAACCCGGACACCTAAAGGATAAAGACATCAAAGAGTAACAGACCGGAGAACCACTCTGCAGACAAAAAATATTTTTATTAGGAGCGACGCAGCGCTCTGCATAATTTGGTTACATGTTATCCCCAGGCTTCAGACCTTGGGGTTTATATATCGTGAAACAAACAACTTCAGGATATTACAATGTTACAAGCATCTGTAGAAGATTTTAACATACAAGGTAATACTTCTAGTTACATGATATCTGTCAGTTTCTGATTGGCCATATTGATATGGCTTGATGTTGTCCATGAGCTGTGACAATTGTGATCATATTGTTGCCTTATGATGCTTGTCCATATTTGGTTGTGCCGTTTCCTTATGTGACAATTTAACTGCAATAATACCAATTACCACAAGATGGCAACATTGTGCAATTAATGATTAAGCATGCAAGCATACTTGTTGGCTTAAAAACATTACAGTAACTATGCTGGTAATAAGCTTGAAAGAGGCTTTATTGTGTGGTAGTGATAAGTGGAGTTTGGAATATGAAGGAGTGCTTTTTCAGTGCAAGTGTAGTCCAACAAGGTATATGGGCAAGACTTCACAGACATCTAGCTAAAGTGATGTTATGTGGCAGAGGGCTCCAAACCTGGTTGGCAGTCTCTGTGTCCATCTACTCCACACTTCTTGTGTAGCAAAACTGGTGGTCCAAGTGATATCTACTAATATGATTCACTATCAGGAAATCCAGTTCAGTCTTTCTGGCAATCCCCGTGTCACCAATTAAAATCAGACATTGACATTTGAAGTGCACTGGCTCCACCAAAAAGAGAAACTAACTTGATCCACAGAGATAACCACACAATTAAGACTATGTAAAAGAAACGGTTATAAATAGCCCTTGTATGGACAATAGCTTGCTTTGTGGTCCATCCACTAGTATACTTGGCACACACTTAACTGTGCCCTTTTTCTACTATACATAAAACATAAAAATTCCATTGCAGTTTATATATTTAATTGCATAACAAAAGAAGTTGCTGGTAGCATCAACAGGATGTACTTCCTATAGACCTTTTAAGGTACATAGACTGAGTGAGAGTCTCTGATAGACTGGTAGCCTAGTTTATAGCTGAGGCACATGTTGATCATGCCCTGATCATGCATAGTGACGTGTATTCTTATGCGTTGTGTTTATTTCTGATAGGTTATATTGTTTCTGCCTTGTTATGGTAAAACTTGGTAGTTACAGAAATGCAGGTGGTGTCGGTAGCATTAACACTTGTACATGATATTAGAATGGTTATGTCCCTCCACTATTATGCTTACAAAAGGACTCATTTTAGTCACAGCCCTGATGATGCTTGTGTGGTACTAACAGAGTAAAGACACTTTTTACATACTATGCCTTGTCTACTAACATATACTATTAGTAATAATCAAACACTATTAATGTATAAACATGTCATGAAAACAGGCCTGTAGAGTTGCACACATTTTACTACTGGTTACACTCGTCGGAGGATCGGAGTGAAAGAGAGGGGCAGTAGGGAATGAGATCTTGCAGGTATTGCAGTCCCTGTTCGTGTAGGGCTTATAGGTCAGTAATCTGATCTTAAAGGTGATCTGCCACTGAACCGGTAGCCAGTGCAGTCCGCGCAGCACAGGCATAATATGACTAGTTCTAGATGTCCCAGTCAGAAGCTTGGCCGCTGCATTCTGCACTAGCTGCAAGCGGCGGAAATCAACCCCCGGTAGCCCTAGGTACATGGAATTGCAGTAATCAAGGCGAGTGGTCATGAAGGCATGGACCAAAATAGGAAGGTCAGCCAGAGGAACCATGCGTTTCACCCAGGCAATATTCCTAAAATGGTAAAAGGAAGACTTGACAATGGCAGACACCTGTAATTTCAGGGTCAAACCATCGTCAATAATAACGCCCAGATTATGCACCTGGTCTGAGGTCGAGAACTGGACACCATCAAGCCATAGGCCTGATGGAACCCCAGCCCTACGACCTGCCTCAAAGCAACCCGGGTCCACAACCAACACCTTGGTCTTATCCAGATTTAATCTCAGCCAGCCAGCGCTCATCCAATCTTTGATTTCAGATAGACAGCTGTTAAGCAGAGAGATCGCATCACCCTGTCCGGGGAGTAAAGGACAGATACAGCTGGGTATCATCTGCATAACAGTGAAAACCCACACTGTATCGCCTAATGATGTCTCCTAATGGCAGAATATAAACTGCGAACAACATGGGCGCCAAAATGGAGCCCTGCGGTACCCCACAGGACAGAGAGATGGCGTCAGAGGAATAAATTCTGGTGACAACCCTCTGTGTCTGGCCTGTGAGGAAAGCTTGAAACCAATGTAGAACTGTACCAGACAGTCCACAAAGAAGCCGCAGGTGCTCCAAAAGCACACCATGGTCCACAGTATCAAATGCTGCAGAGAGAGAGAGAGATCAAGAAGGACTAGAATAGTACAAGCCTTTCAATCTCTCGCAATTAGGAGGTCATTTACAACCGGGATAAGGGCGGTCTCAGTGCTATGTCTTTTCCTAAACCCTGACTGGAGAGTGTCATAGACATTGTGATTTGTAAGATGGTCATCTATCTGTATCGCAACCACCTTTTCAATAACCTTACCTACAAAGGGCAGGTTAGAGAGAGGTCTGAAGTTAGCTAGACAGTCTGGGTTCAAGGAGGGTTTTTTAAGGAGTGGTCGAACGACGCCTCCTTTAGGGGATCAGGAAAGTCCCCCTGCTCCAAAGACTTCCAGAAAATTTCAGCAAGGATCGGGCCAATAACCTCTATGCAACCTAATAATAGTGGCGTAGGGCCCGGATCCAAACTACAGCTGGTTGGTCATACAGTCTGAACAATCCTCACAATATCCATGAGTTCTGGCCTACTAAAGTCAAACCAGATAGCACGGGTGTTTGATTCCTCTCGCCGATCTCCACAATCCCTTAAAGAGGGAGCTGGGCCGATGTCCGACCTAATGCTGAAAATCTTATCTGCAAAGAACTGGACAAGTTCATCACACTTTTTTTGAGAAAAGTCTCTTCCAGACGGCAGACAAGAGTGGATTGCACAATCTGTCGACAGTCTGAAAGAGTTGAGCTGGTCGGTTCTACGCAGCAGCAATCTCCCTGGACAGGAATTCTGCCTTCTTACAGGTGATAGCTGATTGATACGACACCATAATGGTCCATCACTCTAAGCCTGTCAGCATCCAGGCTAGATTTCTGCCAAGCTCTCTCTAGCCTTCGCCCCACTCTCCTCAGCTCCTTCAAGGACCCATCAAACCAAGGGGTTCTCGGGTGCTGAGTGAGTGGGTGAATGCGAACAAGAGCAACTGAGTCCAGGGCATTGTCCACTGCCTTATTATAGGCAAGTATGAGGTCCCCTGGACTCATGCACTTACTTGAAACACTCGATGGGTCCATCACCGCCGATAGGCCCTCTGGGGTAATTCCCCTCAAAGGGCGGTACTGGACCATCTCCGCAAGGGCAGGCCTATTTGGGGGATGCCCTGAAGCTGAATCTTATGGTGCGATGGTCCGTCCAGGAGTTTGGTTCCACCCCCAACTGCATGATCTCCATCTCTAGAAGAAACACTAGGTCCAATGAGTGACCCCCTATATGGGTAGCAGAGGTAACCACTGTGTAAGGCCCAACATAGTCATAAGTTGGAGGAGGTTATTCACAAAGTGCGAGAGTTCATCGTTGACCCAGGCACTGAAGTCACCCAGTATTAACCACCTGGGTGACTCCAATGCCACGTCGACAATGAAGTCCGCAAACTCCTTCTGGAATTCTCCATCACCACCGGGTGGACGGTAGATGAGGAGAATTCTGAACCCTACACCTGCTCCCAGGATACACTCAAAGGATCGAGTGCAACCCACTGGTACATCCACAAGACCCAGCTCTGTTTTAAAGAAAATGGCTACACCCCTGCCCCAACGATCCAACCTCGGGCGGTGCATCACTGAGAACCCAGCCAGAGCAGCAGATGCCAATACAGGACCTGCATTCTCATCCAGCCAGGTCTCGGTGATGCATGTCAGGTCAGACGTTGCAACAAGATCAGCTATAACAGCGGTCTTGTTCCTAATTGACCTGGCATTACACAATACCGCCCGGGTTGGATGGGTTTTCAAGGAGGATCGCAATACTTGCCCATAATTTACGGAGCTCTTGGGTATGGGAATCAGGCAGGGAGGACCCCTCTCCTGATCCCATTTCACCCCAGGAAGTCGCCTAGTCCCCACTGTCTCTATCTGCCCACCACTCTCCATTCTCCCACTCTGCCCAGTCCATCCACCCCTCAAACGTCTCCTCACTATCCCCAATGCACCACATCTTCTATAGACATCAACCAATAAAGGGGGACAATGAAAAGGATGGAGATCCTGAAGCAGAGTGGGAGAATAACGCCTGACCATCTTAGAACCCTCCCAACACATCTTAATCGAAACAGTCAGTGAATACTCAAACAATTAAAATGACCAAACTATACTGTCTCACTGCCACAATATAACTATCAATTATGCACATACGTCAGCATCCAACACAAATGACCACACAGCCACATAAATGCCCTATCAATCAAAATATACACAGAACAAGTCAATTTAAACTGAACAAAACAATTGCTACAACATAAAATAAACAAGTTATTTATGCTTATAGTCCAATTAAATCCCACAAGACCTGTAAGGAAACCAGTCCCTTTTTGCCCAAATTACTTTATACAAATCATGACAGTAAACAGCACTAGTAAAAGAATGACCATTAGATGATGTTATTATTGTAAGCTGAACGATCTCTCACTTCCCCAGCCACACCAGGTTTCTTCTGAGACTCTGCTCTCACCAGAGATCTTAGGAAATACCATTAAATCATGACCAGTTGAACACAGTAGCCTTTCCAGGCTTATAAAGATAAAAATCCAATGTCAGGATTGCGAGGGAAAATGACTACTATGCAGGAAATCGCTGCCCCCAGCCGGGATCAGGACCACGGCCCCCAGCGATGAAACCACCCACCAGTGGATCTTCCCGGTAGGCCTAGGAGGCACCGATTACTCGTGCCCACCCTTCAGTAGGCCTAGAATCAGCATTGCCCATCCCAAACCCGGCCAGAGCAATGAAAACCCCAGGTAGCTCACCCCACAATTCACATCCACAGTTGCCCAGAATTCAAATTAGCACAAATGAGATGTAGTGACAAATCCAGTCGCTATAGTACAAGCAGAAATCCACTAAATGTAAACTTCCCACAGATTCAAAGGCTCACCACACCATATCAAATAATTAGGACTTTAGATCCCAACACTCCATCAAACTTCTTCGCAGAAGTCAAACTCCAAATCCTGGATACTCCGTCAGATCTCCCCATGATAATTCGAACAAAAAATTAGAACAAAAACAATAGCTCTCCTTAATCCAGACAGAACATCTGACGAAACTGTGATTATGGTCCGAAAAAAGTATTTTCCCAGATGAAGAGCACCAATCCGTGTGGTTTGTACACCACTCACAAGGCCAGCAAGTCCGATTCTGCTACAAACTCTAAATTCAGTTCGAGCAATTTTCAAAACACACACGGTAGAATATAGCGTGGAAACTGCAAGCAATCGCACCGTAAGATTCATACATCCACACACCACAATAAAATTGTTGGGGAAAGCTCATCCGAGAAACTCCAGTGCATGGAGACGACAGCAGTCTCTACTGTCAGAAATAGTCAGCAAATAAAATAAACAACAAATAAACAATAAATAAATGATAAGATGCATGGAAGGGCACTAAACAATATAAAAGAGCTCAAATGGAGAACAGACGAACAACCAAAGATTGTGCAGAGGCTAGCCCAGCGTGGCCGCCATCTTGATCCCAGCAGAACCCTACAAGGAGGATTTTATAAAAAAACACATCAGGCAGACGTCTAAAAATATAGAGTGGTGATAAACAAATATAGGGTGGTGGCCTACCGCACTAAAATAATAAATGGGTAACACTGATGGAGACGGGAGGACAGCAGAAATTGTAATACAGTCAACCCTAAACCTCCATATTTTCCGGAAATGGATTATCCATGGCGCGGCCTTATATTTTTCTGAAATAGGGACTGGATGGAGCAAACCCACCAAGGTAGCCACTGGTCTGGTGGAATGAGCTTTGACAGAGCCCTACAACTGCTGCTTGCAAATCTGTAGCAGTGCGCCATAAGCTTTTCTGCTGAAAGATTTCGAGCTGCCAAACACCTGAGTATGATCCCGAACTCAGGTCATCGGTGCTACAAGCAGTAGCTGGCCCTACATACCCACTTCTATCCCCTCAGGATCCATGCTTGGAAAGGCAGGATTGGAGGTCCATATGTACTAGCCGACCCTGGAACTCATCCATTCACAGAAGTGCAGTTTGTGACTGCTGAATTGCCAAATGGCGTAGCAACAGACAGCATATCAGTACTATCTTGTCCTGTGGGCCTCCAGCTTGAGGAGAATCCTCTGGACAAGAGTAAGCAACACAAATGCATAAAGAAAACAACCAGTCCACTGTGGCCTTAACTCACCCTGACTAAAAGTGCCATGTTCTAGATTTATGGAGCGGAAGCACAGCAGTTTAGTGTTGTGGTGGGACACAAAATGTCCAATTCCAGCATGCTCCAATCAAACAAGGATTGAATTATGTTCTCTGAGAGGGACCATTTGTGAGAGTCTGCCTCTATTCCACTAAGATCACCTTCTGTAATGTTGAAGTATCCTGTATATGTTTTACTAAAAAGCACTCCATGTTTATTGGTAATTCCACCCCAGGTTTTGCAGTGCAATATGTAGCCCACATTGTTTCAGGCTTGAACCTAGATAGCAAGAGTGAAAGTAACTCAGCCTTAAATAGATCTCGAAACAAAAGATGTATGCTTTAAGATATTGTTAATGAAACTATTTGAAACCTACCAGTGTCTGTGTCTTCTGCTAACAACAACTGAAGGTCTGGTATGTTACACCTGACAGGACATTTTCCACCCTAAGAAGGACTGCCTTGAGAAGGATCTCGTGCTAAGCACCACTCCCAGACTGCCACTGCTTCTATGCACAGAGGATAGGAGAGAGTCCCTCCTTGTTTCTTGAGGTACAAGAAGATGCATTTGTTGTCAATCTGAAAATGAACTGCCTTGTGGTAAAGTAAGTCAATCAGACAGAGCCTGCAGACTGTACAGAACAACTCTCATCTCTAGCACATTTATGTGAAGATGACATTCTGAATCCAATCAAGCCCCCGGGGCTTATGACCCTAACAATATGCACCCTGCTCCATTAAGAAAGCATCCATGTTTATCTACAGCTCCAGAAAGCAGAGAGAAGTCCTTGAAGGAGAGTCTCCTTCAAAGACCACCACAGGAGAGAACAAGCAAAGTCTTTCATCAGCTGTATTAGATGATCCAGAGGTTGAGACGCCTGCGACCCCTGTATGCTGTGCATCTACTGAGATGTTCTCGGATGCACCCTCGCAAGGGTGCAGTGAAGATGTTGGCGGCCATGAGCCTCACCATCTCCTGCATACAATGCATAGTTGCCAGACGGTGTTCTCTGACATGGCAAGCCACACGCATGGACTCCTCCCCTCCTTAAGCATGAAGGACCTTGCTTGAGTTGAATTCAGGACTGCACCGATGAACTGCAGCCTATGAGAGGTAATCAACGGTGACTTCTAGAGGTTGAGTACAACTGTCATGCAGAGGTCACGGCCAGTTCTGTCTAATGATACCTGGCCAAACTTTTTATGAGCCAATCATCCAGATAAGGAAATACTTGCATTTCCTCTTTCTAAGGTGCTCTGCAAGTACTGCAAAGCACTTGGTGAAGGCATGCAGCAACTATGCAAGACAAAAGTGCAGAACTCTGAACTGATAAAGTTCAAGACCCACACAAAAACAGAGGTATTTGCAGTGATCGGCCGTGATGGGAATATACTGGTATCCATCTTCCATATGTAAGGATGCCAACCAATCCTGGCACATCAAGTGCAAAGACCCCGTAATACCATCTTGAATTTCTGGTGCCACATGTAACTATTCAGTGGCCTATGGTCTATGATCAGGTGCAGTGTTGGGAACGAGGAAGTACAAGGAGTACAAGCCCTTGCCCTGATCAAACTCCAGTACTCTTTCTACCGACTTGTTTCCTAGGTGCACCACTACCTCAAGGCAAAGAAAGTCTGGCATCGGGCACGTCAGCTAATGCAGTTCCCTTGGGGGATGGTAAATAGGTTGCTCTATCAGTTGAAGGGAGTAACCATCCCAAATAATCTTCAAGATGCACGTGTCCATGGTAATGATCTATTTCTGATAAAAACGAGGCTAATCGCCCCTAACTTAAGTGTAAGCCATCTCAAGCGGCTCAGGTGGAAACAACGAAAACATCTCGTTACAGGATAGCACTGGGGGTCTTTGCTGCCTGTGCCTTGTGTTACTGCTGTTGCTAGAAGGACTTAGGCCTTAATTGTTGGTGGAAGCCTCATTGGGCAGGCCTGCCATGAAAGGTTTACTGCTGGTGGAAGAAGCTACACTCTACTTCTCTGTAAAGGGGTATGGATGTTTTCAATATCCTTAAGGGACATTTTTTTCTCATATGACACCTTAAGGGCCTGCTCCATATGTTGTCAAAAGAAATACATTGCTTCAACTGTAACATTCATAATTTTCTGCCGGATGTTACAGGCAAAATCTGCCATTCTCAGTCAGGAGTGGTTCCAGACACAAATTCCAGCAGCTGCTGCATGGGCCACAACATCAGAGGCATCCAAAGCAGACCCTCAGTTGGTGGCTATTAAGTTCAAACCCTTGTGTAATAACTGACAAGAGGTCCTGCTTCAAGGAAGACAAGGAAATGCTCCACATGAGAACTCGGAGCCTGTTCCATGCAGAGTATTTTGCCACAATATATGGGACGGGCTGCTCACAACTCTAAGGCCTAAAGTAACCAAGGGAAAATGAACATTGCGTACTCCCTATAATTCTTGATCTTCTAGGAATATCTTCACCATTGATTCACACTAATGGGTCTTAGCTGGAGGTGATATGACCCCGCAGGAGCCAAAAAATTACAGGAGGGCTAGTGCTGAAGCAAGCCGCGCACATGTGTAGCCCTGCAAGACTGACTCACACCGCATGGTTTCCTTTGGTAGCAGCCCTCAACTGCCTCAGAACCTTTTTTTACCGAGGAGATGCAGCATCACCCAACAAGCTAACCCTAAGGGCATAAGATAGCCAAGGTGACACATATAAGAAGGGAAACAAACCAGTAAGACAATGACTTCACTGCCCAAACCAAGAACAAGGAATGAAGACCAACAAAACATACTAGAGCAAGCCTAAGGGATGGGGGTGGGCATGTGAGTCAGCGATGAAGATATTCCCAGAAAATCAAGAATTACTGTAAGTTCATACTTTTCATGTCTTCCAGGAATCAATCAACACCACTAATTCACACTAATGGGTCAGAGCACCAAACACAGACAAAGTCCCCCCTGACTAGGGCAGTAGGAGCCAAGCAGTGAAGTAACCAGCCTTTAAAATAGTGTATACACAAGTTTCCAAAATGTAAACTATAGGCCAGGAGACTGTTTAACTTTGCCAGTGAAGTTGGCAAAGTTGCGAAATTCACCTTTGTGAAAAACATCATGAATTGCCCACTACGTCATTTCACAACATCGCAATGAGTTTTCCGGGGGAAGTGGCGCAATTTCAGGTGAAGTCAAGGCAACTCGCAGGACTTGAAAAAGTTGCCACTTTGGGAATTTGGCAAAAAGTGCAGTTATGTAGCAACTTTCTGTAACAGTAGATTTTCGAGAGAATCTCTCATCAGACCACACCTATGGAACTCTTGCTGCCAGGCGCTAGGACCACATGGAAACCTTTGTGCTAGCAGTCTACTAGGGGCCACCCACAGCAATGTCAGACATCGACATTCTCCACTATATAAGCATGGGCAGACCTGTGCCCTTCTCAGTTCCCCACCACAGATCATACTCACAGGACCTCTTCCTGAGGAATCAAGGGGAAGCTGAAGGTTCTCGCTACCAAGCAAGATAGAACAGAAAGTAGACTGTCCTAGAAAGAAAGACCAGGACAGAGAAGCTCCGAGTCCAAGGGGGATGGAGGGTGGGAAAGTACTGTATGGCCTGATGAAAGAGATTCTCTCTAAGATCTACTGCAACGTACGTTCTTAAGTAACTGTACTATCTTCTTCGAGGTTATCTCTTTCATCAGGCCACATTATGGAACAGTCCCAAGCAGTACTGCCAGAGAGACAGTCAGGGTGGCTGAAGACTACAGGTCTATGAAAGGAGGCCTTGGAACACAGCATGACTGAAGCCTGCCCTCCTTCTAGAGGCAATGTCTAGACTGTAGTGTTTACTGAAACAACGGACGGGACAGGACTCCGGGTTGCAGCAGCACAAATCTCTGCAGATGACACATTCCTGAAACAGGCAACAGAGGTGGCCATGCCTCTGGTGAAATGGCCACGTACAACCCCAGGAAGTTCCTTACCATACTTCCTATAACAAAAGGTAATACAGTTGGACAACCATTTTTTTTTTTAACAAGGAAAGACACACTAGGCTGAAAGCTTGTTTACAGGTGCAACCTAGGCACTGTTTAGAAACTGGTACACCCTCTTTCCCAGCTGCGAAGGAAACAAACAGCTGTGAGGACTTACATGTGATGAACATATCGGAGTATTCTATGTACATCTAAAGTATGGAGCAGTGTTTCCCCTGGATTGGCATGCTCGAGAAAATATGATGGTTTGATTCAGAGTAAACTCAGACACCAACTTTTGGCAAAAACGTTGGGTTGGTACGCACAGACACCCAGTCTTTGTGGAAAATCAAATAAGGAGGCTCACACACCAGTGCCTGAAGTTCAGAAATCCTTTGAGCAGATGTAACAGTAACTAAGAATAACACTTTCCATGACAGAAAGCGTAGCTCACAAGTTGTGGCTGGCTCAAAAAGAACCAAAGTAAGTTTCTGTAAAACAAAATTCAAGTCCCAAGCTGGGACTGGATTGCAGATGGGAGACTTTAAATGAAAAATGCCTTGCAAGAACATACGAGACATCCCTAGTTGTGTCACCGTACGGCCATCTACAAGCACATGGTCAAATGGCTGCTAGGTGCACCTTAATGGAAGAGTACTGTAGTCCAGTATCAGAAAAGGGCAGAAAGTACTCCAGAATCCAATTCACTGGGCAAGTGAAGGGATCAAAGTGGTTGGAAGCAGCCCACAGAGCAAAGCACTTCCACGTCATAGAATAAATGGCCCTGGTGGAGGGTTTTCTAGCAACCACCAGGACATCAGCTATCTTCTGAGATACCCCAAATCTAGTCATGGCTATGTCCTCAGGAGCCATGCATGAAGATGGAGTGACTTGAGATCCAGATGGACCAGTGTTCCCTGTTTCTGTGACAGCAAGCCTTTGCAAAGGGGTTAGGGGTACTGGAGGTTCCACCACCAACTGCTGCAGTAAGGGGAACAAAACCTGACAAGGCCAGAAGGGAGCAACGAGCATCAGAGTTGCTCCTTCCATCAGAAGCTTGATCAGCATCCACTGAATTAGAGTGAAGGGAGAAAAGGTGTAAAGGAACCTCCCTTGCCAAGAGTGGGACGACATGTCTTGCCAGAAAACTCCAGGCCCAGAGCAAGCAAACAGAAAAGCGTCAGTTTTGCGTTGGAGTGGGGATGCAAAAAAGTCCAGCTCTGGTCGACTCCACTTGTCAAACAGGTCTTCCACTACCGAGGTCAGCAGCACCCACTTGTGCATTCTGGACTGTGACCTAGTTAGCTTGTCCGCCAGACATTTTGGACACCTGAACATGGACAGCTGATAATTCTAGACTGTGTTCTAGAGTCCAGTAACAAACCCTCATCGCTTCTCTGCAAAGGGGGTATGAATGAGTCCCCCTTGCTTATGTAGTGCACTGCACTGATGTCCATCTGCATCAGCAGAGGCCTCGGGGACAGGAGGTTGTGGAAGGCTTGCAGGCCATAAAGAACGGCCCTCATCTCCAAGATGTTTATGTGAAGGAAACTCTCCGCTGCGGACCAAATACCCTGGGGCTGGTGAGGGCCCAGGTGCACCCCCAGCCCATCCCCGAAGCGCCTGTAGTGAGTACCTGATGATGGGAGGGGAAGGGATGGGGATAAGGAAAGGAACCCCTTTGAGCAAACTGCTGGTTCCATCCTCCACTAAACCACCTTCTTTACCAGCAATGTGACAAGAAAGTACAGTTACTTAAGAACTTACCATAGCAGTAGATCTTCAAGAGGCGCTCTTGCAGTAGGTAATAACCACTAGGATTAGAGTTGCCAGGCGCTAGGACCACATGGAAAACTTTAGCTACCAGTGTCTTGGGGGGCGCACACCCGACATCATGTGATGGACGTTAGCGTGACGCTATATAGTGGGTGGTCCCCAAGCCCACCCTCCTGTTCTCCCACCGGAAACCTAAGAAGGTGGGAAAGGAGTGGGCTCCTGAAGCCAAAAGAAAGGCTAGAAAGCAGTAGCTGCAAAAGCTTGTGGAAATGTCTCAGAAGAGCTCTCCTCAAGATACGCAAAAGCATGTAAGCACTTACCAAAAACAGTAGATCGTCGCGAGAGACTCTTGCAGTAGGTACTAATAGATAGGACTAAGCAGCCAGGCGCTAGGACCACATGGAAAACTTTTACCTAGCAGTGTCTGGCGGGGTACCACCCACCCGATGTCAAGTGACCAACATCAGCATGGCGCTATATAGTGAGCGATCCCCACGCCCACCCTCCAGTTCTCCTGCCGGAGACCTAGAAGGTGTGACAAGGGATAGGAGTGGGCTCCTGGAGTTATAAAGCTATGAAAGGAGTAGTAGTAGAAAAAAACCCAGGGGGAAGGTGGGCTGGAAAACAGTACCTACTGCAAGAGCCTCTCTCAAAGATCTACTGTTACGGTAAGTTCTTACGTAACTGTACTATCTTGCTTCAAAAGGGCTCTTGCAGTAGGTACTAACAGATAGAACTAAGTCCCAAGCACTCAAAATCAGACAACTCTGAGACATGGGAGGTAGGGACAAGTCTGTACGTAACAGAGATCTTAGAACAAGAGTCCCTGAAGAACAGCTAGACCAAAGCCTGTTCTGCACCTAGAGGCAATGTCCAATCTGTAATGCTTAATGAAGGTATGGACAGAACTCCAAGTGGCAGCCGCACATTTATCTGTGGCAGAGACGTTCCTGAAACAAGCAGTAAAGGTAGCCATACCTCTGGTTGAGTGCCCTTTGACTTCCCCCGGAAGTGGTTTGTTATACTTCTGATAAAAGATAATGCAGTTTGCCAACCATTTGGACAAACCATAGTGCCCTCTCTTTTGGGCGCAAAGGAACAAATTACTGATCAGTTTTACGGACTGGCTTCTTCTGGTTAGTGTAGTGTAGAAACAAATAATTCTATGTACATCGAGAGTGTGTAGAATTGCTTCATCCTGATTAGAATGCTCAGGATAGTACACTGGCAACTGAATGGTCTGATTTAAGGTGGATTCTGAAACCACCGTAGGCAAGAACTTAGGATTTATATGCAGAGTCACCCGGTCTCTGTGAAAAATCATATAAGGCTCCTTACACATCAGGGCCTGAAGCTCGGAAATCCTTCGAGCTGAAGTAATGGCAACTAAAAAGAGCACTTTCCACGAAAGGTAGCACGTCACAACTCGCCGATGGTACAAATGGGGACAGTGTGAGCTTTTCCAAAATGAAATTCAGGTCCCAGGGAGGAGCTGGGCTCCTGACTGGAGGTTTCAAATGAAGAATCCCTTTTAGAATGTCTTGGATACTTCCAATTGAGCCAGGGTCTTGCCGTCCACTAGAATGTGGTAGGCAGAAATAGCAGATAAGTGGACCTTCAGAGTCGAGGAACTAAGTCCAAGGTCAGAGAGGAGCAGTAAATACTCGAAGACCTGTGGAACGGGGCAGGAGAAGGGGTCCCAATCCTTGGACGTGGCCCACATGGAAAATCTCTTCCATTTCATTGCATAAGTGGATCTAGTGGATGGTTTTCTGGCCTCCACTAGTACCTGTGCCACTCCAGAGGATACTCCAAAGCGAGCTGCAGCTATGTCAGTAAGTGCCACGCGTGCCTGTGAAGGGACTGAATGCCTGGATGGACCAGGGTGCCCTATTCCTGAGTCAGAAGGTCTTGACAGATGGGCAGGGGAACTGGAGGTTAACTGACAGTTGTTGCAGCAGAGAACCAAATCTAACACGGCCAGTATGGGAGAAATCAGGATCATATGTGATCCCTCTGCCTGTAGTTTCAGTAATACCCTCTACAGTAATGGAAAGGGAAGGAAAGCGTACATGAACCTCCCTCTCCAGCATACAGACAGCACGTCTCACCCAAGAAAACACCACGCCCTGAAGTGAGCGAGCAGAAAGTTGCTAGTTTTGAGGTGGATGGGAATGCAAATAGATCTAGGTCTGGTAGACCCCAATGGATGAAAATGTTATCTACCACAGACTGTCTTAGCTCCCACTCGTGGGTTGTGGCTTGAGTGCGACTCAGTGTGTCTACCAGGATGTTCTGAACGCCAGAGACGTGCACTGCCATGAGGTAGAGACTGTGTTGTACTGCCCAGTACAATACTCGCATAACTTCGTGACAGAGTGGATACGAGCGAGTGCCCCCTTGTTTGTTCATGTACCAAGATGATGCACATATTGTATGCCTGGATCATTAGCAATCTTGACCAGAGGAGGTGCTGGAATGCCTGTAGGGCATACAGCACTGCTCTCATCTCCAGTACATTGATATGCAGCGAAAGTTCGCTGTGGGGTCCCACATGGGCTCCTCATCCCAGTCCTGAGGCATCCGTCACCAGGGTCTGGGAGGCAGGAGGCAGGAAAGGGACACCTTTTTGAAGGTTGTCTGTGTTCTTCCACCACAAAAGGTCCAGAGCCATTGGGCTGGAGACAAGGATCATGCGATCTAGGTCATCTGATCTCTGATCCCACTGTACTCTTAAGAGTCCACTGCGTGACCCGCATATGGAGTCTGGCTAGATGTACAGTTGGAAAGGCAGCTGCCATGAGACCCAGTAGGCGAAGGATCGAATTGCGGAGGTCTGCCTCTGGGAAGCCACCAGATGTGCTTGTTGATGGAGAGTCTCCGCTCCATCTGGTGTGAGGAAGGCTCTCCCCTAGACTGTATCCAACACCGCCGCATGAATTGGAGGTGTTGTAAAGGGATAAGGTGGGATTTGGGATAATTGACTGAAATGCCCATGTGCCGGAAAAGGTCCAGAATGGACAGGGACCTGACTAGGCTCTCCCTCGACGGGGCTGAAAGAAGCCAGTCGTCGAGGCAGGGGAACACATGAATGCCCTGTCTATGTAAAGCCACAGCAACCACCACTAGGCACTTTGTGAACACACTGAGTGCTGACAACAGGCCAAAGGGGAGAACTTTGAATTATCCCTGAAAACAGAATCTGTGAAAACAATGGTGGGACAGGGAAAATGGCGATATGCAGGTAAGCATCCTGCATGTCCAAAGCACAGAGCCAATGTCCCTGATGTAGCAAGGGAAGGAGACCCAGGAGGGATAGCATTCAGAACGTCTTGCACTCTACAAAGAGGTTCAGACTGCTGAGGTCTAGTATTGGGCTGAGGTCGCCATCTTCTTGGGGACGAGGAAGAAGTGCGAGTAGTATCCCCTGCCCCTCTGACTCAAGGGAATGGGTTCTAGCGATGCTTTTTGCAGTAGAGTCTCGATTTCCTCTCTGATCAAATGGATGCGACTCAGAGGATAATAAAAGGGACCTGGAGGATGCTCCGGTGGTCTCTCTAGAAACTCGATTGTGTGCCCTCTGACTACGAGTTGAAGCACCCATGAGTCCGCTGTGATTGCCTCCCAACCCAGTAGGTGGGTTGCAAACCTGCCTCCTACCGGTTCCCCTAGATCTAGGTTTGGGGATGGGAGGGGACAGAGCAAGTCAGGAGGCGGTGTGAAGGGTGGAGGGCACAGTTCCTGAGGCTCTATGGGCTTTAGCCGGGGGAGCTGTGCCCGACGAGGGAGCCCGATGTTTGCTCTGACGTCGGTTCTGCTGTAACCTTTGCTGTTGTCACTGTTGCCAACGAAAAGGCTACTTAGGCTTCTGAGAAAGGTTTGTACATAAACTGGACAGAGCACAGGGCTTTGCCCTTCTCTTGTAGGTCTATAATAATATCTTTAACATCCCCTCCAAAAAGTACTGGGCCCTGGAACGGGGCATCCTGGATGGCTGATTTGACCTCAGGTGCCGGGACAGAGATCCTCAGTCATGCATGTCTACGTAAGCGGACGGCTATTGCTGTCCCCCTTGCGGAGGCATTCACCTCATCGTAAATGGATCTAAGTGTGTGCCAGCTAACTGATCTAGCCAACCTCAGCATGCCGGCCATTCCTTCCTTGAGCTCTGAGTCAGGAAGCCTCTCCAGCTTGGATTCTAGCTGACCCAGAATGAATTTCTGGTAGACCACCATGTGAGCAACATAATTCAGTGCTCTAATGGCCAGGGTGGAAGAAGAGTAGAACTTTTTCCTAAACTGATCCAGTACCTTAGACTCCTTGTCAGGAGGAGAAGTACTGAGGTGTTTTGGTTTGGATGAATGGTCGTGGGCAGCACTAATGACCACTGAATCGACCTGGGGATGGATACTAAGGTGGTCTTTCCCCTCTGGTGTCTGGTACATCCTATCTGCCTTCCAAGCCACTGGGGCTACTGAAGCAGGTTGTTTCCACATCATGGAGGTCAGATCCTCGTGAGGGCCTATTCACGGAGGAATGAGGGTTGGAGATTGATCAGATAGTGCCAGATGCTCCATGAGCCTCTGGCGTTGGGGATCTTGTTCCGCCGTGCACCAGTCGTAGGCCGCCTGTATTTTCCTGAAGAGTTCTATGAAGGAAGGATCCTCAGGAGGTGACTTTGGTGATTTCTTCGGTTTCTGCTCGTCCGGGGAAGGGGACTCATAGGGCTGAGTCCTGCTCAGACTCAAACTCAGATGTCTGGCTGTCATCGGGGGTGCCGAGTCTCGGTAAAGGTATGTCCATCGATGTTGAGAGGTTCACAGGCCTTGAGAATTCCATAGACCACTGTGGTTGAGGCAAAGGCTCGGTAGATCTGCCTGACGTCGATGGCCTGGTGTCCGTCAACAGAGGTTGTCTGTGCGTCGGTTCCATGGTGACCAACGTAGGGTTAACCAGGGGCCAACGTTTATCAAGTTCAGACGTGAGCTGAGATTTTGCTTCATCCCACCATGAACGAAGCTTCGTCTGCAGGTCCACCTGAAGCTGGGGTGGAGGTGGAGGTGGTGGAGGCTGATGCCAGTACCCAGGCATCATATAATCTGGCTCCTGAAAATAAGGTGACAGGGATCCCATCGGTGGATAGCCCGGCGATAGGTAGGGTGACTATCCAGGTGTCAGATACCCCGGAGAATACTGTGCTGCCAGGTAGCTTCGTGGAGCACCAAAGGGGCCCAGCGACAACCCTGCGGAGCAGCCTGGGGGAGGGCCCGATGGTGGGTCCCGAGGGCCTGACGGATGGCCCAATGGAGATGGGGCCGGCATCAGGCCTGCCAGTGGCCCGGTGAGACCCGAGGGACCCAGAATCACCGTCTGGTCCGGTGGTGAGCCAGGCATCAGATGATACGGCACCGGCAGTAGGATAATGCCTGAAGGCGGCTGCATTCCATCCTCCAGATCCCGCGGTAGCGGGGAAACTGGAGGAACCACCTCAAGAGGCGGAGGGGGAGAATACCAAGGGGGGGGTACCCTCCGAGTTCAGCTGCAGCTCAGGCGGCAGCTGATCCAGTTCCTCGACGTCAGGCCTCTTGTTGGGGCCTGCCGGAGGAATCAGGGCTCGACGCACATCAGAAGAGCCAATGTGCGACTAATCAGCCGTGGCCGTGCGATCATAGGAGGAACAGACGTTTGACTTACCAGCCATACAACTCACATTAGACCAGGAAATCTTGAGAGGTCTAAGGGTAGTAGGTGTCTCCTTTAACCTGGAGGCTCCCGTTGGAACAGAGATTGGTCCGGGGGGGGGCCACAGCTGCTCCGCGGCGGCAGAGGTGGCCTTAGCTGGAGGGACACCCCCATGTCCGTGGCTCCAGGAAGGGTCCGCAGATGTGATGAAGACCGTTACCGGTCCCGAAGCCTCTCCTTGTCCCTCTTCTTCTTATGATGGCTCTCTGGGGAAGAGGATGAGCTCCTGAGTTTCTTCAGCTCCTTCTCCATGGATGCCATTTTTAGTTTCAGTAAATGGGCTTCCAAGGTCTGCTGATGGTGTTTCCGTGTGGCCTGGTTAAAACCATGGCAGGCCTCACAGTTCTCAGTCTTGTGCTCTGGTACCAGGCAGAAGAGGTAGAGGGAATGGCGGTCTTTGTGAGGGAGCCGAGTCTCACAGGAGTCTCACTTATTTTTATGCGAATCGGGAGGCGTAGGAGACAACATGTACGATGTGAAACAACACCAATACTTCATGAAAAAAGTAAGTTAAAGTAGATACAAACGAGTAGAATACTCATTCAAAATGTCGACAGAAGCAACATTCTCTGTGAGCTCCGACGTGTGCAGGTTGACTGTGGGAAAGAACTGGACGGCAGGCGTCCGGGACACTCACTATATAGTGCCACGCTGACGTCTGTCACGTGACAGGTGGGCGGTCTCCCTTGTGATCCTAGCGCATGGCGGCTTAGTCATATCTGGTAGTACCTACTGCAAGAGTCCTCTCAAAGTAAGATCTCTCGCTATCTCTCTACCCTCACTTGCTGTTTCTGTCTTCCCTTTCCACTTGCATATCTGCAGGTATAAAAATATGTGAATCTTTTTGTGGAAATGTAATTGATACTGGGACCCCTTTGTTTAAAACTGAACATAGTTATACTGTTGAAATGACTGCAAAGCTAAAACTGTATGTAGTTATATTGTTGAAATGATTGCAAAGCTATTTGGAACTCAAGGGGTTAACCTGAGATGCAATTTTTAAGCCTTTTGCAGAACATGTAAACAAGAGGTCAGTTCTGGGTCACAATGTTCTTTTTGCTGCACCTGCTGAAACTGATGCATGCCATTTTCTTAATGAGCTCCTGCAACCTTATAGAAAGAAGCTGCAATGTTTTGCAAAAGAGCGGGACAGAGACAGAGACCAAGATTGAAAATTGAGAAGAAAAACTCAGGACAACTGTTTTCTATGTTTCTATGTTTCTACTGCCACTGTAAATGGTTCTTCTAAACAATTTTTTTTAATTTAATGTTATTAATGATAAATCGCTTGTTGTGAATTTCACAACTGCTCCTGGTTTTACTATGCTTTCTGACCTGTGCCTCAATGACAGATGGAGCCAAATATGGTGAGGCCAATGAGGGTCAAACAGGATCATGCAGGCCCTTTCCGCCTGTAACTTCAGGAATACTCTCTGCAGAAGGATGAAGGGAGGGAAGACGTACAAAAACCTCCCAGACCAGCAAAGAGACAGCGCATCTCGCCAGAAAACACCAGGCCCGGGAATGAGCGAGCAGAAAATACAGGTTACTCACCTGTAACAGGAGTTCTAGGAATGGTATATGTTGTTCATCCACACTTAGTGGCAGGCTCCTAGCAGTTCTCCGGGAGGAGGGAGGCAAGGCGCACACCCCCTACTTAGGAAATAAAGACTGGAGAACCGAGGCCCCAAAACCAGCATCCCGGCGTGACTCAAGGTCGATGTGGTAATGGGTAATAAAGGTGTGTGCTGACTTCCAGGTAGCAGCCCTGCAGATTTCCTGTATAGGGACGTCCCTGGAAGCAGCCACCGATGCAGCAGTATGGCGGTAGAATGAGCTCTTATCCTCTGGGAGGCTCCATGCCTGCCAACTTGTAGCAAGATCTATGCAGGAGGTGACCCACCTGCTTATCGTCCGCTTGGCTGCAGGTCTGCCAGGTGCGGCTTCAGCGTGAGTGACAAACAGCTGGCAAACCTCTCCCCGACTTCAGCGTCGGCGCCCTTATATACGCGAGCGCCCTTCTAGGGTCCAAAGTATGGAGCCTGTATTCGGCCTCCGAGGTGTGATTGGGGTAGAACACCGGCAGAGTCAACACCTGGTTAAGGTGAAACTCCGACACCACCTTCGGAAGGAATTTCGGGTGGGGGCGCAGGACAACCTTGTCCCTGTGGAAGACCAGGTAAGGAGACTCAATGCAAAGCGCCTGGAGCTCTCCCATCCTTCTGGCTGACGTGATAGCCACCAAGAAGGCGGTCTTCCACGACAGGTGAGAGAGATCACACCTGTGCATTGGTCTAATGGCTTGCCCATGAGCTTTGCCAGTACCAGCAGTAAACCCACGGAGGTGGAGGTTCTCGACCGGAGGGGAAATGTGATCAAGGCCTTGAAAAGCGCCGACCTCCTTATCCTGCGCCACCGACTGCCCTCGCCCGCTACCGTAAGCAGAGATGGCTGCCAGGTGCACCTTTAGGGTCACGACCCAAGCCCTTGACTAGAAAGGGACCATAAATAGTCCAAAATGCTTGCCACAGAACAGGAGGAAGGGTCCAAGCCCTTGCCCTGACACCAAATGGAGAATCTCTTCCATTTAAAGGCATAGCATTTTCTGGTCGACTCCTTACGGGATGCCTCAACAACATGGAGGACCTCGTCGGAAAGACCCAAGGCCTGGAACTCTAGCCGCTCAGGAACCAGGCGGTCAGGTGCAGGGATTGAAGGTCCGGATGGAACACCTTCCCCTGACTGACTGAGAGCAGGTCCGGGCAAGCTGGAAGCTGCCTCAGGAGCCTGGAGCTGAGGCTGAGGAGATCTGGGTACCAGAACTGGCGGGGCCAGTCTGGGGCTATCAGAATCACCTGCGCCTTGTCCCTCCTCGCCTTGAGAAGCATCTTGTGAATCAAGGGAAATGGGGGAAAGGCGTAGAAGAGGCCTGGGGTCCACAGCCTCGAGAAGGCATCCCCCTGCAGCGAGCCCTGCTGAGGGGGCGGCATGAAACAGCCTCAGCTTCGAGTTCTCCCTGGAGGCAAACAGGTCCACCTGAGGTGTGCCCCAGAGGGAAACACAGATCTTGTACTCACTCCGGCAGGAGAGACCACTCGTGAGATGCAGCCCCTATCCGCTCAGGCATCGGCCAGGGTGTTGGAGGCCCTGCCACATGAATGGCTAGGAGATCTGGGTCCAGGCTGTGCACGAGTGACCAAATGCGGAGAGCTTCCTTGCATAGAAGCAGGGAGCGCATCCCGCCCTGGCAGTTTAGGTAGTACATGGTCGTGGTATTGTCCGTCTGGACTCGGACCACTTGACCCCGGAGAAATGGAGCAAAGGCGGTGAGAGCTAGGCAGACCGCTCAGAGCTCCAGCAGGTTGATGTGGCATTGGGACTCCCGAGGGGACCAGAGGCCGTGCACTAGGTGTTCCCCCAGATGGGCACCCCAACCCATCAGAGAGGCATCGGTCGACAGAGAGACCGTCGGCTCGGGGCGGACAAACGGGATGCCCTCCTGCAAATGGAATGGAACGGTCCACCACTGGAGAGCGTTCCACATCTCCTGGGTCACTATCACTAGCTGGTCCAAAGGATCGCAGCGCCAGACCACTGGCTGGCCAGTCCCCACTGGAAGGGGGGCGATGTGCCAGCGAGCCCAACGGACCATGCTGGTACAGGCCGCCATGAGACCCAGGAGGCGCAGGAAGTCCCAGGCAGGCGAATTGCCCAACCAGAAATGATTGGGCAAAGGAGGTAAGAACCTCGGCCCTGTCCGCCGGGAGTCGTGCTCTGGCTCGAAGAGAGTCGAGCTCGCCCCGATGAACAGGATCACCTGCTTCGCTCGAGTTCGACTTGGCCTCGTTGGATGAGAAGGCCAACTTGAGAGCAAACCTGGAGGGCCAGATCTCTGGACTGCTCCACCTCCCGCCTGGAGGGGCTGCTATCAGCCAATCGTCCAGGTAAGGGTACACCCGACCCTCGGGCGCCGCAGGGAATGCTGTCACCACTGCCATGCATTTGTGAAGACCCTGGGAGCTGGAGATAAGCCTAAGGGCATGGCTCGAACTGAGGGATCCTCCGCCGAAAAGCGGAGGAATCTCCGAGTGACGGACGGATATGGACGTGAAAGAACGCTGCCCTGTAGGTCCAAAGAGCAGAACCACACACTGTGTTCCAGAGATGGTATTATCTGTGCCAGAGTGACCATCCTGAAGGTTCGAGACCTTAGGAACTTGTTCAGGTCGTGTAGGTCGAGAATGGGGCGCCAGCCCCCCGTCCGTTTCGGAACCAGGAAATACCTGGACACGAACCCCGGGTCTGAAGGGGGGTCCTCTACCTCCGTGATCACCTCCTTTTGGAGGAGGAGAGCGACGTCGGCTCGGCGAGCCGCCAGTGAGGCTGCGGACCCCGAGGCCCCCGAGGTGCGACGGCTCTGAAGGGCGGGACCTGCTCGAATTCCAGAGGCAGGCCTTTTCCCACCACCTCCAGTACCCACCTGTCCGTGGTAACAGCGGACCAGGCGGAAAGGAAGTGTCTGAGCCGTCCCCCCACGAGGGGAACCAGGGGTGAGGTGACAGGGATGGGGGCGACACCCCTCAGCCCGTCACTGGGCAGGCTTGGAGGAAGAACCGGCCGAGGGACCACCTGGGCCTTTTCCTCCCTGCTTCCTGTTAGAGGAAGCAGACGGCTTGGGTTTGGGATGCCAAGATCGAGCCTGCTGGCCCTGACGTTGCTGGGCCGGGTTCGCTGCAGGCGCAGAAGGACGAAAGGGCTTAGGCTGTGGCTTACGGCCTTTGTCCTTCTGAGCGGAAGAGACAGAGTCCAAGGTAGCATTGGACTTCTCGATCCTCTGCAGGTGACCTTCCACCCCAGGGCCGAAGAGGTCAGTCCCCAGAAAGGGAACATCCGCCAACTTGTGTTGGGTATCCGAGGTAAAGGTGGATATCCTCAGCCAAGCCCGACGACGCATGGCCACTGCGGCCGCCACAGACCTGGCACATGAGTCCCCAATGTCTAACGCAGTCTGGCGCTGCTGTTTTGCCACCGCCCTGCCCTGATCCCGCACCTGCCTGACCGTAGTCTGCAGATCCGCAGGAAGATGAGGGACAACCTCATCCAGGGAGCCCAACAGGGCGTGAGAAAAATGTGCCATGAGGACGGCCGAACTGGTCTGACGAAGGCCAAGAGAGGACGCAGCGTAGACTTTTTGCCCGGCATAATCCAATTTCTTGGATTCCTTGTCGGGAGGTTTGTCTACATCCCTGGCATTCTCGGCACGCCAGAAAACGCTGTCGGTAACCAACCCCTCGGCCGAGGGATGTTCCGAAAAACCGGACAGGGAACCGGTAGGGACCGCATACTTCCTGGCCATCCTAGCCGAAGGCACAGGGCAGGAAGCAGGAAGCTGCCAAAGTTCCAAGGCCGACCTACTGGCGGCTTCGCCACCGGAAAGGCCTCCGTAGGAGAATCCCCTCGGTCCAGAATCTCCGTGAGGGGATACCTGGCCCGTTTAGAAACGGGTTCGAGCTTCATCCCGTGGACTCCGAGATGAGTCGGGCAACCCTAAGAAGGACGAAGGGCTATCGTCCACTGACTGCCCTCCTGAGGACTCCAAGTCCATGCGCTTGGAGAAGAGGGAGGAACCATCATCGGACTCAAAAGAGTCCTCAAAGAGCTGCCTCGGGCCTGAGCCACCCTCCACCTGCCGAGGTTTATCGGGAGTGAGGGTGACAGACAGCCTATGGGGCAAACCCAAGGCCAACCGAGAATTTTTGGTCGGAGCCCCAACCAATGGCTGTAGAGGCGGAGGTTCCACCAGAATCGGTGGGCAGCTGAATTGGTCAACAACCGGCCTGGGAACAGGCCTCGCTAATGAGGGGTTGTTTCGTCATTCGTGACAGCCACTTAATGGCCGGAAGACGACTGAGTCGGCTTATTCCCGGTCAAAAGGAGCTGTTGCCACATGAGTTCCTCGCACTCTTGACGCAACTTGCTCAAGCCTCCCTTGTCCGAGGAAGAGCGGCGGCGCCGCCACTGCTGGTGCCGAGACCGCCTATGGCGGGCGGATCGGCCGGACCGCGAGGATGTCCGAGACCGAGAGTCTCGACTAGGCCGAGGCGAGGAGAAGTGTCGGAAATTGGCACCCTCGCCCGGACGATCCCACCGAAGGCTCGAACCGAGGCACAGACGAGCCAACGGATCCTCAACTCTCACCGGGGAACTGGGAGAGGGGATTCTCAGCTTCTCCAGCCGACAACCTGGCTCTAACAGGTCGAGAAAATCTCGACCGCGTTGTCGGGGTCTCGGTCAACTGACCTGACGGGGACACCGTGGAATGCGGCCGGTTGAGGGGTCGACTGAGTCCACTGTCGGCGGCGAGGGAGGATCTTCCTACCCAAGAGCGCTGGACGAGAGACTTACTTTGCTTTTGGACCTGGAAAAAGGTCCCTAGAAGTTGGACCCTCACCTTCTCGAGAGGGTCAGACAAAGCCCTTAAAAGAAGCAGAGTACGAGGCACCGGAGAGAGCCGGACAAATGCTTGAGTCGAGTAGAAGCGGCCCGCCGCCTCCTTCTTCGAGGGGCGATCATCTGCTCGTTGATCCACGAGCCCGCCATTGACACCGCCAACCGGGCCTCTTTAGGATTTCACCGTGGAATTTCTCTCGGGCGCCCTAGTTGTAATCGGCAGCACGGCTCCTTAAGGACGAAGGTAAAAAGAAGTGCACAAGTCGCAGGCTCGTGGTCGTGCTTCAAGGCCCAGGGCAGTAGACGACGCGTGAGTGCGGATTCATCCTAGACATCTTCATCCCGCAAGGGCACCTCTGGAAACCGGGAGTCGATTTGTCCATCGCAGCCGCGAGGAGAAGAAGACCGAAGTCTTTTTAGCAAAACTTTTGATTTCGAACTTTCCAAGAATTAGGAACCAGTCTTAATCGCAGAGCGTTAAGGAGGGAACCTGAGCTTCCAAGCAGTAAGGAAGATCTGGCGTCATGGGGCGGAGCCGAGAGTTTTACCACCTGGGTGGGTGGGAGGAGCCAGCTTGAAGACCTTCCGGCAAGATTTAAAGCGGCAAGAAACCTGCCAATAAGTGTGGATGAACAACATATCCATGTCCCTAGAACTGGATTGTTTTGCGTTGGATGGGAAGACTAACAGATCTAGATTTGGACGATCCCAAAGATCGAATACATCTTCAACTACCGATTGTCTCAGTTCCCACTTGGGTGCCCTTGCCTGAGTGTGGCTGAGATTGTCCGTCAGGAAGTTGTGAACTCCTGGGACATGCACCACTGTCAACTGGATGCTGTGCTGAACTGCCTAATACCACACTCGCATCACTTCCCTGCAAAGGGGGTGCAATCGTGTGCCTCCCTGTTTGTTCAGGTACCATACTACATTCTTATTGTCTATCTGTCTGCACAAGAAGTGTGCCTGAGCAGAGGAGGGGCTGAAAAGCCTGAATGGTGTACAGCACTGCACGCATCTCTAGCATGGAACAGCCTTCCTGAGGAGGTTGTGGGGTCTAAAACTGTGGGAGAATTCAAGAATGCATGGGACAGACATAAGGCAATTCTTGTGGGGGGTAGGAAGAAATAGGCTGTTGGTTAACTAGGATCTACGGCCTATCCTGTAGGTAGGGAAATGGGCAGACTAGATGGGCCAAGCGGTCCTTATCTGCCGTCAAAGTCTATGTTTCTATATTGATGTGCAGAGAGAGCTCCCACTGTGACCAAGATCCCGGAGTCCTGTGATCCCCCAAGTGTGCACCCCAGCTCTGGCCAGAAGCATCTGTTGTCAGGGTCTGGGACAGGGAGAAAGACTGGAAAGGAGCCTCTCGACAGATACTGCTCAAATCCTGCCACCATAGGAGGTCCCAACACATGGGGCTGGATACCAGGATTCTGTGATCCATGTTGTCTGATCTCTCGTCCCACTGTACTCTCAGTGTCCACTGCATAACTCGCATCTGGAGCCTGGCTGGAGGAACAGTGGGAATAGCCGTGGCCATCAGACCCAGTAGGCGTAAGACGGACCGGGCCATGGCCCATTGGCTGGTTGCCACTTGCTTGGCCTGTTGTTGCAAGGTTTCCGCCCTGTCCAAGGGGAGGAAGGCCTGACCCTGAAATGGAAATTACGTGCCTTCACACTGATGGGAGTACGCCGAAGGCACAGTCCAACCATTGAGGCAATGAAGAACAGAAACAGAGAAGTGAGCTCGGGGGACAGTAGGTGGGCATGTGAATGAGTGGTGGAGACTTCGTCCAAGAAGATCAAGACTTATGGTAGGTACGTAATTTCCATATCTTCCCGGACATTAAGTCTCCACCACTCATTCACACTGATGGGAGAGCACCGAGCTAAAAAATCCCTCGAGACAGGAGGCAGTAGAGAGAAAGGAGCTCACGTTTTAGGACAGAAGTCTTAAGGATTGTCCTGCCAAATGACTGATGTCGTCTGGCATGGACATCCAAGGCACAGTGCTTAACAAAAGTACGCACGGAGCTCCAGGTAGTCGCATTGCATATATCTGCAATGGGGACATTACGAATTTCCGCCAGAGATGCCACGACTGCTCTGGTAGAGTGAGTGTACACTCTGCCTTCCAGCTTGACCTGTGCCATGGAATAGCAATGGTGAAGGCATGCCACCAGCCACGCTGAAATGCACCTGATAGCAACAGATTGACCCAGCCAGGTCGTGCTGAAGGAAACAAACAGTTGTTGAGCCTTGCGAATTTCCTTCTTTCTATCCAGATAGAACCGCAAGGCTCTTTTTAATTCTAGGGAATGAAGGGTACACTGTCCTTCATTCTGGAAGTTTGCAAAATAGGTAGGTAGGACTAAAGGTTGATTCAGATGGAATTCTGAGACAACCTTAGGCAGGAACTTAGGATGAGTCCTAAGAACTACTTTGTCTTTCTGAAATACAGTATACGAGGGGTCTGTAACAAAGGCATATATTTCAGATACCCTACGAGCAGAAGTAATGGCCACCAGGAAGGCAGTCTTCCAAGTGAGGAATTTCAACTTGCAAGTAGCTAGAGGCTCGATAGGTTCACGAGTGAGCATGTCTAGCACAAGGTTAATGTCCCAGGTTGCAACTGGTCATCTAATAGGGGGTCTGGTATGCAGAATCCCTTTAAGAAACCTCTTAACTCCAGTCAGCTGAGCCAGTGACATGGAGAGTACTGGCTCATGATATGCCTAAATTGCACAAAGATTAACTTTGACTGTGGAGTATTGTAGACCTGTGTGAGAGGTCTAAGAGATACTCCCAAGACTATGTGGTGGGCAGGAAAAAAGATTCCAAGAGGATTTTGCACACCAGATAGAGAAACGCTTCCATTTAGCTGTGAAGGTTTTTTCTGGTGGCTGGCTTGCGTGCAGCCAAAAGAATATCCGAAACCCAATGAGAAACATTTAACCTATTCACCTCTATCTCCTCAGGAGCCAAGCATGGAGGTGAAGGGACCTCAGATTGGGATAGACTACAGGGCCCAGGGTCAGAAGGTTCATCTGAAGGGGAAGTGGTTGTGGAGAGGTTTCTGACAGTCTGTTGATGAGGGGAAACCAGATCTGACGAGGCCAAAACAGGGCAATGAGAATCATTCTGCCCCCCTGTGCCTCCAGTTTGAGCAGTGCCCTCTGAATTAGGGGAAGAGGAGGAAATGCGTATAGAAAGCGTTTTGTCCACTGCAGCCTGAATGCATAGTGATAGGTGCTGGATTTCTAGAGCAGAAGAGAGGCAGTTTTGCGTTGAGTGGGGACGCAAAAAGGTCCAGGTCTGGAGTTCCCCACTCTTCGAAGAGCGACTGAACGACGGTTAACTCAAGAGAACACTCGTGAGGATCTGTCTCCGGTCTGCTGAGATGGTCTGCTAGCTCATTTTGTACTCCTGGCAGGTAAACCACCTGAATCAGAGCCTTGTGCTCCAGGCACCATTCCCACACTCTCACTGTTTCCCTGCATAATGGGTAAGAGTGTGCACCACCCTGTTTGTTGATGTAATATATCGCTGCCTTGTTGTCCGTTTGAAGGAGAATTTTTTGGGACAGTGTATGTCCTTCAAAGCTCAGACTGCATAGAGGATGGCTCTCATTTCCAGGACGTCTATGTGAAGTTGAGACTCGTCCAGAGTCCACGTACCCTGGGTGTGGAGATCCCTAACTCATCAGGGACGCATCTGTGGTAATGGAGATCTGATGATCCAGAGGGGTGAAGGGATATCCTTCAGAAGGTTGTCCTCCTGAGACCACCAGGTGAGTGACCTCTTCAGATGTTCCATAACCTTGATGAGAAAGGACTGAGGGTGAGTGGTTGGGGACCACTGAGTACTGAGCATCCACTGAGAGGTTCTTATGTGTAGACGAGCCAAAGGTACAGTGAACACCGAGGATGCCATGAGACCCAGCATCCATTGCATCGAGAGAGCTCGCATTGAGCTGTGTTCTCTGATGAAGCAGGCCAACTGTAACATATTGCTCTGTCTGTCCTCCGAAAGAAAAGCTTTCACACAGGAAGTGTCCAGAAGGGTTCCTATGAAAAGGAGCTTCTGGGAGGGCTGCAACTGTGACTTTCTGAGGTTCAGCAGGACTCCCATGGACGTGAGGAAGTCTGAGGTTGTGGCCATGGCCTCCAGAGTCTCTTGCCTGGAGGGGCTTGCTAGAAGCCAGTCGTTCAGATATGGGAACACTTGGATTCTGATTTCCTTAGATGCACCGCATGAACTGCACAGCACTTTGTAAAAACTCAAGGCACCGACGACAGCCCAAAGGGCGGGGACTCTGAATTGACAGTACTGACCCAACACCACAAACCATAAGTATCTGTGGTGATTTGGGTGTATGAGAATGTGCTGGCAGGCATCCTGCATGTCCAGGGAGGCTAGCCAATCTTGTTGATGAATCAAAGGCAGCAGGGTACCGAGTGATATCATCTTGAACTTTTCCTTGTGCGGGAATTTGTTTAACTTTCGGAGATCAAGAATAGGGCGTATGCCGCCAGTTTTCTTTGGAACCAGAAAGTAATGGGAGTAGAAACCGGTGTTTTGTTGATCCAGGGGAACTGCTTCTACTGCCCTGTTGTTCAGAAGGCCTTGTACCTCGGAAGCAAGAAGGTCTTATTGTGCCACAGACAGCCTGGGCTGTCGCTTGGGAGGATGATCCGGAGGGGTTTCTGACAGACTAACAGAGTACCCCTCACGGATTATCCTGAGGACCCATTTGTCTGATGTTATAGATTTCCACTGGTCGTAGAACTGAGTCAGACGACCTCCCAATGTCGAGGAAGAGTACCCCTTGGGCAGCTGAGGTGGGACCTTGGCCAGAAACTCAGAAGGTGGCACTGGGCGCTTTTGGGCCTTGTGCCTTCTGCTGCGTTTTCTTTTGTGGCTGAGCGGTTTGGTTTCTGTTAAAGCCTCCTCTGCCTTTGCCATGAAAGGACTGGTGGTTGTGAAACTGACTCTTGTTCCCACCTCCTCGAGAGGGAGCAGGTGGAGGTCTAGCTGCCTTAATTGCAGACCTAGTCTTCTGTGTGGCCTCTAGTGCTTGTTCCACCTGAGGCCCAAACAGATACATATACTGTTGAAAGGTAAGGCCATGACCTTCTGCTGGGCGTCTTTCGTAAAGCCGAAGTACGCAGCCAGGAGTGGCGGCTGGTTCAAATGCCAGCTGCCGCTGCCCAGGAAGCAGTATCGAAAGGGTCCATTGCAGCTTTAATTTGTTGATTATTGGACTCAATACCTCTAGTTATGGTCTGTAGTAGCTCTGAGTTAACCTCCGACACGGGCAGAGCTTCTACCACTGCTCTGAGTAAATGCAGAAGAACATACTCATATTGAGAAAATTAGCCCTGGTAGCTGGCAATGTGCATCCTCAGGGTTGAGGCAGCAAAGACTCTCTTACCCCAAGGTGTCTATCTTGCAGGATTTGTTGTTTATAGGACAGGCTGTAGATTCCTGAGGGAGGACAGCCTTATCATCAAGATGGGGAGATCCTTGGGAGGGGCATATTTCCTATCTGTGGACTTTGCCACGGAAGAAATAAGAGCTGGAATCTTCCACACCATCTGGGAAAGTCTCTCGAAAGAGAGCTGTACCGGAGGGGTTAAATCCATAGGTATTTCCGGAACATGTGGAGATGCAGAAGCTTCCCAGGATTGATTTCCGTCGTCTGAAGAGAAAGAATAGAATTTAAATTCTTGAGCAGAGACTTGAAGGAAAGGTCTTCAACAACAGGCTCTGCAGGAGCATTGATCACTGCCCCCAGGGCAGAATCGGCATCAAGATCATCACCTAGCCGAAGATCTGGATTGGGCTCAAAATTATCTCCTGACAGTCCAGCGGGGGGACTGTACAGACAGAAACGGAATGAAAACCAGGAAGAAGAAGAGTAGGAGAAAGAATCTGAGTTGAAAACCTCTGGAAACTAGATGGCACCGTACACATCCTCAGCGCTGTCACAGAGAACGGCACTGAGTACAGAGACGGCATCACGCATGGCGTCGACAGGGAGCGTGATACTGCAAATGGCGCCGATACCGCACACGGCGCTGACACCACCCCCGGCGCTGAAGAAGGCACCGACGGGTAGCACAGCACCACACACAGCGCCGACACCAACCCCGGAGCCGCAGACGGTGCCAACACCACCAGCAGTGCCGAAAAGGACCTCTACGCCAGAGAAGTCGGCACCATCGCAGAAGTCTGAGAACTGCGATTTGAAGGCAAAGGATGAAAAATGGCAGGAGATTAAGGCATTGGTGTGGACCCCTGCCCCGCAGCCGTGTGAGGGGGGTATACACCACAGCGTGGAGTCGACAGCACTGAAGAAGGCACCGCGCGACTAGGAAGTCCTAACAGCCCTGTCTGCCGATACTGGCCAGTTTGGGCAGTCGGGACAACTTCCAAGCCCACTGCTCCATAACAGCGGCCCAGTGGTGAAACTGCTCATCGGAAGCCCCTCCAATAGGCGGAGAGGAGTTCCGGTGTCTAAGAGGCCAGCTACCAGAGACAGAAACCGGCGACTCCGAAAGAAGTGGAAACCGGCCCCTGACCCTAACAACTGACCGTCTACATGCAGACCTACTAGAGGGCGACCTCGAGTGATGCAGTTTCTTCTTCGACCAGTGGGCTGAAGAAAGAACTCTAGGTCGAACGGTGCCGTGAATGGGACAGTTTCCTTTTATGCTTTTGATGGGACCGCCCATCTCTCCCCCCCCCACGCACTGGACCGTCCGTTGTCAGAGCCCCTACCGGAGAGGACTGCGGACCAGACCCGGCCTGGCTGACTAAACAGCTTTCTTATGAAGTCTCCCTACCGTCACCTGCCCCACTCATGGTCGACTCAGTCAATGGAGGGCTGAAGACTTCTTTCTTGTACAAGTAAGAAATTTATTAAAATATAATCTGTACTTTTTCTGATAAAATACAAAATAATAAAACTGAAAACTAAGCTCTAGTTTGAAGTTTGACTCCTGGCAGGCAAGCAACGTCGTCACTGAAGTGCACTTGACGGCAAGAGAAAAGGAACAGAGGCGGTTGGAGGGTCAACGCCGAGATAGTATATACTGCACGAGCCTGGCTCACGGTGCTGCTTCCTCACGGCTCCATCTCGGTGCCAGCCCTCATGAAAAAGTTTGGCTCCCGCTGGGTCCTAGCGCCTCTGGTGTACTCCCATCAGTGTGAATTGAGTGGTGGAGACTTTATGTCCGGGAAGATCTGCATCCAGCACCGCTCCAATGAATTGGAGGCGCTGTGAAGGAATAAGGTGGGACTTGGGATAGTTCACTGTAATTCCCTCCTGACAAAAAAGGTCCAGGGTGATGGACAAAGAGGCTACCAGGCCTGTGACAGAAGCCAGTCATCGAGGTATGTGAGCACATACAGGCCCTAGCAGCATAACGCTGCTGCCACCACCGCTAGGCACTTGGTGAACACCCTGCGAGCTGAGTAAAGGCCAAAGGGGAGAGCCTTGAACTGAAAATGTTCCTCCTGGAAGGAAAACTGGAGGAAGCGACGATAGGAGGGAAAGACTGGAATATGCAGATAAGCATCCTGCATATCCAGGGCACAGAGCCAATGTCCCTGGTGAAGTAGAGGCAACAGACACAGCAGGGTCAGTATGCGAAATCTTTTGTACTCTACGTACAGATTGAGCATGCTAAGATTCAGGATTGGACAAAGGTCCCCCGACTTTTTGGGGACCAGGAAGAAGTGGGAGTAATATTCCCTTCCCACCTGGTTCCAAGGAACAGGCTCTATGCAGAAGAGCCTGTATTTCCTCTCTGATGCGAGGAATGTGACCTTTTGTGTAGTGAGAGAGACCTGGAGGATTTGTTGAAGGTCTTTCTGTGAATTCTATGGTGTGACCTTGAGCGACTAGCTGAAGGACCTACGAGTCCGTGGTGATAGTCTCCCATCTGGTTAGATGTTTTGTTTTTTTTTGTTTAATAATTTTGTTAGTATTTTCAAGATATATCCAGCAGTACAGGTACAGTCCTTAAAGAATCAGAATCTCCTTATCAGTCCGTTGCTTTCCTATAATGGTATAAAGAACAAAAAGAGAAAAAAAACAAACAGAAACTTTCAGCTAAACCTATATACATAGGTCCATGTACGTTAAATGGTATGTTAAATCAAGCTGCATATTCATAAATTGATATTTGCTGTCAGACAGAGGCTCAGATTCCTAGGTTAGAATGTATCTGTTAAAGTTGCTACGTTCCCAGGTTCATAATCGACCTTTCTTCTGCAATTGATGCATTTAAAAAGAGGCCCCATAGGTTGCAAAACTATCTATGCGACCCCTTACATATTAAGACCTCTGCTCCAAGGCCAGGGCTTTTACAGATAAGGCTGAATTTTAGGAATTTTCCCCTGAAACTCAAGTGTTTAAAATAACCTGTCTAGCCTATAGGAGCAGTATCCTCACCCATCTTTGGTGTAGGGACCAATCATCCTCTTCCTCCTCTGATATACCAAACAAGAGGTTAAGTGGTGTTACCTGGATTGGCACTCCGAGCATGACACACAGCTGCTGCACAAACATCTCCCAGTATCTCCTAAGACGTGGGCAGTCCCAGAAGCAACAGAAGTATGTCCCTCTGTGCTCCTGGCACCTGCCGCAAGTCTCCGAAACCGCTGGATTAAATTGATGGGTCACCACCAGGGGATAGTAAAGCCTATGTATAAACTTGTATGCAGTTTCTTTATATCTGTTGCAAAATAACAAGCCTGTGTGCGTTTCCAGAATAAGTCACCAGTTGGCATCTGATATTGTAATATTCATATCCCTTTCCCATAGTCTACATGTTCAGTGAGTCAAATTCCGTATGTCTCCCCTGAAGATATGGGCTGCCTTTCTAAGCATTCCTTCTGGCCTAATTCTGGCATTACAAATGAGATCTTTCACCTGCTCCAGAGACAAATTTCCCTCCCCTGGCTTCCTTATCTTTTTACAGTAATTTCTAGCCTGGAAGAACCGAAACAGGTGGCTGCTCGGTATCCCTACTGTCTCCCCGAGTTCCTGAAAGGTGCTCATAGTCTTGCCCTATATATGTCTCAAACACTGCACTCCTTTTCTCTCCCATTCATAAAAGGCCAAGTCCTCTGTTCCCGGTCTGAAGAATGGGTTCCCAGCCAAGGGTAGCATGAAAGAAAAAATTACTCACCTTAGTAATGTTGTTTCTTCTAATGGAGTCTTGCTATATTATGACATATGCAGTTAGACCCAGCCTTCGAACTGCTCCAGAGGTGAAAGAGTTAACTTTCCATGCCAGGCATGGAATCTTGAGCGCGAGCTCGGTTGAGAACTCTGTCTGTTGTTCTTCAAACTCAAACTGTCAGATCTTTACGAGCAAAACTCACTAAGATTCTGTGTGGAAGCTGTAAACCTACACTAGCCAACTGGCTACTAAAATATTAACACATTTTTGGTCCCAAAACAAAGACTCAAGTCAGGGGATCCAAAAATAAAAACACAACACCCAAACACCCCAAAAAAGAGGGGTGAAAAACAAGGTGGGCATCTACTAAGTGCCAACACTGCACTGCCCACCCACATCCCAAAAGCAGAGGTTCTGAGAGGGCAGGCAGGGAGGTCATAATATAGCAAGACTCCATTAGAAGAAACAACATTACTAAGGTGAGTAATTTTTCTTCAAACAACATGAAGTCTTGCTATATTATGACATATGCAGACTACACAGCAGTACCTCCATGGAGGAGGGACAGAACCTACTTAGGAAATAGGCTCTGAAGCACAGCTGTGCCAAACCGAGCATCACTCCTAGCCTGGATGTCCAGGGAGTAATGCTTGGTGAAAGTGTGAACTGTTTTCCAGGTAGCTGCTTGACATATTTCTATGATAGGGATGTCCCTGGCTGCAGCCAGGGACGCAGCTGTACCTCTGGTAGAGTGAGCCCTCAGGCCTGAAGGGGGAACCTTACCCAGTTTTTGATGATAAAATTGTATACAAGAGACAATCCACCTGGCAATGGATCTTTCAGTGACAGGTTTCCCTTTACCAACCTCACCATAAGTGAGGAACAGTTGGAGGGAGTCAAACCTGTGACCCTTGGTACGCTCTATGTAGTAACTAAGGGCTCTCTTCACATCTAAGCTGTGCAGCCTCCTCTCGCCAGAGGCGGAATGGTCAGTGAAGTACACTGGAAGAGATATAGATTGATTAAGGTGGAAATCTGAAACCACCTTAGGCAAGAACTTCCTGTTAGTCCTGAGGACTACCTTATCTCTGTGAAAGGAGATAAAATCAGGCTCCACTGACAAAGCTTGTAATTCACTTATGCGTCTGGCAGAAGTGATGGCTACTAGAAACACAGTTTTCCAAGTCAAGTACTTAAGCTCTGCTGAAGACAAAGGCTCAAAGGGGGGTTGCATAAGCTGAGCAATGCAAACATTAAGATCCCAGGCGGGAGCAGGGTCCCTGAATGGCGGGTTGGTGGAAGCAATCCTTGAAAACTTGGAGAATACAGGGTGAGCAGAAAGAGAAGAGGGCTTTCCTGCTGATATAAAAGCAGAGACAGCTGCCAAGTGCACTTTCAGGGTAGCTGGCCTCAGCCCCAAAGTATTTAAGTGGACCATACAATCCAGGACTGTGGGCAAATCAGCAGATTCTGGAGAAATATGCTTTCCAGAGCACCATGTGGAAAACCTTTTCCATTTAGAATTATAAGTAGCCCTGGTGGAAGGCTTCCTAGAAGCTTTCAAGATATCGAGTACACCTTGAGAAAGGTGTAGGTCAGCAAACTCCAACTCTTCAAGAGCCAGGCCTTGAGGTTGAGGGATTTGAGATTCGGGTACCAAACTCTCCCTGGGCACAGGTTAACAGATTGTGATTCCTGGGAAGACACAGGGGAAGATGGACTGCTAAGGACAGAAGGAGTGGATACCAGGGCTGTCTGGCCCAATCTGGAGCAATCAGAATCATCTTGCAAGGTTGAGATCTGATTTTGACTAGCACCTTGAACAAGAGAGGGAAGGGGGGAAGGCATAGAGAAACTTCCCTTCCCAACTGAGAAGGAAAGCATCCAGAGGGACTGAGCCCAACACTGGGGGCCTGCAACAAAAAAGGGGAAGTTGGTGATTGTCTGGGGCTGCAAAAAGATCTATCTGCAGGGTGCCCCATCTGGCAAATACTACCTCCAGTACTAGGGGATCCAGTGACCATTCGTGATGGCCCTGGGAAATGCTGCTGAGAGCATCTGCCAGGACATTGTCCTTGCCTGGGAGGTGAACTGCCATGAGGGAGGTGTTCTAGGAATAAGCCAGAGACCACAACTTCATTGCCTCGGTGCACAAGGTCGAAGACCGAGTGCCCCTTGCTTGTTGATGTACCACATTGTAGTGGTGTTGTCTGTTCTGACCTGTACCACTTTGTTCTGAACAGATGCAGAAAAAACTGAAGTGCTAGAAAACTGCTCTGAGTTCCAACAGATTGATGTGGAGCAGAGATTCCTGAGGGGACCACAATCCCTGGGTGGTGAGGTTGCCCATGTGAGCCCCCCACCCCAAGAGGGACGATCTGTAGTAAGGGTCAAGGAGTGAGATTGAGGGATGAAAGGAACCCCCTGTCTCAGACTGCTCTGATCCTGCCACCACTGTAGGGCCTGGATCAGGGTTGAGTTACTGGGATCAATTTGGTAGGTTAGAGGATCTCTCCTTTGAGACCAGAAGGCTCTCAAATGGAACTGAATGTCCCTCATCTGAAATCTTGCTCCCTGCACTACTGCTGTGGAGGCAGCCATGTGCCCTAGGAGTTGCAGAAAGTGCCTTGCTGGTCGAGAGACCTGCAGAGTGAAGAAGGAGGCCAGAGCCACCAGGGTCTTTGCTCTTTCTAGAGGGAGGAAAGCTCTGGCCTGCTTTGTGTCCAGTTCTGCGCCTATGAAGGTGAGTAGCTGAACAGGCTCTAGAACTGACTTTGGGAGATTGAGAAGGAAACCTAGAGATGTAAGCAGCTGCTGGGTAACCTGAAGGTGTAATTTGACTTGGTCTGGAGACTGACCCACTATGAGCCAGTCATCCAGGTAAGGAAAGATGGCAGTCTTTTGCCTTCTTAAATGAGCAACTGCTACTGCCAGGCACTTTGTGAATACCCTTGGGGCAGAGGTGAGGCCGAAGAGCATTGCTCTGAACTGATAATGGCCTGAGGGCAGTTCGAATCTGAGGTACTTTCGGAGCTTCTGATGAGAACATGGAAGTAGGCATCCTGAGGTCCAGGGACGCTAGCCAGTCCCCTGGCCTTAGAGAGGGTAAAATAATTCCCAGAGTCACCATTTTGAATTTTGGTTTTAAAAGGTGCTTGTTTAGGTATCTGAGATCCAGGATGGGCCGCCATTCTCCTGTCTTTTTTGGGGTAAGGAAGTACCTGGAGTACAGTCCTTTGCCCTGGTGTAGGGGAGGAACCCTTTCTACAGCTCTGAGAGCCAGGAGAGTTGAGACTTCTGTTTCCAGAGCGAGAGCCTCTGATGGATTTGCAGGTGGAAAGGATCTGGTTCTCATCTTTGGAAATTTTTTGAAGCTGAGAACCAGTCCCTGGCTTACTACTTCCAGGACCCACTTGTCTGATGTTAAAGACTCCCAGTCCTGGACGAAGTAAGCCAGCCTGCCCCCTACAGGTAATGGAGAATCGGCCCTGGCCCTCCCATCAGGGTGCCTGTTTGGCAGGGGCTTTAGGCTGAGGGGTGGGAGCAGGCCTGCTGGTACCCCGTCTGCCTCTCCCTCTGAAGAACCCCCTCTGGGCAAAGGCTGAAGAGGAGGCCTGGGCTTGGTAAAAAGGTCTGTGAAAAGGCCTGCCCCTGCAAAGCTGCCTCTGAGGAGTGGCCTCCCTTTCCTTGGCCTGTGCACTCCTATAAGTGGTCCTATACTCATCCATTTTCTTCATGTAATTCTCTGTCTGCTCCCCAAACAGAGAGTTACCCACAACAGGAAAATCCATGGCCTTAGCCTGGGTATCCTGTGACAGGCTAGTACACATGAGCCAAGCCATTCTGCGAAAAGCCACAGATGTAGCCATGACTCTTGAAGATACATCATTAGAGTCCACTGCAGCATGGAATTGCACCTTGGATGCCTCAATACCATCAGCAGCCACCTGCTCCAGCTCCTTGGCAAGCTGGCCAGGGACCTGTTTCGCCAGAGCCATAACAGTATCCCATCTGGATTTCTGGTATCTTGCAACATAGGCCATATAATTTGCCTGTCTGAGTCCCAAGGATGCTGCCATGTACTGTTTCTTTGCCATGGCATCAATCCTCCTGGAGTCCTTGTCAGGGGGGTGTGAGGCCAAGGGAATATTTGCCTTATCACAGGCTGCAGCCTGCACTACCCCAACATGGCTGCATTGTTGTGAAAGGAACTCCGTATCAGAGCCTGACAATGTGTACCTCTTGTCCGTTTTTTATCCACAGGAGGTATAGCGTGAGGAGCTTTTAAAATTTTTATTGTGTTTCCTAAAAGATTTATGTAAAGGAATAGACAATCTCCTAGACTCTGGGATATCCATCATATCTACATAGTCAGGCTCCTCCTGTTCATCCACAGCTTCTTCCAAAGGGAGCTGGAGAGTTTCAGCCACTTTCTTATAAAACATAAAATGAGAAGGGGACTCAGAAAGCCTAGGGGGAGACACTCCTAAAGGTCTGTCTGGGGAGATGTCCGGTTCAATGGGCACATCCAGACTTTCAAAATCACATTCACTCTCTTCATAATCTTCCTCCCCCTCCTCCGGTTCATATAATTCCTCTATATCATATTCTTGAACCGGTGGCACCGACCGAACCGACCACTTACCTGATGGTGCGGTTCAGTCGGAACGAGGAAAGCGACTGGACAATTTTGATCGCTTGCTATCTCTCCAGCGGTTGGAGAAGGAAATTTTGGCTCACACCTGCTGATTTTCTAGTCCTTTTGCTGGGACTGACTCCTCCGAGTCAGCTCTCCATTCCCGAGGAAGTCTCGCCCTGGTCAGAGGCACTCCCTCCGGTTCAGCTGGCACCGAACTGGGCTGGCCATCTGGGTCAGCGGACTTCTTGGCCTCTCGTTCCCTGAGCCTACCAACTCTCTTATCCAGGGTAGCTGCAGGGAAATTCTTGCAAATCTGGCAGTCTGCATTGAAGTGGCCAAACCCCAGACAATAAACACATGTGGTGTGTGGGTCAGCCTTGGCAAAGGCTTCCCCACAGACACTACAGTGCTAAAACCCAGTGGGCCAGTTTTTTCTTTTGGGTTTCTCAGACATAGTGCCAGCCTAACCAAAAACTTGCCCGTTTACGCCAATCTGCCAAGCAAGACACCCTAATCGGTTCCCAACCGTGTCACGGGTCGTGGAAAAAAACGTAATGAAATTGTTTTTTTTAGAACCGATAAGAACCGGGAACCGCACTCTAAATGCAATTTAATAAAGTTGAACAACAACCTGATCGGTTCAAACCGAACCGATAATATCGTTTGCAAGTTCCACACAGAAATAATGTAAAACCTATCTATTACTTACGATATCACAGACAGAGCTTGAACCGACCAGTTGCGGTTAAAATATAGACAAAATCGGGTTTAAAACCGAGAAATTACACTTTTTAACTGACAAAATGAACCGAGCAGCAGGAGAAATCTCCGGAGCGACTGTTCAGTGAGGCGGAGTAAAGAATCTGACAGTTTGAGTTTGAAGAACAACAGACAGAGTTCTCAACAGAGCTCGTGCTCAAGATTCCATGCCTGGCATGGAAAGTTAACTCTTTCACCTCCGGAGCAGTTCGAAGGCTGGGTCTAACTGCATATGTCATAATATAGAAAGACTTCATGTTGTTTGAAGTCGCCTCCTCCTCTCTGGTCCCCAGAATTCGTTTGATATGTACCCAGCTATCAAGTGTCCTTACCACCAGTGGGTTGGGCTGGTCCTGTGTCCCATATCTTCTTTGGCCCCCACTGGACAGGTAAGCGGCCAGTCTGCCCGGAGCCTCCCTCTCTTCTAAATCTACCCAACTAGCCGAATCTGGTCTAGCAATCCAGTATTTAATAATACCCATCTGTGCTGCCAAGAAGTACTGCTTCAATTCTGGGAAGTTTAAGCCTCCGTTCTGTACGTTTGCTTTCAGCCTACATACATTGGTCCTGGCTCCCTTCCCCTGCCATAAGAACTCTGTGAATCCCCTTTCCAATTTCTTAGTGTCTCTCTTGTTCAGGCCCATGGGAAGCAGGTAAAGGACTTTGGGTAATATATTTATTTTAACCAAATTAATGCATCCCATCCAGGACAGGGGTAAAGCCCGCCACCTCCTCATCTCTTCCAACACAGTTTTAAACATGGGTACATAGTTTAACTGATACAATGCTGAAATACTTTTCCCTATCTGCAGTCCCAAGTACTTAAAAGAGGTAGTAACCCTCTTCAGCCCCCGCTGATCCCCTCGGTACTGTGTCCCCAGTTTACCTAGGTATAAAGTCTCTGATTTGTCCAGGTTAATTTTATATCCTGAGAAACTTGCGAATTCCTTGATAAGTGATAGGAGGGGCGGGATGGAATGATCCGGGTTTCACAGACACAATATCATGTCATCCGCATAGAGTGACAATTTGTGTTGTTGTGACAGTCCCCCAATATCCCTTCGATATCTGGATGTTGTCATATGGCTATAGCCAATGGCTCAATCGCCAGGGTGAAAAGGAGAGGGGACAGCGGCCATCCCTGCCTCGTGCCTCGGAACAAAGGTAACCTCTTGGGGAGTGCCAAATCAATCAGAACTGAAGCATGGGGAGAACCATACAGAGCCCTTACCATATCTATGAATTCCTCCCCTAGACCAAATCTACGCAGAGCCTCAAAAAGATACCCCCATTTTATGCAGTCTAATGCCTTCTCGGCGTCAAAAGAAATAATAGCTGTAAGCCCTGGTAGCTGAGAAGAGCACTGTACCACATTTAGGGCCTTCCTGACGGTATGGTAAGAGTACCATCCCTGGATGAAACCAGTCTGGTCCAGGTGTATAATCGCTGGCAGGAGTACATCTAAGTGGGATGCCAAAACTTTAGCGTAGATTTAACATCTACATTTAACAATGAGATTGGCCTATATGAGGCACAGTTCTGTGGGTCCTTCCCCTGCTTCGGTATGACACATATAGCTGCTTCTCCCATAGTAGCCGGCAGCTGGTTCCCTTCCCTAACCTCTCTAAAGACCGCCCATAGGTGATCCACCACTGCCTGTCCCATCAGCCTATAAAATTCTACCGGGAGGCCATCTGGCCCACTCGCCTTAACCGGTTTCAGTTTTAGAATGGCTTTATGAATTTCCTCCCTGGAAATTTCTTTACCAAGCATCTCCTTAAGTTGTGTAGGAATGCAGGGAATCTCAGCTCTATCCAGGAATTCTTGCGCTCCACCCAGATTATCCTCACACTCTGCAGAGTAGAATGCCTGATAGAATTGAGTAAAGCATTTTCTGATTGCTTGGGGGTCCTTATGCACAGTACCCTCTCTGTTCCTGATTTTATGTATTCTTGTAGTCCTTCGCCTCCCTTTAATTAAGTTCGCCAATAGCGGGCCTGGTTTGTTACCCCACTTGTAGAATTTGTGTTTCCAGAAAAAGAGCTGTGCTCGAGCCTCTTCCATTAACGTGTTATTAGAACATAGACTTTGACGGCAGATAAGGACCGCTAGGCCCATCTAGTCTGCCCATTTCCCTACCTACAGGATAGGCCACAGATCCTAGTTAACCAACAGCCTATTTCTTCCTACCCCCCACAAGAATTGCTTTATGTCTGTCCCATACATTCTTGAATTCTCCCACAGTTTTAGACCCCACAACCTCCTCAGGAAGGCTGTTCCATGCATCCACTACCCTCTCTGTGAAATAATACTTCCTCACATTGCCCCTGGAACCGCCTCCTTCTATCTTTAAATTGTGTCCCTTGTTCTTGCAAGTCTCTTTTCTGAAAGATGCTACCTCTTGGACTTTGTTGATTCCACTGAGGTACTTAAAAGTTTCTATCAAGTCCCTCTCCTTCTTTCCTCAAGGGTATACATATTAAGCTCCTTTAGTCTCTCCTCATACGGCTTCTCTTGCAGACCCTGCACCATTTTAGTTGCCCTCCTGACTACCTCTATCCTGTCTATGTCCTTGCGGAGATGGGGTCTCCAGAACTGGACATCAGTACTCAAATGGGGTCTCACCAATTGTCTGTACAGAGGGATAACAACTTCCTGTTTTCTGCTGATGATGCCTCTCCCTATACATCCCAGTATACCCCAGCCCTCCCTACTGCCTTCTCACATTGCTTGCTAACCTTAAGGTCATCTATAGATTACCCCAGGTCCCTTTCCTTTTTGTTGTTGTTACTACCTCCCCACCCATTGTGTATTCTTCCCCTGGGTTCTTGTTTCCAGGTGCATTATTTGCACTTCTTTGCATTGAATCCTAGCTGCCATACTTCTGACCATTCCTCCAACCTTGCCAAGTCCCTTTTCATCCTTTCCACGCCTCCTTGTGTATCAACCCTGTTGCAGATCTTTGTGTCATCTGCAAAAAGGCATACTTTTCCTTCCAATCCCTCTGCAATGTCACTGATGAAGACATTAAAAAGGACTGGACCCAATACTGAACCCTGCGGTACCCCACTAGTAACCCCCTTTCTTCAGAGTGGACTCCATTTACAATTACCTTCTGTGTCCTGTTGTCCAGCCAATGTTTTACCCAGGTTACCACCCTGGGTCCCACTCCCAGGCTGGTTAATTTGACTATTAATCTTTTGTGTGGGACTGTGTCAAATGCCTTGCTAAAGTCTAGGTAGGCCACGTCCACAGCCCCTCCCTGGTCTACTACTTTGGTCACCCAGTCAAAGAAATCTATTAGATTCGTCTGACATGACCTTCCCGCTGTGGACCCATGCTGCCTTGGAGGTCCTGTGCTCCACTGGCCTCTAGGTACTGAGGGCCTCTCTGCTAGTTGCCAGTAGTCTCAGCACCCCTCCTCCCCCTTACTAGCTGCTCTACGCTCCAACTCTTTAATTTTAAGGCGTAGCTATTCCTGTCGCTGTCATCTCTCTTTTTTGTATCTTGCTACGTATCCAATTATGGCCCCCTTCAAGTACGCTTTCCCTGCATCCCAAAATGTCTGTATGGATGGTGTTGTGTCTTGGTTCATTCTAGTATACAGTGCCATTTGGTCCTGGAGGAAAGTTTGAATTCCTGAGAACCCTAGGAGGTAGGATGGGAGTCATGGAGGTGCCCCCGTGTTTAAAACCTAGGTCTAAAGTAGCTGCCACCATAGCATGGTCCGATATGTGGATGGGGCTGTGTTTAATATTAGCTAGTTTAGGATACCACCCCCCTCAATATATATGTGGTTAATTCTGGGCCATGTCTTATGTGGGCTGGATTAAAATGTATACTCCCTGATTCTGGGGTTGGCCAACCTCCACGTATCCAACAAATCCAGATCTATTAGGCCTTCCTTCTAGGTCTTCATACCCCTCCCTCTACCTTTCCCTTCGGAGTGATCCAATCCCGCGTCAGGGGTGCAGTTAAAATCACCCCCCATCACTAGCCCCTTGAACTATTCACTGACCAGCAAATCAAGGATAGCCCGGTAGAAGGCTGGCTCAAATACCGCTGATGCATATACGTTCCCAAAGGTGATGGACTCTCCATGCAGCACTCCCTCTACAAACACATAATTCCACTTTTTAGCATCCTGCACAACTCTGGTCAGCTGAAAGAAAAAATTACTCACCTTAGTAATGCTGTTTCTTCTAATGGAGTCTTGCTGTATTCTGACATATGCAGTTAGGTCCTGCCTTTCAACTGCCCCGGAGAACAAAGAGTTAAACTTTCCATGGCCAGCATGGAATGTTCACCACGAGCTCGGTTGAAGCCCCTGTCTGCTGTTGTTTAAACTCTAGCAGTCAGATCTTTACGAGCAACACTCACTAGGAGTTCTGTGTGGAAACTGCAAAACTCAAAACTAGCCAACTGGCAACTATATCTATATAAAAGGGTTTTTGGTTTAAAAAAGAAGACTCAAGTCAGGAAACCCAAAAAACAAAACGCAACCAAAACACACTCACTCACCCAAATAAAAGAGGGTGAAAAAGGACACCCCTAGGGTGCCAACACTGCTCCTGCACATCCCAAAAACTAGGTTCTGAGGGGGGGGAGAGGTCAGAATACAGCAAGACTCCATTAGAAGAAACAACATTACTAAGGTGAGTAATTTTTTCTTCAAACAACATGAAGTCTTGCTGTATTCTGACATATGCAGACTACCAAGCAGTACCTCCATGGGGTAGGGACAGAACCTACTTTGGAAACAAGCTCTGAAGTACTGCTGTGCCAAACCAAGCATCACTCCTAGCCTGGCAATCCAGAGAGTAATGCTTGGTGAATGTATGGACTGTTTTCCAGGTGGCTGCTTGACAAATTTCTAAGATAGGAATATCCCTGGCAGCAGCCAGGGAAGCAGCTGTACCTCTAGTGGAATGAGCCCTCAGGCCTGAAGGTGGAGTTCTACCCAGTTTCTCAAAGCAGAATTGTATACAAGAAATGATCCACCTGGCAATAGAACTCTTAGTGGCAGGTTTGCCCTTACCAACTTCTCCATACGTGAGGAACAACTGGAGGGATTCAAACCTGTGACCCTTGGTGCGCTCTATGTGGTAGCTCAGGACCCTTTTAACATCTAAGCTGTGTAGCCTCCTCTCTCTAAAGGAGGAATGGTCAGTGAAGAAAACAGGGAGAGACAGACTGGTTGAGGTGGAAATCTGAAGCCACTTTGGGCAAAAACTTTCTGTTAGTTCTTAGGACCACTTTATCTCTATGGAAAGAGATGAAATCAGGTTCCACTGACAGGGCTTGCAATTCACTGATACGCCTGGCAGAGGTAATGGCTACCAAAAACACAGTTTTCCAAGTCATGTACTTAAGCTCTGCAGAGGACAAAGGCTCAAAGGGGGGTTGCATAAGCTGAGCAATGCAAACATTAAGGTCCCAAGCAGGAGCAGGATCCCTAAAGGGAGGATTGGTGTGCAGCAATCCCTTGAAAAACTTACAAAACACAGGATGGGATGATAGAGGGGAAGGCTTGCCTACTGACAAGAAAGCAGAAACAGCTGCCAAATGTACTTTAAGGGTAGCTGGCCTGAGGCCTAGGCCATTAAGATGGACCATATAGTCCAGAACCATAGGCAACTCAACAGAATCTGGAGAAATATTTTTCTTAAAACACCAAATGCTGAATCTTTTCCATTTGGAGTTGTAAGTCTTTCTGGTGGAAGGCTTTAGAGAAGCCTTAAGGATATCCAGAACCCCTGGGGAAAGATGCAGATCAGCAAACTAACTCTTCAAAAGCCATGCCTTGAGATTGAGAGACCGAAGATTCGGGTACCAAATCCTCGCCAGAGAGGATGTCAACAGGTTGTAATTCCTGGGAAGAGACAGGAAGGTGGACTGCTAGAGACAGCAACAGGGGATACCAGGGCAGTCTGGCCCAGTCTGGAGCAATCAGAATCACTTTGCATGGTTGGGACCTTATCTTGACTAACACTTTGAACAGGAGAGGGAAAGGGGGGAGGGAGGAAGCATACAGAAATTTCCCTTCCCAATTCAGGATCAGAGCATCCAGGGGGACTGAGCCCAAGACTGGGGGTCTGCAACAAAAGAGAGGAAGTTGGTGATTGTCTGGGGCTGCAAAAAGATCCATCTCTGGAGTGCCCCATCTCGAGAAAATCACTTTCAAAACTAGAGGATCTAGGGTCCATTCGTGATGGCCCTGGAATATTCTGCTCAGAGCATCTGCTAGGACATTGTCCTTCTCTGAGAGGTGATCTGCTATCAGAGAGGTTTGCAGGGAATAGGCCGGGGACCACAACTTCATTGCGTCTGTACACAAGGCCATAGACCGAGTGCCTCCCTGCTTGTTGATGTACCACATAGTGGTGGTGTTGCCTGTTCCGACCTGGACCACCTTGTTCTGCACAGATTTGGAAAAAGCTTGCTGTGCCAAAAACACTGCTCTGAGTTCCAAGAGATTGATATGAAGCAGAGATTCCTGAGGTAACCACAGTCCTTGGGTGGTAAGATCCCCCAGATGGGCTCCACAGCCCAGCAGGGAAGCATCTGTGGTGAGTATCACTGAATGAGATTGAGTGACAAAAGGAACCCCTTGTCTCAAATTGTCCTGATCCTGCCACCACTGCGAGGCCTGGATCAGGGTTCGAGTCACTGGGACTAGTTTGGTAAGGGAATCCTTTCTTTGGGACCACAAGGCTCTTAAGTGGAACTGAATGTCATTCATCTGGAATCTTGCTCCTTGGACCACTGCTGTGGAAACTGCCTTGTGGCCCAGAAACTGAAGGTAATGCCTTGCTGGTCGAGACACCTGAAGGGTGAATGAAGAGGCTAGTTCCATGAGGGTCCTTGCCCTTTCCAGGGGAAGGAAGGCTCTCGCCTTTTCTGTATCCAGCTCTGCCCCTATGAAGGTGAGGAGCTGTACTGGTTCGAGAACTGACTTTGGAAGGTTGAGAAGGAATCCTAAGGAAGAGAGCACTTGCTGAGTTATTTGCAAATGTGACTTAACTTGGTCTGGGGACTGACCTACTATGAGCCAGTCGTCCAAGTATGGGAAGATGGAGATATTTTTTTCTCCTTAGGAAAGCAACCACTACTGCCAGGCACTTTGTGAAAACCCTTGGGGCTGATGTTAGGCCAAAGGGCATTGCTCTGAATTGATAGTGGCCTGAGGGCAACTCGAACCCGAGGTACTTTCTGTGGGAGCACCTGATGGGAATGTGAAAATAGGCATCTTTGAGGTCCAGGGAGGCTAATCAGTCCCCTGGCCTTAGAGAGGGAAGGATTATTCCCAGAGTCACCATTTTGAACTTTGGCTTTAAAAGGTGTTTGTTCGGCGACCCGGGTTCGGGAACGGACTCGGGTCGGCGGTGGTCGGCCGGGGGAGGGAGGATTGAGCGTCCCAATGGATGCTCTCCTCCCTCGGGGTGGGATACCAGGGGTGCTATATGCACCCGACACCCTAAGAGAGCCGTGGAAACATCGGCCTCGAGGGTACTGGCGGCTGTGTTCACGGAGTCGGGAGGGTGGACGCTGTCAGCGCTTGAGAGACGCGGCCAGCATCGCCGCCTCTCTGGACGTACGCCCTCGCGGCCAAGCGCCCCAGGGGCGGGGTTGAGGGAGCACAGAAAATGGATAAGCCCCTCGGTGGTCCTAGATGAAGACAGCTCCACCCAAGACCACCAATTCCGGGACAGACCCCGCTGTGCAGATAGGAGGAGGGAGGAGAGAAGCACTCTAGGGGCAGATCCTGGAGCAGTGGCACAGAAGGGAATGAGCAGTCCGAAGGAGTGGACACCGAGGTAGGGAGGTGGATAAAATAAAGAGTAGAAAAAAAAAGGTGTTTGTTCTGAGATCTTAGGTCCAGGATGGGCCACCATTCTCCTGTCTTTTTGGGGGTTAGGAAGTACCTGGAGTACAATCCTTTGCCCTTGTGTAGGGTGGGAACCCTCTCTATAGCTATGAGAGCTAGGAGGGAAGAAACCTCTGCCTCTAAGGCAAGGGTCTCTGATGGATTTGCAAGTGGAAAGGATCTGGTTCTCATTTTGGGAAATTTTGTGAAGCTGAGAACCAGCCCCTTGCTTACTACTTCCAGGACCCACTTGTCTGATGTTAGAGACTTCCAGTCCTGGACAAAGTAAGCCAGCCTGCCCCCTACTGGTGTGGGAGAATCGGCCCAGGCAGACCTATCAGGGCTGAGGAGTGGATGCAGGCCTGCTCATCCCTCATCTGCCTCTCCCTCTGAAGAACCCCCTCTGAGAATAAGAAGAGGAGGCCTGAGCTTGGTAAAAAGGCCTTTGGAAAGGCCTGCCCCTGCCCCTGGACTGCTGCCTTTGAGGATCTGCTTGCCTTTCTTTGGCCTGAGCACTCCTGTAAGTGGTCCTGTATTCGTCCATCTTTTTCATGTAGTTCTCTGTCTGCTCCCCAAACAGAGAATTACCAATAACAGGGAAATCCATGGCCTTAGCCTGGGTATCCTGTGATAGGCTAGTACATCTGAGCCAAGCCATCCTCCATAGAGCCACAGATGTAGCCATGACTCTTGATGAAACATAATTGGAGTCCACAGCAGCATGAAATTGTACTTCGGATGCCTCAATCCCATCTGCAGCCACCTGCTCCAGCTCCTTGGCAAGCTGGTCAGGGGCCTGTTTAGCCAGAGCCAGCACAGTGTCCCACCTGGACTTCTGGTATCTAGCTGTGTAGGCCATATAGTTAGCCTGCCTGAGTCCCAAAGATGCTGCCACGTACTGTTTCTTTGCCATGGCATCAATCTTCCTGGAGTCCTTGTCTGGGGGGTGTGATGCCAAGGGGATATTTACCTTATTACAGGCAGCAGCCTGCACTACCCCAACATGGCTGCATTGCTGGAAAAGGAACTCCGTGTCTGAGCCTGAAAGAGTATACTTCTTATCCATTCATCTGTCCACAGGAGGTATGAAATTAGGAGACTTAAGAATTTTGTGTGTCTGTTTCCCAAAGGATTTGTGGAGGGGAACAGACAGTCTCCTGGACTCTGGGATGTCCATCATCTCAACAAAATCAGGCTCCTCCTGATCCTCTACTGCTTCCTCCATAGGAAGCTGGAGGGTCTCAGCCACTTTTTGTAAAACATAAGTGAGAAGGGACTCAGAAAGCCTGGGAGGAGAAACACCTGAAGGTCTGTCTGGGGAGATGTCCGGGTCAATAGGCACATCCAGACTTTCACCATCACCATAATCATCCTCATACTCTCCTTCCTCCTCCTCCGGTTCATAAAATTCTTTCAAAGTGTAGTCCGGAACCGGGGGAACTGACCGAACCGAACCCCTGCCAGATGGTGCCAGTTCGGTCAGAATCGAAGTAAGAGACTGCACTATCCTTATCGCCTTGACTATCTCATCGGCGGTCGGAGTATGAATTTCTGGGTCCAAACCGGATGATTTATCTTTTCTTTTCCTTTTTACTGGAACCGACTCCTCAGAATCGGCTCTCCTTTTGCCCGAAGAAGTATCACCCTGGTCAGAGGACACTCCTTTTGGTTTGGTCGAAACCGAACTGGCTGGCCATCCAGGTCAGCGGACTTCTCGGCCTCCCTTTCCCTCAGTCTACCTAATCTCTTTTCCACGGTAGATTTGAGAAAATTCTTACAAATTTGGCAGTCTGAATCGAGGTGGTCAAACCCCAGACAATCAACACAGGTGGTGTGGGGATCAGCCTTGGCAAAGACTTCCCCACACACACTGCAGTGTTGAAACCCAGTGGGCCCAGTTTTTTTCTTGGGTTTCTCAGACATGGCCAATCCTAACCAAAACTTACCCTTTTTTCAGCAATCCACCAGGCAAGACTCCCCTATCTGTTCCTGACCGTGTCACGGGTCTTGGAAAAAAACATAATAAAATCCGGTTTTTTTTTTTAGAACTGATACGGACCGGTTACCGCACTCTAAATAAATCTCAAATTTTTTTTTTTTTACCTGAAACTGATCGGTTCAGCCGAACCGATCCACAATTTACAAGTTCCACACAGAAACTACACAGAAAACATACCTAGTACTCACGGTACCACAGACAGAGACATGAACCGACTGAGCGGTAACAGCAATTCGGTAGAAACCGAGCGAAAAAATGACACTTCAACCAACTTTTTTTGAACCAAGCAAAGGAGAAATCTCCGGAGCAACTGTTCAGTGTGGCGGAGTAAAGAATCTGACACTTGGAGTTTAAACAACAGCAGACAGGGGCTTCAACCGAGCTCATGGTGAACATTCCATGCTGGCCATGGAAAGTTTAACTCTTTGTTCTCCGGGGCAGTTGAAAGGCAGGATCTAACTGCATATGTCAGAATACAGCAAGACTTCATGTTGTTTGAAAGGGAGGTTCTTGTGTAGGAGTATCGCTACCCCTCGCTTGTGTGAGGAGAAGGAGGCCGCATAACAGGCTCCCACCCAATTGCGTATCAATTTCTGGTGCTCTGAGGGGGTCAGATGTGCCTCCTATAGTAGAGCTACTTGTGCCTGTGCCCTCCTAAGAGCCATCAATATGTAGGATCCATCGGGGAGGAAAAGCCCCTCACTCTCCAGGAAATAACATTTAAGTTCTCCTTGTTAGCTATCTCGGTTTCAGACCTTCCCCAGTAATAATCAAGCCCCCATCCTCAGCCCATCCTGCCTCCATGTAACCAAATTCAGCATTCCTCTTCAGTTCGAACCTTGTAATGGACCTTATAGCATTATAAACTTTGAAAAGCAAAACAGTTAACCAGAAAAAATTGCAAACACGCATCTTGTAACTATTTACATATCCCCCTCTCAGTCTCCATACTCTTTCAGTGACAGACAGTACAGCATTCCTAAACAGAACAAGTATGTACTACTCGTAAAAAAAAAAAAAAAATTACAAATGGAAGGTTTGGTCAGTCTCCACCAATCACTGCCCCCCCGATCCCAACCAATATGCATCCTAATCCCAGTAAAGTTCAAAAGAGCTATAACCTCCTTGAGGAGCTGATCAGATTGAGCAAAACTGGATATTCTTATGGTAAATTAACAATATATCTGCCTGCTGTATGCTGGAGGAGCTCAATAACAAGAAGCATTCATGAGGTTTAGCTGTCCTGCTTGCTTTCAGCAAAAGAAAAAAAAAACATGTTCCTTCCCCTCTCTTTTCAAGTCAGCAGCCAGCCCCCACCTCCTTCAGTCCCGGTGAGCAGCAACTCTCCTGCGGTGATGCATTAAGATAGCCACGTGATGGGCCCCGCAATTCAAATCCAACACAAAGGCCCAGCACGTGCGTCTACTTATAGTTCGCCGGGTACTTTTCTTAGGCATCATGGAGGGGGGACCAATATGTGCAGGAATTCAAATCATCTCTGCCAGTAAGGGAATCGAGACCTTTAATTATATATAGTGTGTTCTTGGCAGCAAAACTTAACGAGCAGTCCATTCCACGCATCAACACAGAGATAATAAAGCTAGTCTCAGCTCAAATCAGGTCTCCCCAGTTTCTGATCTTCTTGGCTCTTATATTTATCAGTTCCTCTTGGGCCATTACACTTAACTAACACAGGAGCGATTTCTCATCCCCCGGACTGATCGAGCTGTGGTCTCCCCACGTTGTTCATCCCATTTTCTTTTTATGTTGATTGCACGCATGCGCAAGAAACATGTTGCGACAGGTTTCTTGAGAAGCAGGTTGTGGAGGCACGGCACTGTTGTGGCCAATGCCCCCACAGCCTGCAAAGGCTTGGCCCGCATCCCCCAATGCCGTGGCACGCTGCTGCTGACACTAGTTCAGCCAGCGTACCACAACTTTCTAAAAAAACCAGCCGCTGCAATCAGGGGCGCCTGCGTCATTACAGCGTCAGTCATCCACTGCAATGAGGGGCGACCCGTCATTGCAGGCGAGATAAAACCCTGAGATTGTTGTGAACATGGCGGCGCTTGCCGCGTGTTCCTAAACAATATAACCCCCACGTTTAGTTGCGGCGGGGCTCCAATCCCGTCGGCATTCTATCGTCCCGGCTTTTGTTCCTGCCGAGGGGTGGCCAATCCCGTCGGCTGTAGTGTTCCGTTTGTTTTTTTTTGCGGCGGGAGCCCACTCCGTCGGCATTCTTTTACCCGCCTTTTTGTTGCTGCCGACAGAATGCGCAATCCCTGTCGGCATACTGATACCTACGCCCGCCCGTTTGCCGATGGGACCCCAATCCCCGTCAGCATTCTTCCCTTTTGTTCCTGCGGCAGGGTGGCCAATCCCGTCGGCTGTAGTGTCCCGTTAGTGTTTTTTGCCGACAGAGCCACTCCCGTCGGCATTCTTCCCCTTTTGTTGCTGCCGATGGGTGCCCAATGCCTGTCGGCATACTGATACCAGGCCCGTTTGCCGACGGGGGTGCCCAATCCCCCGTTGGCTACTGCTGGCCCCGGTCCAGGAAGCCTCTGCTGGCACACTGGGAGCCCACCCCAGTGTGCCAGATGCCCCTGCAAGTGAGAAAACGGTCCTGCAATGTCTGGTTTATTTATTTATTTATTTATTTTTTTTACACCTGGAAGAAAGGAAACCGTCCCTCGGCGCTCGCCCTGCTTCCCTCCGCAACCCGCACCCACCCACTGCACACCTGCCTCCCCACCCCCTCGCACCATACTTACCTTAGGAGCTCGGCGCAACGATCTTCGATGGACCGGGAACACGTCTGCACTCTTCAAAGCCGACCGTGAACTGAGGAAATGACAGTAAGCTGTATAATGTAATACATAGGGTTTTTTTCAACTTTACTGCATATCTCGGGCATTTTTGGGAATTTTTCCACCAAATTTTCAAAATGGGGTTTTTGGGACCCCTCCTCATGAATTCTTGAACTGTTATGGCGTTAATCGGCCTGGAAAGGTGATTTCGCAGTCACTGCGCGGAATCACCTTTTGGGGCTGATTAACGAAACGACAGTGCCAGTGTTCATGAGGTCGGCTAAATGCCTATGTTGCAAATTTGGTGGAAAAATCCAAAATGACTGTTTTACGAGCGTGCGCTGCGCAGTTGCTACGCACACTCGTAACTTCATGAATTTGCAATATATTTACACCAGATTTTCAACATTGGCATTTTGTCGCACCTCCTTGTGAACAGTATAGCTGTCATTGTTCACATCCTGGCAGAAATGTGTTTTCGCACTTCCGGCGCAGAATAGCATGGTCACTGTGGGAAATCAGTGGGACAGATTAAAAAATGACAGTGCCACTGTTCATGAGTAGAGGTCCTGAAATGGCTATGCTGAAAATTTGGTAACGATACTCCATAAAATTACTGTTACGAGCGTGTGTTGCGCAGTTTGTACGCACGCTCTTAACTTTGCGAATTTATATTTTCACTCCAGATTTCCAACATTGCCATTTTCCCATACCTACTTATGAACAGTAAAGCCGTCATTTTTCCCATCCTGGCCAAAATGTGTTTTCGCAGTTCCGGCGCAGAATACAGCGGTCGCTGTGGGAAATCACTGTCCGGGACAGATTAAGAAAATGAGAGTGATACTGTTCATAAGCAGAGGTCATAAAATGCCTATGTTGAAAATTTGGTGATAATAGCCCATCGAATGACTGTGTTACAAGTGTGCATTGCACACTTTCCATGCACGCTTGTAACTTCGCAGATTTGTAATATTGTCACGACACATTTTCACCAGTGGAATTTTCCCACACCTCCTTATGAGCTGTGCAGCTGTCATTTTTCACATCCTGATCGAAATGTGTTTTCACAGTTCTGGTGCAGAATAATGTGGTCGTTGTGGGAAATCACTGTTCGGGACAGATTAAGAAAATGACAGTGACACTGTTCATGAGCAGAGGTCCTAAAATGCCTATGTTGAAAATCGGGTGATGAAACTCCATAACATGACTGTGTTACAAGCATGCGTTGAACTGTTTGCACGCACCCTTGTAACGTCTCACTTTTGTAATATTTTGACCCCACATTTTCAACAGTGGCATTTGTCCACACCTCCTTATGAAAAGTACAGCTGCCATTTTTCACATCGTGGCTAAAATGTGTTTTTGCACTCCTGCTGCAGAATAGCATGGTCGCTGTGGGGCATCGCTGCATGGGACACATTAAGATCGAACGAGTGAGAGGGGGGAGTGACTGCGCTGAACTGAGGTCTGTCGGGACTGCTGCGGATTTGTTTGTGGGCAGAGAAAGGGCCCAACACAAGAGCCCAGTACAAAAGGGCAGCCTGCAGCACTAGGAGAAACAGAATGAGAGAGCGAGTGAGAGAGGGGGAGTGAGCGAAGTCACCAGAGCTCTTTCAGGACTGCTGCGGATTTCTTTGTGGGCAGGAAAAGGCATCAGTGCAAGCAGGGGCCCAGTGCAAAAGGCCAGCCTGCAACGGTGGGAGAAACAGTACAAGTGAGTGAGACAGGGGTACTGAGTGAGCTTAACGGAGCTCTGTCAGGACTGCTGTGGATTTCTTTGTGTGCAGACAAAGGCATCAATGCAGGCAGAAGTCCCGTACAAAAGGGCCGATTGCAGTGCCAGGACAAACAGAATCAGTGTGTGAGACAGGGGGACTGAGCGACCTCAACAGAGCTCTGTGGGAACAGCTGTGGATTTGTTTGTGGGCAGAGAAAGGGTGCAACATAAGAGCCCAGTACAAAAGGGCAGCTTGCAGCACTGGGAGAAACAGAATGAGAGAGCGAGTGACGGAGGGGGAGTGACTGAATTCACCGGAGCTCTTTCAGGACTGCTGCAGATTTCTTTGTGGGCAGAAAAAGGCATCAGTGCAGCCAGGGGCCCAGTACAAAAGGCCAGCCTGCAGCGGTGGGAGAAACAGTACGAGCAAGTGAGACAGGGGGACCGAGTGAGCTCAATGGAGCTCTGTCAGGACTGCTGCGGATTTGTTTGTGGGCAGAAAAAGGCGCCAATGCAGGCAGGAGTCCCGTACAAAAGGGCCACTTGCAGCGCCAGGACAAACAGAATGAGCGTGTGAGACAGGGAGACTAAGCGACCTCAACAGAGCTCTGTCAGGACAGCTGCGGATTTGTTTGTGGACAGACAAAGGTGCCAGTGCATGCAGGGGCCCAGTACAAATGGACATCCTGCACTGGCAGGGAACCCAGAATGAGCGAGTGAGACAGGGGGAGTGAGCGAGCTCAACAGAGCTCTATTGTAACTGCTGCAAATTTCTTTGTGGACATAAGAAGGCGGCAATGCAGGCAGGAGTCCAATAAAAAAGGGCAGCCTGCAGCGCCGGCAGAAACGGAATGAGTGAGTGAGAGAAGGGGAGCGAGCGAGTTAAACGGAGCTTTGTCGGGACTGCTGCAGATTTCTTTGTGGGCACACAAAGGCGGCAACAGAGGCAGGAGCCCAGTACAAAAGGGCAGCATGCAGCGCCAGGACAGACAGAATGAGTGAGTGACACAGGGGGAGTGAGCGACCTCAACGGAGCTCTGTCGTGACTGCTGCGGATTTCTTTGTTGGCAGAAAAAGGTGTACAATGCAAGCAGGAGCCCCATACAAAGGCCACCCTGCAGCGCGGCAGAAATGGAATGAGTGAGTGAGAGAGGGGGAGTCAGCAGGCTCAACAGACCTGTGTCGGGACTGCTGCAGATTTCTTTGTGGGCAGAAAAAGCCACCAACAGAGGCAGGAGCCCAGTACAAAAGGGCAACCTGCAGCACCAGGAGACACCGAATGAACGAGAGAGAGAGGGGGAGTAAGCCACCTCAACAGAGTTCTGTTGGAACAGCTGCAGAATTCTCAGTGGGCAGAACAAGATGCAAATGCAGGCAGGAGCCCAGTACAAAACCGCAGCCTGCAGCACCGGACGAAACAGACTGAGCGACTGACAGAGGGCCAGTGAGCGTGCACAACACACCAACGCAATCAACATTCAGCGTTGACAAATGCTTGTTTAGCTCTGCTATGAAAGTCGCGGCTTTGTCCACTTCCCAAAAGCTGTACGAGGCTCATTCATGCTTAATTCAGAGCACTGCGGAGAAAAATCATGAACCAGTCAAGTTTCAAGCTCAGGCACTCGGTTATTCCCTCATTAAATGCCCTCTGTTTCTTTCCTATTCTTGGGGAGTGATCTTGGGAGATAAAAAGCCGGGTTCTCTCATATTGAAGATCTGCAGTGCTCCGGTAGGCTTTCCACAGTTCTTGTCGATCTTAAAAGTTGTGGAAACGAAATATCTCCCATCTCAGTAGCTGACCCTCCCGGTGGTTTGGGCTGGACCACCCTTTGGGTCCGTTCAAGCTTGTATCTACCTCCCTTTGGGTTAAGGCCCAGTAGGGACGGCAGTTTGGCGGCACAAAACTCCAGGACATTCTGATCCTCCTTTCCCACCAGGGACATAACAATATGAGATGCACTGGACAAGCCAGCGAGACAGGGACTGTTTGGAAACTGGATGGCCCATCATCCTTTCAGAAAAGGAAACGAAGAGTTGCTCCGAAGAATGAAGCTGCTTAGCTCTGCTCAGGTAGTATCTTAAGCTGCGGTGAACATCCAGGGTGTGAAGCATCGCCTCTCCTCTGTTGGAATAATTGGGAAAATAAACCGGTAGGTCAATATCCTGATTGAAAGTGAGTGTGGAAACCACCTTAGGCAAGAATTTGGGATTCGTCCTCAGGGAAACTCTGTCCCTGTGGAAAACTAAATAAGGCTCTTTGCACACGAGAGCCTGAAGTTCAGAAACTCTTCTCGCTAACGTGACAGCAACTAAAAATAATGTTTTCCACGACAGAAAACGCAGCTTGCAATCCACGGCAGGTTCAAAGGGGGGGGAGCGTGAGTTGCTCCAGGATAAAGAGCAAATCCCATGGGGGCACGGTTCTTAATGGGGGGGCCTAAGGTGCAACACCCCTCTCAAAAATTCACGACAGGCATCTAGCTGTGCCACTGTGCGCTGACCTACTGGGAGGTGAAAGGCTGAAATGGCACAGAGGTGCACTTTAATAGAGGAGTAGGCGAGGCCCGAACGAAAAAGGGAAAGCAGGTAGTCTAACACCTCTTTTACTGGACAACCTAAAGGGGAAAAGCCACGTGCTTGCGATCACAAACAAAAGCGGCGCCATTTCATGGCATACGTTGCATGCGTTGCTGGCTTTCTGGCTGCAGCAAGAACATACGCAACCTCTTGTGAGACCCCGTGACGCAGGATGGCTATGTCTCTAGGAGCCATGCATGCAGGTTCAGAGAGCGTAAGTCCGGATGGACCAACGAACCTTTCTCCTGAGACAATAGGTGGGAGGTGAATGGCAACGGGAGCGGAGGTTCCCGGGACAGCTGAATTAGCAAGGGGAACCAGATCTGTCTGGGCCAGAACGGGGCCACTAGGATCATTGATGCATGCTCCCTGCGCAGTTTGAGAAGAACTCTCTGGATCAATGGGAAGGGAGGGAAGGCGTAGAGGAATCTGTCCGACCAGGAGAGGGACAACGCGTCAAGCCAGAAAACACCAGGCCCTGGATCTAGCGAGCAAAAATTGGGCAGTTTTGCGTTGGATGGGGAGGCGAACAAGTCCAAATCTGGAGTTCCCCATCAAAGAAACAGATCCTCTGCTACCTCTTGAAGAAGTTCCCACTCGTGGACTCTGGCCTGGGAGCGACTCAGGCCATCTGCAATTGCACTGTCCACCCTGGGAACATGTACTGTGATCAGATTCACGCCGTGTCTGATTACCCAATCCCACACTCTCATGGCTTCCCCTGCAAAGGGGATAAGAGTGTGTGCCTCCTTGTTTGTTGAGGTAATACATCACCGCCGTGTTGTCTGTCTGAAGCAGGAAAGTGCTCGGCGGGATCTCTGACTGAAATGCCTGCAGGGTATAAAGGACCGCCCTCATCTCTAGGATGTTGACATGAAGATGGGCCTCCAAAGGCGTCCACGTACCCTGAGACTTCACCCCGTCCAGGTGTGCACCCCACCCTAGACCTGAGGCGTCTGTAGTGAGGATTACCTCCGGGGACGGCGCTATGAACGAGACACCCACAGAGAGTGTCCCTGGGTCTAGCCACCACCACCAGTCTCGAATCGCAGTGTTCGTGATTCTGACCGGATGCTGCAAGTGGTCTTGCCTTTGGTCCCATTGCACCTTGAGCATCCACTGAGTTACCCACATGTGCAGCCTTGCGAAAGGGACAGTAGGAATGGCCGCAGCCATGTGTCCGAGCAGTCGAAGGACCGACCTGGCTGGGGCAGTCTTGATCGACGAAAGCTCCCTGATGAGGGATCTGATGCGCTCCGCTCTGTCGCCTGGAAGAAATGCTCTTCCCTGAACAGTGTCCAGTACTGCTCCTATGAACTGCAGCTTCTGCGACGGTACCAGGAGGGACTTCTCGTGGTTGATCAGGATACCTAGAGAGCGAAACAGGTCCTGTGTGTCCTGGATCGCCCGTAATAACGCCTCTCTGGAGGCGGCCATGAGAAGCCAATCGTCCAGGTACGGGAACACATAATGGCCCTGTCTCCTCAGAGACGCAGCCACGACTGCCATGCATTTGGTAAAGACCCTGGGTGCCGATGACAGCCCAAAAGGAACAGCTCGGAACTGAAAGTGATGGCTGAGGAACTCGAAGCGCAGGAACCTCTTGTGCGCTTGAGCTATGGGGATGTGCAGGTAACCATCCTGCGTATCTAAAGACGCTAAAAAGGCGTCCTGTTTCAGCATGGGGATAAGACCTGGAAGGGTCACCATGCGAAATCTTTTGTAGACGACCGACAAATTGAGGTCGCTGAGGTCCAGAATCGGACGGAGGTCCCCTGTTTTCTTTGGAACTAGGAAGAAGTAAGAATAGTACCCATGTCCTCTCTGGTTCTCTGGGACGTACTCTATCGCTCCCTTTTGCAGGAGTGTGAGTACTTCTTGTCTGATCAATAACCTGTGCTGACCCGAGTACCGGGAGAGCAAAGGAGGCCTCGAGGGTGGCTTTCCCGCAAATTCTATACAGTGGCCTCTTGCGACCAACTGTAGAACCCACCTGTCTGTGGATATAGTCTGCCATCCTGGCAGGAAATTCGCAATGCGACCCCCGACTATGACGTCCCGTTGATCCTGAGGGGCGGGGGCCAGGAAGGAGTCAGGCTGTGGCAGCTGAGGGTCCCGCTGGCTGGACCGGCTTAGGAGTGCGCTGACCTCGGCCTGCAGGTTGTTTCTCCTGGGCTCTGCGAAAACCGGAGCCCCTCTGTTGTGGAACGGAGCGGGACTGCTGTCTCTGCGTCCGTCCACGAAATCTGCTTTGGTTCCTACGAAAGGAACTAAGCTTGGGTCGGTACATGGCCTGGATCGACCTCACCGCCTTCCCGGGCCTCTTGGAGTCTGGTAATGATCTTCTCAGAGGGTTTACCAAACAGAACTTCTCCCTCGAATGGAGCGTCCAGGATGTTTTTCTGGACGTCCGGGGTAAAACCGGAGACACGGAGCCAAGAGTGTCTCCGGAGGCACACGCCTGAAGCTGCTGCTCTGGCCGAGGAGTCCGCAGAGTCGTATGCGGCTCATAGTACCTGGGTTCCCACGTCCGAACCCGTACAGAGGAGCTGAAGCATCTCCTCCTTCTGCTCGCCTTCCGGCAGTTTCTCAGCCGCTTCCAGACCCTGTTACCACAGGGCATTTTGGAATTGCACCATGTAGGTTAAATAATTCAAGGATCTGATGGCGCATGTAGCGGAAGCATAACGTGCGCCGACCCATGGAGTCCAACTGCTTGGACTCTGGGTCAGGGTGCTCAGATGTTGCGGTCTCTGGGACCGGTCATTAGAGGCTGTGACGACCAGAGAATCAGCCTGAGGGTGCTAAGCCAAGTACTGGTCTTCTCTTGGAGCCTTGTACAGGCGGTCAGCCTTCGGCATCAGCGGGAGCGAATGTGGACGCTTCCACGCTGCCTTGGTGATGTCCACGAACGTGTCCACCAAGGGTGGCACCACCACAGGCTTGGGGTCCTTCTGCCGAAGATACTTTGCGAGCGCAGCCTTGGGTCTAACTCTTCCGATCCCATCCCATGTTCTCCTGGATGTGTCTCATAATATCCGAGAACAAAGGGTCATCGGAGGAGACCTCGGTAGCTCACGTGGGTCGGTGAAGGGATGGAGAGGGAGATGGGGATATCGATGACAAGAAGTCCGATCCCGTGTCCTCCGTCGAAGGCGAGCGTCGTCATCGTCTGGGTCTCTTGGGACTGGGTGACCCAGAAGAGGATCTGGACAGAGGTCTCCTTCTTTCTGATCTCCCCCTTGGAGGGGTCCTAGGCTCCCGGGGAGGAGGTAACCAGTCTGCAGACCCAGATGGAGAAGGGGGCGCAGGAACCGGAGGGACAACCGGTGTAGGAGGAGGAGGAGGAAGTGGAGGTGGCGTGGGAACCATGTCCTTTTTGACGGTATCCCACCAGAAAGTAAACAGCTCCTTCACCTCTGAAAAGGAAAATCCTGACGACGGCCCGGGTGCCGGTGGACGGTCGTTGGGTCCCGGCGTCGGCTCCGCAGGAGGCTGGGTGTGGGCGAAGGTGCCCTGGGAGTCTCAACAGGACCGGGGTCGCCCGTCTGGTCCTCGGGCTGAGTACCTCCTCCTCGGTGATGGTCTCCTGACCGACGTCGGTCGGAGGCGTCGGGGTCCTCTTCTCAGTAGGAGCGGGCGCCGGTCCCCCTACCGGCGTCCGATGATGAGAGTGCCTAGCCGGCGATGGTCCCTTGGCTGATGACGGCTCTGGGGATCTATGGCGAGAGGCAGACGACGGATGAACCGGCGTCGGGTCCTGCGGCTTTTTGAGCGAGGTAAGCTCCTTGGTCTTCCTGTGGATCGGCGGAAGGGAGGCAGACCTGATGTCAGGTTCAGGATGGCGGGAACCCGACCTATGGTGATGGTGGCGATCCCCCGACTTAGCCAGGGCCTTGGAGGACGAGGAAGGCCTGGGAGTCTTGGCCTGAGAAGAGGCAGAAGATTTGCTCACCGCAGCGGGGGGAGGCTGAGAGCTGGCCCGGGAAGGAGAGCGGTCGGACCTGGAGCCAGAGCTGCGGGAATCAGAGGCCCTAGACGGGGACCTGGAAAGGGCCTTCTCCTTGTGCTTCTCGGTATGCTTACAGACCTTGTGCAATGAATCCCCCTTCGAAGCCATGGTCTTAAGGCGCTCTTCTAACAAAAAAGCCTGGAGGGCCTTCTGGCGTCGGATCCGGGTTCTGCTATTGAAGCCCTGGCAAAAGGAGCAGGACCGGGTGTCGTGGTCTGGGCCCAGGCACAGGACACAGGCCGAGTGCGGATCCTTGAATGGGATCTGCTTCCCACAGGTGCACTTAGAGGAGTGACCGGAGGTCGGAGAGGACATCAGAAAAGACTGATCCAAAGAACGAAATTTCCCATAGGAAAACACTTAACCACGCGTTGCACTAGAAAACAAACCGAAGGGTCGAGACATGCAAGTCGACGGCGGGAAAGAACTGGGGAATCTGGCGGGACTGCCCCCTTATGTACTACGCCTGACGTCGGAGGCGGGACTGACGTCGGGGAGCGGTCCCCGCTGAAGATCGCTAGCTAGAATTTTTCCGTGGGGTCCTGACACCTGCCGGCTTCAGTCCTAATGGTGTAACCTGCTGCAAGAGCTGTATCTCAAAGTAAGATGTACTTTTTCACGTTCCCTCTGAACCTCTCTCCCTCCAGTTTCATCCTGTGTCCCCTAGTCCTGGAGCATCTTTTCTTTGAAAAATCGTGTTTTCCTGCATACTGTTCCTCCCCATAAGATACTTGTATGTCTCAATCATATCCCCCCTCTCCCTCCTCTCTTCCAGGGAGTACATATTTTAAGTCTTTCAGCCTGTCCACATAGGGTATGTGATGTAATCCTTGCACCATCTTGGTTTCCCTCCCTTAAACTGCCTCTACCCTATGTCCTTACTTAGTTAAGGCCTCCAGAACTGGACACTACTCAAGGTGTGGCCTCACTAATGTACTGTATAGTGGAATTATGATCTCCCTTTTCCTTCTGGTGATATCCCTGCCTATGCATTCCAGCATCCTGTTCGCTTTTCCTGCTGCCCTGTCGCACTGACTCCCTACCTTGAGATCATCAGCAATGACCCATGTACATTATCTTGCACTTTTTTCCATTAAATCTCAACTGCCAATCCCTTGACCAGTCCTTGAGCTTCTGTAGATCTCTCCTCATTCTATCCAGTGGCTCAGTAGGTAGCACACTCGCCTCTGAGGCCGGGAGATCAGAGGGCTGTGGGTTCAGTTCCCACATCTGGCACTTGGGTTAATATCCCAGTACTGACACTGTAATGCAGCATGAGAGGGGTGCTGCACTTCTGAGGTGCCGTCTTTCGGATGAGACGTTAAACCGAGGTCCCATCTGCCTGGATTGGTGGTAGTCCAGGTGGATGTTAAAGATCCCATGGCACTTATCGAAAAGAGTAGGGGAATTTCCCCAGTGTCCTGGCCAAATTTCCCTCATTCACTGAAAATACCACCAACAGCTTAGTCTGGTTCAAGGTCAGTTGGCATTCATCTGTATCCCCCTCCCCCGGGTCGTGCCTGAAAATAGGCAGGATTTGTCTAGTGCACTTACCCGGTCAACAAAAGCTAAATAAATAAATAAATAAATCCACATACTCTGGTGTGTCCACCCTGTTGCAGAGCTTTGTGTCATCAGCAAACACGACAAATGTTCCCTTCTAGGTCCACTGTAATGTCACTGATAGACATTAAAGAGGACTGGACCCAGCACTGATCCCTGTGGAACCCCACTGGTCACCTTTCCCTCTGCAGAGTGACAGCCATTCACCACCCTCTGTGTCCTGCTATTCAGCCAATTCTCCACCCATTTCACCACCATCATACCCACTCCCATGTTCTCCAGCTTGTTTAACAGCCTTCTATGTGGCACAGTGTCGAAGGCCTTGCTGAAGTCCTGGTAGGCCACATCCACTGCCCCACCCCAATCCTCCTCCCTTGTCACCCAGTCAAAGAACTCAATGAGGTAAAATTGGCACGACCGCCCTCCAGTAAAATCATGTTGCCTTGGGTTCTGTAGACCATTGGTAACCAGGTGTTCCACTGTTCTTTTCTTCAGGAGTGTTTCTATGATCTTCCTCACTACGGAGGTCAGGCTGATTGGTCTGTAGTTTCCTGCTTCCTCTCAGTTTCTGCTTTTGTCTAGGGGGACTATATTCGCTCTACTCCAGTATTTGGGTACCTCCCCTGTTTCCAGTGACAGGCTAAACAGGTTTGCCAGAGGTTCCGCTACCACCTCTCTTACCTCTCTCAGCACCCTGGGGTGTACCCCATCCGGCCCCATAGCCTTACTGACTCTTACTCCTTCCAGTTCTCTTAGGACCCTTTCCCTTGGAAAAGGACTTGTATCCATTTCCATGACCTTCCTACCCTTTCTGGCCCATTTCCTGCCCCATCTCTGTAAAGACTGAGCAGAAGTATCTGTTCAGTATGCCTGCTTTGCAGCTGTCATCCTCCACTCTATATCCGTCCTCTCCTTCCAGCCTCACTATCCCTTCCTTTTTTCTCTGATGTACCTGTAAAGGTTGGCCCCCCCACCACTGATTTTTCAATGTGTTCCTCCATTTGTGCCTTGGCTTCCCTTATTGCCCTTCCTGCCTCCCTTTGTTTCTCCTGGTACCTCTCCCTGATCCCTTCTGCCTGTGTCTTTTTGTACTGTTTTAATGCCACTTCTTTTTTTGCTTTCACTTTCTCAGCTACCTCTTTGGAATAGCATAATGGTCTCCTCTTCTTTTCCCCTTGCTAACCTGTTTTACACAGATGTGTCGTCTTTGTTATCCCGGATTTGAACACCGCCCACTGTTCCTCCACCCCTATATCTTCCTCCATATTCCAGCTGATGCCTCTTCTAAGCATTTCTCTATCTTTCCAAAATCTGCCCTCCTAAAGTTAAGGATTCTTGTGTAGCTGGATTCCGCCCCTTCAGTTATCTGAAAGCCCACTGACTGGTGATCACTGTTTCTCAGGTGCTCCCCTACTGTGATCCCTGTCACACTGTCCCAGTTTGTGAGCAACAGATCCAGTTTTGCAGTCTCCCGGGTGGGCATACCTCTGAAGTGTACCGGATTTTGCATGACGTTCTGGATTTAGAGCCCATCAGTCCACCAGTACCACCGCCCAGCATTCTCAGTCTTTGTTCTGCATGAATGCTAAAACCAAGTGGCCGCACCACACTCACCACTGTTCCCTGGTCCCTTTGTTTGCCAGTTTTTTTTGGTTTTTTAATTCTCGGGCTGGCTCCTCACCTCCGATTAAATCTTCCGGCACTCTTATTTCCGTAATGATGTCGGGGGTCTTGGGGAGGTGTCATCAGCCACTGAGCCGACTAGAAGAGAGTGAAGAGCACAGCCCAAACTGATTAGTGCTGCTGTGCTGATCGTCAGGTCCCCCTCAGGTCTGCTACCAGGCTATTAAAGCAGCCTGCTGCCAGATAGGACCGCTACAGTGAAGGACCAGCAAGCCCCAATTGCTGTGCTGCACTACCCAGAAGGAAGCCCGCCAGAGGAACATGGCACTGAAACAACATCCCCCAGAGAGTGAGCCACAGCAGAAGAACACTGACAGCCAGCCAGCATCTGAGTCCCAGAGAAGAGCACCAAGACCATCCACTCACCACCTCACCAGACTGACTGGAGGGTTAGTATTCGGCGCCACAAATCCTTACTGAAAATTTGTGCCATGTTAGGGAACAGAGGAGGCAGGGATACTCTTGGGTCCACTCCCACTCCACACAATGACAGAAGATACAGATTCGAGCCAGAGACTCGCTCTACAGCGCATCATTCAGGGTCGGGAGAGGACTCTACTCTCGGAGGTCAATCATGTGAACCGATCTGACTGGGCTTAGCTGGACAGTGCCCACCCGGGCATACCTCTCAACCTTTTGTCCTCCAAATGTGGAACACTGCCTGTCAAAATGTGGAACTCTTAGTCAAATCTTTACCCAAGAAGCGCAAAACACTGTTGAAATGTTGCATTTATGTTCAGAAAGTCTGTTATTAATTTTTTTTTTTTTTTTTTTGCATAATTTACTATGGATTTTTGCTTTAAAATTTTGACTCTGAATGTGGAACAAATCCTCACAATGTGGAACAGGGAGCTTTTGTGAAGTAAAATGAGGAACATTCCTCGTAATGTGGTACAGTTGAGAGGTATGCCTGGGCCCTGTAATCAAAAAGATGCCTGCCAGCTGCCAGAGCAGAGGGTGAGCTGGAGGAGTAATAAAGGGGGATGGGGAACTGAAGAACGAACAGTCCCTCCTCAGAGAAGTTGGGAGCAGCAGCACTCTGCTGCCAAGTTCCTTCCACTTCCTAACAGACCAGAGCTATAATAATGGAAGTTGGTTTGGGCTGCAGTGCTGCTGCTGTGATTGATCTGACAAATCTGTGTTGGCTGGTGGTCACTGATGCTGTCCCCCTCTGTCTGTGGGTCTGATGATCAGACCAGCCAGGAGAAAAGCCACCACCAGCATAAACTGTTCAGCATTTAGCCAGCCTGCCAACTTAATTTCTGTAATTTAAATTCATTTGGAAGTTGGCTATTGGCTTGGCTGTGCAAACACTTTCGTCTGCAATCTCCACCATCAAAACCAATTCTAGGGTACGTCTGAAAAAATACAAATTTATTATAAATAAAGCGTAGCATCCCCCTGGTAGTACGTTTCACATCGCACAAATGCTTTATCAAGGTCTTGATTTTTATTTATTTATTTTTTTAACATACCCTAGAGTTGGGTTTTGATGGTGGAGATTGCAGCTAAAAGTGTTTGCGTGCCAGGCTTCCCCTTCAGTGTGTTTTCAGCTCCACCTTTAACCATATTTTTGATTTTTTAGTGCAGGATAGTGCGTGTGTATGGTTTACCAACTTTGCACACCTTTATCATGGGGGCTGACTAAGCCCTATTAAAGTTTGGAGTTTTGGTGCTTTGTGGTGCATTTTGTAACACGATTATTCAGCCTCTCCACAGAAGTCACTGGTCCTCCCCCAGCCAAGCATATTGCCCCATTCCCCAGCTCAGAAAGTTGCCAAAAGTCCCCTCTGGAGGCTCAGCAAGTTACAAATAAACCCTATCCCCAGCACAGTAGGCTACTCAAGCTCCACCAAGCAACTGCTGTACTTCGGCTAGGATTTAGGTGAAAAGCCAGCCTATGTCATGAAGAGCACAGCCACCTACTCCCCAGCCCAGCAGGATGCTACTCAGTCCTATCCTTCCACCCAGCCTAGAAAGCTGCTTCTAGGCCCCAAAACACACTTCTCAGTATCACTGCAGTGCTCACAGCACCAGTATTAGTTTACTTCAGAAGAGCAGCAAAGCACCGATTATCTGCATGGCAAAACCTAACTAAGGAAGCTGTTCTAGTATCCACAAGGCAGAGAATGGACTGGACTCACAACTACAATAAACATGATGATAGCGGCCGGTTGGGTTAACAAAAGTGCAAGTATACATGCTGCAGAGCAACACATCCTACTTGGACCTGAACACAGCACGCTGTGGGTCAGTTTCACAGACTCAAACACCAAATTAAACACAGCAAACCTATCCTAGCAATAAAAACCTGGTCTAGTCCATCTATATGAGGTGTGCACAAATTTTTTATATAAAACAGTCTTACCTTGGGGTAGCAGTTACAAATCCCCTTCTCCCTCACTGGCAATGCTGCAGATGTTTTTTGAACCAGCAAAGGTGCAGTGAATAAAGCATGCCTGAAGTCACAGCCACAACATGAGTCATCCATGCCAGCCAGCCACACTCAGTCTCGCATGTACTCTATGTGCATGGGTGTGAGGGTAAGCCTGGCTGGTGCATATGTAAGAAGGAGGAGCAAAGATTGTATATTTTTTTCACTGGTTCTTGCATGGGCAGCAGCTGACTAGCAGGCAGTGGCACCATACTAGCTCTCATTTCTGTGAGTGAATGCTGTGCTACAGCTTCTCTGGTTCCTTCCCATTTCCACTTCTCCATGTGGGCACAACATGCAATGTAACAAAAAAAAAAAAAAAAAACTAATGTTTTGTATGCATGTGCATACAGGAAATACTGCCTAGTTACTTCCTTGGAGCCAAGGGCTCACTCAGGACGGAAGTCCATTCAGGATAGTCCTGACAAAGGTGGCATCCTGACTGACATGGACATCCAGGGCACAGTTCTTAACAAGTGTGCACTATGCTCCATGTCGCAGCTATGCAGATATCATCAACAGGCACAAAGTGAATCTCTGCCAGGGATGTGCCAATTGTCCTAGTGGAGTGAGCATGTACCTGACTTTCCAGCTTGACAAGCACCATGGCATAGCAGTGGCACAGACAGCTCACAACCCAGACAGAAATGCAACAGACTGTAACAGACTGTCCCTTCTGATTGGGATCAAAGGAGACAATGGGCTGTTTGGATTGCCTGAAGTCCTTAGTTCTGTCCAGGTAAAATATAAGAACACTCCTAACATCCAGATGATGAAGAGTGCATTCTCCTTCATTCTTTTTTTTTTCTATTTATATTTCCTGCTCCAGCCGCCGGTAGCTCGGTACCATCTGCCGTTCACGCTTCCACCCCCCCACATCAGCCTCGCACCCTTCCGATACCCCGTGGCTTACGCCCCACGGTGGGGCTGCGGCACTGGGGACACATGCCAAGAGCTGCCGAATCCAGGGTCGAGGGCTGGCCTGAGGGGCCACCTGAAGCTGTGAGCGGCTTCATCAAGGGCCCCGCAGCATACCCCATTTTCCTTTTTCCGGGAGGCGGGGAGCGTGCAATGACGCGGAGCGTCCTGCCCCGCCTCCGACGCACACACTGTTGAGGTCGGTAGTCGCGCTACACCTGGTCTCCACCAGGAGTCACGCAGACCCCGAGCACTTCCCCATCCCTCCCCCCGGAGAAGGAGAGCAGTCCATAGGACGCTCTATCCTCTCCCCCGGTCGTGCCCTCCAGCCACTCAGGAGTCCGCCTCAACCCGGGTCGCCGTGTCGCAAGCGGAAATCCCACCGCTGCGCCGGCGGGCCGGCCTCATTCTCCTTCATTCTGAAAATTAGTAAAGCAGGTAGGCTGCATCAGTGGCTGATTCAGACGAAACTCTGACACCACTTTTGGTAGGAACTTAGGGTGCATGTAGAGAAAGTACAGTTACATACTCACTGTAACAGTAGGACTTCGTGAGAGTTTCTTGCAACAGGTCACACTCTTGGGCACTCCATGCATGGCAGGTTTCACAAGCAGTGTGTCCAAGGGCCGCCCACAGCAACGTCAACATAGCTGCATGTAAAAATATGTGTGTGGCCCCGAGGACTCCTCAGTTCTCTACTGGAGACCAAGTCGCAACCCTACACTCCAAGGGGGACTGAGCAGAGTTTGAAGAGGACACACCCCATGAGAGTGGAGCAGAAAGTTGCCTCTAATAGAAGAGGGGCATGGTGGGAGGGATGTTAGGATCTACTGCAAGAGATCCTCTCGAAGCAAGAACAGTTATGTAAGAACTTACCATAACAGTAAATCTTTGAGTGGATCTCAGTCATCAGGAAACAACACAGTAACCTTCGCCGTCGGTGAAGGGGAATCCACACCGAACATTTTCAGCAGTACAAATGGGGTCGCCCACGCCGTCAGCAACCCTATATAGGTGTAGGCGGCCACGCTCACTTTTCAATTCTTTCCCTCCAGAGACTAAGGGAGCAAGGCTCACGCCCTGGGGAACCGAGAAGTGAAAAAGGGACCTAGCTCTAAGTAACAGATTGTAAACTGCAGACAGCCAGGTACTGGACAGGAGCCCCAAGAAGAGGGGGATGGTGGGAGGGAAATCATACCTGATGAGTGAGATCCCCTCAAGATCTACTGTTACAGTAAGTTCTTACGTAACTGTTCTATCTTCTTCAGGGGTATCTCAGTCATCAGGTAACACCGTAGGAACGAGTACCAAGCAGTGATAAGTATAAACAGACAGTCTGGGAGGCTGGAGCTCCATAAACTTAAGACAGGAGTCCTTGTAACACAGCCCTGCCAAAACCTGCACGGGCTCTAGATGCAATGTCCAGACTGCAATGCTTGGTGAAAGTGTGGACTGTACTCCAGGTGGCAGTCGCACAAATTTCAGTGGCTGAGACCCCTTGGAAACAAGCCACTGAGGTAGTCATGCCGGTGGTGGAATGAGCTTTAACAGCACCAGGCAATTCTTTGACGTACTTATTGTAGCAGAACAAAGTGCAATTTGCCAACCATCTGGATTAACATTGCTTAGAAACAGAAGAGCCCTCTCTACCCAGGATGAAAGAAACAGATAACTGCTTAGACTTCCTGGACTCTTCAGTCCAAAGCAGATCTGTGCACATCTAACATATGCAGCAGTGCTTCCCCTAGATTGGCACGCTCAGGAAAGTAAATAGGAAGGTGGATAGACTGATTTAAGTGTGAACTCAGAAACCATCTTAGGCAGAAACTTAGGATTTGTGCGTAAAGACACCCCGCCTTTGTGAAAAATCAATTAAGGCGCCTTGCACCAGAGGGCCTGAAGCTCTGAAATTCTTTGAGCAGAAGTAATTGCAACTAAAAAACAACGCTTTCCAAGAGAGGAAGCATAAATCGCAAGTTGCGATTGGCTCAAAAGGAGACACGGTCAACTTTTCCAAAATAAAATTCTAGTCCCAAGCCGGGATGGGGGAATGGATTGGGGGTTTCAGATGCAGGATGTCTCTGGGGAAAGTACAGGAGACATTCAACTGAGCAATCATACGGTCACCCATGAAAGGCAAATATAGCCAAAAGGTGGACCTTGAGGGAGGAATACTGGAGGCCTGAGTCAGACAAGGAAATCGGGTCGTCCAGGATATGATTCACTTGAGCAGTTGAAAGGGTCTAGGGAATGTTTGGCAGGCCAGTTGGCAAGCCGCTTCCACTTTATTGCATATGTGGCAGGGATGGAAGGCTTGCAAGCGGCCACCAGGACGTCCACCACCCTGTTAAACCAGAATCAGGCAATGGCTATATCCTCAGGAGCCTGACATGCAGGTGCAGGGACCGCAAGTTGGGGTAGACGATGGACCATGGTCCCCTGATCCTGGGTCAGCAGATTCCTGCAAAGGGGCAGAGGGATGGGAGGTTCCCCTACCAGCTGCTGAAGCAGAGGGAACCATATCTGGCGAGGCCAGAATGGAGTCACCAGAATCATGCTGGCCCCTTCCATTTGTAGCTTGATCAGAAGAAATAGAGGAAATGCATACAGATACTTTAAGCTCTAAGAGACAGACAACGTGTCTCACCCAGAAAACTCTAGCTCTGGATCCAGCGAGCAGAAATTGGGCAGCTATGTGTTGAGTGGGGACAAAAAAAGGTCAGACTCTGGATGACCCCATCTGTTGAACAGATCGTCTGCTATGGATGAGAGAAGCTCCCATTCATGCATGCAGGACTGAGTCCTGCTGAGACTGTTCGCCAGGGTGTTTAGAACGCCTGGCACATGGAACACAGAGTCAGATTGTGCTCCAGAGCCCAATACCACGCTCTCATGGCCCCCCCTGCAAAAGAGGTACAAGCGAGTCCCGCCCTGCTTGTTGATGTAGTAGACGACACTCAAATTGTCCGACTGCACCAGCAGCTGTCCTGGAGCTAGGTGCTCCTGAAATGACTGCATGGCATATAGCACTGCCCTCATCTCCAGGACACTGATATGCAGGGAAGCTTCCCACTGGGACCAGGAGCATGGATTTTAAAAGGACCCAGGTGTGCTCCCCAGCCCAGGCCCGAAGCATGTGTCATTAAGATATGATGCAGAGAGGAGATCTGGAAGGGAACCCCATGAAGAAGATTCAAAGGGTCCATCTATCACTGTGGTACCTTGAGAACCGAGGAGGAAACCAGGACCTGTTGGTCCAACTCATCTGTGCACTGGTTCCATTGCACTCTGAGGGTTCACTGAAGGGTGCACATGTGAAGCCTGGCGAGTGAAACAGTGGGAGTGGCTGCTGCATTTAGACCCAACAATCTGAGGTACATCCTGGCAGGAATGTGCCAACTCTGGGCGACTTCCTGAGCTTGGGCCATAAGACCCTCCACCCTGTCTTGGGGTAGGAAGGCCTTCCCCTGCTCAGAATCCAGAACCACCCCTATATGCTGCAGTCTTTGGGATGGAACTAGAACAGACTTGGGCAGGTTGATAGTAATGTCCATGGACTGGAAGTGCTGGAGAGTGTGCTCCTGCTGTTCCCTGGACAGGGTTTTGAGAAGCCAATCATCCAGGTAAGGGAAGACATACAGTCCCTCTCTTCTGAGGGCTGCTGAAACCGCTGCCAAGCACTTGGTAAAGACTTGCAGCACAGAGGATAAGCCAAAGGGCAGCACTTTGAACTGGTAATGCTCACCCTGAAAGGCAAAGTGAAGAAACTTCCTGTGAGAAGGAAAGACCGAGATGTACAGGTAAGCAACCTGCATGTCCAGTGAATAGAGCCAGTCCCCGGTCTTGAGGAGGGGCATGAGGCCTGGCAAAGTTACAAACTGGAACATTTTGTACAGGACAGAGATGGAGTTCCTTTAGATCTAGTATGGGCCTCAGATCTCATCTTTTTGGGGACCAGGAAGAACACTGAAACTTGCATTTCCCACCATGTGGCAGCCGGTTCAGGTGAGGACTCCCAGAACACCTACTCTGACTTTTTCTCTGTTGTTGGGGCCAGCTTGTGGCAGGAGCCGGCACTTGGGGCAGGGAGCCGGCGTATGGAAGGGGCGGTCCACTCGCCTTGAAAAGCAGCTCTCCGCGTGAGTGGCTCCTGCTCGAGTGGTGGGAGTCACCAGTGGGACTCCATAGCGGGAGGCTGCTTTAAAACATTTTTTTTTATCATTTACAGTATGTACAGGATGTGTGTTAGTTGTCTCTAATATTAGTAGTAAGTTTATTTTAGCAACGTCTTAGTATAGAGTGACAGCATATGTATATTTCAGGGTACAAAATTAGCAAAGGGGCTACTTGGATGATTTAAATGTGTATTTTACTATTGTTCTACTTCATGGTAACATGGGGGTACTTTTATTTTTACTTGTAGTATTTTGTGTATCTGGGACTCTACAATGGGGGGTGGAGGAAAGACCGCTTTCCTGGGAGATAAACATAAATGGGAAATGTATGACGGGACGGAATCCTGGAACAAGGACAAACTAGGAGTTGTACTAGGAAAGGCAGATGTACAGAAGGCTGTGGCCCATATATGTACATCTCCAGCCAAGCTGGTACAACATCCCAAAATTTATAGTAAACGGCAGTCCAGGTTTGTTTAAATTTGGTGAAATTAGGGGATTCTGTTACTGAACTGGGAAGTGAATTCCATCTTTGGATATAATAAGAATGCCTTTTGTTGGTTCTAGGATACGTAAGTGATAGCTGGTGTTTATGGCTTCTAAGTTCACAGTCTTATACTATGGGACATACCCATCTCTGACATTAGTTCTCTGACAGAAGAAATGTTATACATTAATAGGAGATCCCTGCTTATTCTCCACTGCTCTAGAGAATACAGGTTTAATTCGTTTAATCTTACATCGTACCCTTTTTCATACTTGTTAGTGATGAGTTTTGTAACTCTCCTCTGCACCCCTCCAGCCTATTTACATCTCTCCTGAGATATGGACTCCACAGGGGAGAGCAACAGTCCAGATGTGGTCTTACATAGGCCTCATCCAGTGGCAAAATATATCCTCAATTTCCTGATGTGAAACTCCTTTTGATGCTGCCTATTGGTCTATTGGCCCGATTAATAATGTGGTTGCAGTGACTGTGAAAAGATAAGTCAGAGGTTATTATTATGCCCAAGTCATTTGCTGTACTACTGGGGTTAGTACAAGACCATTTAACGTGTAATGGTCATGTTTATTTGCAGTTCCTAAATGCATGATGACATTTATTACTATTAAATTTCTGATTTTTTTGTGCCCAATCCTGCAGTTTTTTTTAAATCATTTGTAAGGTTTAAGATGTCCTCCTCAGTTTTGACCTGAGTTGCTAGTTTAGTGTTATTCGCAAACTTGATGGCAAAACTATATTAATAGTCAGGTCGGATATAAAAATGGAGAACAATGTTGGGCCTAATACTGATCCCTGAGGTACTCCGCTACTAACCGGACAAAAGTCTGACATATATCCCCTAATACACACCCTCTGAGTACAATGATTCAACCAAACCTCCACCCAGTTTGTAATTGTATTATTTATTTCCAGTGTTCTCATTTTAGTTATTAAAAGTATCATGGGACACTTTGTCAAAAGCTTTGCAAAAATCTAGATAGACATCTACTGGTATGTTACTCTCCAGAGTTTTACTAATGTATTCACAGAAGATTAGGTTTCCAGACAGACAGGACCTGTTGTTCTTAAATCTGTGTTGAGTTTGGTCAACTAGTCCCTTATTTTTTAAATCCTCTTCCAGTTTAATTTTCAGTAGAGCCTCAAAGATATTTCCCTGAACACTGGTCAAACTGATGGGTCTATAGTTTGAGATGTCCCATTGATTGCTCTTTTTATAAACAGGGGTAACAGAAGCGGTCTTCCAGTCACTTGGGATCTCGTCACATTAGAGACATACTGAAAACTTTATACAGTGGTTCCAATAGCCAGTCTCTGATCTCCCTAAGTAATCTTGGGTGCAATCTGTCGGGACCCGGAGATTTCTTTTTATTGATACTGTTGAGTTTATTTAAAATCTCAGTTTTTGAAATGTACAAATGGTCTTCAGTCTCATTTCCAGGGGGTGTGTTTTTTATTTTGTCTTTTTTTCTTGGTCAACTATTTTTAGCAGGATGTATGTATTACCTGATTCTGGCTTCTACTCGGATAAAATGCTTGATGTTACTTAAGCTTTTTTACAGAGGTGCTGCCATAAAAATGGTGCACTCTACAGTCTGGGGTATGATTTGAAGCTAGTGTTTAAAATCTTAAAACTAATGTATGTAAGGAAAGGTCTTTTAACAAGACTATGTATTCTTCTAATGTTGTTACAAAGTGGGAATATAAATCCCAATCCTGGCCCTATAACTTCGACCTTAAAATGCTATCAAAGCCCTCTACTTATTCATGCTAATGTGCGTAGTATTCTACCTAAACTGGATTTGGTGAAGGATTTTGCTTTGCAGCACGAGGCAGATTTCATGGCCTTTTTGGAAACATGGTTGGGTAGACAGCATGATGATAATTTGCTACAACTTCAAGGCTATAACCTTATAAGGGCTTACAGGAATCATCGCGGTGGGGGAGTAATGATCTATTATTTAGATAAATATGTTCCCAACACATTTAACTTTTAATATTGGTCCTTTAAATTGTGAATATCTTGCTCTTCAAATTTTGTCTTAGATCAGGAAAACCCCTCCTATTATTTGCAGGATACAGACCGCCTCAATCATTTATGAATTCTCTTGCGGTTTTACATGATGCCCTGGTATCATATTCGGATAAGCATGAATTATTGGTCCTCGGTGACTTTAATGAAGATTAGTTACATGATTCCAAATTAAGAGTAATCAAGAAAATTGCCTTGGGATGGAGCAGCTAACTTCGGATGCAACCTGAATAAATATTAATAAGCCAGAGGATTCTACTTTATTGAACCTAATAGTAACAAATTGCCCAAAAAATTATTCTACCAAAGGGGTGGCCCCTGACATATTTAGTGCCCATAATCTGCCTTTTTTTTTTTTTTAACAAGGGGAAAAACAAAATAAATGGTCCCCCGAGGTTGCAATATTTTAGATCTTTTACAAATTTTGATTACTTGGCATTTGCTGCTGATTTGGATAGGGTAGTGTGGGGTCGTCTGCAGCTGGTTCCTGACCTAGATTTGGCATGGACATTTTTCAGGATGAATTACTAGAGGTTTGCAACAGGCATATGCCTATCAAGGTAAGAAAGGTAAAAGGCAATTCCACATCTTGGTATACCTCAAAGTTAGCGAGATTAAAATGAAACAAAAATAGGTTATGGATTAAAGCCCAGACATCAGGGCTTCTGGGAGACTGGCAATTTTATAGACAATCTAGAAATCTCTATATTAGCAAAATGACAGAGGCTAAAAAAGACCTCTGATACCCTTGGTAAGCCTAGGAAGTTCTGGAAATTAATCCACGAGTTAAGTAAGCATTAAAGTACGAGAAAGGAGGCATTTACAAGGAATTAATGCATGGTTTGGGGGGGGGTTGGTGCAAGAGGCCGAAAGCCGAGTGCGCTAACCATGCAGTAATTCCTTGTGAATGCCTCCTTTTGAGTGCCTTAATGCACTTGTAACATGACTTTCTATAGGGTATATTGCTACTAATTCTGTTACCAATATTAAAACCAGACAAATCTGTTAGTTTTGATGTGTGTTTATATCAGATAATTTGTGTTTCACTAGCACACATATTGTTTCTGAAACCATCCTTATTTAAATAGTTATTAATAAACATAGAAACATAGAATCTGACGGTAGATAAGGAACGCTTGGCCCATCCAGTCTGCCCATTTCCCTACCTGATGGATAAGTTGCAGATCCTAGTTAACCAGCAGCCTACTTCTTCCTACCCCCAACCCCTAGAATTGCCTTATGACTGTCCCATGCATGCTTGAATTCCACCACTGTTTTTGACTCCACAACCTCCTCTGGAAGGCGCTCCATACATCCACAACCCTCTCTGTGAAAAATACTTTCTTAAATTACCTCTGAGCGCCCTCTTCTATCTTCAAATTGTGCCCCTTGTTCTTGCACACCTCTTTTTGAAAGATGCTACCCTCTTGGACTTTGTTGATTCCTTGAGGTACTTGACAGTTTCTATCATGTCCCCCTCTCCTCCTTTCCTCGAGGCTATACATATTAAGCTCCTTAAGTCTCTCTTCATATGTCTTCCGTGCAGACCCTGCACCATTTTAGTGCCCTCCTCTGGACAGCTTCCATCCTGTCTATGTCTTTCGGAGATTGGGTCTCCAGAACTGCCACAGTACTCCAGATGTGGTCTCACCAGCTGTCTGTACAGAGGGATAATAACTTCTTGTTTTCTACTAGTGATGCCTCTCCCTATGCATCCCAGTATTCCCCAGCCCTCCTTGCTGCCCTCTCACATTGCTTGCCCACCTTTAGGTCATCTGATATGACTACCCCAGGTCCCTTTCCATTTTGTTGTTAGTATCTCACCCCCATTGTATACTCTTCCCTGGGTTTTGTTTCCCAGGTGCATTACCTTGCACTTCTTAGCATTGAATCTAAGCTGCCATACATTTGACCATTCCTCTAACCTTGCCAAGTCCCTTCTCATCCTTTCCACCCCACCTTGTGCATCAACTCTGTTGCAGATCTTTGTATCATCTGCAAAGAGACACCTTTCCTTCCAGTCCCTCTGCAATGTCGCTATAAAGACATTGAAGAGGACCGATCTAATACTGAACCTCTGTGGTACCCACTACTAACCCCTTTTTCAGAGTGGACTCCATTTACTATTACTCTCTCTGTCCTTATTCTCCAGCCAATTCTTTACCCAGGCTGTCATCTTGGGACCCACTCCCAGGCTGGCTAACTTGTATATTAATCTTTTGTGTGGGACTGTGTCAAATGCCTTGCTAAAGTCTAGGTAGGCCATGTCCACAGCCCCTCCCTGATCAACTACTTTAGTCACCCAGTCAAAGAAATCTATCAGATTTGTCTGGCATGACCTTCCGCTGTGAATCCATGCTGCCTTGGGTCCTGTGCCCCTCTGGCCTCTAGATACTCAACAATTCTTTCCTTCAGAAGTGATTCCATCATTTTCCCTACCACTGAGGTTAAACTAACAGGTGGAGTTTCCTGCTTCTGCCTTGCTCCCACTTTTGTGAAGGGAATCACATCTGCCTTCCTCCAGTCCTCAGGTACCACCCATCCTCCCATGATTTGTTAAAGAGGGTAGTCAGTGGTGTCACTAGTTCTACCCTTAGTTCTTTTAGAATTCTGGGATGAATCCATCAGGCCCCATTGCTGTGTCCACCTTCAGTTTTAAGAGTTCTTTCAGAACCCTTTCTTCTGTAAATGGGCTGGTATCAACTTCTGTATCCAGAGTGTTTCTACTGTTTGTTTTAGGTACCTCCCCTCTTCCTTTGTAAATACTGAGCAAAATATTTGTTTAGTATCTCTGCCTTTTCACAGATCACCCTCTGCCCACCCTCCTCCCCTTTATTAAGCCTCACTATCCCTCCCTTGGTCTTCCTTCGCTCCCTGATGTACCTATAAAGGTTTTATCCCCTTCTTAACTGATTTGGCTATCTTTTCCTCGGTTTGGGCCTTTGCTGTTCTGACTGCCTTTCCAGCTTCCTTTGCTTTAACTGATACAGTTCTCTGCCCTGTTCCTTCTGTGATTCCTTGTACTTCCTGAATGCTTTCTTTTCTCTTGAACCTTCACTGCCACTTCCTTTGAGAACCATAGTGGTTTCTTACCTCGTTCATTTTGTTTATTTGCTTTACACAAGGCTCGTTACCTCTGTGATGGCAGTTTTATTATTCCCCATTGTTCTTCCACCCTCCTTCCTGCCCATTTGCTAGTGCATTCCTTAGGCACTCACCCATTTTGGCAAAGTCAGCCCTCCTAAAATCCAGTACCTTTGTCTTTGTATGGCTTGACTCTATTGCTGTGTTTATTGTGAACTATACTGTTCGACGGTCGCTAGTTCCCAGATGGCTACCCACTTCTACATCTGTGATCCTCTCTTCATCTCCATTTGAGAGAACCAGATCTAAGATTGCTCCCTCTCGAGTGGGCTCCAATACTAGTTGTCTAAGGCATGCCCACTGTAGGGCATCTAGAATAACCCCACTCTTAGAAGTGGCTGCTGCAACTGCACTCCAGTTAACATCTGGCATATTCAGATCACCCATCAGCAATATCTCCCCTTTATCTGCCATTCTAAGTATACTTTCTATCATTTCCTTGTCCATTTCCTCCCCCTGAACTTTTGCTTTCTGAAAAACCTCGTGTCTTGAAGTACTGATAAAGTATTACTGTTTTTTTTTCTTTTTTGTTTTAAACAGTGGAAACGTTTGTAATTAACTGGTTTCTATCTCTGCAATAATTTTGTAACAATAGGCATTATGGGATGTACTGCTCATTTGCATACTGCTGCACGTTGATCAATTGTGTACGTTTCATGATAATTTCTTACTAAAGAGTACTATAACATTCGCAGTTCTTGTAAGATTTACTACTCCTACTTGTCCAACATTTCTATTTATGTGTGATACGTTTACGATGACTTTCAGATCTCTGTTGCTGTCGCAGCACGCTGCGAGACATTTTTGTTATGAACAGTTGAAAATGCAAGTTCTGTACCGGAGATTATTGTGGCAGAGATGCGTGGTAGTGACAGTTTGCCGGGCCATTCATTCTAAATCTACACATCTGAAAGGCATTGTTGGAATACATGTTGTGTCCTGTATTGACTGATGAACTACTTCTGCTATGCTCAGTGTTTCCGGTCAGTGTTGTTGTTCTTTGTGCCTGCCCTATCATGTCGAGTGCTTTGGAACTGCTGCTTTGTTTGTATTAATGATTTGTCTGGCCATGATGTGCGCTGTCACACTGTATAATTACTCAGTAGGGTTCATCGTATTGTAGTTGCAGAGGCATGCTGTGGTACTGTTTCTAGTGCCATTACTGCTTGTCTCTCCACTGGGTCGCTCTGTGGATACTACACTACTTCTCTGATGCTAGTATGTTTTGTGGCTATTATTGGTACTGTTCAACCGTGCATATCTAGGGAATCAATGCACGGTTGAAAACGTACCATGTGGTCCACTTCCTCCAATTACTTCATTTCTCGGTATGACTTCATTTATGCCATGTTACAAATGGCCATAACAAATCTACAAGAACTATTGACCTGGCTAAGGAGGAAGTTTTTGACAATGGGACCCCTCTTCCAAATAGATCCAACAAATATTTTGTTGAAATGGGGAACTTTTGGGGGGATTCCCCTAAGCCCTTACAAAACCCAAGAGAATCAGACCATGGTTTGTTGCCTCAATTTTCCTTTAAAGAAATTGGTAAACACGAAGTTTTAGATTTACTCTTGGGGTTAAGATTGGGGGGCAGCAGTGGCCTACATGGCTAACTTATACCATGTTAAGATATGCGGCTGTTCAGATTGCTGATCCACTTATGTATTTGTTTACTTGTTCCACAGAGATGGGCTATGTGTCAGGGGGTGGAAGGTGGCCAGGTGGTTCCTTTTAAAAGGGGACCCAGGACACCTATTAAGCTTTAGACCCATTTCTCTTTAACCATTGGTTAAGTAAGATCTTCAAAAAGGTACTGGCTGGGCAGCTGAGTCATCTGGAAGAAAATGGGCTGTTAGATCAGTATCCATCGAGTTTCGGAAGGGACCATGGGACAGTTGCGGCTGTGTCACGGGTCTTGGAAGAGGTGGGCCTCTTGGTCAACCTCTCCAAGGCCTTCGACAAGGTCAATCATCAGTCATTGTTATATGGTCTTAAGTGAGGCTGGGTTGAGTGTGAAGTCTCTAGAATGAGTTCATTCATATTTAACAAACAGATGGCAGGTGGCCACATTGAATGGTAGCGACTCAAACCCTCTGCCTGTTTTTAGAGGAGGTCCTCAGGGCTCAGTCATGGGCCCTTTATTATTTTTGGTTTATTTAAAGGATATTAGTAAGCATGTGGGGCAGGCTCGCTATCACCTGTTTGCGGACACCATTATTTATTTTTCGGAATAAATCTTTATTGTGTGTATAAGATCGTTTGCAAGCTAGTTTTGCGATGTTGCAAAATTATTTTTTAAATTTAAAACTAAAACTTGATATATCAAAAACAAAATGCATTTTGTTTGGTCCCCCTCGTACCCTTAAGGTGACTCCAACTCTAGTTACAGTGTATGACACTGGAACTGCCTTGTAATGCGCTGACTGCTACAAATACTTGGGGTACTGGCTGGACAAGTCTGGATCGGGCAACACTCGTAGAAAAGTTGATAGCTCAGGTGAATAGGAGGGTTGGATTCTTGTACAGGAATAAAAATTGCCTTAATCCTGAAACCTTATTTATTTAATCTTATTATTAAAGTTCACGTTTTTCCTTTATTTGACAATGGCGACATTCTTTATGGTAACGCAATACAGGATAGACCATCTTGGCTAGACATGCTACTAAATGGGATTAGCTAGGTTGGTGCTTAAATGCCCAAAACTGGCACATCATTGTGATATGTATAACCAGCTAGGTTGGATTTCCTTAAACAACAGTACTCCCTGGAGGAGAGGAGGGAGAGAGGGGATATGATAGAGACATACAAGTATCTTACAGGGAGGAACAGGGTGCAGGAAAACACTATTTTAAGCGAAAAAGATGTTCCAGGACTAGAGGGCATGGGATGAAGTTGGAGGAGGGACGATTCAGAGGAAACATGAGAAAAATTTCTTCACAGAACGGGTGGTGGACAAGTGGAACACCCTGCCAGAGGAAGTGGTGGGGGCTGAAACAATCACGGGATTTAAGAATGCATGGGATAGACATAAAGGAATTCTGGAGGTCAGGGGTAAGGTGCAACAGACTTCTAGGAAAACAAACTGAACTTACAAGCTCAAATGGGCAGACTGGGTGGGCCATAGGCCCTTATCTGCTGACACTGTCTATGTATCTATGTAACAGGCGCGAATTACATAAGTCACTTTACGCATATAAATGTGGGACTGTTTCTTTGCCTACTTTTTTACGTGATCGCTTGAATTTTAGGCAAACTGACTCCCCCATGTAATTAAGAGAAATGGTGGTCCCACCCTCCAAGTCAAAACATGCTCAATCACGCTTTAGCCACTTTGTCCCAGTATACTGGAGTAAATACAGGTTACTCACCTGTAACAGGAGTTCTAGGAGTGGTATATGTTGTTCATCCACACTTATTGGCAGGTTCCTTACCGCTTTAAATGTTGCCGGAAGGTCTTCAAGCTGGCTCCTCCCACCCACCCGGGTGGTAAAACCCTCGGCTCCGCCCCATGACGCCAGATCTAGCCTGCTGGAAGTCAGGTCGCGTGTTGAAGCCGGGGAGGTCGTGTGGATGAACAACATATTCCACTCCTAGAACTCTTGTTACAGGTGAGTAACCTGTATTTCTAGGGACGTGGATGCTGTTCAATCCACACTTACTGGCAGACTCCTAGCAGTTCTCCGGGAGGAGGGAGGCAAGGCGCGCACCCCCTACTTAGGGAATAAAGATGGAGAACCGAGGTCCCAAAACCAGCATCCTGACGTGACTCTAGGTCAATGTGGTAATGGGAAATAAAGGTGTGTGCTGACTTCCAAGTAGCAGCCCTGCAGATTTCCTGGATAGCGACGTCCCTAGAAGCAGCCACCGAAGCAGCGATATGGCGGGTAGAATAAGCTCTTATCCCTTTGGGAGGCTCCATGCCGGCCAACCTATAGCAGAGATCTATGCAGGAGGTGACCCACCTGTCCATCGTCCGCTTGGCTGCAGGTCTGCCAGGTGCGGCTTCAGCGTAGGTGACAAACAGCTGGCGAACCTCTCCCCGAACTTCAGCCATCCGCTCCTTATAATAAGAGAGCGCTCTTCTAGGGTTCAAAGTATGCAGCCTATAGTCGGCCTCCGAGGTGTGACTGGGGTAGAGCACCGGCAGAGTCAACACCTGTTAAGGTGAAACTACAACACCGCCTTTGGAAGGAATTTTGGGTTGGGGCGCAGGACAACCTTGTCCCTATGGAAGACCAGATAAGGAGACTTGATGGAAAGCGCCTGGAGCTCTCCCATCCTTCTGGCTGACATAATAGCCACCAAGAAACCGGTCTTCCACGACAGGTGAGAGATGTCACACCTGTGCATCGGTTCGAATGGCTTGCCCATGAACTTAGCCAATACCAGCAGTAGATCCCATGGAGGTGGAGGTTCTCACACCAGGGGGGGGGATATGTGATCAAGGCCTTTGAAAAAGCGCCCAAACACCTTCTCCTGTGCCACCGACTGCTTGCCGGCCTGCGCTCAGTAAGCAGAGATGGCTGCCAGGTGCACCTTAAGGGTCGTCGACCGAAGCCCTAGTTGAGAAAGGGACCACAGGTAGTCCAGAATGCTAGCCAAGGAACAGGAAGAAGAGTCCAACCCCTTGTCCTGACACCAAATGGAGAATCTCTTCCATTTGAAGGCATAGCATTTTCTGGTCGACTCCTTACGGGACGCCTCAACGACGTTGAGGACCTCGTCAGAAAGACCCAAGGCCTGGAACTCTAGCCGCTCAGGAACCAGGCCTTCAGGTGCAGGGATTGAAGGTCCGGATGGAGTACCTTTCCTTTGCTGACTGAGATCAGGTTCAGGCGGACTGAAAGCCACCTCGAGAGCCTGGAGCTGAGGCTGAGGCTGAGGAGATCTGGATACCAGAACTAGCGGGGCCAGTCTGGGGCTACCAGATTCACCTGCGCCTTGTCCCTCTTCACCTTGAGAAGCACCTTGTGGATCAAGAGAAATGGAGGGAAGGCGTAGAAGAGGCCTGGAGTCCACAGCTTTGAGAAGGCATCCCCCTGCAGCGAGCCCTGCTGAGGGGGGCGGGCGTGAATCAGCCTCAGCTTTGCATTCTCCCTTGAGGCGAACAGTCCACCTGAGAGGTGCCCCAGTGGGAGAATAGATCTTGTACTACCTCTGGCAGGAGTAACCACTCGTGAGATGCAGTGCCTATCCGGCTGAGGGCGTCGGCCAGACTGTTGGAGGCTCCTGCCACATGAATGGCTAGGAGATCCGCCTCCAGGCTGATCACGAGAGACCAAGTGCGGAGAGCTTCCTTGCACAGGGGCAAGGAGTGCGTCCCGCCCTGTCGGTTGAGGTGGTAGATGGTCATGGTGTTGTCCGTCTGGAACTGGACCACTTGACCCCATACAAACGGAGCGAAGGCGGTGAGGGCTAGTCGGACCGCTCGAAGCTCCAGCAGGCTGATGTGGCATCAAGACTCCTGAGGGGACCAGAGGCCATGGGCTCTGAGCTCCCCCAGATGGGCACCCCAACCCATCAGAGAGGCGTCGGTCATCAGAGTGACAGTCTGCTCGGGGCGGACAAATGGGATACCCTCCTGCAGATGAGCTGGAATGAGCCACCACTGTAGGCCATCCCACATCTCCTGGGTCACCACCACTGGCTGGTCCAGAGGACCGGAGCGCTGTGACCACTGGCGGGCCAGCCCCCATTGCAGGGGATGCATGTGCCAGAGGGCCCAACGGACCACGCTGGTGCAGGCCGCCATGAGGCCCAGGAGGCGCAGGAAGTCCCGGGCAGGGCGCAATTGCCCAACCAGAAATGACTGGGCAAAGGAGGAAAGGACCTTGGCCCTGTCCGCCGGGAACCGGGCTCTGGCTCGAAGATAGTCGAGATCTGCCCCGATGAACTGAATCACCTGCAATGGCACGAGTTCCGACTTGGCCTCGTTGATGAGAAGGCCAATCTGAGAGCAGACTTGGAGGGTCAGATCCCTGGACTGCTCCACCTCCAACCTGAAGGGGGCTGCAATCAGCCAGTTGTCCAGGTAAAGGTACACCCGGACCCCTCGGCGCCGCAGGAATGCTGTCACCACTGCCATGCATTTGGTGAAGACCCTGGGAGCTGGAGAGAGAGGCCGAAGGGCATGGCCCGGAACTTGTAAAGAGATCCCTCTGCTCGAAAGCGGAGGAATTGCTGATGAGACGGACGGATTGGGACGTGAAAAAACACGGCCTGAAGGTCCAGAGAACAAAACCCCATGCCTAGTTCCAAGGATGGAATGATCTGAGCCAGAGTGACCATCCTGGAGGTGCGCTGCCTTAGGAACTTGTTCAGGTCGTGTAGGTCAAGAATGGGGCGCCAGCCCCCCGTCTGTTTTGGAACCAGGAAGTACCTGAACACAAACCCTGGGTTTGGGGGAGGATCCCCACCTCGCTGTTCACCTCCTTCTGGAGAAGAAGGCAATGTCAGCTCGACGAGCCGACAGAGAGCTTGGACCCGCTGCCTCCGTGGGCGCACGGCTTGATAGAGGGAACTGCTCAATTCCAGAGGCAGACCCTGGCCACCACTTCTAGCACTGAGCGGTCCGTGGTGACAGTGAACCAGGCGGAAAGGAAGTGGCAGAGCTGTCTCCCCATGGGGGGAACCCGGGGAGGAGTGACGAGGTTGGGGGCGACACCCCTCAACCCGTCACTGGGCAGGCTTGGAGGAAGGGCCCACTGAGGGACCTCCTGGACCCTTACCTCCAGGCTTCCTACTGGAAGAAGCGACAGACTTGGCCTTAGGGCACCAAGTGTGTGCCTGCTGGCCCTGGTGCTGCTGGGCCGGATGTGCCGCAGGGGCGAAAGGGCTTACGCTGCTGCTGGCGGCCTTTGTCCTTCTGGGCAGACGTGACCGAGTCCAAGGTGGCAATGGACTTCTCGATCCTCTGGAGATGGCCCTCCACCCACGGCTTGAACAAGTCAGTGCTCAGGAAGGGAACGTCTGCCAGCTTGTGCTGGGTGTCCGCCGTGAAGGTGGAGATCTGCAGCCAAGCTCTGCAGCGCATGGCCACTGCGGCCGCTACTGATCAGGCACAAGAATCACCAATGTCCAATGAAGTTTGGAGCTGTTGTTTTGCCACCGCCTTCCTGATCTCGCACCTGCTTGACCGTCGTCTGAAGGTCAGCCGGGAGATGAGGAATCACCTCATCCAGGGAGCCCATGAGGGCGTCTGAGAAATGTGCCATCAGAAGTGCCGAGCTAGCCTGATGAAGGTCTAGGGAGGAAGCAGCATAAACCTTCCACCCCGCGTAATCCAGCTTCTTGGATTCCTTATCGGGTGGTTTGTCCACATCCCAAGCATTCCCGGAATGCCGGAAAATACTGTCAGTCACTAACCCCTTCGCAGAGGGGTGCTCCGAGAAACCGGAGAGCGAGCAGGTAGGGACTGTGTACTTTCGGGCTATCCTGGCCAAAGGCGCGGGACAAGATGCTGACCACTGCCAAAACTCCAGGGCCGGGCCAAAAATGGCTTCGGCCACAGGAAAGGCCTCAGGGGTCTCTCGGTCCAGTATCTCCTTGAGGATACTGGCCCGTTTCGAAATGGGTTCGAGCTGCATCCTGGTGGACTCCGACATGAGCCGAAGCAAACCTAAAAACGAGGATGGGCTCTCGTCCACCAACTGACCCCCCGCAGACTCCAGGTCAAGCGGCCTGGAGAACAGGGAGTCGTCATCATCAGACTCCGAGGAGTCTGCAAACAGCTGCCGGGCGCCTGAGCTACCCTTCACCTGCCGAGGTCGATCGGGAGTGAGGGTGACCAACAACCTGTTGGGCAAGCCCTGACCCGACTGAGAATCCTTGGTCGGGGCCCCAGTTTTCGGTTGCGGAGGCGGGGGTTCCACCACAATGGGCGGAGCAGCCAGCTTCGGCCGAACAACCGGTGCCGGAGTCGGCTCCTCGACCACTAAGAGGGGTTGTTTTAGCCGCTCCGGTGACAGCCACTTAATGGCCGGAGAAGGAGACGGAGTCTGCTTATTCCCGGACAATAAGAGCTGTTGCCACATTAAATCCTCGTAGCGCCGAGGCAACTTGCGCTGGAGCCTATCCTCCGAAGAGGAGGACGAGTGGTGACGCCGCTTTCCACGGTGCCGAGACCGCCGATGTCGGCAGGACCGGCTGGACCTGGAAGAGGACCGAGACCTTCAGGGTTTACAAGGGTGGGTCAGAGAGGGAACGGGAAACCGCCTTACTTGTTCAGGCACCTCAACGGGGACTCCGCACAGGAGGCACAGGTAAGTCTCGTAATCACCGGGAACCGTGAAGTAGGGTTGTCGGCATCACCAGTCGACAGTTCGCCTGACGGATCGAGAAAAATCTCGACCGTGTTGACGGCTGTCTTGGCCTACTGACCTGACGGGGACACCGTGAAGCCAGCGGCCTTAGCTGCAACCTCGACTGAAGTCGAAAGTTGACAGTCCGGAGAAGGGGATCTCTCCCGCTCCCACGAACGTCGACGGTGGGACTTGCATTTTGAGTCCTTCTTCTTGGACCAAATGGAATGTCCCAATTGCCCTTCTCCCTTGGTGGAAAGGGACTGGCAAAGCTCCTTAAACGAAGCCGTGTAGTAGGAGCCCAAAGAGAGCGGGATAAATGCCACAGCCGAGGAGGAAAAATAAGTGGCCTGGGCCGCCTTCTCCTCGAGAGCGATCATCTGCTCCAACTGTTCCGTGGAGCCCACCACCGGACACCGCCCAATGGGCCTCCTTCGACTTGACTGGCGGATACCGTTTTTCAGGGCACCCAAGAAGAAGTCGAGCAGCGCGGTCCTCCAAGACCGAAGTCGAGAAGGAGCTGCACAATTCGCAAGCCTGCGAATCGTGACCAAGCCCCAGGCAGTAGACGCACGTGGAGTGCGGATCGGTCCGGGACATCATCTGCCCACAAGGGCACCGACGAAAGCCGGTAGTCTATTTGTCCATCGCAGCCATGAGGGAAGACAAAGACCGAAGTCTTGTAAACTTTAAAATTAGTTTCGGGTTAACCGAAGAGTTTGGATCCAGGCCTAAAACGCAGAGCGCTAAGGAGGGAACCCGAGTTTCCAAGCGGTAAGGAAGATATGGCGTCATGGGGCGGAGCCGAGGGTTTTACCACCTGGGTGGGTGGGAAGAGCCAGCTTGAAGACCTTCTGGCAACATTTAAAGTGGCAAGGAACCTGCCAGTAAGTGTGGATCGAACAACATATCCACGTCCCTAGAAACTTCATTATTTTTAGAAAATGTCATTGTAACCCAGCATCAATTATTTTTGTGAAGAAGCATTTATCTTTGTGTAAACCCTGTGATTGCTGTTATTAACTGTTATACTATTTGAATGTAAATTATTGTAACTGGTATGTATGAATAAGTAAGGTCACCATTATGAATGAGTTTTTAACTCAATGGTTTAAACCTCTATAAATAAACAAACAACCTGGAATAAAACCCCTGGTTTCTCTGGTGCCTTGGCACTAACTCAGTGGCCTACTTGTGTGGAAGAGACAAAACTTCCTCCCTGAGAACAGACAAGTGAGCTGGGGATAGTGTGCTGGAGGGGTGTCTGGAGGCTGCTATACAAGTTCCAGGGTGTGACCCTTTTCTATGATCTGTAGAATCCATGCACCTGAACTAATGGTTCTCCATTGATTCAGATGAAGGGAGAACTGACCTCTGACCACCACCTCTTCGGTCTGAACCAGAGGAGTGGGGTCTGGCAAAGAGTCAAGCCAAGGTGGAGGCAGCTACAGAGGCTGGCCCATTATTTCTGGCTCGTTTGGCCACCGCTCCGGCATTGGAAGGGGTGAGCAAGGGAGTTTGGGCTCTACACTTTGCCTGGGCACGGGGAGACGATTCTGGCCTACTGGACTGTCTATGAAAAGTAGACTGCCCACTACCTCTCGGCTGAGTGTGGTAGAGGAAATGGACATTGTGCCTGAGGCCTACAGATCATTAATGAGGTCCTAAACGTCAGGGCCGAACAGCTTGGTGCCATTAAAAGGGGCATTAAGCACCTTGTTCTGGACATCAGCTGTAAATCCAGAGACCCTCAGCCAGGAGTGCCTATGAAGGCATCTGCCAGTGGCAACCACTCTGGCCACTGTGTCAGGCATGTCATATGGGGCCCTGAGGAAGTGTTTGCTAACATCCTCAGCAGTCTGGAAAAACTGAAGCAGCTCCTGTTTCTGAAAGCCACCAGGAAGGGCCTGAGTGGCAGCTTTGCCATTTCTCCAGTTGGTATTTCACCATGTGCAACAGATTATTTGCAATCCTCGGACCGAAAGTAGAGAAGGCATAGACCCTTCCCCACCCCCAGAGGTCAATCCTGCGGGGTTCCTTGTCTGGGGAAAGGGAGTTAAGGTGGTTAGGCACCTAAGACCTGTCATGAGCTGCCCTGATGACAACAGAGTCGGTTTCAGCCTGGGAAGCAAAATAAGAAAGGCCCTGGGGGGCAATGTAAAGCTTATCCACCTGCATGGCGTAACTGGCATCATGTCTGGCCTGTGCCAGGCTGCCATAGTGGAATACTTCAATTCTTGGAGCACTGGAGGAATAATCTTATGAGGAGATTCGGGAATATCCAGGAAATCCACCAGGTCTTTTTTGGTGACATCATCTTCCTCAGGCTGAAAGCCCATAGTGGCAGATAGCTGCTTCATGACATTAAAGAATGCAGCATCCTCTGGAGGAGACTTTGGAGTGTGTTTAACAGAGTTCTCACTGACCGAGGAGACAGTGGACTTACCTGAGATCAGGATCTCTTCATCCTCTACATCATCAGATTCGCTGATGGCGGCCCATGGGGTGTCTCCTGGGGTTGATGAAGGAGGTGATGGTCACCAAGAATGAGGTCTTCCACAACAGGTGTGACTTGCCATACCTGTGCATCAGTTTGAATGGCTTGCCCATGAGCACTGCCACTATCAGCAACAAGTCCTAATGTGGTGCTGGCTCATGCACCAGCAGGGACAGGTGGCATAGGCCCTTGAAGAAGCACACAACCACCTTCTCCTGGCCCACTGTTGGCATACCAGCCTGCACCCAGTATGCAGAGATAGCTGCCAGGTGCATCTTGAGGGCCACTAACCTCAGGCCAAACAGAGAGGGACCAAAGGTAGTGCAGAATGCTAGCCAAAGAACAGACCAGGGGGTCTAGCTCCATGCACTGGCACCAAATGGAAAACCTCTTCCATTTGAAGGTGTAGCACCGGAAGGCTGACACTTTCTGGGAGGCTTTCACAACATGGAAAACCTCTTCGGAAAAATCTGCCCAAAGCCTAGAACTCTAACCACAAAGGAACCAGGCTGTCGGGTGCAGGAACTGATGGTCTGGATGCAGGACCTTCCCCTTGTTACAAGAGAGCAGGTCCAAGCATCAGGAAATTCACCACAGAGGTCTGCTGCTGAGGCTGAAGAGATCTGGGTACCAAAACTGCCATGGCCAGTCTGGGGCTACCAGAGGATCATCCGCACCCTGTCCCTCTGTACCTTGACCAGCACTCCGTGGATCAGGGGACAGGGAGGGAGGGAAGGAAGGAGTAAAGGAGGCCAATGGTTCAAGGCCTCCCAAAGGCATCCCTATTAGTGTCCCATACTACAGGGGGAGGGGCGGGCACAGAACAGCCTCAGCTTTGCCTTCTCCCAGGAGATAAACTGGTCAACCAGGGAAATGTCCCACTGGGAGAACAGGTGGCTCACCACCTCCTGATGCAAGGACCACTTGTGAGACACCTCATCCACCCAGCTGAGTGCATCCTCTAACTGGCTGGAGACTCCTTCTACATGAATCACCAGGAGATCAGCATCCAAGCTGCACACAAGAGTCCAGGTGGGGAGGGTTTCCCCGACAACCAGAGGGAGTGCGTTCCACCCTGCTTGTTTAGGTAGTGCATGCTCGTGGTACTGTCCATCTGGACCTGCACAACCTGAACCCAGACAAAAGGAGCGAATTCCATCAAAGCAAGGCTCACTGCACAGAGATCTGGCAGGCTGATATGGTAACGAGACTCCCTGGGGGTCCAGAGTCCATGGGCCCTGTGGTCCCCCAAGGGTGCTCCCCATCCTATCAGAGATGCACCAGTTGGTCATGGTGACTGTCAGCTCTCGGCGGAGGAATGGGACTCCTTCCTGGAGATGTGCCACTGGATAGCATCCACATCGGCCGAGTCACTATGACCGGCTGGTCCAGGTGACCTAGGCACTGGGACCACTGGCTGGCCAGCTTTCACTGTAGATAGTACATTTGTCAGCAGGCCCATCTGACCATGCTGGTGCAGGATGCCATGTACCCCAGCAGCCAAAGGAAGTCCCAAGCAGCGTGCGAGCGCACAACCTGAAATGATCGGGCAAAGGAGGTAAGATCCCATGCCTGGTCAGAAGGGAGTCAGGCCTTGTCCTGGAGGGAATCTGGCTCTGCCCCGATGAAGTGGATCACCTGTGACGGGTTGAGTATGAACTTGGCCAGACTGACCAGAAGACCCAAGCTTCTGCAGGTCTGGAGGGCCGAGTCCCTGGACTGCTCAACTGCCTCTCTGGATAGCCATTCTATCAGCCAGTCATCCAGGTACAGACAGACCTGGACTTGACACCACAGGAATACTGCTACCATTGCTATCTACTTGGCAAAAATCCTGGGGGCTGAGGAAAGGCCAAAAGGCACGGCCTAGAACTTGCAGAGAGCCCCCTCCATGTAGAACCGAAGGTACCGTCAGTGTGTTGGATGGACTGGAATGTGTAAGAAGGTATCCTGGAGGTCCAGAGAGCCAAACCACATGCCCTTCTCCAGTGATGAAATGATGTGGTTCAGAGTAACTATTTGGGAACTTGTGCTTCCTCAGGAACAGACTGAGATCATGAAGATCCAGTATGTGGCACCAAACACAGTCTGCTTGGGGACCAGGAAATACCTGAATAGCCGTTGTGTCCAGGACACAGGCTATGGCTCCTTTCTCTAGGAACCAAGTAATGTCCTCCTGGAAGGCAGACAAGGTGTCTGGCAACTTCAAGGACTCCTGTGGAGCATGAGCTCAGTTGGGCAGGAGAGCCTCGATGTCTAGAGGCAATCCGTTGCCCACAACTTCTAGCATACATTTGGCTGATGCGATAGTGGACCAGGCGTGCCAGAAATGGCAAAGCCAACCCCCCCATGGGGAGGTGAAACAAGGACTGGATGGGTGGGAGGCAGACATTCCCCAACCCGTTACTGAGCAGCCCTGGAGGAGGCACCGGCGCCAGCTGCCAGAGGGCCACAACCCCCCGAATTTTTGGAAACCTGGCTAGCAAACTTAGGGTTAGGGTGACAGGCCTGTGATTGCCCCAGCTCGGGCTGCTGGGACAGAAGGGGACAAACCTGAAAAGACTTTCTTCATGCACGTTCCCACCTGTTCCTTCAGTGAAGATGTCACCAAGTCAATGGTGGCATTAGACTTTTCAAGCCTCATAAGGTGCCCATCCACCCCAGGGCCAAAAAGGTCAGTGCCCAAGAAGGGGACATTGGCTAATTTGTGCGATGACCACCGTAAAGGTGGAAATCCACAGCCAGGCCCTGCAACGCATTGTGACTATTGCGGCCACGGACTGGCGTAGGAGTCTCCGATGTCCAAAGCTGTTTGAAGGTGGTGTTTGGCCAGCGCTCAACCCTGGTCTCTGTCCACCTTAACCGCTGACTGCAAATCTGCAGAAAGTCAGAAGATGACATGGTCAAGAACACCCATCAAAGCATGACTAAAGTTGGCGATCATCAAGGCATATCTCACCTGATGGAGACCCAGGGAAGATGCAGTGTAGACTTTCTTGGCCGCATGGTCCAGTTTCTTTGACACCTTGTTGTAGGGTCTGTCACATCCCTGACATTGTCTGTCTTCCACAAGACAGAGTCTGCCACCAAGCCCTCAGCCAGGGGATGGTAAGAGAAACTAGACAGCGAACCAGCCAGGACAGTATACTTGCAGGCCATGTGGGTCAAGGGTGCCATACAGGAAGCCAGGTGCTGCCAGAGCTACACAAGGAAGGAGACCCCAAGGGAATCATCTCAATCCATTGTCTCCATGAGGGGGATTTGACCTGCTTCTGGACCAGCTCCAAGGGGATCGTCATTGACTTGGAGATTAACCGGAGAAAAGCCCCGAAGGAGACCAGCCTGTGGTCAGGTCTTCGATCGATTCATGGCCAAAGCATGGGGTCCTGAAGGATTGCAAAGAGGACCTGTCAGAGTTCAAAGACCCCTCAAAGACCACCCTCAGCCATTTTTCCCCATGGACCACCCTAGACTCATCCAAGTGGGTGATCCCAACTGACAGCCAACCGGGAAGGCCGGTAGCCAGGCAGAAAGCCTTTGTAGCAGCTCACGGTAAGGGCTGCTTGGGCGGCGGTTCCACCCTAATCGGTAGAGAGGCTGGAGACACCAGACTCAGCAGGACTGGGACAGGACAGGCCTGGGCTGACTAGGGAAGCGTAGGAGCCTCCTTTGCCCAAGGACACACTACTGCCACTTGAGCTCCTCACAGTGCCAACACAGCTTGCTGAGGAAGAGGAACACTGAAGACACTTCCTGGGTGAGGGTCAAGTGTGGGAACACGAGAAGTCCCTCAGCCGTGATTTCGACCAAGGAATAGATCTCGACCGACGCCGACAGCAAGGAGAAGCGTGTACAGGAGATGCACCGATTCCTGCCGCGGGACCCCAGAAGGAGGTACCTCCTGCAAGGAGACAGTCTGGTTGACTGACTGCTCCTGACCCTCTGGGAGAAGGCTAAAAGGACTAGAGTCCTCGAGACAGCATCATCTTTGATCCCTACAGAGAACAGTTCGACCTAGTCAAGCAAAATCTCGACCAGCTGGTCAGCCTGTGTCATGGCCAACAAGCCCGATGGGTACCATGACGCCAGCAGCCTGACTCTTGACCAATACTGACTTAGACGAGAAATGAAAATTACGTACCTACCGGAATTCTTTATCTTCTCTTGTATCTTCACCATTTATTACTGCTGGATGTAAGCCGGAGGCGCGCACCCCCACTGTAGGAGTTTTTTTTTTTTTTTTGAGGGAGGAGTTGACGCCGTCCACATGGCAGGCATACTGCATGGGGCACATGGGTTGGCCGTTAGGTGCTGTAGACTCCTCCTCCATCCCAGTTCTGTGTAGCAGAAGAGGCAGAAAACAGGTTACAGAAAAGAGAGCTAGGTAAGGGAGCCGAAGGATATACAACGGAAAAGTATATAAACTGAAAAAGGTATAAACCGAATAGGAGACAGGAAAGAAAGAACCCTTCCCTAAGTGGCCAATCCTCGGGCGGTTTTAAGGGAAAGAAGAAGGTAAGGGATATGAAAAAAATGACAAGAAGAAGCAGAAAGGGATAAAGGGGAGGGAAAGAAGGACCATCTTCCAAGGTAAACTGGAAAACCACTGGCTTGAAATTTTCAAATTCCCAATGGGATTTGAAGACAAGGGAGCAAGGATCCCGCCAGTTAAGGGTTAAGAATTCAAGGTTGAATTACAGGTCCTGACCGACTTGGAGAAGGCAGACTTCTCTTTCCACCCTTTTATCTGTAAACTTAAGTAACCTAGAGCCTAGGTCTCACCAACTCTGGGGGGAAGTAGTTCTGCTCAGAAGAGGAGCGAGTCCTGATTTAGGTGTAGGGAAAGAAATCTGGTATAGTTTTCTCATGGAGTACTGGCGTAGTCCCCACTTCAGAAGAAGATAACCACAGGATAACCATGAAAGGAAAAGAGAGGGATGAAACTCCCATGGACTCCCTTAGGACTGCATTGAAGTAATGACAGCTATAGGGTGACAAACCAGAGAATTATTCAAACCCCAGTTGGGGTACACCCTAGAAGTAAGAGAATCAGAGGAAGTTCCCTTTAGAGGGGTCAAGGTGAAGACCCTACACTCTGAGTTTAGAGAAGGAACAGAGAGCTCTGAAGTACCAGGGGGACTTAGCCCCCAAATGGCCTCAAGGAGGGGGAAGGGGAGCCAGGTGGAGGAGACGCCCAAGAATTGAGGCCAATGAGGGGAAGGTGGGCGGGATTTCATAATGAATGGTGAAGATACAAGAGTGATCAAGAATTGGCGGTAGGTGCGTAATTTTCATATCTTCCCCTTGTCAGTCTTCACCATTCATTACTACTGGGTGAATACCAAGCCCCCCAGAGGGGACCTGGCACAGCCCTGAGAGAACAGATCCCTCAGCATCCTGCGGGAGAGACGCAGGAGGGGGAAACCCTTGCTGTACTAGACCGAGCAAGGGCAAAGGCTGCTGAGGATGAGGAGGTGTCCCCCGTGGCCCGGGGGACGGATAGCGCCCCTTAAGAATCCTCCTTGCCCTGCAGGGAAAAAAGGCGGGTCCCCCCGGAAAGCAGAGGAGATCATCCTATGCCAGGCAACGGGTGACAATCTGAACAGATGAGGCCATGCTGTCCGCCTAATGCAGATCCCTGTCCCAGCCAGCTAGGAAGCCACCTCACTGGTGTCATAAGTGCCCTTGCCAGGTGCCTTGCAAGCTCCAGACCCTGAGCAGAGAGGGCAATGGCCTGTCTAGATTGCTTCATATCAGGCAAAGATGCTAGCAGCCATGCTAACATCGACCACAGATGCCCATTATAGGCAGCGTGGTGTGCCTGATGAGAACCTATGCACATCAACGCACAAGCCAAAGAGAAAACCCTTTGTCCACACTGGTCAAATTCTGCAGAATCTAGATCCAGAGGTCAGTCGTGCGCCAAGCACCAAGGCCAGAGGGAGTGTCTAAGGATGTCAGGCCTGAAGAAGGGTGAGGTAAGGAACCTAGAGACTCCTGTGGGGCACAATACTGTCTCCTGTAGTCTGCCGGGGATGGAGAAGGGGTGGCTGCAGAGTGCCAGGTGCGGATAGACACCTCCTGGAAGGGGATGGGCCAGGAGAACACCACTAGGTGGTAAGCACTAAATTCACTAAGGAATGAATGCGTCTCCCGCTCGGCGCTCGGTAATGGTCCTCAGAACATGGAAGATGCAAAGCTCCTGTACCACCTCGAAATGAATCGTTGATATTCAGTAAAATCAGCATCAGAGGACAGGTGGCCAGAGTGTTACTCTCCCTCTGTAGCGGGAGAAGAGGAGCTTGAATGTCCAGAGGACTCCTGCGGCGGGGAGGAGAGGCTAAGATCCGTTCTTCCATGGCCATAACACAGGTAGGAAAGGCTGCCGGAGTGGCTCTGTACATCTCCCAGGTTAAGGGCCCCATAGGACCCACGTGGCCCAGGAGAGAAGGAGGTGTCTGCAGAGGGACAGGCAATGGGCACTGCACTGACAGTGCCCAATCTCTGCCAGGGCTCGGAGACAGGGGCTCATGCCACCGTACGAGGGGGCCCTGAGACCATACCGGCTTGTGAAGGTTGATTCTGGGAAGGCAAACTCCGGAAAAGCCCTGAAGGGGAGTCTCCCCTGTGATGAACCTGTGGCTGCATGAGTCCAGAAGGGCAACCCTCTGCACTACTAACCAAAGGTGCTTCCGAAACCTTAAGGAAAAGGCGGGGCTCAGCGCTGCGACTCCTCCCCACCTCCTGCAGGGTGGTGGAAGCGTACTGCTGAACCTCGCCTCAACCTCTCAACCCCTCGGACTGAGAGGCAGTCCTCTTCCTGAGTCCCAATGAAGCAGGTTCCCCCAAACCCATAGGCCCCCCTTCCCGAAGGAGGCCACAGGAGCAAGGGCCCCCAGCAGCACCAAAGACAGCAGCTGCTTGGACGCCCCGAGCCGTTGCCCCCCAAGGGATCCGTGGCCACCCCTAGCCGAAGGATCCTCCCTGGCATCAGGCTCCAGGGACTCAGGGATAGGGCCACTGGGCTGCCTGGTACCACGTCCCACAGGGCTCTCCGATTCCACAGAGTCAGGCTGCCAGTCCGGATCCACCTCAGAGTCGTCCTCCTCCTAAGAGGAGGTGACCAGGTGGACCTCCAGGCTAGCAACCCTGGGAGAGCCCCTGGCAGTGAGGCCCCGATCACCGGCACCACAAATGGTACCAGGATCTGGGGTGGCACCACATGGTGGCGCCAAGGGTCCACCAGTGCCAGGCCAAGCAGCCATGGGGTGCGACACTGGGGGAGCCTGCACCTCCGAAGAGGTGACTGCCGGAGCGACACCAGCAACACGACTCCGGGGAAATCGCATTGCTCCTCTGGTGCCATGGAAGAGGCCTCCTCCTTGGCAAGGCTGGAATTGGAGGAGGTCCCCTCCTCACCAGGCCGTACAGACCCAGGAGTAGACCCAGAGGAAGCGTCTAAGGTCCTGGCCTGGGAAGCCCGCGGGCGACGTTGTCCTCCGAAAGTCGGTGGGGCCCTGCCAACTTGAAATGCATGGACTTCTAAGATGCAGCGGTCCATGGAGAGGCAGGCGTTGCAGTGGTCCATATCATGGTTCGGTCCCAGGCACCGAAGATAGACATTATGCTAGTCCAAAACAGAAAAATGCTGGCCACAGGGGCACCGACGTATGGGGGGCACGACCCGCTTTCGACTTACGTCTAGCCCCAGAACCAGACCTGATGCTAAAGAAGAGTGCAAAACTGAAGCAAAAGACCCGACACCATTGACAGTAACAATAAAACAACGGTCTTACCGATCTGTAACGGTGGCCAGTAGAAAACGAACCGGGAGAAGTCCATCTTCTTCCAAGTTGTGTAACTGGGTGTGCTTTGAAACAACTGAGAAGCTGCATGGGATTTACTATATTGGACTAGATATCTGCAACAAATCTTTCTTGCTTACAGCTGAGGGAAGTTTTCCTTACTTTTACATTGGTATTGCTTTGTGTTTAATTATTTTAGTTTTTAATTTAGGAAGGGAGTTTTCAAAACTGCTTATTTTGTGAGCATCTTCAGAAGGGTTGAAATAAAGGAAAATGATGTACCTACCGTAATTATGATCTTTCTGTGCATCTTCACCATTCATCACAGATTGGTATCTGGCCGGAGGTCAGGACCCCGTGGGCTTTTTTTTTTTTTTTTTTTTTTAAAGGGAAGGCGGAGCCGACACACCATGGGCGCCGCCCTCGAGGCCGACGCACTGCATGGCGCTCACGGGTTGGCCATTAGGCTGTGTCAATTTCTGCTTGCCTGCCAGTTCTGAGTCGCCGGAAAGGTAAGAGGAAGGGTTGGAGGGTGGGACAAGAGAGTCCAAGGGACAGAAAAAGGAAAGGACGTATGAACTAAAAGAAATAACGACTGAGGGGACAGCAAAGAAAGAGGTTAGAAATTAAAGGGGATTGGGAGGGCCCCAATCTCTGGAAGCGGAAGAAGGAGGGGTAGGTGGTAAAGAATTTAGGAGAGGGAGAAGGATAAGATATCCTGACCCTGGTCCGCTCTCCAGATTGTATAGGAACTGCAAGGAGTAGAAAGCTTTCTGCCAGAATTCAAGTCACGGAATAACTGGCAAACACTCCAGAAAGCAGAGTCGGCTATTCTGGAAGAAAGACAGGATACAGGGATTCAGTACTCTCTCAAGAAAAGATGTTTGGTGAAAAAAAAGGTTTTTTTTTTTGTTTTTTGGTTTTTAGGAGAAATATGTTGGATGGAAACAGGGGGGAGGAGGAGAGAAGGAGGGCAACTACCAACTCCAACCCCACAGGGGTGGAGACAAGGTACTAGAGAAGGAGTGCCACTCGAACTATCCACTCTTCCTGGAAAAATACTCCCTTGTGTGTCCCTATTTTCCCCACTCTTAAGGAGGAGAGGGGGACCCAGAGACTGAGGCCCCAGGGGGCATGGTGGGTGGGGTTGTGATGAATGGTGAAGATACACAGAAAGATCATAATTACGGTAGGTACGTAATTTTCATATCTTATCTGTGTCAATCTTCACCATTCATCACAGATGGGTGAGTACCAAGCCCCCCCGAAGGGGGTTGTTTCTTTACACCCTAAGGGACAAAGTCCCTTAGCCCTCAGTGGGTGACACACTAAGGGGAACCTTCAGGGCCTGGAGAGGCCCGAGAGTGGGGGGAGAGAGAGAGAGAGAGAGAGAGAAGGAGCCCCAGAGGGGAGGGAAGTTGCCCCGACAAGCGCCGTCTCACTCTACGGGAGAAAAGGTAGGTTCCCTGGTGGGCAGAGTTAATCACCCTACACCGGGTCAAGGGTGACAACCAGGAAAGACGTAGCCATGCCGACCGCCTAGTGCAGGTCGCTGTCCCTACGACCCAGGTAGCTACCTCGTTGGCATCGTAAGATGCCCTCGCTTGGTGCCGTCCTAGCTCCAGGCCACGTGCAGAGAGTGCGGCGGCTTGTCTGGTTTGTTGGTGTCAGGCAATGAGGCTAGGAGCTGACCTAGCCTGGACCACAAGAACCTGTTGTAGGCTGCGTAGTGGGCCTGATGTGCAGAGATAGAGAGAAGTAACCGTGCCGAGTAGAAAGTCCTCCTACCCCAGAAATCAAAATCCGAGGAGTCTTGATCTGGGGGCCAGTCACGGTGAAGGGCGTGAAGCCCATCAGGAATTACCAACTGTGTCAAACCAGACTGGGGATGAGGCATGGAACCTGGAGACTCCAGGGGTGTGCAATACTTCGGGCTGGGCAGGAACTCTGGAGAAGGGCCTCTGCCAGGAACGCAACGACACCTCCCGAAATGGAGCTGGCCAGGGCAGCACCACAAGGGTGGCCTCACCAAAATCGCCTAGAAAGGCGTGCGCTGAGTGTTCAGGATTCCTGACAGTGGAAGGAGAAAGGTGCAAATCCTCCAACATCCTCACGAGGAATCACTGATACTCAGAAAGATCAGAAGCCGGAGAGATGTGGACAGAGAGTTCCTCTCCCCCTGAAGAGGGGGATGAGGAGCTGGAGGTCACCATCTGTTCAGTGGGTGGCTGCATGGGGGGAGGTTGAAAAACCTGGCTATCCACTGCCCTAACGTAAGCAGGGAACCGGGCAGCCACCGCTCTGAACTGCTCCCAGGTGAGAGGGCCGCTAGGACCGAGGATGCCTGGGAGCGCAGGAGAGTGTGGCAGAGGGATGGGGACAGAGCCGAGAAGAGATGTCGGCTGACCTCCGCCTGGGCTAAGGAGCGGACCATGGGCACCCGTGGAAGAAGGTGCCCCGGAAGACCCCACAGCCGACAGCTGAACAACCACATCGGTACTGCCTTGGCTGCGCCCGGAAGAATCCCCCCAGTGAGGCAACCGGGGCCGTATAGGTCCAGAAGGACGGTCCCCTGCCTCAAAAGAACGGGACTCTCTCAAAGAGACTGCGGAGACTGCGGACAAAGAGCGGAAATCTGCACTACGGCTTCTCCCAGGACCCGGGTGGACCCCAGAAAAAGGCCGGCACACCGACCCCACAGAGTCTGAAAGAGTCCTCCTCCTCGAGAGGGCCAGCCTAGGTAGATGGCATCTCTGGGCAGCCCCCGAAGGGGATACCCAGGGAGCAGTACCCTCCCCACCTGCAGGTGCTCTGATGGGCCCCAAAGTTGGGCGATCAAGGCACACCACCGGAGGGGGTACCACAACTGAGGGATCGGTGAAACCACCAAGACCAGGCTGCAGAGCTATGGTGGCACGCACCAATGCCTGCTGGTCAGCACCACTGACCCTAGTCTCGGTAGCCACCGACCTCACCTCAGAAGGGGGCTGGCTCAACTGGTCAAAGAGACCACCGTGCTGCCCATGTCACCAGCCAGCCCTGAGGGGTGAGACTGCACGTCCGACTCAGAGCTCGACTGCGTCTCCAAGGAGGTAGAGTCCGAGGCCCTGAGCCAAACTGTAGGAGAGCGGGCAGAACCATCCCTACCTCCAGGCCCGGAGACCACAGCTGTGCCCGAGTCGGTGCCAGCACCTCCCACAACCCCGCGAGCGAGATCCAAAGGAGGCACAGCCCCAGCCAGAGCCAGAGATCCAGAGCCAGGACCAGTCATGGTACCATCCGGTTTCACGGCACCGGGAGCGGCACTGACAGTCCTGGCGGTACCCTTGGCGCTGGCACTGCCCGCCCCTGCCGGGCGCGAGGGCTGTGGTAGCGCTACTGATGGCCCCAAGCATGGCCCCACCCGGCACCTCGGCACCGCAAGCGGTGCAGAGAGCGTGGACGGCGCCAACTGATGGAACCGAAGGCCCCACGGTGCTGAGCCTCGACATGGCAAAGGACGACGTCGCAGTGGATCTCACGGCGCCGCAAACAGTACAGGTGCTGTGAACGGCGTCGACAGAGCCCATGGCGCTGCACAAGTCGGCGCAGACGACGGCCCTGTCAGGGCCCACGGCGCCGCAAACGGTGCCAAGGACTTCAACAGCATTGGCATCGAGGACAGTGCAGACCCGGGCCTTCCGAGCTGCAGGAGCGACACCGGGGGAGCCTTCAACCCCGAAAGGCGATTGCCATGGCGGCGCCTCCCGCCCGCTCCCGGGAAGGAGCGGGATGGGCCTCCTGCGCCGCGGAAGAAGCCTCGGCAATGGCTAGGCTACATGTAGCCGAGGCTCCCTCCTCCTCGGTCCGTATAGAACTGGGAGGGGACCCGGAGAAAAGGCCAAGAGAGTGTGGCTTGGCCCGACGAGTGCGAACCCGACCCCGAAGTCGGCGGAGCTCGCCCCACTTTCCACGCGCGCTGTTCGAGGACCCGGCGGTCCATGGAGAAGCAGGCGTCGCACGAGTCCATGTCGTGAAGCGGGCCAAGACATGAGAGACACCGGTCATGCTGGTCGGTGATGGAGAATTTTCGGCCCACATGGGCACTGTCGCATGGGGGCCGCCACCCATCTTAGAAGATTTCTTGCCCTCCGACCAAGACATGACCTACGGAAAAAAACACAAAAAAACAGACTCGACGTCGCGAAAATATAAAGATAAGGAAAGATCTTACCAGGTGACATCGAGTAGAGGCAAAAAACAGAACCGGCAGGAGTACCGATGGACTTGACGCCAAAGGATTGGGTTTCGAAAAGCAGGCCTAAGATTTTCTTCAAAGCTTCCCACGAGGCGACCTCTATGGCGGGAGACAAAGAACTAGGCAGGCATGGAGTCGACACATCCTAACGCCAACCCTGGCCAGTAATGCAGTGCGCCGGCCTCGAGGGCGGCGCCGATGGTGTGTCGGCTCCTCACCCTTTTAAAAAAAAAAAAAAAAAGGAAGCTCCCGCGGGGTCCTGACCTCCAGCCAGATACCCATCTGTGATGAATGGTGAAGACTGACACAGATAAGATCTGCATATATGATTTTCCTTTCTGGCTAACTGGACTGTCTACTAGAATTCTGTGACAATCTGCATCAATATATTTTGCAATATTTGCTGGTGGTGGCTGTGTGCTTTAAAATAGCAAAGGCTGCAGTTTGTAATTGGATGCCAGACATAGCCTGATGTGGGGGAAATTGTCTTCACAAGTCAGGGAGACCTGCATCACAGCCAATTGTTCTAGCCTGAACATTTCAGCATTGATCAATTACTATAAACTACTGGCGTGATCCTGTTTCAGACAGAAGTCCATCTTCTTCCAAGTTGTGTAACTGGGTGTGCTTTGAAACAACTGAGAAGCTGCCTGGGATATACTATATTGCACTAGATATCTGCAACAAATCTCTCTTGCTTACATCTGAGGGAAGTTTTCCTTACTTTTACATTGGTATTGCTTTGTGTTTAATTATTTTAGTTTTTAATTCAGGAAGGGGGTTTTCAACACTGCTTATCTTGTGAGCATCTTCAGAAGGGTTGAAATAACTGCATATTTTGATTTTCCTTTGTGGCTAACAAACCACCAGGCTGTTTTGGGGCTGGGGAGGTTTACCTGTGTCTGACTTGGATGTCTGGATTTTTCTCGGTTTGATTAGCACGGTATTTTCTCTGTCAAATTGTTGTGTAGGGGATCTTGCTGACAGGAAGGCACTCATCACAGTGGTGGGTCAGAGCTTCTAGCCGATTGTTTTGTGAGGGCATCAGTTTAGGCCCAACCCTTCCCCACCCTCACCCCACCCACCCCTGGAAATAGTTCCTTTATACCTAGGGTTCTGACATCATTTCCTCAAGAGTGCAAGGTGCATATCACTGTCATATCCTCTCTAGCACACTGCACTGACAATATAAGCATACACACTGTATAAGATATATATTTCTCTATAACAAACCAATCACACACACACACACACACACACACACACACACACACTCACTCACAAAACAAGTAGATAAACGTGGGGAGTAGTGCAAGGTAATGGCTGTGGGGCAGCAGTCTTCCGGGAGTCTTTCTGGAGGCTGAGATGCTGCCACATTTGCAGACAACTCTCTGCCCTGAGGGAGGAAGTTGCCTGTCTTCAGGCCACACTGGACAGTAGTAAGGGAACCTTCCCCCAGGCCACACTGGACAGTAGGAATGGAACCTCCCCCATCCAGGAAGCACCAGAGCCACCACTACTACCTCAGAGGTTGCGAAGAAAGCCAGCAGCTGGACCACAGTGGGCTCAGGGAGGGTGAGGATGGTGCAAAGAGGCACACCCAGTCAGTTGTTCCACCTCACAATCCATACATTCATTCTGGGGAGCATAGCTCCCCATGGATGCACCTGCAGAGGAGACTGATGACAACTGTCACAAGGGAGGCCCACAGGAAGGAGGCAGAGGACACCACAGGGAAAGGAAGCAGCTCCTGGTGGGGGACTCAATTATTAGGGGGATAGAACTGGGGGGAGCAGGGAAAACTGAAGTAAGCTGCCTGCCTGGTGCCATGGCTTGGAGGGACAGGAAGCACATCCTCAGGATCACGAGAACAGCTGCACGGGAGTCTGAGCTGGACGCCATCGTCCACCTAGGGACAAATGACTTGGCTCATCATGAGATTAGAGCAGTGCAGGAGGACTTTGTAGAGTTGGGGAGGGGCCTAAGACAAGTAGCACACACAGTATCCTTCTCAGAGGTGCTGCCTGTCAATGGCATGGGGAGGCGAGGTAATGCACCAAGCAGTTTAATGAATGGTTGAAAAATGGTGTGGAGCACAGGGGTTTGGCTTCAGTGGGACTGGGGTTCCACCTGGAAGGACACCAGCCTATACTGGCAGGATGGTCTGCATCTGTCCAGGAAGGGAACAAGTCTTTTGAGCAATCGGTTTAAATGCTTCATTGGCAAGCTTTTAAACTAGTCAAAGAGGGAGGCACTGAAAAGCAGCAGGAAAATCCTGGCCTCTCCCTGCAAAACAGGGTACTAAATGAGAAAAAGACAGAGGCAGAAAGGTCAGTGGGGGATGCTGCAGCAGAAGGTAAAGCCATCAAAAAATGGAGAGCAATGAGTACCAATGCCCGTAGTCTGGGTAACAAGCTTCCTGAATCAGTGGCCTTGATGGAGGAGGAACATCTGGATATCGTGGCAATCACAGAAACATGGTACACACAAAACCATGACTGGGACGTAAACATACCAGGATACACTATCTACAGGAGGGACAGGGAGGGTAAAAGAGGAGGAGGAGGAGTAGCTCTTTACATAAGGAAAGGAATAAAAGCAACATAACAAAAGGGTAAACAGGGAGAAGAAGCACTGTGGGTAAATTTGGAGACAGGCAATGGCACCACAATCTGCACAGGGGTTGTACACAGACCCCCTTCTCAGAGGAAGGAAATTGACAAGGAAATGATAGGAAGTATACTTAGAATGGCAGAAAAAGGGGAGATATTACTGATGGGTGATCTGAATATGCCAGATGTTAGCTGGAGTGCAGTTGCAGCAGCCACTTCGAAGAGCAGGGTTATTCTAGATGCCCTACAGGGGGCATGCCTTAGACAACTAGTATTGGAGCCCACTCGAGAGGGAGCAATCTTAGACCTGGTTCTCTCAAATGGAGATGGAGAGAGGATCACAGATGTAGAAGTGGGTAGCCATCTGGGAACTAGCGACCGTCAAACAGTATGGTTCACGATAAACACAGCAATAGAGTCAAGCCATACAAAGGCAAAAGTACTGGACTTTAGGAGGGCTGACTTTGCCAAAATGGGTGAGTGCCTAAGGAATGCACTAGCAAATGGGAAGGAAGGAGGGGTGGAAGAACAATGGGGAATAATAAAAACTGCCATCACAGAGGTAACGAGCCTCTGTGTGAAGCAAATAAAACAAAACGATGTAAGAAACCACTATGGTTCTCAAAGGAAGTGGCAGTGAAGGTTCAAGAGAAAAAGAAAGCATTCAGGAAGTACAAGGAATCACAGAAGGAGCAGGAAAGAGAACTGTATCAGTTAAAGCAAAAGGAAGCTGGGAAGGCAGTCAGAACAGCAGAGGCCCAAACCGAGGAAAAGATAGCCAACTCAATTAAGAAGGGGGATAAAACCTTTTATAGGTACATAGAAACATAGAATTTGATGGCAGATAAGGACCGCTTGGCCCACCTAGTGTGCCCATTTTCCTACCCAACAGATACGCTGCAGATCCTAATTAACCAACAGCTTACTTCCTCCTACCCCCCCCCCACCACTAGGGCTGCCTTATGTCTGTCCCATGCATTCTTGAATTCCCCCACTGTTCTTGACTCCACGACCCCATCAGGGAGGCTGTCCCATGCATCCACAACCCTCTCTGTGAAAAATACTTCCTCACATTACCTCTGAGCCGTCCCCCCTATCTTCAAATTGTGCCCCTTGTTCTTGCACATCTCTTTTGAAAGATGCCACCTTCTTGGACTCTGTTGATTCCCTTTAGGTACTTGAAAGTTTCTATCATGTCCCCCCTCTCTCCCTCCTTTCCTCAAGGGTATGCATATAAAGCTCCTTTAGTCTTTCTTCGTATGTCTTCTGGTGCAGACCCTGCACCATTTTGGTTGCCCTCCTCTGGACAGCCTCCACTCTGTCTATGTCTTTGCGGAGATGGGGTCTCCAGAACTGCACACAGTACTCCAGATGGGATCTCACCAACTGTCTGTACAGAGGGATAACAACTTCCTGTTTTCTACTATTGATGCCTCTCCCTATGCATCCCAAAATCCCCCCCAACCTTCCTTACTGCCTTCTCACATTGCTTGCCCCCTTTGGGTCATCTGATATAATTACCCCCAGGTCCCTTTCCATTTTTACTGTTGTCATCAGGTGCGAAGGAAGACCAAGGAGGGAGGATAGTGAGGCTTAATAAAGGGGAGGAGGGTGGGCAGAGGGAGACTGAGAAAGGCAGAGATACTAAACAAATATTTTTGCTCAGTATTTACAAATGAAGAGGGGGAGGTACCTAAAACAAACAGTAGAAACACTCTGGATACAGAAGTTGATACCAGCCCATTTACAGAAGAAAGGGTTCTGAAAGAACTCTTAAAACTGAAGGTGGACAAAGCAATGGGGCCTGATGACATTCATCCCAGAATTCTAAAAGAACTAAGGGTAGAACTAGTGACACCACTGACTACCCTCTTTAACAAATCATGGGAGGATGGGGTGGTACCCAAGGACTGGAGGAGGGCAGATGTGATTCCCTTCACAAAGTGGGAGCAAGGAAGAAGCAGGAACTACAGACCTGTTAGTTTAACTCTAGTGATAGGGAAATGATGGAATCACTTCTGAAGGAAAGAATTGTTGAGTATCTAGAGGCCAGAGGGCACAGGACCCTAGGCAGCATGGATTCACAGCGGGAAGGTCATGCCAGATGACTCAGATAGATTTCTTTGACTGGGTGACCAAAGTAGTAGATCAGGAAGGGGCTGTGGACATGGCCTACCTAGACTTTAGCGAGGCATTTGACACAGTCCCACACAAAAGATTAATATACAAGTTAGCCAGCCTGGGAGTGGGTCCCAAGATGACAGCCTGGATAAAGAACTGGCTGGAGAACAGGACACAGAGAGTAATAGTAAATGGAATCCACTCAGAAAAAAAGGGATTTACTAGTGGGGTACCGCAGGGTTCAGTATTAGGAACGGTCCTCTTCAATGTCTTTATAGGTGACATTGCAGAGGGACTGGAAGGAAAAGTATGTCTCTTTGCAGATGACACAAAGATCTGCAACAGAGTTGATGCACAAGTTGGGGTGGAAAGGATGAGAAGGGACTTGGCAAGGTTAGAGGAATGGTCAAATGTATGGCAGCTTAGATTCACTGCTAAGAAATGCAAGGTAATACACCTGGGAAACAAAAACGCAGGGGAAGAGTACACAATGGGGGGTGAGATACTAACAACAAAAAAAATGGAAAGAGACCTGGGGGTAGTCATATCAGATGACCTAAAGGTGGGCAAGCAATGCGAGAGGGCAGCAAGGAGGGCTTGGGGGATACTGGGATGCATAGGGAGAGGCATCACCAGTAGAAAACAGGAAGTTATTATCCCTCTGTACAGACAGCTGGTCAGACCCCATCTGGAGTACTGCGTGCAGTTCTGGAGACCCAATCTCTGCAAAGACATAGACAGGATGGAAGCTGTCCAGAGGAGGGCAACTAAAATGGTGCAGGGTCTGCACCGAAAGACATATGAAGAGAGACTAAAGGAGCTTAATATGTATAGCCTCGAGGAAAGGAGGGAGAGGGGGGACATGATAGAAACGTTCAAGTACCTCAAGGGAATCAACAAAGTCCAAGATGGTAGCACCTTTCAAAAAAAGAGGTGTAAGAACAAGGGGGCACAATCTGAAGATGGGGGGTGGCTCAAAGGTAATTTAAGGAAGTATTTTTCACAGAGAAGGTTGTGGATGCATGGAACGGCCTTCCGGAAGAGGTTGTGGAGTCAAAAACAGTGATGGAATTCAAGCATGCATGGGACAGTCATAAGGCCATTCTAGGGGGTTGGGGTAGGAAGAAGTAGGCTGCTGGTTAACTAGGATCTGCAGCTTATCCAGTAGGTAGGGAAATGGGCAGAGCGGGTGGGCCAAGCGGTCATTATCTGCCATCAAATTCTATGTTTCTGTGGGATGAAGGAGTTGGCATCTAACCGAGCAAAGGCCTAATTGAGCAGAAAAAACTGACCTCGTGCAGTGGGTGTATCCTCGATGGCGGGAAAAACAGAACTGGGGATGGAGGCGCCTAACGGTAGCAGGTGCCCCACGCAGGCACGCCTGGCCAGGCAGACCTCCTTCCAAAAAGCTTCCAGCAGCAGGGAGGAGTGCTCTACAGCCATCGAGCAGTTGAGGGACTTACAGGTCTAGGAAGAGCATGCTCATTCCTGGTCCCACGATAGTCAGCGAGACTTGTGTACCTTTTTATCACCCTAGGAAGGGCCCTTCCCAAGTGTTTGCAGAGATTAGCACATTTCACGGAATGTGCCTGTGAAGGAAGCCCAGACACTGGCCCCCAACCAGGAGCAGCGTAGACACAAAGAAACACCCACCACAGCCTGGGCTGCTGCCTCTTCCACAGCGGCAAGCTGGGTGGATAAGCCCGCTGCTGCAGACACCGTCTTGTGTGCATCCTTTTGACCAAATTGGGGGTTCCATTCATCCAGCCAACTGAGGCGGAGATGAAAGCTGAGGTGTACATTTTTTTGGCCATAGCGTCCAGTTTTCTAGAATCCTTCTCTGGAGGCTATGCACAGAAAGGCCTTCTCACATGCAGCCTCTTTGTGGGAGTCAGACCTATCGTCCAAAAATTCAGCCTCTTAATCCTCCTGCTTCGCAGGAGGCGTTGTTGATGGTGTTTAACATTTGTCTACTGAAGGAATAGTGGGATGTGTAATTCTCAGAAGGCCTGGCAGGAGAGCCAAGTTCTTGCTCAGGTGAACTGTCTGGTTCCTGGGGTTAACCCTTCTCCTCCTCCTCTGCAAAATACATTGTTTCCTCCTCCACAGGCAGTTGGTATGGAACCGGAGGTTTTGTTGGGGGTGGGGGGGATGTATCCATATTCATAAACTCTCACATGGCCTGAGTCAGCTCGGTGGCGCTTAGGGCTAAGGCGCTGGAAACCTAACCTCATGCCACACTGACTACCTATGTTTGGGAACAAGCACGGGCCGGAGGTCGGGGGGGGTGGAGGGAGCCGAGAACCAGCTCTCCTCTCCGGGGAGGGAAGGTGGTATCCCTCGGCTCTTGACTGCCTCGCGGTGGAGGCCATGGGGCAGTGCAGACCAGAGGGAGCACCAGGCTAATGGGTGGGCAGAAGGGACCGTCATCGGGGCTGTAGTACGCATGCGCGCCTCCACACGCATGCATCTCTACTCCTGGGGCCCTGGGATAATCTGGAGAAAATGGAGGAAAAATGGATCAACCGGCTGCAGGATGACATTCGACCCTCTGCAGGCTCCACTCCCAGGCCAAACATAAGGTAAGCCACGGTAATTCCGGGATGTCAGGACTGGGGAGGGGGCCCAGTCGGGCTGAAGGGAGCAGCCGGAAGGACAGCGATAAATAGTCCCTAAAAAAAAATTAAATGAAATCTCCCATGGCCTGAAAGATCTGGAAAAATTACCATGCTCCTGTCACATTCACTGCTAAGGGAATTTGTCATGTGTCCACTGTCTGCTCCATTCCTTTTTCAGGAGAAGTAAGACATGATTTTCTTCTTTTTTTTGTAAACACTGCTTCCAATGCCTGCTCTGAGGCTCTTTTACTTTGGTCATCACTGGACTCTGGGTTTCCCCTTTCGGACACCCTGTGTTCTGATCCATCTTTACCATGTTTTTCTGATGGCTGTGCAGCTTTATCTTTTTAATCTGCCCCTTATCACAAGGGGTGCTGCTGATTCTGAGGGGGAAGGACCCTCCTCTGAGCCTTTTCTGTGTTTTGGTCACATGGAAGCAGACTGAGAAGCCTCGGAGTCTTCCTTTTTCTTGCCCTTGTGTGTTTTAGGGCAAAATTTTTCACAGCTCACAATTTCAAAAAAGCTGGCTTAGAGCTCGTGACAATCTGCCCTTGCTAGGAGCTGAATTCTGTTATTACTCTAGCTAGGTAGGCTTTTCAGTTATCCCACTGGATATTTCTGATTTACATTTTGTTGGTAAGAATAATTTTAGAACTCTATGTAGTTTATGTCCCTGATCTTCCCTTGTCAATCTTCACCATTCATTACTGCTTGGGTTAGTGCGGAGGCGTGCACAGCTACGAGTTTTTTTTGGTCGGCTCCAACAAGCGCCGCCTCGAGAAGCGGCCTTGCTTTTCGTCATCGCAGAAGGCAGCCGTTAGGTGCGTGAACTCCTCCTCTATCTCAGTTCTGTTTCTCCCGCCGTTGAGGCTGCACCTGCTGCGTGGTAGTTGAACTAGGCCTTCTGTGTCACAATCAAGAGAGACTCCTTCTCGTGTTCTCGTATTTCTCTCGACGCCATCACCCAGTAAGACTGTTCTGTTATTTCTATTGTCGACGGCGCTGAGAGCTTTTTTGCTAATTTTTGTCTAATTTTGTTCACATCATGTCAAGTTCTGGGGCAAAACACAAGTCAAGGCGGGCCGTGCCCCTATGCGTCCGGTGTGCTCCTAGGCCATTTTTTCTCCGTCAAGATCGGCATGATGTTTGTCTTCGCTGCTCTGGGACCCAACCATGATATGGATGCATCGCAGGCCTGTTTCTCCATGGACTGTCGTGTTCTCGAAGTCCGCTCGTTCAAGATCGGCAAGGCCCCGCCAACTTTCGGGGGATGGCGTCGCTCCAGGGATTCCCAGGTAAGGTCTCTAGGCCCTTCCTCTGGGTCCCCTTTTGGGCCTATATGGTCCGTAAAGGAGGAGGCTTCCTCATCTTCTCTTGCCGAGGAGGAAGCTTCTTTTGCGATGTCGGAGGAACATCGAGGTCCCTCCTGGGGCCACGGAGGAGACACCGCCTCGGCAGTCACCTCCTTGGAGGTGCAGGCTCCCCCAGTGTCGAGGCCCACGCCTGCTGGGCCAAGCATTGGTGGACCCTCGACGCCACCTTCTGGCGCTGTTTCAGATCCCGGCGCCGGTGATTGAGACACCGCCATTCTGACCTTCGGCACCGCCTGGCGGCGCCGGTGCCGTGGGCCTGGCTGGCGCTGGTGGGGAGCCGGGGCCAGGCTTAGCTGCTGCGGGGGGTCAGAGGTCGTCCGGCGCCGCCTCCGGCACCGGGAACCCCTGGGTTTGCTAGTATCGTGGTCCAGCTGATCTCTTCCTCTTCGGAGGCTGATGATTCAGACGTGGACCCGTCCTGGCAACCTGATTCTTCAGAGTCAGGGTCCCCGGTGGCACTATGTGCTAGGCGGCCCAGCAGGCCTCTTCCTCTGTCCCCACTGCTGTCCTCCCCTGAGGTCCCCCAGGCTAGGGGTGGTCCGGGGTCCCTGGGGGGCGATGGAGCGGGGGTGGAGGGACAGGCTCTCCCTCCTGGGGGGCTCGTGGCAGCTACGGCCCTGGTGTCTGCACCCCTTGGGTGAGGGAGGTCGCTGGGGTCGAGGATGAGGCGTTCTCGGGTCCGAGGGGCAGGCTTCAGGTGTCTCTGTCTACCACCCCTCGGGGTGTGGCTAGGAGCCGCAGTGCTGGGCCCCGCCTTTCCCCTTTGGACCCTGGGGTCCCCTCCAGTGGCGTTGCTGTGGGCTGCCCTTCTGGATCGATGCAGTCCCAGGTTCGTCACAGAGGAAGATCCCGTTCTGGGCTCTTCCAGGCTTCACATCCCCAGGGTTCCGTTTTGCGGCCTGGTCTGTTGTCCGGGATCCCACCAGCTCGGGCTCCGTTCCCCGGATTCCAGAGCCCTAGCAGAGGACAGTTGCCTCTCCATAGGTGCCCATCTCCTATTCCTCTGCAGCCACCCCCCTCTCTCCCAGGCCATGTCGGTCCCATGGGCCTGTTATCCTGGGAGGCGTTCAGAGGTTCTGCGGCGGCCTTCCCCTCATATGTTAGATGCATGAATGAGCGGGTTTTTCGCCTATCCCCACCGCCACAAGAGTCCTCTGGACACTCAAGCTCTCCATCATCCTCGTCTCCCTCCTCTGAGGGAGAGGAACCCTCTGCTCATCTCTCCTCTGATGCGGATTTCACCGAATATCAGCGATTCCTTTCGAGGATGGTGGAGGATCTTCAATTTCCTCGTGAGGCGGGCGATGAACTGATGGGAGATCGTGAATTCACTGTAAATTCAGTGCCCAGCACTTGGTGGTACTATCCTGGCCTATTCCCTTCCAGGAGGCGTCTATCCGTTCCTGGCAGTCGCCAGCTGCCCTTTCTCCAGCCCCGGCAGACTGCCGACGTAGGTATTGTGCCCCTTCGGAATCCCTGGGTACTCTCCCCAACCCACCTTCGGGTTTGGCATACCTAGTGACTCCCTCCGGGCGCCGCCTGGCGCACGACCATCCACCGGTGATTCCCTACAGTTCGACCGGTGGGGATGAAGAGTGTTCTCTTCCTCTCATGCGATGTCTTGCATTGCATCTCATAAGGCCCACCACGCTGCCTACAGTAGGCATTTGTGGTCGCTGCTTTCCCAAATCTTAGCATCAATGCCTGATATGGAGCAAACCAGACAAGCTATCACCCTCTCTGCTATAGGCCTGGAGCTGGCAAGACACCAAGCAAGGGCATCTTATGACGCCAATGAGGTGGTTTCCAGGCTTGCGGGGACAGCGATCTGCATTAGACGAACGGCGTGGCTTCGTCTATCAAGGTTGTCACCCCTCGCCCGGCATAGGGTGATTCACTCTGCTTTCCAGGGGACTCGTCTCTTTTCCTCCAGAGCTAGGAGACTACTGCAGGGGCTTCCTCAGTCTCCCCATCCTGGGGGGGGCACCTCCTAGCTCTTCTCCCCCATAGGCTTCTCTCTGGATTAGCCCAGGGTCTTCCCCTTCTGTTTCTCACCAACAGGAGGCTGGGGGTCTTGTTCCCTCAGGGTTTCTACCCCCTTTTGGGGGGACTTGACATACCTGAAGACTGAGTGAGTGAAGATTGACAAGGGAAGATATGAAAATTACGTACCTACCATAATTCTTGATCTTCTCTTGTATCTTCACCATTCATTACTGATACCCACCCACCTCCCCTCAGTGGCCTCCTACTGTGGCATCTCCCCCTCCCGTCTCATTCCTCTCCCTCCCTTTGGCCTTTATGCCACAAAAAAAAAATTTTTTTTCTGTTTTCCATTCTTAGTAAATGGATCTTTTTTCCTTAAGGTAAAGAGGAACGAGCACGGTCTCTGTTTTCACCTATTCTGAGGGAACTCTTTCTGGCTGCCCCTAAGGTCAACCTTTGAGTACATTGATCATGTTACGCAGTTCACAGCTTCAGAGGCCGTGCCCTGGCTCAGCCTTAACAGAAGTTTGGATTCCCCCTGGCAAGTATCATTACTCAGCTCATTCTACCTGGTGCTTCGCAACTCTCAGCCTTGAGCGACTGCTCTTGCCTTGCCTCAGGGAGTCTGATTGAGTTCCCACTCTATCCTTTCATACAAAGCAGCCTTCAGTAAGACATAATCTTTCCCATACACTGCTGTGTTAGCACTTAACAGGGTGCTAAGGGAACCAGTCCCCTTCCTGGGTGGGCGCTCTCTCCGGAACAGATTCTGTCCGGGCAGTCTGTGAGCCCTCAGCTAGGATGTAGGGACTTGTTATGTTGAGAGATCAGAGAATCTGCCCTAGTGTCTGATCTGTGCAGGTGGTTCGGTTGAACCTTCTCTCAGTCCTATCAGAAGGGATTCTTGCTCCCTTGTTTTAGTCTCGAACTTATAAGCCTCTCAACCACTGCTCGATGGGCACTGTTCTCCCTCTCAACATGCTTTCTTTTCCTCTCTTCCTTCTTCTTCTTTCCCTTGCCCTCTCTCTGTTCCTCCCTTAGAGCCGCCCCAGAAAGGAGGCCCTGCGGTCCCCTAGGGTAGGAATTCTCTGTCCTCTGTCTGTCTTCTACCGGCTTATGCCTTTTTCAGTTTATATCCTTTCCTTTTTCTGTCCCTCGGCTCTCTTGCCTCACTCCCTTTTTCCTTCCCTTTATTTTCACCTCTCCGGCTACCAGAACTGAGATGGAGGAGTCTACAGCACCTAATGGCCGCCCCTCACGCATGACGCAGTGCGTCGCTCTCGAGGCGCGTTGGCGCTGTTTCAACCAAAAATCAAGCGGGTGCGTAGCTCCGCACTAACCCAAGCAGTAATGAATGGTGAAGATACAAGAAAAGATCAAGAATTACGGTAGGTACGTAATTTTCATTTCTACTCTTCTGTTGTTGGCACAATGCATCCATGCTCTACTACAGAACCCTGCGGCTGAATGGGACATAAACTACATCCTACAGTTCTAAAATGGCACATAACACCAGAATGTAGACCAGAAGCACCTCCAAATTACTAACAGGCCCATAACAGAATCTCAACCAATAACAGAATTTGAACCAATATGCAGAAAACAGCTTCAACAGGGAAAATTACTCAAATTCCTCACAGTTCTCTTTCAAGGCCTGTATATCCTGTTCGTTTCTTCTTTAGCCTGTCTGTCATGCCAAAATACTGACAGACCATATACATTTTTATCAGTTTCCAAAATAGTCAAATAAACGTTAACCGAGCCCAAGGGATTACAAAAGAATCAGATGTTGACAGCAGAAAAGGACCACCCAGCCGATCCAGTCTGCCCTTTTCTCCCTACCTAATTTAAAACCGCCGACACTACATGGTCACCAGCTTCTGCCCTACTGCCCCTACCCCTTCCAATGGTGTCTCCAGACCCCGTTTAGGCTCCAGATTTCCTTCCCTACCAGTTTTGATGATACCTATGTGCCTATCTCATGCTCTCTTAAATCCAGTAACCGTTTTAGTCAACATCACTTCCACTGGGAGGCTGTTCCAGGGGTCAACCATCCTTTACATGAAGTAGTGCTTTTTTCTGTTCCCTCTGACTCTTCTCCCCCTTCCAACTTCATACTTGTCCTCTAGTCTTTGGACATTTTTTTCCTTGAAAGATGCTCCGCCTTCCAGTACTTTGTTTAATCCCTTTAGGTATTTAAATGTTTCATGTCTCCCCTCTCTCTCCTGTGAGGGTTCTTAAAAAAATATCTTGGTCCATTTCCCAGAAAAAAATTGAACGTGATAGCTTTTATCTCAAAACAGAAATTTTTAATAATAGGGTCTGAGGTTTTGTTGTCAAATTAAAAAATTTAGTAATAAAAGCAGGTTGGTTCCAGTTATATTGGAACCACAGCTCTAGTGCTGGAAAACTGCTATGAGTAAGTAAAAAAAAAAAAAAAGGTTACTCACTTGTAACAGTAGTTCTAGGAGTGATATACGTAGTTCATCCACACTGTTTAGCATGTCCTTAATCTTTAAGAATCTTGCCGGAAGGTCTTTAAGATGGCTCCTCCCACAAATCCAGGTGGTATACAGTGCCTTCAGAAAGTATTCACCCCCCTTGGATTTTGTCACATTGTGTTGTGTTCTGTTACTACCAGAATTTTTAATGCATTGAAATGATTTTCCCCCCCTTGATTCACACAGCATACTCAACAATTTAAAGAGGCAAAAATATTTTTATTGTGTAACAAAAATTTATGAAACATTAAAAGCTGAAATATCTTGTTTACTTAAGTATTCACCCACCTGAGTCAATACTTTGTAGAAGCGCCTTTGGCAGCAATTACAGCTTTGAGTCTTCTTGGGTATGTCTGTATCAGCTTTGCACATCTGGATTTGGGGATTTTCGCCTATTCTTCCTTGCAGATTTGCTCAAGTTCTGTCAAGTTGGATGGGGAGCGTCGATGAACCGCAACCTTTAAGGCTTTCCACAGATTCTTAATGGGATTCAAGTCTGGGATTTGGCTGGGCCACTCAAGGACATTCACCTTCTTGTTCTGAAGCCACTCCAGTGTTGCTTTGGCTGCATGCTTGGGGTCGTTGTCCTGTTGGAATGTAAATCTTCGCCCCAGTCCAAGGTCTACTGTAGACTGATGTAGGTTCTCCTCAAGGATGTGCCTGTATTTGGCTCCATTCATTGTTCCCTCAATCATGACAAGTGCCCCAGTCCCTGCCGCTGAAAAGCATCCCCATAACATGATGCTGCCACCACCATGCTTCATGGTAGGGATGGTGTTACATGGGTGATGAGCTGTGTTCGGTTTGCGCCAGGCATAGCGCTTTGCATTCAGGCCAAAGAGTTCAATTTTTGTTTCATCAGACCAGAGAATCTTTTGCCACATGGTCTCAGAGTCTGCCACGTGCCTTCTTGCAAACTCCAGGCATGCTATTATGTGACCTTTTCTCAGAAGTGGCTTCAGTCTAGCCACTCTCCCATAGAGGCTATATCTGTGAAGTGCTGCAGAGATTGTTGTCCTCTGGACAGGTTCTCCCATCTCAGCCATGGAACTCTGTAGTTCTGTCAGAGTGGTCATTGGGTTCTTGGTCACTTCCCTGACCAAGTGACTTCTTGCCCGGTTGCTCACTTTGGGAGGACGGCCTGTTCTAGGAAGAGTCTGGGTGGTTCCGTAATCTTTCCATTTCCTAATGATGGACTTGACTGTCTTCCTGGGAACTTTCAACACCCTAGAAATGTTTTTATACCCCTCCCAAGAGCTATGCCTTCTCACAATTCTACCATGGAGTTCTACGGACAGCTCCTTGGTCTTCATGGTAGAGTTTCTGCTCTGACATGCACTGTCAATAGTGGGACCTTATATAGACAGGTGTATTTCCTCTGAAATCATGTCAACCATTTGAACTGACCACAGGTGGACTCCAATCAAGTTTTAGAGTGATCTCACAAGGAAATTGGATGTGCCTGAGCTCAATTTGGAGTGTCATAGGAAAGGGGGTAAATACTTATCAAATCAAGACATTTCAGGTTTTTATTCTAAATTACATGTACAAAAAATTCCAGAAGTTTCATTCCACTTTGACAGAGAGTAATTTGTGTAGATACGTGACAAAAAAATCCCATATAAATGTATTTTAATTTGAGTTTGCAACATCATAAAATGTGACAAAATCCAAGGGGGATACTTTCTGAAGGCACTGAAGCTAGGTTTTGCGTTGAAGCCGGGTGGGTTCGTATGGCTGAACATATACCACTCCTAGAACTACTGTTACAGGTGAGTAATGTGTTTTTCTAGGATTGTGGATATGTTGTCCTATCCACACTGTTTGGCAGACTCCAAGCAGTTCTCCGGGAGGAGGGAGGCAAGGCGCACACCCCCTTGATACTTACTGGGGAACAGAGATTGGAGAATGGAGGCCCCGAAACCAGCATCCCAGCATAACTCTAGGTCGATGTGGTAGTGGGTAATGAAGATGTTTGCTGTCTTCCAGGAAGCAGCCCTGCAGATTTCCTGGATAGGGATGTCCCGGGAAGCAGCCACGGACACAGCAGTATGGTGGGTGGAGTAAGCTCTTATCCCTATGGGAGGCTCCTTGCCCGCCAACCGGTAGCAGAGATCAATGCAGGATGTAATGCATCTGCCAACTGTCTGCTTTGCTGCAGGTCTGCCAGATGCGGCTTCAGCGTAGGTGACGAACAGCTGGCAAGCCACTCCCCAAACCTCAGCTCTCCGCTCCTCATAATAAGGGAGCGCTCGTCTCAGGCCAGAATATGGAACCTATACTCTGCCTCAGAGGTGTAGTTCGGATAGAACACTGGCAGAGTTAACACCTAGTTAAGGTGAAACTCAGACTCCACCTTCGGAAGGAACTGAGGGCGGGGGCGCAGGACAACCTTGTCCCTGGGGAAGACCAGATAGGGAGACCTGACAGAAAGCACCTGTAGTTTCTCAGTCCTTCTGGCTGACGTGATAGCCACCAAGAAGGTGGTCTTCCATGACAAATGTGACATCTCACACCTGTGCATAGGTTCAAATGGCTTGCCCATGAGCTCTGTCAGTACCAGCAGGAGATCCATGGAGATGGAGGTTCATGCACCAGAGGGGATATGTGGTCGAGGCCTTTAAAGAAATGCCAGACCACCTTCTCCTGCACCACCGTCTGCTGGCCAGCCAGCCCATGCCCGGTAAGCAGAGATGACTGCCAGGTGCACCTTAAGGACTGTGGACTGAAGACCTCCCTTGGACAAGGACCAAAGGTAGTAGAGGATACTAGCCACCAGACAGAACAAAGGGTCCAAACCCTTGCCCTGACACCAAATGGAAAACCTTTTCCACTTGAAGGCATAGCACTTCCTGGTTGACTCCTTCCTGGATGCTTCCAGGGCTGTGAGTACATCCTCAGAGAGACCCAAAGCCTGGAACTCTAGCCGCTCAGGAACCAGGCTGTCAGGTGTAAGGACTGAAGGTCCGGATGGAATACCTTCCTCTGACTGACTGATATCAGGTCTGGGCATCCTGGAAAATGCCTTGGAGGCCTGGAGCTGAGGCTGAGGAGATCTGGATACCAGAACTGGTGAGGCCAGTCTGGGGCTACCAGGATCACCTGTGCCTTGTCCCTCCTGACCTTGAGGATCACCTTGTGAACCGAGGGGAGGCATAGAAGAGACCTGGGGTCCATGGCCTCGAGAAGGCATCCCCCTGCAGCGAGCACTGCTGAGGAGGGTGGGCATGAAACAAGCCTCAGCTTTGTGTTCTACTTGGAGGCAAACAGATCAACCTGAGGTTTGCCCCAGTGGGAGGACAGGCTGTGCACTACCTCTGGATGGAGAGACCATTAGTGGGACATCTCGCCTACACGGCTGAGAGCATCTGCCAGTTGGTTTGAGGCTCCTGCCACATGGATGGCTAGGAGATCTGCCTCCAGTCGTCTCAGGAGGGTCTAGATGCGGAGCACTTCTCTGCACAGAAGCCAGGAGTGCGTGCCGCCCTGCTTGCTGAGATAGTACATGGTCGTGGATTGTCTGTCTGGACTTGCACCACTTGACCCCTAAGGAGTGGAGCGAATGCTGACAGTGCCAGTGTGACTGCTCTGAGCTCCAGCAGGTTGATGCATCATCGGGATTCCTCGGGGGGGGGGGGGGGGGGTCCAGAACCCATTGCCTCTGTGATTCCCCATGTGGGCACCCCAGCCCGTGAGACAGACATCTGTCTTGAGAACAATCGTTGGCTCGGGACGGACAAATGGGATCCCTTCCTGCAAATGTGCTAGAATGGTCCACCACTGGAGAGTGCTCCACATCTTCTGGGTCACTGTGACCAGCTGATCGAATTGACCAAGATGCTGGGTCTACTGGCTGGCCAGCTCCCATTGAAAGGTGTGCATATGCCACCGGGCCCATCAGACTACGGTGGTGCAGGCCGCCATGTACCCCAGAAGGCGCAGAAAATCCTGGGTAGGGCCCAAGTGCCCAACCAGAAATGATTGGGCAAAGGAGGAGAGAACCTCCGCTCTGTCCATCAGCAGCCGGACTCTGGCTCGGCAAGAGTCGAGCTCTGCCCCGATGAAGCATATCACCTGCTAAGGTACGAGTTCCAGCTTGGCCTCACTGACCAGGAGACCAAGATCGGTGCAGGTCTGGAAGGCTAGATCCCTGGACCTCTCCACCTCTTGTTTGGAGGAAACCACTAAGAGCAGCTTGTCGAGGTAGGGGTACACTCTGACCCCCTGACGCCAAAGATGGGCCGCCACCACTGCAATGCATTTGGTGAAGACCCGTGGGACTGATGATAGGCCAAACGGCATGGCTTAGAACTAGAATAGGGCTCCTTCTGCTCGGAAGTGAAGGAACCTTTGGTGAGACAGACGGATTGTGACGTGAAAGAACGCATCCTGGAAATACAGAGAGCAAAACTACATGTTCTGCTCGAGAGATGGTATGATCTCGGACAGAGGTACCATCCTGAATGTACATGGCCTGAGAAATTGGTTCAGGTCGTGCAGATCTAGAATGGGGTGCCAGCCCCCTGTCGGCTTTGGAACCAGGAAGTACCTGGAAATGAACCCTGGGTTGACAGGCGGTTTCCGCGGCTCTGGCCACTACCTCCTTGTGGAGGAGTTAGGCAATGTCTCGTACAGCCGACAGTGTGCACAGACAGCCATCTCCTCCCGTGGGGTGCGGGCTCAGCTTGGTGGGTACTGCTCAAATTCCAGAGGCAGTCCCTGGCCGACCACTTCTAGAACCCACCTGTCCGTGGAAACAATGGATCAGGTAGAAAGAAAGTGGCAGAGCTGACCCCCCACCGGAGGATGCAGAGCTTGCATGGCAAATATGGGGCGGCCACCCCCATTCAGTCGCTGGGCAGGCTTGGAGGAAGAGGATCTGGACTGGGGACCACCTGAGCCCCATCCTCCGAGTTTATGGGCCACCGGGGGCCCGGACTTGGGCCAAGGGTGCTAAGATTGTGCCTGCTGTTGCAGCCCCGATTGGAAATGGGGCTGCTTGGTCGCATGGGCAGAATGCTGAAAGGGCTTCTTCTTCTGCTGCTGCTTTTTGGAGCACTGGGATTTCTTCTGAGCAGCATTCACGGAACCAAGGTGGCACTGGACTTCTCGATGCACTGGAGGTGATCGTCCACACCTAGGCTGAAGAGGTCTGTACCCAGGAAAGGGATGTCTGTAAGCTTGTGTTGGGTGTCGGCCGTGAAGGTGGTGACCCTTAACCAAGCCCTGCGGCAAATGGCAATCGCAGCCGCAAGAGTCTCCAAGATCCAGAGCCATTTGGAGTCGCTGCTTCGCAATAGCCTGACCCTGGTCATGGACCTGCTTGACCGTGGTCTGGAGGTCTGCAAGGAGGTGAGGGAGAACCTCATCAAGAGATCCCAAGAGGGCATGAAAGAAGTGCGCCATGATGACGGCCGAGCTTGCCTGATGAAGGCCCAGCGAAGAGACTGCACAGACTTTCCAGGCAGAATGTCCAGTTTTCTGGATTCTTTGTCCGGGGGTCGATTGGTGTCTCCTGAATTACTCTGGCGCCTGAACACAGATTCGGTCACCAATCCCTCGGCAGAGGGGTGCTCTGTGAATCCCAAAAGGGACTCGATGGGCACAGCATATCTGCAGGCCATATGGGTAGAATGTGCAGGGCAGGAAGGCAGGGTGCTGCCACAACTCCAAGGCCAGACCAACAATGGCCTCAGCCACTGGGAAGGCCTCCGTCAGGGAATCCCCTCATTTGAGAATGTCAGTAAGGGGATATTCAGCCCTTTTTTTTTTTTTTGAACAGGCTCTGGGGGCATGCCCGTAGATTAGGAGATGAGACAGAGGATGCCCATAAAGGAAGAGGGACCTTCCTCCATCGAGAGACTGCCAAAAGATTCCTTGTCCAGAGAACGTGAATGAAGGGTCTGTATAAATTGGCCGGTCACCGGAGTCTACCTCCAGCCGCCTAGGACAGCTGGGAGTGAGGGTGACGGAAAGCCTATGTGGAAGGCCCAGAACAGCCCAATACTCCTAAGCAGGAACCCCCAAAGAGGGCCGTTTTGGTGGCGGCTCCACCAGGATCGGTGGAGAGGTTGATTTTGGCCAAACTGGAATGGTTTTGACCAGTTCCGAAGGTGGAGGAACTGTGCAGACCGGATTCCAAAGAGTCGGCGTCAGACAAGGAGGCGGCAGCCAAGTGATAGCCGAGGTAGAAGCCAGGGCCGACTTCTAGCCAGACACAATCAGCTGCTGCCGCATTAAGTCCTCGTAGTGTTGACAGAGTTTCCATTGAAGCCTCTCCTCATCCGAGGAAGAAGGTCGGCAGCACCGCTTTTTAGAGCGTTTGTGTGCCTTCTTTGGCCTGTCAGTCGAAGGGGTCAGAGACCTCAACCTGGATTGTTGGGAGGGCAGACAGGGTCTTTCGGAAGGAGCTGGGGAGGACCACGGCTCTTCCTGGTCTGGGATCGGTTCCCCGAAGGGATTCCCAGCAAGCTGGGTCTCCTCCTCGGTGACAGGCAGGACCAGTGTCCTGAATATGGAGTCATCGGCCTCATCAAGCAACAACGGATCGACTGGATCAAGAATAATCTTGACCAGATCATCGTCCTGTGTCTGAGCCAGCTGGCCTGATGGGGTAGACTGTAAAGCCAGCGGCCGAGGCAGCAACCTCGACCGAAGTCGAGACAGGTGATTCCTGCGACTGTGCTCTCATGATCCCAAGAACGTCATCGACAAGACGAAGTTTTTCTCGGCTCCTTGTCCTTTTTACGGGACCGAGAGACATGTGCATCCAAGGGGCCCCTCATCCTTGGTGGGAAGGGATTGGCACAACTCCCGAAAGAGACCAGAGAAAGTGAAGCCCAAATTGAGCGGGACAAAGAAAAACATTGAGGACCATTCTGCAACCCGAACCGCCTCTTCCTCCAAAGTTTTCATTTGTTCGAGCTGCTCAGCAGATTCCAAAGCTGTGGAGATCGCTCATCGAGCTTCCTTAGATTTGACCGGCGGATTCACTTTCTCTGGTCTGCCCAGTTGGAAGACGTGCGAGATGATCGTCTAAGATGTTCAGGTGAAAAGCACGACACATCTCATAGGCCTGAGTGTCATGGCCGACACCCAAGCAATACACGCACAAGGCATGCGGGTCGGTGCGAGACATCTTTTGCCCACACAGGCAGCGACGGAAACCGGGTGAGGATTTATCCTTCTTCGCAGTCGATATCGCAAAATGATTTGCGGAAACTCTAACAAGTCTAAGTTTAGGTAAATCCGTGGATTTTAACGCCAAGGCCTACAATAACGTGTGAGTGGTAAGGAGGGAACCTGAATCTTCCGGCGGAAAGGAAGATCTGGTGTCAAGGGGCGGGGCTGATGCATATACCACCTGGGTGGGTAGGAGGAGCCAGTTTAAAGACCTACCGGCAAGATTCTTAAAGGGAAAGGACATGCCAAATAGTGTGAATAGAACATATTCAAGATCCTAGAATCACTAGTTAGCAAAATAAAATAAAAAATAAAATGCATTTCTTCACATAGTTAAGCAGTTCCCTAAAGGCAGGAACAGGCGTTAGCTGTGGCCTTCTCTGGTTCATGGGAACCAACCTGGAACCGAAAAAACTGTAAAACACGCAAATGAAAACCAAAACCACTAACACAGAGTAATGGAAAATAATATAAATATTAAAATAGAAATAAAATCTCTAAACCATTCTGGAGGCCAGAAAAGTGAAGCTGTACTTTGGGACTATTGTTTTCTTTAACAGAAGAAACAAATCTGACTGTTGGTGGGAGTATGACCAAAGTGCAGACTGCAGCCACTAACCAGGGGAGAACACAGAGAAACACTGCGGAGCCTTAAAGGTAATCACAGGCTCCCTACCTCAGAGGACATCTTATGAGGGGGTGTTAGCTTTGCTTCGACTGCCCCACTGGAAGATTCAGGTTCCCTCCTTATCGCTCATGCGTTATCGTAGGCCTTGGTGTTTAAACCCACGGATTTACCCAAGCTGCTCTTACCAATATCTGTGGAGACGGGCGCAAATTCTGGGACAACCTGAAGTCCCTTAGCGGCAAGGCTACCTCCCCCAACCCCAGATCAACTCAACGTATACGGGTCCATTACTAAAGACCCCCAGCTGTTTGCTGAAGCGCTCAACTCAGCTTTCTCAGACCTCAGCACGACCTTCCCACCCAACGTTTTCAATCACACTCCACTAGCACCCCCCCCCCCCAGCATCTCCTCCATTCCGATTCCGCACTCTCACCCCATGGGAAACTAAACCTTACCTTCTCAAAGCCCTTAGGAAATCCTGTCTTAGCAGTGACACTCTTGACAATGTTATCTCCCCCCTAACTTCACTCCTCAACCTCTCTCTCTTTATGCCTAGGATCCCCTCCAGATGGAAGGCTGCTCTTATTACCCCATTCACAAACCCAGTGACCGCCTTACCCCTAGCAACTACCGTCCTATATCCATCCTTCCCCTGCTCTCCAAGGCCCCTGAGCATACAGAAGCGGACCAACTTACTGAACATCTCTCCAAGTACGACCTGTTGTCCCCTGAACAACACTGCTTTAGAAAAGGGCACAGTATAACTACTGCCCTACTCGAGTTCTCCAGTTTCATACACTCCGCCCTGGACAATGGCAAATTGGCTGGCGCAGCGTTTCCTGACCCATCTAAGGCCTTTGACACTGTAAATTACCTACTTCTCTCCGCCCTCTCAACTCAGCCTGTCCCATGACTCCATTGCTTGGTTCACCGATTATCTGTCAAACCACACCTAGAAGGTAAAAATCAGCTCCACCACCTCGAATCTACTCCCAGTCTGCTCTGGAGTTCCACAAGACTCCATAATAGGTCCCTTCCTTTTCAGTCTCTTCCTAAACTCTCTCCCTAAAGCCTGCTCCAGTAACATCCTTCTGTATGCTGACGCCGCTGTCCTCTTTACATCTCACTCTAACCCTTCACAACTTGAACTCTCCCTCCAAACCTCCTTTATGGATGCGGAGTCATGGTTCACCGACTATAAACTTGTGCTCAACCAGAAAAAGTCCAAGACCATGCTGTTCGTCCATCACCAGAACAAGCTTAAACACATCTCTATATGCATCTACACTTCCACCTCACTGCCCTTTGAACAAGTCCATCTTTTAAATACCTGGGCATCACCCTCGACCCAGCCCTTACTTTCCATGACCACATACACCATCTCTGCTCCAATCTAAACTCCTGTATCGGGCTTCTTTATCGTCATCGGCACAGTCTTCCCACTGAAGCACTCCAACTCACCATCTCTTCCTCTGTCCTCTCATTACTGGACTATGGTATTGTTATTTATGGGGCAGCTGACAACACAGCCCTCAAAAGAGTCAAAATATCTCTCAACAAAGCCTGCCGCCTCTTTTTGGGCTGCCCTAGCACCACCCACACCTGCTCCCTCTACAACCTAAAAAACTGGCTGGATTTTGATGGTAGATTACAATACCACATTTGCCTTCTGGCCAAAAAAATCTCCGCCGGGTTCACTGCCCCCAACCTCTCCCGCAACCTACCCCACTCACTAGTATCACCAGGAGCTCCCTCAAACCTACACATCCAGTACCAAGATTTAAAACCTCACTAGGCCAACACTCCTTTGCTAACTGAGCCCCATCCTGGCTAAACTCCCCCCCACCTCACATTACAGAGTAACCTTAGCTGGGCCACTTAAAATTTCTACTTCACTCCCATCTCCTCTCCATGCACTCCTGTACCCATCCCTAAATCACTTACTGACAATGGACTATGTCCTGCCTCCCGGTCCTGCTCCCTCCTACCCTCTTTGACTGGCCAGCTCTCTCACTCCTCCCAACCCTGACAATGGACACCATCCAGCTGTCTTCCTACTGCTCCCCCCTCCATGCCATCCCGTCGCCTGCCACCCCTACATTCTCCCTTTGAGCAACCTTATAACCCCTGGCTCTCGGCTCTTCACTGACCTGGTCCTATTGCTCACTTCCCCCTCCTCCCAATTTTCACTCTGCACTGAACTGTACTTAAATATTGTTTTTCACTTGTTATGCTGCTTTTCATGTATTATCTATTGTGACTACAGTTTGCTCCCTGTGTATACAAACTGTACCATGTTTTGCTAATGTTTAAGTCTGTTGTTCATTGTAAACTTGACAGGGAGATTTTGTAAAGGAGTCTCTGACTCAAAGGGCTGTAATTCTAAATATCCTAATAAATAAATAATTCTAAAATTCCAACTCTAGCGTAAATTCTACCCAGGGGAAACTCAATCCAGTGGACTGTTGTAAAGCTATACTGATGCATTCCTGAAGTTAGAAAAGGGGGGAAAAAACAGAAACAAAAATAGCCTCTTTGGACAGTGTTGGCTGGAGCGGGCACTAACGGCATACCACCATAAGGCAGAAATGGAAATTATGTACCTACCATAATTCTGATCTTTCTGTGTATCTTCACCATTCATCACCTTTGGGTACTTGGCCAGAGGTCATGACCCCGGGGAACTTTTTTTTTTTTTGGATGGGTGGAGTCGACACCATCGGCGCCACCCTCGAAGCCGACACACTGCGTGGTGCTCGTGGGTTGGCCATTAGGTGTTGTCGACTCCGACCTTCCTCCAGATCTAAGTCACCATAGAGGTGAGAAAAAGGGTTGGGAGGGTGAGACAAGGAAGTCCAAGAGACAGACAAGGGAAAAGATATATAAACTAAAAGGAGATATAAATGAGGACAGAACAAGTTTGAAGATTAAGGGGGTTGGTAGGGGCCCCAATCTCTGGAACTAGAAAAGAAGGAGGGAGGGTGGGTTAATTTTTAGAATTCAGGATACGAGTGAGAGGGGGGAAAAGAGGAGAAACATACCCTGTAACCTTTACCTGTCTCCAGTTTGTATAGGAACTGCGAAGGAGTAGCCAAGAGGCTAACTGCCAGAATTCAAGGAACAGAATCACTGGCAATAACTCCCACAAGCAGAATCGGCTATTCTGGAAGAAAAGACAGGATACAGGGATATCTTCCCCCTCTCAAAAGGAGATTTTGGTGCAAGAAACTTAGTTTCTTAAATTAACTGAGGATATGCCCAAAGAACAAGGAAATCAAAGGATTGACGGGGAGAAGGGAAGAAAGGAGGGCAACTGCCACAGGGGTGGAGCCGAAGCACTGAAGGAGTGCCCCCATCCTGACCGCTCTGCCCCTAAAGAAAATTACCCCCCTATGTGCCCCAGTTTACCCCGCTCCTGACTAACAGAAAGGAGGGGGGGCAAGGAATGGGCACACAGAGGGAGGGGGACCTAGATACTGAGGCCCCAGGGGGATGGAGGGTGGGACTGTGATGAATGGTGAAGATACATAGAAAGATCAGAATTATGGTACGTACGTAATTTCCTTTTCTTATCTGTGTCAATCTTCTCCATTCATCAACTTTGGGTGGGTTCCGAGCCCCGAAGGGGGCTTTTAACCCTAAGGGGCTGAGTCCCTTAGCTCTCAGTGGGTGACACACTAAGAGGGAGAACCTTCACAGGTCTGGAGAGGTCTGAGTGGGAAGAGTGAGGCAGGGACCCCGAGGGCGTAGGAGTTGCCCCGACAGACGCCGTTTCACCCTACGGGAGAAAAGATAGGTTCTCTGGTGAGCAGAGTTAATCACCCTATGCTGAGCCAAGGGTGACAACTGGGAGAGACGCAGCCATGCCGTCCGCCTAGTGCAGATTGCTGTCCCTACGATCCTGGTAGCTACTTCACTGGAGTCATATGATGCCCTTGCTTGGTGCCTTGCTAGCTCCAGGCCACGTGCAGAGTGTGCAATGGCTTATCTGATTTGCTCCGTGTCAGGCACCGAAGCTAGAAGTTGACCTAGCCTGGACCATGAGAACCTGTCACAGGATGCATAGTGGGCCTGATGTGCTGCAATAGAAAGCAGCAACCATGCCAAGTAGAATGTCCTCCTCCCCCAGAAGTCAAAATTCAAGGAAGCTCGATCTGGGGTGCAGGGCGCAAAGCCTATCGGGTGTATCCAATTGCGTCAATCCTGACTGGGAATGAGGCATGGAACCTGGAGACTCCAGGGGGCATAATACCGCTGGAAGAGATCCCTAGGGGCTGGGACTCCGGAAAAGGGTCTCTGCTAAGAGCGCAATGACACCTCCCAAAAGGAAGCAGGCAAGGGGGGGGGCACCACAAGGGTGTCCGCACTGAAATCACCCAGAAAGGCACGCGTCGAGTGCTCCAGCTTGTGTTGAGTGGGTGGGGTGATGCACAGGTCCTCCTACATCCTCACAAGGAATTGCCGATACTCGGCGAGATCAGCAGCTGGACTGATGTGGACAGACAGCTCCTCTCCCCCAGAAGAGGGGGATGAGGAGTTAGAGGACCTCAGAAGTTCAGCAGCTGACTGCTCAGGGGCAGGCTGAAAAACCTGTCTGTCCATAGCCCTGATGTAAGCGGGAAATTGAGCAACCACCGCTCTGAACTGCTCCCAGGAGAGAGGACCGCTAGGACCAAGAATACCCAGGAGCGCAGGAGAATGTGGCAGAGGAGTGGGGGCAGAGCTGACAACAGAAATTGGCTGACCTCTGCCTGGGCTAGGGAGCGCAGCAGGAGCCCTAGGGAAAGGAGCTCCGGAAACCTCTACAGCCGACAGCTGATCAACCAAACTGAAACTGCCTAGGCTGCACCCTGAAGAATCTGCCCTGTGAGGTGACCGGGGCCGTGTAGATCCAGAAGGATGGGCCCCTACCTCCAAAGAACGGGGCCCTCTCGAGGAAACCGAAAGGGAAAGGTGGAGATCTGCGCTATGGCTTCTCCCAGAGCCTGGGTGGGGTAAAGAAAAAGGCCACAGCATGGACCCCATACCTCTCGACCCCTCAGAATCCAAGAGTGCCCTCCTCCTCGAGAGAGCCAGCCTAGGTAGTGGCAGCCCTGGTCGGCCTCCGAAGGAGCTATCCAGGGAGCAGCACCCTCTCCTCCCCTCCTGTGGGTGCTCCGATCGGCCCCAAAGAGAACCCTCTGAGACCAGGCTGCAGAGCAATGGAGGCCTGCACCACTGCCTGCTGGTCAGCACCCCTGACCCTGGTCCCGAGAGTCACTGCCCGTTCCCCAAAGGGGGGCCGGCCCCAGTGTGTCGAGGACACTACCAAGGTGTCCACGTGAGCAGCCAACTCCAAGAAGTCAAACTGCCTGTCTGACTCAGAGTCAGACTCCCTCTACGAAGAGGTGGAGACCAAAGTTCTGTGCCAAACAGTGCATGGATGCCCTCTACCATCCCAACTGAAAAGGGCACCAGAAACCGAGACTGCACCAAGAGTCGGTGCAGACGTCCCCAACAGCTCCGCGAATGGTTCCAGAAGTGAACATGGTTCCAACAATGGCAGCAGCCTTGGAGCCGAAAACTGACATGGCGCTGTCTCAGCCCATGGTGCCGCAAGCAGCACAGATACAAGAGATGAGGAGAACGATGTCCCCAACCGCACACTTGGCGCTGCAAACGGTGCCGAGGTCAGAGACCCCCACGGTGCCGTGAGTGGTGCCGAGGACAGAGATGGCGCCAACAGCCCCAACTGTGCTGTGGCACTGAGCTCCGAAACCCTCACGGTGCCATTTCCATGCTCGGAACTGCGGGCATCCTCAGAACTGGACACAGCACCATGTTCAACCACAGCACCACGGACGGCACCAGGGTGAGAGAAGTTAGGGACAGTGCCGTAGAGCCTCCCATGGCACCACCAGCACCGTCGGTGCTGCGAACAGCACTGCAACAGCGACGCCAAATGACAAACCAGCGCCGACAACAGTGCCATCAGGGCCCATGGTGCCACGAATGGCGCCAAGGCCCAAGACGGCACAGACAGACTGTAGAGGACGGCGCCAACCCAGGCCTTCCGAGCCATGGGTATGACACCAGGGGAGCCTTGGCCCCAGAAGTGGCGACTGCCAAGGTGGTGCCTCTTGCCTGTCCCCTGGGGAGGACAGACTGGGCCTCCTGCACCACGGAAGGGGCCTCTGCCACAGCTAGGCTACAAGAGGCAGAGGCCCCCTTCTTCGCAGTCCATATAGAACCAGGAGGGGACCCGGAGAAAAGGCCGAGAGAACGTGGCTTGGCCCGACAAGTGCACGCCCATCCCCCGAAAGTCAGAGGAGCTCATCCCACTTTCCATGCGCTTTGCTCAACGACACAGCGTCCATGGAGAAGCAGGCATTGCACAAATCCATGTCATGTAGTGGGCCAAGACATGTAGGCAACGGGTCATGCTGGTCTTGCACCTCACGGCCGCATGCGGGCATCACTGACGATAGGGGTCATCCCCATCTTCACAGTTTTCTTGCGCCCCGACCGAGACATGACCTATGGAAAAAGAACACCAAACAAGACCAGACATCGAAAAATAAAATAAGGAACAGTCTTGCCAGGCGACGTCAAGTAGGGCGAACAGAACCGGCAGGATACTCGGAGCTGATGGAATCGACGACAAATTTTTGACTGCGACACGAAGGCTTCAAAGGTAGGCCTCTCAGAAGAGATTCTCTCTAAGCTTCCCACGAGGTGACCTCGATGGCGGGAGACTAAGAACTGGTGTGAGGAAGGACGGATAACACCTAACGCCAAGCTGCAAGCACGAGTCAATGGTGCGTCAACTCCGCCATCCGAGAAAAAAAAAAAGGCTCCCGCGGGGTCATGACCTCCGATCAAATACCCAAAGGTGATGAATGGTGAAGATGGACACAGATAAGATCTAGCATTTACATCAGCTGGTCACAGAGGTGGTGCTCAACCCATCTGTCACACTGGCAGCCCCAGTCCTGACTGGAAATCAGAAGGAGTGAAGAGGAAACCTGTATGAAAACATGCAGACGTCCCTCATTGGGACAGAGAGATAAGGGAAGTACTGCCTCAGTAAGAAGTACTGAGAAAGAATAAGACTGCCAGGAGGGAGAGAGGATTGTAACTCGCTTCCAAGCCACAAGGTTTTTTTTTTGTTTTTTTTTTATTTTGTTTGCTTTTGTTAGTTATTATGCAGGTAAATGAATGAACAGTGATTGGAAAAAAAAAATCAACAAAGTGCCCCTTGTGGATAAATCGCCTGGGGCAACAGAAGAAACAGCTAACCACAAAATTGGGTGCCCTGCCAGACAGGATCAGCCACTGAAGCTGGTAGGCCTGGCACTGGAGCCCCATATAAGAGAGGGGAGATGGATGGTGGGTTAGTCTGGCTCTACAGAAAACGCAGAAGAAATTCTATCAGACTTGCCATCATTTTTTTCTGTTAGCTCTAATGTTGCCAATATGAATTATTTACAAAATGCGTAGTATGCACTCTGATCAGGGTCTCACTGATACAACTGTAAGAGCTGTGCCTAGTATAGCAGAATGCCAGGCTTATGAATGTTCCTACAGCTCAGTCCACAGATTTTGCCTTCCAGTGAATTAAGCAGTAAGGCATGACCAGGGGTTAAACACCCCCAGGGTCATAAACAAGCAATAATACCCAACAGGGTGAGCAGTACCGGACCGCCCAGGGGCGTAATGAGGCCTGATACCACAGGCAGAGGGCGTTATAGCCCCTAGAAGGTTTGGTATTGCCCATATCGCCCACCCTGGAGGGTACTATTGTGCTCAGAAAATGGGCACTGTAAAAAAAAAAAAAAAACCCAGTTTAATGAAACAGCTTTATAAAAAATTAGTTCAAAATAACTTTTATAACAAAATAGTTCCTCCTCCTGTATTGCTATGATGTGTTTTGTCCCATGTCAGCTTCTGTACTGCCTTTTGTGGTTAGTTGTCATGGTTACCCTCCCCCGACCACACACACAGGGCTTACAGTTTCTAATACGACCTTTTTTACTTTTTTTTTTTTTTTTTTTTTAATGTTTTTGTATATGTTGTCTGTATTCTGCTTTTTTATGTGTGTAATGTACTGGCCAGGTCCTGGTGAGATGTAGCCGTCACCTCACGCACATGCCGTTATATCCGGAAGTACAGTAAGGAAGGATGGCATGGGTCGGCAAACCTAAATATTTCTTTATTTTTCATTTTCCTCTTTATTTTATTGTATAGTACGTGCATTGTGCAATTGGGGAATGAGCCGAATAGGAGTTTGGCAGCACGCCGACAGGGACATCAGGAGAGTTGGCAGCATGCCGACAGGGACCTCAGGAGCGTTGACAGTGATGACCTGGTGAAACACATTAGGTAGTTTTAAAGAAGCTGTTTAACTTAATTCAGTTTGCTGTCGAGGAGCAGGGATGTTCAGTAGTTTACTCTGCCAGACTATCTGTATCACGCTCGAACCCTTGCCAGCAGTCTGTTTTGTGACTGCCGCGTCTATCCCTTTTCCCTCTTCTATCTTGCCGTGATTTTTTTCTTTTTTTTTAATTAAGTTCTACTGGTTTTTAGTAATCAAGCTGGATTTTGGTGCAGGGTTAAATTTTTGAAATAAATAAATGGATGTGGAGTTGTGGGAGGGTTTTGTGTAACAGTTGCAGGGGTCATGGTCCGTTTTTAGTCTCGCTTAGTGAGGGTAAAAAAATGGCGTCAGGTAGAGTTGCAAAATACTGCCACTGTGATTTAGGTAATGAGGTCCATTGGCACAGGTACTTGTTTTACGTGGGCATCTGTTGTCTGATAGATGCCCACCTAGACAAGTCTCTCAGCCAATCAGAAGCCTCAAAAATTTTTACCCATTTTCTAATGTGGCATAAGGTGCAATGGCAGAAACTGTTCATGCAATGCTGCAATCTGACTGGCTGTCAGCATTCTAAGACCCTTACATTAATTTAACCTGTTATATTGTCATGTACAGCCTGATCACCATCGCACATAAATTCTTCCTGTCAGCAGTCCAGCCTTTAGAACTAAATGACTGGAATGATGCCTTTGGATTCTGAACCAGCATTCTTATACATTTGGTGGATGAACTATTATATCAAAAAATCTCTCTCTCATTGAGGTAAACTTTCAAAAAAAAATACTTTTAACACACTGTCTAACACTGTCCTAACTGTCCAGGACCATCTTGAAAATGAGCTTGCTCAACGATGTAACTTGCCTGGTTAAATAAAGTTTGATTGATTTGATTGATATGCAGTAGCAATACGGCACACCCAGAAGTCAACTGTCAACTAATTGATTTGGAGTATATGTAACACTGTGGTAAATGATACAGCCAAGACTGGTTATAGAATGAGCAGTTCGTTTTTTTTTTTGCTATTACTTTATCCTCCCTGCTGCACGGCACTCGATCAGGAGGGAGTCCCAGTCCTGTCCACCAGCCGACACCGACCGATACCCCCAGGATTTACCCCCCCCGGCAGGGCCGGCTGGCCCCAAATCCCAACAAAGACCAGATCCAGTGTGCCAGGAGCTCTCTTTCCTTCCATTTCACCCCCTCAGGGGTGGAGCATGCAATGACGTCAGCGACGGTAGTGTGCAAGCTCCCATACGCATCCCATCTGGCGTTTGCCCCACCTCTGACCCCAAGTCGGCAGCAGTGTCCCAGCCCCCAGCCTCCATTAGGGGCCAGGCATGCACCGACAACTGATCACCCCTCTCCCCGGAGAAGGGGAGCCATCCCTGGTACGCTCAATTCTTCTTCTCCTCCTCTGCCGACCCCTGAAGGACTGCGCTCGCTCCCGAACCCAGGTCACAGACGTGTGGCATCCAGCGCCTCAACCCTCTACACCAAAGGGGTGGCCCAGAATGGGCAGTTATAGTAGAAAAGGGTCCAGCGACTTAAGTTCGTTCCCAAACCCTCTCCTGCAGCATCACAAACATTAACACTACAGCTGCTCCAACAGGCAGGTTTATAATTTTATAATATTCATAAGTCATCAGAGTTATGCATGTACAGTGAATTATATCTTTAGTCACAGCTGCTAATCACTCTTAAAGAAATTGCCATTTTATAGCAGACAAAAAAGCTAAGTACAGGCAGCTGGATAGAAATCTAGAATTTAACGGCAGATAAGGACCACTTGGCCCACCTAGTCTGCCCATTTTCCTACCTGATGGATAAGCTGCAGATCCTAGTTAACCAACAGCCTACTTCCTCCCACCCCCCACTAGAACTGCCTTATGCCTGTCCTATGCATTCTTGAATTCCCCCACTGTTCTTGACTCCACGACCTCCTCAGGAAGGCTGTTCCATGCATCCACAACCCTCTCCATGAAAAAATACTTGCTCACATTATCTCTGAGCCATCCCCCCCTCAATCTTCAAATTGTGCCCCCTTGTTCTTGAACATCTCTTTTTCTGAAACATGCTACCCTCCTGGACTTTGCTGATTCCCTTGAAGTACTTGAAAGTTTCTATCATGTCCCCCTCTCCCTTCTTTCCTCAAGGGTATACATATTAAGCTCCTTTAGTCTCTTCGTATGTCTTCTGGTGCAGACCCTGCACCATTTTGGGTGCCCTCCTCTGGACAGCCTCCACCATGTTTAAGTCTTTGCTGAGATGGGGTCTCCAGAACTGTACACAGTACTCCAGATGGGGTCTCACCAACTGTCTGTACAGAGGGATAACAACTTCCTGTTTTCTACTGGTGATGCCTCTCCCTATGCATCTCAGTATCCCCCCACTGCCTTCTCACATTGCTTGCCCACCTTTAGGTTATCTGATATAACTACCCCCCGGTCCCTTTCCATTTTAGTTGTTGTCAGTATCTTACACCCATTGTGTACTCTTCCCCTGGGTTTTTGTTTCCTAGATACATTACCTTGCACTGCTTTGCATTGAATCTAAGCTGCCATATATTTGACCATTCCTCCAACCTTCCAAGTCCCTCCTCATCCTTTCCACTCCACCTTGTGCATCAACCCTGCTGCAGATCATTGTGTCGTCTGCAAAGAGACATACGTATCCTTCCAGTTCCTCTGCAATGTCGCTTATAAAGACAATGAAGAGGACCGGTCCTAATACTGAACCCTGCGGTACCCCACTAGTAAACCCCTTTTTTTTTTTTTTTGAGTGGACTCCATTTACTATTACTCTCTGTGTCCTGTTCTCCAGCCAATTCTTATAAAAACATTAAAAAGGACCAGTCCCAGAACTGAACCCTGCGATACCCCGCTAGTAAAGTACAGTTACGCAAGAACTTACCGTAACAATAGATCTTCGAGAACAGCTCTTGCAGCAGGTTACACCATTAGGACTGAAGCCGGCAGGCGTCAGGACAATTCTAGCTAGCTATCTTCAGCGGGGACCGCATCTGACGTCCGGTCCCACCTCCGGCGTCAGGCGGTAGTACATAAGGCGGTCCCACCCAATTCCCCAGTTCTCCCGCGAGGAACTTCCGACGCTGAGCTGTTTGTCGAAATGGAGACCGAGGATCCACCGTCAGAAGTCAAAAGGGTAAACCCTGATAGTAAAGGCCTAAGCCATGCCTCCTCCAAGGGGGAAGGTGGGCGGGAAGGTACCTGCTGCAAGAGCTGTTCTCGAAGATCTATTGTTACGGTAAGTTCTTACGTAACTGTACTATCTTACTTCGAGACACAGCTGTTGCAGCAGGTTACACCATTAGGACTGATTCCCAAGCAGTAACGCTGCCAACATTCTGGGAGGAGGAAACTAGGAATTACCTTCCAGGTCCTGAATCTAGGACAGAAGACCCTGTAACACCGCCAGGCCGGAGCCGGCTCTACGCCGAGAGGCGATGTCCAGGCTATAATGCCTGATAAATGTATGCACAGAGCTCCAAGTGGCTGCAGCATATGGCAGAGGTGGAGACGTTCGAGTGCTGCAAAGGAGGTGGCCACACCCCTAGTGGAATGACCCCGGACTGTTCCAGGAGGGCTTTTGTTTGATATCATAACAGTATGAAATACACTGGATGAGCCAGCAAGACAGGGACTGTTTGGATACTGGTTGGCCCATCATCCTTTAGAAAAGGAAACGAAAAGTTGCTCTGAACTACTGGTTGTTTAGTTCTGTTGAGGTAATACCTCAAGCTGCGGTGAACATCCAGGGTGTGGAGCAGTGCCTCTCCCCTATTAGAGTAATTTGGGAAGTAGACCGGCAGGTCAATATCCTGATTGAGAGTGAGTGTAGAAACCACCTTAGGCAAAAATTTAGGATTCGTCCTCAGGGATACTCTGTCCCGATGGAAAACTAAATAAGGCTTTTTGCACATGAGAGCGTGAAGCTCAGAAACTCTTCTCACTGAAGTAACAGCAACGAAAAACAGCGTTTCCACGACGAAATCGCAGCTATGATCAGCGGCAGGTTCGAAGGGGGCGTGAGTTGTTCCAGGACAAAGAGCAAATCCCATGGAGGCACTGGGTCCTTAATGGGTGGCCTAAGATGTAACACCCCTCTCAATAATTCCCGAGAGGCGTCTAATTGTGCCACTGTGCGATGTCCCACCGGAAGGTGGTAGGCAGAGATGGCACAAAGGTGCACCTTGATAGAGGAGTAGGCTAGGCCCGAACGGAAAAGGGAGAGCAGGTAGTCCAACACCACTCTCACCGGGCAACCTAAACGAGAGGAATCGCGTGCTCGTGACCATAAACAAAAATGGCGCCATTTCATGGCGTACGTCGCATGCGTTGCCGGCTTTCTGGCTGCAGAAAGAACTTCCGCAACCTCTTGCGAGACCCCGTGACGCAAGATGGCTATGTCTCTAGGAGCCATGCATGCAGATTCAGTGAGCTTAAGTCTGGGTGGACCAGTGAACCTTCCTCCTGAGACAAGAGATGGGAGCTGAACGGCAACGGGAGCGGGGGTTCCCGGAACAGTTGAATCAGTAAAGGGAACCATATCTGTCTGGGCCAAAAGGGGGCCACAAGGATCATGGTTGCTTGCTCCCTGCGCAGTTTGAGAAGAACTCTCTGGATCAACGGGAAAGGAGGGAAAGCATACAGGAATCTGTCCGCCCAGGAGAGGGACAACGCATCTCGCCAGAAAACACCAGGCCCTGGATCTAGCGAGCAAAAATTGGGCAGTTTTGCGTTGGATGGGGATGTGAGCAGGTCCAACTCTGGAGTTCCCCATCGAAGAAAGAGATCCTCTGCTACCTCTTGAAGAAGTTCCCACTCGTGGACTCTGGCCTGGGAGCGACTCAGGCCGTCTGCAATCGTGTTGTCCACCCTGGGAACATGTACTGTGATCAGATTCGCGCCGTGTCGGATTACCCAATCCCACACCCTCATGGCCTCCCTGCAAAGGGGGTAAGAGTGTGCGCCTCCTTGCTTGTTGAGGTAATACATCACCGCCGTGTTGTCCGTCTGAAGCAGGAGAGTACTCGGCGGGATTTCTGACTGAAAGGCCTGCAGGGCATAAAGGACCGCCCTCATCTCTAGGACATTGATATGGAGATGAGCTTCCAGAGGGGTCCACATACCCTGGGACTTCACCCCATCCAGGTGTGCTCCCCACCCTAGACCTGAGGCGTCTGTGGTGAGGATTACCTCCAGGGACAGCGCTAAAAACGGGACGCCCGTGGAGAGTGACCCTGGGTCTAGCCACCACTGCCAGTCTCGAATCACGGTGTTCGTGATTCTGACCGGATGCTGCATGTGGTCTTGCCTTTGATCCCATTGCACCTTGAGCATCCACTGAGTTAAGCGCAAGTGGAGCCTTTGCGAGGGACGGTAGGAATGGCCGCAGCCATGTGTCCGAAAGAAGCAAAGGACCGACCTGGCAGGGACGGTCTTGTTTGACAAAACTCCTGATGAGGGATCTGATGCGCTCCGCTCTGTCGTCTGGAAGAAATGCTCTTCCCTGAACGGTGTCCAGTACTGCGCCTATAAATTGCAGCTTCTGCGACGGTACCAGGAGAGACTTCTCGTGGTTGATTAGGATGCCCAGAGATCGGAACAGGTCCTGGGTGCTCTGGATCGCTCGTAACAACGCCTCTCTGGAGGCGGCCATGAGAAGCCAATCGTCCAGGTACGGGAAGAAAAAATTACTCACCTTAGTAATGTTGTTTCTTCTAATGGAGTCCTGCTATATTATAGACATTAGCAGTTTGTTCCAGCTCTAGAACTGCCACGGAGTGAAATGGTTAAAACCATTCCAAAATAGAATTTTGGCACGAGAGCAGCTCTATCTGTGTCATTTCAAACTTGAACTGTCAGATCTTTACTAGCCAAACTCACTAAGGTCTGTGGAAGCTGTAACTCACACTAGCCAAAATGGCTACCTAAATAATAACAACCATTGATGGTTCCCAACACCCAAGACTCAAGTCAGGGGACCAGAAATACTAACACCATTCTAATAATATGAAAATGGAACATAAGTATAATAAAACACACAGCACGTGCATACACACTCCCAAAGTCCCAAAGGGGACAAAATGCTAACAAGACATAAGTAGTGCCCACACTAAGTTGCCCGCACCCCACCAAGTAGAGGTTCTGAAAGTGGCAGGTTGGGGGGGAGGTCTATAATATAGCAAGACTCCATTAGAAGAAACAACATTACTAAGGTGAGTAATTTTTCTTCAAACAATATGAAGTCTTGCTATATTATAGACTATAACAGAATACACAGCAGTACCTCCATGGAGGAGGGCAGAACCTACTTAGAGAATAGGCTCTGAAGAACAGCTGTGCCAAACCGAGCATCTCTCCTGGCCTGGACATCCAGGGAGTAATGCTTGGTAAAAGTGTGTACCGCTTTCCAAGTAGCAGCCTGGCAAATCTCTATAAAGGGATATCTCTGGCAGCAGCTAGAGCGCTGCTACCCCTGGTAGAATGAGCCTCAAACCCGGGGCTCTGCCCACTTTCTGATAACAAAATTGGATACAGAGAGAATCCACCTGGCTATTGATCTCTTAGTGGCAGGTTTGCCTTTCCCAACTTCACCATAGGTAAGGAAAAGTTGGAGGATTCAACCTGTGACCTTTAGTACGCTATATAATAACTAAGAGCCTCTTAACATCCAGGCTGTGCAACCTCCTCTCACCGAAGAGGAGTGATCAGTGAAAAATACTGGAAGGGAGATAGATTGATTAAGATGGAAATCTGAAACCACCTTAGGCAAAACTTCCTATTAGTCCTAAGGACTACCTTATCCCTGTGGAAAGAAATAAAGTCAGTCTCCACTGACAAGGCTTGCAATTCACTTATGCCTGGCAGAAGTGATAGCCACTAGAAAACAGTTTTCCAAGTTAGGTACTTAAGCTCTGCAGAAGACAGAGGTTCAAAAGGGGTTGCATTAACTGGGCAATGCAAACATTAAGGTCCCAAGCAGGGCCGGTTCCCAAAAGGAGGATTAGTAGTGAGTAATCCCTTAAAAACTTGGAAAACACAGGATGAGAGGAAAGAGGATGACTTTCCTGCTGACAGAAAAGCAGACACAGCTGCCAAATGAACTCTCAGGGTAGCTGGTCTGAGACCCAAGGAATTAAGATGTACCATGTAATCTAACAAAATGGGCAATTCAGCAGATTCTGGGGAAATATTTTTCCCAGCACACCAAATGGAAAACCTTTTCCATTTAGAACTATAAGTAGCCTAGTGGAAGACTTTCTGGAAGCCTTTAGGATCTCAAGAACACCCTGAGAGAGGTGTAAATCAGCAAACTCTAACTCCTCAAGAGCCAGGCCTTGAGGTTGAGGGATTGAGGTCCGGATACCAAACCCTTCCTGGGCACAAGTCAACAGATTGTGATTCCTGGGGAGTCACAGGGGAAGATGGACTGTCAGAGACAGAAGGAGTGGGTACCAGGGCTGCCTGGCCCAATCCGAGGCAATCAGAATCACCCTGCAAGGCTGAGATCTGATTTTGACTAGTACTTTGAACAGGAGAGGAAAGGGGGGGAAAGCATAGAGGAACTTCCCCTCCCAATCCAGAAGAAGGGCATCCAGGGGAACTGAGCCCAGCACTGGAGGCCTGCAACAGAACAGAGGAAGTTTGTGATTGTCTGGGGCTGCAAAAAGATCTATCTGAGGGATGCCCCACCTGGCAAAAACTATCCCCAGCACTTGAGGATCCAGGGACCATTCGTGATGGCCCTGGGAAATCCTGCTGAGGGCATCCGCTAGGACACTGTCCTTCCCTGGAAGATGAACTGCTATGAGAAGTGTTCAGGAATAGGCCAGAGACCACAACTTCATTGCCTCGGTGCACAAGGCCGAAGACCGAGTGCCCCCCTGTTTGTTGATGTACCACATTGTTGTGGTGTTGTCAGTTCTGACTTGTATCACCTTGTCGTGGACAGATGCAGAAAAAGCTTGAAGAGCTAAAAAGACAGCTCTGAGTTCCAGCAAATTGATGTGGAGCAGAGATTCCTGGGGGGACCAAACTCCCTGAGTGGAAAGGTCGCCCATGTGGGCTCCCCAACCCAGAAGGGAAGCATCTGTAGTGAGAGTCAAGTCGTAAGAAGGGGAAATGAAGGGACCCCGCTCTTAAATTGCTCTGATCCTGCCACCACTGGAGAGCTAGGATCAAGGTTAGAGTCACTGGGACCAACTTGGAAGGGGTCTCTTCTCTGAGACCAAAAGGTTCTCAAGTGAAACTGAATGTCTCATCTGAAATCTGGCTCCCTGCACAACAGCTGTGGATGCAGCCATGTGCCCCAGGAGCTGCAGAAAGTGTCTTGCTGGTCGAGAGACCTGCAGAGTGAAGGAAGAGGCCAGAGCCACTAAATTCCTTACCCTTTCTGGGGAAGAAAGGCTCTGGCTAACTTTGTGTCCAATTCTGCCCCTATAAAGGTGAGTAGCTGGACTGGTTCCAGAACCGACTTTAGTAGGTTTAGCTGAAAACCCAGGGAGGTGAGAAGCTGCTGGGTGACCTGCAGGTGAGATTTTACCTGTTCTGGGGACTGGCCTACAATGAGCCAGTCGTCTAGATAGGAAAAACAGCACTCCTCTGCTCTCCTTAAGTGGGCCACTGCCACTGCTAGACACTTTGTGAATACCCTTGGAGCAGAGGTAAGGCTGAAGGGCATTGCTCTGAACTGGTAATGACCTGAGGACAGTTCGAATCTGAGGTACTTTTGATGGGATCTTCTGATTAGGACATGGAAATAGGGCATCCTTGAGGTCCAGGGAGGCAGCCAGTCCCCTGGCCTTAGGGAAGGTAAAATCATTGCCAGAGTTACCATTTTGAACTTTGGTTTCAAAAGATGCTTGTTCAGATATCTGAGATCTAAAATGGCCCGCCATTCTCCTGTCTTTTGGGTAAGGAAGTATCTGAATACAGACCCTGCCCTGATGCAGGGAGGAACCTTTCTACTGCTCTGAGAGCTAACAGGGATGAGACCTCTGTTTCCAGAGCGAGGTCTCTGAAGCACTTGCAGGTGAAAAAGTCTGCTTCTCAACTTGGGAAACTTTTGAAGCTGAGAACCAGACCCTGGCTTACTTCTTCCAGAACCCACTTGTCTGAGGTTAAAGAAGCCCAATTCTGACTGAAGTAAGCCAGCCTGCCCCCCACTGGTACAGGAGAATCGGCCCTGGGCACCCCATCAGGGTGCCTGTTTCGCAGGAGCTTTAGGCTGGGGGGTGGGAGCAGGTCTGCCCACCCCTCGTCTGCCCCTGCCTCTGAAGAAGCCCCTCTGAGCACAGGCAGAGGAGGCCTGAGTCTGGTAAGGCCTGTGAAAAGGCTCACCCCTACCCCTGGGGCATGCCTTTGAGGAGTGGCTTGCCGCCTCTTAGCCTGGGCACTCTTGTAAGTAGTCCTATATTCATCCATCTTTCTTCATGTAATTCTCTGTCTGCTCTCCAAACAGAGAATTTCCCACCACAGAGAAATCCATAGCCTTAGTCTGGTATCCCATGACAAACTAGTACACCTGAGCCAGGCCAACCTAATAGAGCTACAGATGTGGCCATGACCCTAGAGGAAACATCATTAACATCCACAGCAGCATGAAACTGAACCTTAGAGGCTTCAATGCCATCAGCAGCCACCTGTTCTAGTTCACTAGCCAGCTGGCCATGGGCCTGCTTGGCCAATTGCATAACAGTATCCCATCTAGATTTCTGATACCTAGCTACATAAGCCATATAATTTGCTTGCCTGAGTCCCAGAGAGCTGCCATATACTGTTTTTTGCCATGGCATCAATCTTCCTGGAATCCTTGTCAGGAGGATGTGAAGCCAAGGGAATATTAGCTTTATCACAGGCAGCAGCCTGAACTACCTCAACATGACTGCATTGCTGAGAAAGGAATTCTGTATCAGGGCCTGACAATGTATACCTTCTGTCCATCTTTTATCTACAGGAGGCACAGAATTAGAGCTTTAAAATTTTAATTGTTTGTTTCCTAAAGACTTATGTAAAGGAATAGACAATCTCCTAGACTCTGGAATATCCATCATTTCTACAAAATCAGGCTCCTCTTGCTCATCCACAGCATCTTCTAAGGGAAGCTGGAGGGTTTCAGCAACTTTTTTATAAAACATAAAATGAGATGGGGACTCAGACAGCATAGGGGGAGATTCTAAAGGTCTGTCTGGGGAGATGTCCGGTTCAGTGGGCACACCAGACCTTCCCAGCCACATTCATACTGTTCATAATCCTCCTCCCCTCCTCTGGTTCATAAAATTCCTCAATATCATAATCCTGAACCACTGGGACCGACGAACCGACCTTTTACCAGATAGTGGTGGTTCGGACGGACCCTGAGACAGTGACTGGACAATTTGTATGGCTTTTGCTATCTCTGCAGCAGTTGGAGAAGGAATTTTGGACTCCAGACCTGCTGATTTTCTTGTTTTCTTTACTGGAATTGGTTCCTCAGAACAAGCTTTTCTTTTGCCCGAGGAAGTCTGGCCCTGGTCAGAGGATATTCTCTGGTTCGGTTGGCACCGAACCGGGCTGGCCATCCAGGTCAGCTGACTTTTTGGCTTCTCGTTCCCTGAGCCTGCCCAATCTTTTTTCCAGGGTGGCTGCAGGGAAATTCTTACATACCTGGCAGTCTGACTGGAGGTGGTCAAACCCCAGACAATAAACACATGGGATGTGTGGGTCAGCCTTGGCAAAGACTTCCCCACAAACATCACAGTGTTGAAACCCAGTGGGCCCGGTTTTTCTTTTGGGTTTCTCAGACATAATGCCAGCCTAACCAAAAACTTGCCCTTTTAACGGCAGTGCCAGGAAAGACACTTTGTCGGTTCTAACTTCGTGTCACGAGTATTGGAAAAAACGTAATAAATCCGCTTTTTAGAACCGATAAGAACCGGGAACCGCACTCTAAAATAGTAACTTTTAGTTTTAAATGAGTTTTAAACTCACTGATCGGTTCAAAACCGAACCGATAACTTACAAGTTCCACACAGACAAAACCTTCATTTACTTACGGTTACCACAGATAGAGCTTGAACCGAACGGTTTTGCGGTTAAAATAAAACTATTCTCGGTTAAATCCAACCGAGAAAACACTTTTTAAACCGAGAAATGAACCGAGCAGAAGGAGAAATCTCCGGAGCGACTGTCCACTGAGGCGGAGTAAAGAATCTGACAGTTCAAGTTTGAAATGACACAGAGCTGCTCTCGTGCCAAAATTCTATTTTGGAATGGTTTTAACCATTTCACTCCGGGGCAGTTCTAGAGCTGGAACAAACTGCTAATGTCTATAATATAGCAAGACTTCATGTTGTTTGAACACATAATGGCCCTGTCTCCTTAGAGACGCTGCCACGACTGCCATGCATTTGGTAAAGACCCTGGGTGCGGATGACAGTCCGAATGGAAGGGCTCGGAACTGAAGGTGGTGGTCGAGAAACTTAAAGCGCAGGAACCTCTTGTGCGCTTGAGCTATAGGGATGTGCAGGTATGCGTCCTGCATGTCTAGAGATGCTAAGAAGGCGTCTTGCTTCAGCATGGGAATGAGACCCGGAAGAGTCACCATGCGGAATCTCTTGTAGGCGACCGACACGTTGAGGTCACTGAGGTCCAGAACCGGACGGAGGTCCCCTGTTTTCTTTGGAACCAGGAAGACGTGGGAATAGTATCCTTGTCCTCTCTGGTTATCCGACGCATTTCTATCGCCCCTTTTGCAAGAGCGCAGTATTTCTTGCCAGATCAGTGACTGTGCTGACCGGGTGCCGGAGAGCAAAGGAGGCCTCGAGGGTGGCTTTTCTGCGAATTCTATAAAGTGGCCTTTTCCACCAACTGAAGAACCCACCTGTTGGTGGTTATAGCCTGCCATCCTGGCAGGAAGTTCATAATCCGACCCCGACCATGATTTCCCGTTGATCCTGAGGCGGGGGCTGGAAAGGAGTCAGGCTGTGGTGGGTGGGGTCCTGCTGGCTGGACCGGCTTGGAAGATGCGGCCTGCTGGCCTGCGGTTGTTTCCTGGGCTCTGAGGGCAGCAGGAGCCCTCTGTTGTGGACCGGGGCGGACTGTTGCCTCTGCAGGCCCATCCACGAAATCGCTTTGGTTCCTATGAAAGGAATCTGCTTGGGTCGGTACATGGCCTGAACCGACCTCACCGCCTTCCCGGCCTCTTGGAGTTTGGTAATAATCTTCTCTGAGGGCTTACTAAACAAGACTTCTCCCTCGAATGGGGCGTCCATGATATTCTTCTGGACGTCTGGGTAAAGCCGGAGACGCGTAACCAAGAGTGTCTCCAGATGCATACGCCTGAAGCTGCTGCTCGGGCTGAGGAGTCCGCGGAGTCATACGTGGCTCGTAGCACTTAAGTGCCCGTCCGAACCGTACGTAAGGGCTGAAGCATCTCCTCCTTCTGCCCACCCTTCCGCAGTTTCTCAGCCGCATCCAGACCCCTGTTCCACAAGGCATTCTGGAACTGCACCATGTGGGTCAAGTAATTCAGGAATCTGATGGCGCCAGGTAGCGGAAGCATACGTGCGCCTACCCACAGCGCCCAGCTGTTTGGACTCTGGGTCTGGTGGCAGGGGTGTCAGATGTTTGCGGTCTCTGGGACCGGGCCATGTGAGGCTGTTATGACCAGAGAGTCGGCCTGAGGATGCTGAGTCAAGTACTGGTCTTCCTTGGGAGCCTTGTACAGCGATCAGCTTTTCGGCATCACTGGGAGCTTAATGTGGATGCTTCCACGCTGCCTTGGTGATCACGGTGCCACCACCAGGGTGGCACCACCACCACCACAGGCTTGGGTCCTTCTGCCGAAAGATACTTTGCAAGGCGTAGCCTTTCAGGGTCTAGCTCTTCCGCATCCCATTCCATGTTCTCTTGGATGTGTCTCATGATATCCGAGAACGAAGGGTCATCCGGAGGAGACTCTGGCATCTCGCGTGGATCCGGAGAAGGGATGGAGAGGGGAGATGGGGATCTGGATGTTGAGAACTCTGATCCCGTGTCCTCCATCGAAGGCGATCGTCAGCGTCTTCTGGGTCTCTTAGGGCTGGGTGACCTGGAAGAGGATTTGGACGGAGGTCTCCGTTTGTCTGGTCTCCCCCTTTGAGGTGTTCTGTGCTCCCGGGGAGGAGACAGTCGGCCTGCCGACCCCGATGGAGAGGGGGGCAGGAACTGGAGGCTAACGTGTAGGAGGAGGAGGAGAGAGAGGAGGTGAGTGGGAACTATGTCCTTCTTTATGGTGTCCCACCAGTAAGTGAACAGCTCCTTCACTTCTACCATGGAAAGGCCCGACGACGGTCCGGGCGCCGGTGGACGGTCGTTGGGTCCCGGCGTCGGCTCCACAGGGGGCTCGGGTAATGGTGAGGGTTCCCTGGGCGTCTCGACAGGACCGGGGTCGCCCGTCTGGTCCTCGGGCTGAGTCAATTCCTCCTCAGTGATGGTCTCCTGACCAACATCGGTCAGAGGCGTCGGGGTTCTCTTCTCAATAGGAGCGGGCGCCGGTCCCCTTACCGGCGTCCGATGATGCATTGGCCTGGCCGGGGACGGCTCCCGGGATCTGTGGCGAGAGGACGATGACAGGCGCACCGGCGTCGGGTCCTGCGGCCTCTTCAGAGAGGTAAGCTCCATAGTCTTGCGAGGAGGCAAGGAAGCCGACCTGATGTCGGGTTCAGAAAGGTGGGAACCCGACTTATGGTGATGGTGGCGATCCCCAGACTTGACCAGGGCCCTGGAGGACGAGGAAGGTCTGGCAGTCTTGGCCTGAGAGGATGAAGACTTCTTGGCTGACCGCAGCAGGGGGAAGCTGAGAGCTGGCCCGGGAAGGGGAGCGGTCGGACCTGGAACCAGAGCTGCGCAAGTCTGAGGCCCTAGACGGGGACCTGGAAGAGGCCTTCTCCCTATGTTTCTCAGCGTGCTTGTGGGCCTTCTTCGCAGAGTCCCCCTTGGAAGACATGGTCTTAAGCTTTTCTTCCAGCAAAAATGCCTGAAGGGCCTTCTGGCGACGGATCCGGGTTCTGCTATTAAACCCTGGCAAAAGGAGCAGGCCCGGTGTCGTGGTCTGGGCCCAGGCACTGGGCGCAGGCTTAGTGAGGGTCCTTGAAGGGATCTGCTTCCCACAAGCACACTCGGTGAGGACCGGAGGTCGGAGAGACATCAGAGAAAAACTTGGTTGTAGAGAATCGAATTTCCTAGAGAAAGAACTGAATCATGCGTCATGACGCTAGAGACCGAACCGAAGGGTCGAGACATGCAAGTCGACGCGGCAAAGAACTGGGGAATCGGTGGGACTGCCCCCTTATGTACCACGTCTGACGTCGGAGGCGGGACCGATGTTGGGGGCGGTCCCCGCTGAAGATGGCTAGCTAGAATTTTTCCGTGGGGTCCTGACGCCTGCCGGCTTCAGTCCTAATGGTGTAACCTGCTGCAAGAGCTGTGTCTCGAAGTAAGATCTCTCCTTTCTTCACTGTGGACTCAGTTTACTATTACCCTTTGAGTCCAGTTGTCTAGTCAATTTCTTATCCAGGCTACCACCTTGGGACCCACCCCAAGGCTGGCTAACTTGTGTATTAATCTTTTGTGTGGGACTGTATCAAATGCCTTGCTAAAATCTAGGTAGGCCATGTCCACAGCCCCTCCCTGGTCTACTATTTTGGTCACCCAGTCAAAGAAATCTATTAGATTTGTCTGACACGACCTTCCCATCGTGAATCCATGCTGCCTTGGGTCCTGTGCCCTACTGGCCTCTAGGTACTCAACAATTCTTTTCTTCAGAAGTGATTCCATCATTTTCCCTACCAGTGAGGACAAACCAAGTGGTGTGTAGTTTCCTGCCTCTGCCCTGCTCCCATTTTTGTGAATAGGAATCACATTCGCCCTCCTCCAGTCTTCGGGTACCATCCCATCATCCCATGATTTGTTAAAGAGAGTAATCAGTGGTGTCACTAGTTCTACCCTTAGTTCTTTTAGAATTCTTGGGTGAATCCCATCAGGCCCCATTGCTTTATCAACCATCAGTTTTACTAGTTCTTTCAGAACACTTCCTTCTGTGAATGGACTGGTATCAACCCCCCATCCAGAGTGTTTCTCTTGTTTGGTTTGGGTACCTCCCCCTCCTCTTCCTTTGTGAATACTGAGCAGAAATATTCGTTCAGCATCCCTGCTTTTTCACTGTCACCCTCTGCCCACATTCTCTCCCGTTAATTAAGCCGCAGTATCTCTCCCTTACTCTTTCTTCGCTCCCTAATATGCTTATAAAAGGTCTTATCCCCCTTCTTAACAGAATTGGCTATCCTTTCCTCAGTTTGGGCCTTTGCTACTCTGACTGCCTTCCCTGCCTCCTTCTGCTTTAACTGATACAGTTCTCTGTCCTGCTCCTTCTGTATTTCCTTATTTCCTGAATGCTATCCTTTTCTCCTTAACCCTCCCTGCCACCTCTTTTGAGAACCATAGTGTTTTTTTCCTTCGTTGAGTTTGTTGATTTGCTTCACACAAAGTCTTGCTGCCTCTGTGATGGCTGTTTGATTACTCCCCATTGTTCCTCCACCCCTCCTTCTTGCCTGTTTGCTAGTGCTTTTCTGAGGCGCACTCTCAATTTCCCAAAGTCAGCCCTCCTAAAGTACAGTACTCTTGCTTTTGTATGGCTTGACTCTATAGCTGTGTTTATCGTGAACCACACTGTTTGGTGGTCGCTTGTTCCCAGATGGTTACTCACTTCTAAATCCAATATTCTTTCTCCGTCCCCATTTGAGTGTACCAGGTCTAAGACTGTTCCCTCCCAAGTGGTTTCCAACACTAGCTGTCTGAGGCATGCCCCTTGTAGGGCATCAAGGATGACCCTGCTCTTGGATGTGCCTGTAGCAAAGGTGCTCCAGTTAACATTTGGCATATTCAGGTCCCCCATCAACAATATCTCCCCTTTTTTCTATCATTCTAAGGATGCCTTCTATCATTTCCTTGTCCAATCCCTCCCCCTGAAATGAGGGTCTGTATACAGTCCCCATGCGGATAGTGGTGCCATTTCCTGTCTCCAGGGTAACCAGAGTGCCTCATCTGCTCCCTGTTTACTCTTTAGTTCTGTTGCTTTGATCTCTTCCCTTACATAGAGAGCTACTCCTCCTCCTCCTCTTTTACCCGCCCTGACCCTCCTGTAGATTGTGTATCCTGGAACGCTGACATCCCAGTCATGGTTCTCTGTGTACCATGTTTCTGTGACTGCCACAATATCCAGGCACCCCTCTTCCATCAAGGTCACTAGTTCAGGGAGCTTGTTACACAGACTACGGGCATTAGTACTCATCACCCTCAATTTTTTGATGGCCTTTTCCCTTTTAGCTCCATCCCTGTCCTTACTGCCTTTGCCTTTTTTTTGCATTTACCTCTGTCCTGCTCCCTAATGACTTCTCTACCTTGGTGTTTACCTAGCTAATTATCGGGTTTTGTGGGGGAGGCTGATTTTGCTCCTTTTCAGTGCTCTCCCTACTCAGCTGGTTTAAATGCTTGCCAATGAAGCACTTAAACCTATCACCTAGTATCCTGGTTCCCCCCGGACAGATGCAGACCATCGCGCCAGTATAGGCTTGCATCCCTCCAGGTGGCTCCCCAATCCCCAATTAAGGCAAAACCCTGAGCTCCACACCAGTGTTTCAACCATTCATTGAATTCCATGGTGTGGAGTACCCTAGCATCACCCTTGCCATAGACAGGCAGCACATCCAAGAAGGATACCATATGGGATACTTGTCTAAGGCCCCTCCCCAACTCTACAAACTCCTCTTGTTCTACTCTGATCCCATTCCCAGCCACGTCACTTGTCCCTAGGTGGACAATGACATCCAGCTCCATCCCTCATGCAGCTGCTCCCACGATTCTGAGGATTCGCTTCCTGTCCCTCCAAGCCGTTGTGCCAGGCAGGCACCTTACCTTCCTCTCCCACTTCTATCCCCCTAATGATAGAGTCCCCCACCAGGAGTTGTTTCCTTCCCCTGTGGAGTCCTGTGCCACCCTCCTGTGGGTCTCTTTTATGGAGGTTCCCAGCATCCTCTTTGGTCTTCACTGCAGATGCCTCCATAGAGGAAAGACTATCCACCAGAACAACGTATGAATTGTGGAGAGGTACAGCTGGCTGGTTGCACCTCAGTTCTACCATCCTCTCCCTCCCTGAGAACACCTTGGTCCAGCCGCTCCTCTTTCTTGGCAACCTCTGAGGTAGCGGGCGATGTCTCTTGTGGTCCCTGGTGGGGAAGAGATTCTCAGTTATCCTAGACAGGTCAACCTGGAGATGGGCAACCTCCTCCCTCGGACCAGAAAAGTGCCTGCAAATAGGGCAGCATCGCAGCCTCCAGAATGTCTCCCAGAACACTGCTGCCCCCACAGCCACTGCACTACACCACTCCCATCATGTCTTATTTTGTGTCCCCTCTCCTGTTGCTCCGTAAGCTTACTCTCTCCTCTCCTTACAACCATCTCCCTTCCTGTTCTGGGACAGCAACTTCCTATATTCTTCAGTAGTCTCCTCCTTCCTTGCTCAGAGTCAGTCCTCCAGCTACTGTGGGGGAGAAAGAGCTACTTTTTCCTTCAGAGTTGACAAAAAGTACAGTTACATAAGAACTTACCGTAACAGTAGATCTTCGAGAGAGGCTCTTGCAGTAGGTAATTACATATAGGACTGACGTCGGCAGGCAGCAGGACCCCACGGAAAAATTTCTAGCTAGCAGTCCCTGGCGAGGGACCGCCCCCACGTCAGGGTCCTGGCGTCATGAGGCGTCGGTATAAAGGGCGGTCCCAGATGCCGCCTTCCAGTTCTTTCCCGACAGGCCGGAAGGCCCGGACGAGAGAAGGAAGCTTGATGTTTCCGTTCCTGGAAAAGAGCTGAAGAAAGCCTAGGGCATGGAGGGCGGAGAAGGTATTACACTTGCAAGCCTCTCTCTCAGAGAGATCTACTGTTACGGTAGTTCTTACGTGAACTGTACTATCTTACCTGAGGCCTCTGTGGTAATTACTACATAGGACTGAATCCCAATCAGTCTGGAACAAATAAAGGCACCGGGAGAAGGAAACTACTCTTGAAAATAGAAGTAGCCTTGCAGGCCTCAAGACAGAAGGCCTTGCAAAACCGCTAGCCCGAAGTCTGCTCTACGGCGAGAGGCAATGTCCAAACTGCTGTGTTTCGTAAAGGTATGGACGGAAGTCCGGGTGACGGCAGCACATATATCTGCCGCAGACACATTCTTGAAACAAGCTGCAGCGGCCGCTATTCCTCATGTGGAGTGACCTCTGACCTGACCCGGGAGGGTCTTGTTGTACTTGTCATAACAGAAAGTTATGCAATGAGCTAACCACTTCGACAGGCATTGCTTGGAAACAGCATTGCCTTCCCTTTTGTGAGCAAAAGAGACGAACAACTGATCAGTCTTTCTGAGATCCTTCGTCCTGTCGGTGTAGTATCTCAGAATCCGGTGAACATCCATGGTATGGAGTAAATATTCTCCCTGGTTGGAGTACTGCGTGAAAAAGGCAAGTAACTCTATAGACTGATTTAAGGTAGACTCTGCTACCACTTTAGGTAGAAACTTAGGATTCGTGCGAAGAGCCACCCGTTCTTTGTGAAAGATCAGGTATGGGATTTTACACATAAGGGTCTGGAGCTTGGAAATTCTTCGAGCGGAAGTAATGGCCACCAAGAAGAGTGTCTTCCACGAAAGAAACTTCAGATCTGCGGAGGCCGGAGGTTCGAAAGGAGGAAGGGTAAGTTTCTCTAGAACAAAGTTCAAGTCCCAAGGGGGAGCAGGAGTTCTGATGGGGCCTCAGATGAAGGACCCTCCGGGAAAGCGCCTGAGAGACCTCTAATTGGACAATAAATGCTTTATCTCATGTAAAAGGAAAATGGTACGGCTTGAGATAGTGGCCATGTGTACTTTCAAGGAGGAATGACTGAGACCCAGGTCAAAGAGTGATGTAAATATTCCAGCAGACGGCCACTGAACAGGAGAAAGGCTCCCACGTTCCTAGAGGCGCCCAATAGAAAATCTCTCTCTTCCATTTCATGGCATAAGTGGACCTAGTGAGGTTTCCCAGCCTCCACCAAAATCTCCGCCCCACCTTTGGAGAGACACCAAAGCGGGATTGAGCTAGGTCTGCAGGAGCCATGCATGGAGTTGCAGGGACTTGAGTCCCGGATGGACCAGGGTCCCCTGATCCTGGGTCAGCAAACCTCAAGATAAAGGAAGAGGAGGAACCTCTGGTATTGTTGTAGAAGAGAGACCAGATTTGCCTGGGCCAGAAGGAGCAATCAGAATAATTCTCGCCCTTCTGTTGGAAAGTTTCTGCAGCACACGAGGACCAGTGGAACTGGGGAAAGCATAGACTTAATCTGCCTTCCAGCTTTAGAGACAGAGCGCTGCTCCAGAAAGTCCTCACTCTGGAACGAAGCGTAGCAAAAGTTGGGAAGTTTTTATGCTTTGGGAAGAAGCGAACAGGTCTACCTGTGGAGTCCCCAAAGGTGGAAGATGTGATTTAGCACCTTTTGGTCTAACTCCCACTGCGTGTGGCAGGGCAGAGAGCGACTTAGCTTGTCTGCCAGGTATTGTCGACTCCTGGAACATGAATCGCTGTGAGGTGAAGGTTGATGGAGTTGCCCAGTCCCAAACCTCATTGCTTCCCTGCATAGCGGTGGGATCGAGTCCCTCCCTGCTTGTTGATGTACCACACCATGCACATCCGTCTTGACGCTAGGTGACCGGGAAGAGCGTGACAGAAGGGCTGGAGGAGCATACAGTACTGCTCGAAGCTCGAGCACATTGATGTGGAGAGCTAGCTCCAATCAGGACCATAATCCCTAGGTTCGGTGAGGACCCAGATGGGCTCCCCAACCTTCATCTGATGCGTCTGTAGTCAGAGTCTGGGAAGGGGGAAGATGAAAGAAGGGGACCCCCGAAACAGGTTCTCTCGAACCATCCACCACTGCAAGTCTCGAGCCATCGGCTAGGAGATCAGAACTAGATGATCTAGGTCGTCTACCAGTTGATCCCATTGGGAGCGAAGAGTCCACTGAGAGATCCTCATGTGGAGCCGAGCGCGTGGAACTGTCAGGATGGCGGCCGCCATGAGCCCCAGGAGACGGAGAACTGACCTCGCCGGAACCTTCCTGCGTTCTGATAGCAGGAAAATCTGTGACTGAAGAGAGACCGCCCTGTCCGGAGGTAGGAAGGCCTTGCTTACTGTCGTATCGAGGATAGCCCCAATAAACTGTAGTCTCTGGAGGATCCAGATGAGACTTGAATGGTTGATGGTAATACCCAGGCAAGTGAAAACCTGCTGGGTGAGGGAGAAAATGCAGGAGTCTCCTGGCCGAGGCCGCCACCAGGAGCCAATCATCCAGGTAAGGGAACACCTGAACTCCCATCGTACGCAGGTGGGCCGCTACCACAGCCAGGCATTTGGTAAAGACTCTGGGTGCCGAGGAAAGACCAAACGGGAGTACCCGGAACTGGTAATGGTCCCCCTGGAAAGCAAAGCGAAGGTACTTGTGGTGAGAAGGGCAAATGGGGACGTGCAGCTACGCATCCTGCATATCCAGCGCACAAAGCCATTGACCCGGCCGAAGGAGGGGCAAAAGGGTCTGTAGGGAGAGCATCCTGAACCTTTTGTATTCCACGTAAAGGTTCAAAGAGCTGAGATCGAGAATGGGTCTGAGATCGCCCGTCTTCTTTGGGACCAGGAAGAAATGGGAGTAGTAACCCGTCCCTTGAAGGTGAGGGGGAACGGGCTCTATAGCCTGTTTTGCAAGGAGGGCAGAGATTTCTTCCTGGACCAAAGGAAGATAGTCCCTTGGGTAGGACAACTTCAGAGGGGGGTGGCGGGGTGGTTTCTGTAGAAACTCTATAGAGTGCCCTTCTGCGATAATCTGAAGCACCCATGAATCCATTGTTATCCTCTCCCAACCTGGAAGATGGAGGGAGAACCTCCCTCCTACCGGTTCCTCCGGTGTGTCCGAAGGCGGTGGGAGAGGAGGCAGGTGGTGTGGGGCAGGGCCGCAGCTGGGGCACTCCGCTGCTTTTTGGTGGAGGGGCCTGGCAGCCGGGCCCGATGTTTAGTGGCCCGCCTTTCCTGGGTTTCACTTGTGGCTTGATCGTCTGCGAAAGGACCGCGCTGCGGGTGATGGGGACGGTACATGGAATCCACAGATTTCAGAGCCGCCCCTTCTTCAGAGTCGGTGATGATGTCCTGACATCACCACCAAAAAGCACCGACCCCCTGAAAGGTGCTTCCTGGATCACGGATTGCAACTCCGGGACCAAACCTGACATGCGGAGCCAGGCATGACGCCGTAGACTCACGGCGAAAGTGGAGCTCCGCCTGGCAGTGTCCACTGCATCGTATGTCGTCTGCAGAATGTGACGACTGGCCGAACGAGCAGAACGGACTAAATCAGCTAACTCCTGCTTGACTTGAGAGTCAGGTAAGGAGTCTATCTTAGATTCCGCCTGGGTAAGGATGGCCTTCTGGTAATCCCCCATATGAGCAACATAATTCAGGGCCCGAATTCCCAATGTGGAAGAGGCGTACATTTTTCTTCCATACTGGTCCAGGAGGCGAAATTCCTTATCCAGAGGAGACGAGCTTAGATGTTTTGAGTGCGCTGATAGGCCGTGAGCGGCGCTAATTATGACCGAATCTGCACGAGGGTGAGAGTCCAAAAAATCTACACCCTCAGGAGCCTGGTATAGCCTGTCAGACTTCCTAGGAAGCGGGGCTAAAGCCAACGGTTGTTTCCAAATAGTGGAAACAAGGTGGGCGTGAGGCTCGATCCAGGGTGGCACTAAAGTAGGGGCTGTCAGGGGCAGGTCCAGATGTTCAGTGAGTTTGACCCACTCAGGATCTGGTTCCAAGGAGCACCACTGATTTACTTCCTGGATTTTTCTGAGCAACTCCGTGAAAGAAGGGTCCTCCGGAGGAGACTTCGGAGGGGTCCTCGGCCAGGGCTTGGACGAAGAGTGAGGCTCGTCGTCTCTCTCTGAGCATCCGTCTGAGGAATCCAAGGAATCCGAGAGGGAAGAAGAATCAGAATCAGAATAAGACTCCCTAACACGGCTAGGGGAAGGAACGGGTTCCTTGGGGGGGGGGGGATCCCTGGACGCGTGCCCTGCCCCTCTCGGGATCCAGAGGGAAGGGCTCTGGAGTCTGGAGGCGGTGAGAGAGTGTGCCGTCTCGGGTGTACGGGGGCCTGGGGTGGCACCGCTACCGTAAGGCGGCTCTCTATTTCCTTGGTGAGCCGAGCCTTGGCCTCAGCCCACCAGGAACCCAGAGTCTCCTGCAGATCCACCGGCGGCCGAGGAGGAGGGGGAAAAGAATACGGGTTGTATCCATAAGGCGAGTATCCGAAACCCGGCTGTGGGAAAACCGGTGCTGGGTATTGAGGCGTCGGGTACCGCGGCGTCGGAGGGACTGACGTCGGGTACGGCGCTGGATACTGCAGTCCCGGAATGGATGACGCCGGATAAGACGGCGGGTACCCGGGCGCCGGAGGAGCTGCCAGAGCAGGCGGCCCGGAAGGTGGCCCCACGGGTGGGTCAACAGTGAGAGGCCCAGGGGGAGCAGGGCCCGATGGAAGGGGAAAATGCCCCGCCAGCATTGGTGCGGCCGGCGTCGGCGGGACCGGTGTCTGGGCCGGCGTCAGATCCGGTTCCCTAGGAGGAGAGTCTGACAGAGGTGGAACATCCCCCGCATCGCCCGGGGACGGGGGAAAAATCCCCGGGGTCAGGCTGGGGTGACTCAGGCTCCCCAGACGGAAGCGAAGACTGTGGGGAACCAGGTATGACGAGGGTTGGAGGGTCCATCGTGGTTCGTCGCTGGTGCGTCGAGAGAGCCGGCGATAGCGGCTTAAAGGCTAGGTCGTGGCGGAAGAGCGGCGTCCGTCTTACAGTGTCCCTTGTCAGAGGCGGCCCGAGGAGGAGGAGGAGCGGCCCGGTCCGAGGGGGACGAGGTTGTGCGCCGCCCCGAAGGGTCGGGCGTCTTATCGATCTTCTCCCGGCAGACGTCGGAGGAGCTGACATCCGACTTATGGGAGTCGCCCGCACCAGTAGGCCGCAAGCCTGCGGCAGAACTGGGGGCGGAGGCCTCCTTTTGCCCAGAGGCGCCCGCAAGGCCCAAGCACGAGCCAGACGGGCGGGCCAACACCTCCTCCAAAGCCTTGGAGGCTGCTGTTGGATGGTCCCCTGGAGGGGAGGTTACCTGAGCCGCGACTCCAGCCGGAGTCGTGGGGGAGGAGGCCTTCTCCCGGTGCCTCTCCTTGTCCCGCTTTTTACGATGCCCTTCTGGAGAAGTCGACGCCTGCCTGAGCTTCTTCAATTCTTTTTCCATCAAAGACATCTTTTTCTTTAGAAGATGGGCTTCCAGGGACTGTTGGCGTCGTCTGCGGGTAGCCGCATTGATGTGAAGGCAATGTGGGCACTTGTCGACCGGGTGGTCGGGGTCTAGGCAGAAGAGGCATAGGGAATGGCCGTCCTTGTGTGGCAGCTGGGCGCCGCACAAGTCGCACTTGTTTTTGTGCCCGGAGGGTGTAGGGGATGACATACACCGATGATGACCTGACGATAGGAAGAAATTAACTTCTCTCCCCTCCTACTGATTTAGCAAACTAAGGTGATACAGTACCCTTCCCCAACACAGAAACACACACTGACTTTTTTTTTTTTACCCTAAATGAGACCCCTCTACTTTTAATAAAGTATTGGTTTGCTTAATCCCAACAGGCACAGATTCCTGCTGAGATAGAAGTGTTAAATTAGTAAGGATATGATAAAAATGAAAAAAAAAAAAAATCTACTGATGTTCCAAAACTCTCTTAATTGAAGAGAACATTCAATTACCTTTTTTTATAATCTCTAAAATCTGACAAAACAGTAATCAAATTGACCCAATGAAGATTGTCAGTGTCCCTTTCATCTCATAATTTACTTCTACTGTTTCAGATACACCATTCATGTAATAATGTAACAAGCTTTGCCTGATGCACACAATGAAAACTAGACTTTACCTGTGGAGTGAGGAATTTCTCAATTCTTCTTGATATAAAAGGCTTCTCCAATATGGAGCTGACAGATGGTCTATCCCTAGGATTCCTTTTCAGGAGCAAGGATATCAGGTTTCACAGATCATAACTATAATGCGCAGATACTGGGGGATATGATCCTCGGATGATTTTAAGTACCAAGTTTTTCATGTTACCAGCTTCAAACTGAATTGGAAAAAAAAGATAACCAAGATTACTTAAGTAATGACAATCAAAGGAGTTTGTCAGAGTGTTTAAGAAACAGTTACATACACAACCATCAATCTATCACTCTCTCACTCACAAGAACAAAGGAACCTTCACTATCTCAGATATTATCTTTAAAGAACACATGATGCAGCTAGGAAACTTTAAAAAAAACACAATTGTTAGACATAATTCCGGTAATATTTCACATTAGTTCTGTAATTCTGTCCCCTTTTTCATTATCATGCTTCATGAAGCCTGCCCTGCCAATTTCCCACTTTCTCCCTTCCTCTGCTGTGGTGAGTTATCAGGACGTGTTCGAGGAGACGCGCATGCCCTGCAGAGTCACAGCCCTATCCTTCAAGACACTCTACACTGGGCCTCCACCCAGTGGCAGTTGAAGGCTGAGAGAGCTGGCCACCCCCCCCCCCGCAGGGGAGAAAAACAGTCCCTGGGATGCTCAATTCTCTCCCACCCCAGCTGACCTCCAGCTACCCATGTCCTTTCCCAAACCCAGGTTGCCAGCGTGGTAGCCGGTAGGATGGTAGGCACCTTAGTCCACTACGCAGCTGGGCCTACCCAGAGAATCTTTACATTCACTAACAAAATGTAAATTCCTACATCCAAGAACTCCAACCGTCACTGGAACAGCACCACCTCCTGGCCAAAGCATACATAACAGCATTCTTTTTCTCTTAAATACACTTAAACTATACAAATCTTGAAAAAACTGTCAATTTTTTATTTAAATCAAAAAATGTTTAATTGCATAATTAATACTTTCAGTGCTGGGTATGGTGGTAGCACCACTTCCTGCATGCATAAGACACTTGGCCTCCGGACTCCATCACACACCCAAAGTTTGATATCTCTCCATGTCCCACACCCTGCTATGTATATTCACTTAATTATAAAATGGGTTGGAAGAAAACATTTACTCAATGCAGTAATGATGTTTCTTCTAAGAGGATTAACGGTGGGTCATACAATTCTGCATCATTTCATGCCTCAGATGTAGGGGAAATTTTTTAACCAGGAAAAGCACACTAAGCCGGAGCTTGTTTTCCAGGTGCGACATGGGAGCAGAAGGAAGTTAAGAGACTTGCTCAGGGCACACAGTATGCAAGTAGGAACTGATAGGATTCAAACTCAGGTCTCCAGGTTTGTAGCTCAGTGCTCTTAACCACTACGCTACACTGTCCCAAAGACCAAATCAAATTAGAATGAATAATTCAAATTCTGCACTGTAGTCACGCTCCCTCTAGTGTTCTAAAACCAGATTTCTTGCTGAAGAGCAAAGGGAGCAGTTACCACCTATTAGGGTTGCTCTGATAATCAGTTAGAAAATTTGATACCTCAGATAATCGCAAAACAATCGGATTTCAGATTTTCATATAAAGCTGCTGATTTTCATATAAAGCTGCTGAAAATCTGAAATCCAAAACCATACATTAAAAAACACCTCCTTCATCCTGTAAAACACCTCTTTAACCTCTTCACTATTAGTTTTACCCCTCCCATCCACCCCGTAACCAACAACTGCTCCACCCCAAGATAGGGTCTAATGGCTTGTGCCATGGTGGAGAAGCAGAGTGGTTTTGGGGGTGTTACTACAAACCAATGCTAACACACACACAGAACAGAGCACCGACTCAGAGTTTATAACATTTTAGAGATATGGGGCTGAGTGGAGTGCGTGAGGTGGGGATCTCTGTCGAAATGGGGGGACAGGGTCTAATGTTTTTAGGTTGGAACAGCTTCATTTGGCAGGAGAGGGGGTTCAGGTAATTCCAGTTATTGCTTAGGCTACAGTATAATATTTTATGTATTATTGGAACTGCTAGTGGCCGGCTAACTACAAGTATTAATGGGAATTTTAGGGGAGGTTTTACACAAGGGTTTGAGTGGTGGTTGGGGGCTGGTTAAGGGATTAAAAAAAAAAAATGAGTAAAGTAGCCAGTCCAGTGGCAATGAGGGTTGAAGCGCTGGACGCCACACCTCGTGCCACACTGGCGACACAGGTTCAGGAATGAGCCCAGATCGTCGGGGGTCAGCAGGGAGTGGAAAGGATCGAGCGTCCCCAGGACTGCTCTCCTTCCCCGGGGGGGGGGGATCTACCTGCCCGATGCACTGAGGCTGGAGGCACTACAGTGTTGACGCAGTTGCTGGGCTGGCGGACATCAATTGCGGGTGTGCGGGGCGTGCGCCAGCCGGGCTGGACATCACTGCACGTCCGAGCTCCTGGGATGTAGAAGAACAGGGAAAACAATGGCGCCTTGGATAGGCGACGGCACTGATTCCCCCATGCCCACTGCTGGGCCAACGCAGACTGACCTTCCAGGTCCTCCACAGCCGGTCCTACCCTGCAGCCGGAGTCTGTCTGTAAGGGCGCCCATGAGGAGTAGGGTGACCCACCCTGGGAGGGCTAGACCAGGGGTACCGGCTGCAGGGAGGAGGGGGAGAGAGGAGGTACAGCTCAAGGGGGCCTCTGGCAGGCTGGACACGGACTCAGATGCCTGAGAGAGTTTCAAGGTGCCATGACCGGAGTGAAATAAAGTTGGGAAAAAAAAAAAAAAGAGTAAAGTCAATTAGGGTACTAGGATAGTTGGAAGTTAGGATATCCAAATGCAACATCTGAAGTCATCTGAGACTAGAACCGGACATCAGATTTGGATATGGATTAGCCTAATATTTGACTATCCTAGCTTGGATCAGATTTTAAGGTATCCAAGCAACCTTAACACCTATCTAAACTAACCTAATATATACCATAAATGAGCTATAAATAATAGTACCACTTTTTTAGAAGACTGATAACTGTAAACATTTTTAACAATAAATTCTTAAGCAATTTCTAAAACAAAACTGGTAAGTCTGCAGAAATACAGGTTACTCACCTGTAACAGGAGTTCTAGGAATGGTATATTTTGTTCATCCACACTTTCTGGCAGGTATCCTTGCCGCTTTAATTCTTGCCGGAATGTCTTCAAGCTGGCTCCTCCCACCCACCCGGGTGGTAAAACTCTCAGCTCCGCCCCATGACGCCAGATCTGGCCCGCTGGAAGCTCAGGTTGTGCGTCGAAGCTGGGGAGGTCGGGTGAGTCGTGTGGATGAAGAACATATACCATTCCTATAACTCCCTGTTACAGGTGAGTAACCTGTATTTCTAAGGACATGGATATGTTGTTCATCCACACTTTCTGGCAGACTCCTAGCAGTTTTCCGGGAGGAGGGAGGCAAAGCGCACACCCCCGATACTTACTTGGGAAAGAGAGACTGGAGAACTGAGGCCCCAAAACCAGCATCCCGGCGTGACTCAAGGTCGATGTGGTAGTGGGTAATAAAGGTATGTGCCGACTTCCAGGTATCAGCCCTGCAGATATCCTGGATAGGGACATCCCTGGAAGCAGCTACCGATGCAGCGGTATGGCGGGTAGAATGAGCTCTTATCCCTCTGGGAGGCTTCATGCCTGCCAACCTATAGCAGAGCTCTATGCAGGAGGTGACCCACCTGCCTATTGTCCACTTGGCTGCAGGTCTGCCAGGTGCGGCTTCAGCATAGGTGACAAACAGCTGGTGAACCTCTCCCCGAACTTCAGCCGTCTGCTCCTTATAATAAGCAAGCGCTCGTCTAGGGTCCAAAGTATGGAGCCTATACTCGGCCTCCGAGATGTGATGGGGGTAGAACACCGGCAGAGTCAACACCTGGTTAAGGTGAAACTCCGACACCACCTTCGGAAGGAATTTCGGGTGGGGGCGCAGGACAACCTTGTCCCTGTGGAATACCAGATAAGGAGACTCTATGGAATGTGCCTGGAGCTCTCCCATCCTTCTGGCTGACGTGATAGCCACCAAGAAGGCGGTCTTCCACGACAGGTGTGCAATATCGCACCTGTGCATTGGTTCGAATAGCTTGCCCATGAGCTTGGCCAATACCAGCAGTAGATCCCACAGAGGTGAAGGTTCTCGCACCGGAGGGGAAATGTGGTCAAGGCCTTTGAAAAAGTGCCGACCACCTTCTCCTGCGCCACTGACTGCTTTCCGGCTCGCGCCCGGTAAGCAGAGATGGCTACCAGGTGCATCTTAAGGGTCATCGACCGAAGCCCTTGCTGAGAAAGGGAACACAGGTAGTCCAGAATGCTTGCCAAGGGACAGTCGGAAGGGTCCAAGCCCTTCCCCTGACACCAAATGGAGAATCTCTTCCATTTGAAGGCGTAGCATTTTCTGGTCGACTCCTTACGGGATGCCTCAACAACGTTGAGGACCTCGTCGGAAAGACCCAAGGCCTGGAACTCTAGCCGCTCAGGAACCAGGCCATCAGGTGCAGGGATTGAAGGCCTGGATGGAATACCTTCCCCTGGTTGACTGAGATCAGGTCCGGGCGGGCTGGAAGCCACCTCGGGAGCCTGGAGCTGAGGCTGAGGAGATCTGGATACCAGAACTGGCGGGGCCAGTCTGGGGCTACCAGAATCACCTGCGCCTTGTCCCTCCTCGCCCTGAGAAGCACCTTGTGGATCAAGGGAAATGGGGGAAAGGCGCAGAAGTGGCCCGGGGTCCACGGCCTCGAGAAGTCATCCCCCTGCAGCGAGCCCTGCTGAGGGGGGCCGGCATGGAACAGACTCAGCTTCGCATTCTCCCTGGAGGCAAACAGGTCCACCTGAGGCGTGCCCCAGTGGAAGAACAGGTCTTGTACTACCTCCAGCAGGAGAGATCACTCGTGAGATGCAGCCCCTATCTGGCTTAGGGCATCGGCCAGGGTGTTGGAGGCTTCTGCCACGTGAATGGCTAGGAGATCCGCCTCCAGGCTGCGAACGAGGGACCATATGCGGAGAGCTTCCTTGCATAACAGCATGGAGCGCGTCCCGCCCTGGCGGTTCAGATAGTACATGGTTGTGGTGTTGTCAGTCTGGACCTGAACCATCTGACCCCGTAGAAACGGAGCGAAGGCAGTGAGAGCTAGACGGACCGCTCGGAGCTCCAGCAGGTTGATATGGCATCGGGACTCCCAAGGGGACCAGAGGCCGTGCGCTTGGTGTTCCCCCAGATGGGCACCCCAACCCATCAGAGATGCATCGGTCGATAGAGAGACCGTCGGCTCGGGGCGGACGAACGGGATGCCCTCCTGCAGATGCGCCAGAACGATCCACCACTGGAGAGCTTTCCACATCTCCTGGATCACTGTCACGGGCTGGTCCAATGGATTGCAGCGTTGTGACCATTGGCTGGCCAGTCCCCATTGAAGGGGACGCATGTACCAACGGGCCCAAGAGACCACACTGGTGCAGGCCGCCATGAGGCCCAGGAGGTGCAGGAAGTCCAGGGCAGGGCGCAACTGCCCAACCAGAAATGATTGGGCAAAGGAGGAAAGCACCTCGGCCCTGTCCGCCGGGAGCCGTGCTCTGGCTCGTAGAGAGTCTAGCTCTGCCCCAATGAATAGTATCACCTGCTTTGGCATGAGTTCCGACTTGGCCTCGCTGATGAGGAGGCCAACCTGAGAGCAAACCTGGAGGGCCAGATCTCTGGACCGCTCCGCCTCCGCTCTGGAGGGGGCTGCAATCAGCCAGTCGTCCAGGTAGGGGACCGGACCTTTGGCGCCAGAGAATGCTGTCACCACTGCCATGCATTTGGTGAAGACCCTGGGAGCTAGGGAGAGGCCGAAGGGCATGGCCCGGAACTCGTAAAGGGATCCCTCCGCTCTGAAGTGGAGGAATCTCTGATGAGACGGACGGATTGGGACGTGAAAGAACGCATCCTGGAGGTCCAGGGAACAGAACCACACGCCTCGTTCCAAGGATGGGATTATCTGAGCCAGAGTGACCATCCTGAAGGTTCGAGACGTTAGGAACTTGTTCAGGTCGTGCAGGTCGAGAATGGGGCGCCAGCCCCCCATCCGTTTTGGGACCAGGAAGTACCTGGACACAAACCCCGGGTCTGGAGGAGGATCTGCCACCTTCCTGATCACCTCTTTTTCGAGGAGCAGGGCAATATCGGCTCGGCGGGCGACAGAGAGGATCACGGACCCCGTGGCCCCGGCGGCAGGCTCGAAGGTGGGGGCCTGTCGAACTCCAGAGGCAGGACTTTTCCTACCACTCCAACACCCAGCGGTCCGCTTTGATAGCGGACCAGGCGGATAGGAAGTGGCGGAGCCGTCCCCCCACGGGGGGAACCCAGGGGGGTGTGATGAGGCTGGGGGTGGCACCCCTCAACCCGTCACTGGGCAGGCTTGGAGGAAGAACCAGCCGAGGGACCTCCTGGGCCTTTACCTCCTTGCTTCCTGTTGGAGGAAGCCACCGGCTTGGGTTTGGGACGCCAAGCGCGAGCCTGCTGGCCCTGTTGCTGGTGCTGCTGGACCGGTCGAGATGCAGGGACCGAGGGACGAAAGGACTTCTGCTGCTGACGGTGGCCTTTGTCCCTCTAGGTGGAGGTGACAGAGTGCAGGGTGGCATTGGACTTCTCGATCTGCTGGAGGTGTCCCTCCACTCCAGGGCCGAAGGGGACATCTGCCAACTTGTGCTGGGTGTCCGCTGTGAAGGTGGATATCCTCAGCCATGCCCTGCATCGCATGGCCACTGCGGCCGCTACTGACCTGGCACAAGAATCACCTATGTCCAGAGCAGTCTGAAGCTGCTGTTTTGCCACTGCCCTACCCTAGTCCCGCACCTGGGGGACCGTGGTCTGCAGGTCAGGCGGGAGATGAGGAACAACCTCATCCAGGGAGCCCAATAGGGCGTGGGAGAAGTGTGCCATCAGCACGGCAGAGCTGGCCTGTCGGGAGGCGAGGGAGGATGCAGCGACACCTTGCGCCCGGCAAAGTCCAGCTTTTTGACTCTTTGTCAGGGGCTATCCACATCCCAGCGTTACGGACGCCAGAAAGCGCTGTCGGTGACTAACCCCTCGGCAGAGGGGTGCTCCGAGAAACCGGGCAAAGAGCCGGTAGGGACTGCATACTTCCTGGCCATCTTGGCCGAGGGCGCAGGATAGGAAGCAGGCCGCTGCCAAAGCTCCATAGCCGGGCCGACAATGGCCTCAGCCACCGGAAAGGCCTCCGTGGGGGAATCCCCTTGGTCCAGTATCTCCGTCAAGGGATACTTGGCCCGTTTGGACACGGGCTCGAGCTGCATCACGGTGGACTCCGAGATGAGTCGAAGCAGACCCAAGAAGGACGATGGGCTATCGTCCACTGACTGGCCCCCGGAGGACTCCAGGTCGACCTGCCTGGAGAACAGGGAGGAGTCGTCGTCCGATTCCGAAGAGTCTGTGAAGAGCTGCCTCAGCCCTGAGCCACCCTCCACCTGCCAAGGACGGTTGGGAGTGAGGGTGACAGACAACCTGTGGGGCAGGCTGTGACCCGACCGAGAATCCTTGGTCGGTGCCCCCGACTTCAGTTGTGGAGGCGGAAGTTCCACCACAATCGGTGTAGCAGCTGGTTTTGGCCGAGCAACCGGCCCTGGAGCGGGCAACTCGACTGGAGCGAGTGGTTGCTTTGGTCGTTCAGGCGACAGCCACTTGATGGCCGGGGTGTGGACCGGGGTCGGCTTAGGCCCGGACAACAGCAACTGCTGCCACATAAGATCCTCGTAGCGCCGGCGTAATTTGCGCCGCAGCCTCCCCTCATCCGAGGAAGAGGACGAGGAGGAACGGTGTCGCCACTTACCTCGGTATCGAGACCGAGACCGCCGATGTCAGCGGGAACGGCTGGACCGAGAAGAGGTCCGAGACCCTCGGGGGGACCGAGGGTGGGTATGGGAAGGAGCGGAGGACACCCCCTCTTCCCTTGGCTCGGGCACTTTAACCGGGGACTGCGGCCCAGAAGGCACAGGCAGATCCTCTGTATCCACAGGGGGAACCGGTGAAGGAGGGTTGTCGGCTTCCCCAGTCGACAGCCCATCTAACGGATCGAGAAAAATCTCGACTTCGTCAACGGGAGTCTCGGCAGGCTGGCCTGACAGGGGCACCATGAAGCCAGCGGCCTCAGCCGCAACCTCGACCAAAGTCGACGGTCAGCTGTCGGAAGGGGACCCTCCGCTCCACCGAACGCCGACGGTGGGACTTACCTTTCGACTCTTCTTCTTGGGCCGAGAAGAATGTCCCGATGGCCCCTCTCCTTTAGTGGAAAGGGACTGACAAAGCTCCTTGAACGAAGCCGTATCACGAGGAACTCAGAGAGCAGGATAAATGCGGGGCCGAGGAGAGGAGGAAGATGCGGCCTGGGCCGCCTCTCCTCCGAGGGCAATCATCTGCTCGAGTTGCTCCAGCCAAAACCAACCGCCAGCGGACACACCCTAACGAGCCTCTTTTGATTTTACGGCGGAAACATTCTCAGCGCCTGAGTTTCCAATCGGCAGCGCGATCGTCCAGAACATTGGCCGAGAAAGAGCGAAACAACTCGCAGGCCCGCGGTCATGATCTAGGCCTAGGCAGTAGACGCACGTGGAGTGCGGATCCGTCCTGGACATTTTCTGCCCGCAAGGACACCTCCGAAAGCCGGGAACAGATTTGTCCATCGCAGCCGCGAGGGAAGATGAAGACCGAAGTTTAGAAAACTTCAAAACCAATTTTGGACGAACCGAAGGGTTAGGATCCAGTCTAAAACGCAGAGTGCTAAGGAGGGAACCTGAGCTTCCAAGCAGTAAGGAAGATCTGGCGTCATGGGGCGGAGCCGCGAGTTTTACCACCTGGGTGGGTGGAAGGAGCCAGCTTGAAGACCTTCCGGCAAGAATTAAAGCGGCAAGGATACCTGCCAGAAAGTGTGGATGGACAACATATCCATGTCCCTAGAACCCTTTTTACAGGGGTTCTAAAACAGAAGAGGTAGGGTAGGGATTCTATGACTCACTGTTAGATTCACCTAGAAGAAACATTTATGTGGTAATATTTTCCTCAAACGAACAGGAGTCTAACAGTGATCAGACCCATGTGCAGTCTATGAACAAGTGGGGAGATAACATAACGGAAACAGTATTCCCTGCTAAGGGAGTCTGGGAGGATGCATCCCCAGGAAATAAAATTTGTGTACGAGCTGTAATTCTTGATCTTCCAGAATATCTTCATCATTCATTACCAGTGGGTCTGTGCCCGAGGTGCCAGGATGCTGCGGAGCATACAGCTTTAACATTTTAGAGCTGGGGGCTGAGATCAGGGACAGCGCTGCCCACGAGGAAGATGCATGAATTGGCGCTCGTGGGCTGGCCAATAACCAGTGCCGGCCCCCTGCTCTCTTTAGTTGTGTTCTCCAAGACAGGAAACAAAGGGTAAGGAAAAAGAAAGAAGGGGCAAGATTGCCCACAGGACAGAAAAAGGAAACAAGATATAAAAGAACAAAACAATAAAACAAGACTATGAGAGGAGAAAAAGAAGAGGTTGGGGGGGGGCATAGGTAGTGGGTTAAAAGACGACCAGGACAACTGGGCAGGAGACAGGGACGGAAGGAAGAAAGGTAGGTAGCGGGGACCCTGAGCTCCCAGTAGGAAGAACTGGCTTGCTTGCAACTACAGGGGAATTCAGGTATGCCATCTTGCAAATTACATGACTTCAGGCGAAGTCAAAGGTCCCAGAAATCCTATATGATGAAGAAAAAATATGGGATTAATTCCTGAGGAAGGTGCTACCTCCTAGAAGCACAGAAATGGTAGTAGAGCTATGAGCCCTGACACTGTATTACCAGCAAGGTTCTTAACCTGCATACTGGTGAACTGCAGAGGGGTCAGGGGCTCACAGATCTCATATAACCAATGCAAAAATATTATAGGATGCAGTTTGTTGAAAGAGTCCCGGTTCCCTTAAGCATGGTAATCAGTAGAGCCATGGCCCATGACATGCGCAGCTAACCAAAGTTCTCAAATAGAGCAGATGAGACACCTAGGAGCCGGAAAGCTAATGGAGTAACTCCAAGAAGAAGAAGAAACAAACAAATTGGGAAGAGGGGTTCCCCACTAAAAAGGACAGACAGCAAATGAGAGAACTGAAGGTATCCTACGATTCTCTGGTTACATATTTCTCCTGTCTTGCTAATCCAATCCAACTTTATTTATAAAGCGCCTTTTGAAATCAAGGCACTGTACAGACAAAAGCCACAGTATATAAAAACAACAGCAGTATAAATTATTTAAAAATTAGTCTGGGAAAGCTTAAGAAAATAAATACAGGTTACTCACCTGTAACAGGAGTTCTAGGAATGGTATATGTTGTTCATCCGTACTTCATGGCAGGTTCCTTGCCGCTTTAAATCTTGCCGGAAGGTCTTCAAGCTGGCTCCTCCCACCCACCCGGGTGATAAAACTCTCGGCTCCACCCCATGATGCCAGATCTAGCCCGCTGGAAGCCAGGTTGTGCGTCGGAGCTGGGGAGTTCGGATGGGTCGTGTGGATGAACAACATATACCATTCCTAGAACTCCTGTTACAGGTCAGTAACCTGTATTTCTAAGGACATGGATATGTTGTTCAATCCACACTTCATGGCAGACTCCTAGCAGTTCTCCGGGAGGAGGGAGGCAAGGCGCACACCTCCTATTTAGGAAACAAGGACTGGAGAACCGAGGTCCCAAAACAAGCATCCCGGCGTGACTCAAGATCGATGTGGTAATGGGTAATGAAGGTGTGTGCCGACTTCCGGGTAGCAGCCCTGCAGATTTCCTGGATAGGGACGTCCCTGGAAGCAGCCACTGAAGCAGCGGTACGGCGGGTAGAATGAGCTCTTATCCCTTTGGGAGGCTCCATGCCCGCCAACCTATAGAAGAGATCTATGCAGGAGGTGACCCACCTGCCTATCGTCCGCTTGGCTGCAGGTCTGCCAGATGCAGCTTCAGCGAAGGTGACAGACAGCTGGCTAACCTCTCCCCGAACTTCAGCCGTCCGCTCCTTATAATAAGAGAGCACTCTTCTAGGTACCAAAGTATGAAGCCTATATTCTGCCTCCAAGGTGTGACTGGGGTAAAACACCGGCAGAGTCAACACCTGGTTAAGGTGAAACTCCGACACCACCTTCGGAAGGAATTTCGGGTGGGGGCACAGGACAACTTTGTCCCTGTGGAAGACCAGATAGGGAGACTCGATGGAAAGCACCTGGAGCTCTCCCATCCTTCTGGCCGACGTGATAGCCACCAAGAAGACAGCTTTCCACGACAGGTGAGAGATGTCACACCTGTGCATCGGTTCAAAAGGCTTGCCTATGAACTTAGCCAATACCAGCAGTAGATCACACGGAGGTGGGGGTTCTCGCACTGGAGGGGATATGTGACCAAGGCCTTTGAAAAAGCGCTCAACCACCTTCTCCTGCGCCACCGACTGCTTTCCAGCCCGCGCCTGGTAAGCAGAGATGGCTGACAGGTGCACCTTTAGGGTCGTCGACCGAAGCCCTAGCTGAGAAAGGGACCACAGGTAGTCCAGAATGCTGGCCAAGGAGCAGGAGGAAGGGTCCAACCCCTTACCCTGACACCAAATGGAGAATCTCTTCCATTTAAAGGCGTAGCATTTCCTGGTCGACTCCTTATGGGATGCCTCAACAACGTTGAGGACCTCGTCGGAAAGACCCAAGGCCTTGAACTCTAGCCACTCAGGAACCAGGCCGTCAGGTGCGGGGACTGAAGGTCCAGGTGGAAAACCTTTCCCTGGTTGACAGAGATCAGGTCCAGGCGGGCTGGGAGCCGCCTCGGGAGCCTGGAGCTGAGGCTGAGGAGATCTGGATACCAGAACTGGCGGGACCAGACTGTGGCTACCAGAATAACCTGCGCCTTGTCCCTCCTTGCCTTGAGAAGCACCTTGTGGATCAAGGGAAAGGCGTAGAAGAGGCCCAGGGTCCACGGCCTCGAGAAGGCATCCCCCTGCAGCGAGCCCTGCTGAGGGGGGCGGGCATGAAACAGCCTCAGCTTCACATTCTCCCTGGAGGCAAACAGGTCCACCTGAGGAGTGCCCAGTGGGAGAATAGATCATGTACCACGGGCAGGCTTGAAGGGGGGACCGGCAGAGGGACCTCCGGGGCCTTTCCCTTCCGGCTTCCTGCTGGAGGAAGCTGCAGGCTTGGCTTTGGAGTGCCAAGTGCAAGCATGCTGGCCCTGATGCTGGTGTTGCTGGGCCGGACGTGCCGCAGGAGGGACCACTCGTGAGATGCAGCCCCTATCAGGCTTAGGGCATCGGTCAGAGTGTTGGAGGCTCCTGCCACATGGATGGTTAGGAGATCTGCCTCCAGGCTGCGCACGAGGGACCAGGTGTGGAGAGTTTCCTTGCAGAGGGGCAAGGAGCGCGTCCCGCCCTGGCGGTTTAGGTAGTACATGGTCGTGGAATTGTCCGTCTGGACCTGGACGACTTGACCCCGTACAAACGAAGCGAAGACGATGAGGGCTAGTCGGACCACTCAAAGCTCCAGCAGGTTGATGTGGCATCGGGACTCCCGAGGGGACCAGAGGCCATGTGCCCTGTGCTCTCCCAGATGGGCACCCCAACCCATCAGAGAGGCATCGGTCGATAGAGTGACCGTCGGCTCGGGGCGGAGAAACGGGATGCCCTCCTGCAGATAAGCTGGAACGATCCACCACTGGAGAGCGTTTCACATCTCCTGGGTCACTGCCACTGGCTGGTCCAACGGACCGGAGCGCTGTGACCATTGGCTGGCCAGTCCCCATTGTAGGGGATGCATGTGCCAATGAACCACGCTGGTGCAGGCCGCTATGAGGCCCAGGAGGCGCAGGGCACAATTGCCCAACCTGAAATGACTGGGCAAAGGAGGAAAGAACCTCGGCCCTGTCCACCGGGAGCCGTGCTCAGGCTCGAAGAAAGTCGAGCTCTGCCCCGATGAATTGAATCACCTGCGTTGGCACGAGTTCCAATCTGGCCTCGTTGATGAGGAGGCCAACCTGAGAGCAAACCTGGAGGGCCAGATCCATAGACCGCTCCACCTCCGGTCTGGAGGGGGCCGCAATCAGCCAGTCGTCCAGGTAAGGGTACACCTGGACCCTTCGGAGCCGCAGGAATGCTGTCACCACTGCCATGCATTTGGTGAAGACCCTGGGAGCTGGAGAGAGGCCGAAGGGCATGGCCCGGAACAGAAAGAGACCCTCCGCTCTGAAGTGGAGGAATGCTGGTGGGACGGACGGATTGGGACGCGAAAGAACGCATCCTGGAGGTCCAGAGAACAGAACCACACGCCTCGTTCCAAGGATGGAATGATCTGAGCCAGAGTGACCATGCTGAAGGTTCGAGACCTTAGGAACCTGTTCAGGTCATGTAGGTCGAGAATGGGGCGCCAGCCCCCCCGTCCGTTTTGGGACCAGGAAGTACCTGGACACAAACCCTGGGTCTGGAGGAGGGTCCACCACCTCCCTGATCTACTCCTTCTGGAGGAGCAGGGCAATGTCAGCTCGACGGGCCGACAGAGAGGCCGCGGACCCCGTAGCCCTCCCCGTGGGGTGACGGCTCGGAAGGGCGGGGCCTGCTCGAATTCCAGAGGCAGACCCTTTCCTACCACTTCCAACACCCAGCACTCCGTGGTGATAACGGACCAGGCAGAAAGAAAGTGGCGGAGCCGTTCCCCCATGGGGGACACCCAGGGGGGAGCGATGAGGCTAGGGGCAACACCCCTCAACCAGTCACTGGGCAGGCTTGAAGGGGGACTGGCAGAGGGACCTCCGGGGCCTTTCCCTTCCGGCTTCCTGCTGGAGGAAGCTGCAGGCTTGGCTTTGGGGTGCCAAGTGCGAGCCTGCTGGCCCTGATGCTGGTGTTGCTGGGACGGACATGCTGCAGGGGCAGAAGGCCGAAAGGGCTTACATTGCTGCTGGTGGCCTCTGTCCTTCTGGGCAGACGTGACAGAGTCCAAGGCGGCATTGGACTTCTTGATCCTCTGCAAATGACCCTCGACCCCGGGACCGAACAAGTCGGTACCCAGGAAGGGTATGTCTGCCAGCTTGTGCTGGGTATCCACCGTGAAGGTGGAGATCCGCAGCCAAGCTCTGCGGCGCATGGCCACTGCAGCCGCTTCTGACCAGGCACAAGAGTCTCCAATGTCAAGAGCAGTTTGGAGCTGCTGCTTTGCCACCGCCCTTCCCTGATCCCGCACCTTCTTGACCGTAGTCTGGAGGTCAGCTGGGAGATGAGGAATCACCTCATCCAGGGAGCCCATAAAGGCGTGGGAAAAGTGTACCATCAGTATGGCCGAACTGGCCTGACGAAGGCCTAGGGAGGGTGCAGCGTACACTTTACGCCCGACGTAGTCCAGCTTCTTGGACTCTCTGTCGGGAGGCTTGTCCACATCCCTGGTGTTTCCAGAATGCCAGAAAACACTGTCGGTCACAAGCCCCTCCGCAGAGGGGTGCTCCGAAAAACCGGAGAGTGAACCGGTGGGGACCGCGTACTTCCTGGCCATCCTGGCCGAAGGAGCAGGACAAGAAGCCGGCCACTGCCATAACTCCAAAGTTGGGCCAACAATGGCCTCAGCCACTGGAAAGGCCTCCATGGGAGAATCCCCTCGATCCAGTATCTCTGTGAGGGGATACTTGGCCCGGTTTGACACGGGTTCGAGCTTCATCCCAGTAGATTCTGAGATGAGCCGAAGCATGCACAGGAACGAGGATGGGTTCTCGTCCACTGACTGTCCCCCAGTGGACTCCAAGTCAAGGGGCCTGGAGAACAGAGAAGAGTCATCATCAGACTCCGAGGAGTCTGCGAACAGCTGCCTAGGGCCTGAACCACCCTCCACTTGCCGAGGACCATCGGGAGTGAGGGTGACCGACAACTGATGGGGCAACCCCTGACCTGACCGAGAATCCTTGGTCAGAGCCCCAGATTTAGGTTGTGGAGGCGGGGGTTCCAGCACAATGGGTGGAACAGCTGGTTTTGGCCGAACAACCAGCGCTGGTTTGGGCTCCTCAATAACCATGAGGGGTTGTTTCGGCTGCTCCGGTGACAGCCACTTAATGGCAGGGGAAGGCGATGGGGTCGGCTTGTTCTCGGTCAGAAGGAGCTGCTGCCACATCAAGTCCTCATAACGTCGACGCAATTTGCGCCAAAGCCTTTCCTCCAAGGAGGAAGAAGATGAGGACTAGCGACGCTGCCGCTTTCCTCGGTGCTGAGACCGAGACCGCCGATGGCGGGATCGGCTGGACCGAGAAGAGGTCAGAGACCGAGACCATCGGTGTTTCCGAGGGTTGGTCTGGGAGGGAGCGGGGGAAACCCGTTCCTCCCTCGGCTCAGGAACCTTAACCAGGGACTCCGGAACAGGAGGTGCAGGCAAGTCCTCGGTTTCCACCGGGGGAGAACCGGTAAAGAAGGGCTGTCGGCTTCTCCAGTCGACAGCCTGTCCGACGGGTCGAGAAAAATCTCGACTGCGTCGACGGGTGTCTCAGCCGGCTGACCTGATGGGGACACTATGAAGCCAGCGGCCTTAGCCGTAACCTTGACCGAGGTTGAGTGTCGACTGTCCGGGGAAGGAGATCTCTCCCGCTCCCACGAACGCCGACGGTGGGACTTACCCTTCGAGTCCTTCTTCTTGGACCGAGAGGAATGTCCCGATGGACCCCCACCTTTTGTAGAGAGGGATTGGCAAAGCTCCTTAAAAGAAGCTGTGTAGGAGGAGCCCAAGGAGAGTGGGATAAATGGCACGACCGAGGATGATGAAGATGCAGCCTGGGCCGCCTCCTCCTCGAGGGCGATCATCTGTTCAAGTTGCTCAGCCGAGCCAGTTGCCGCAGACACCGCCCAACGGGCCTCCTTTGACTTCACCAGAGGAACGCGTCTCTCGGGGCGCCCAAGTTGGAGTCTGGCAGCATGGTCTTAGAGGACATTGACAGAGAAGGACTTGCAAAATTCGAAGGCCTGCGGATCGTGATCGAGTCCAAGGCAATAAACACATGCACGTGGAGTGCGGATCGGTCAGAGACATTTTCTCCCACATGGGCACCGCCGAAATCCGGGAGTCGACTTGTCCATCGCAGCCGCGAAGGAAGAAACAGACCTAAGTCTAGAAAATTTGAGAATAAGTTTCGGTTTAACCGACGAAATTGGATCCAGGCCTAAAACGCAGAGTGCTAAGGAGGGAACCTGAGCTTCCAAGTGGTAGGGAAGATCTGGCATCATGGGGCGGAGCCGAGAGTTTTATCACCCGGGTGGGTGGCAGGAGCCAGCTTGAAGACCTTCCGGCAAGATTTAAAGCAGCAATGAACCTGCCATGAAGTGTGGATTGAACAACATATCCATGTCCCTAGAAATAGGTTTTTAACAGTTTTAAAACTACTGATAGTCAGGCATTCTCAACCGACGAGGTAGAGAATTCCACAGGGTTGGTGCCGCAAATGAAAAAGCACGGGCTCCAGATGTTTTTAAGCAAACCCTGGGAATCTCTAGCAATCCCTCATCGGCGGATCGGAGAGGACAATTGGGAGAGTAGGGGGTCAAGAGATCGTTCAGGTAGTCGGGTCCCTGCTCATGTAGAGCTTTAAAGGTAAGCAAGCATACCTTATAGGTGATCCAGCATTGAACAGACAGCCAGTGCAGCTCGCGCAGCACAGGCATAATGTGACTGGTCCTAGAAGTACCAGTCAACAGCCTGGCCACAGCGTTCTGCACTAGCTGCAGGCGGCAGATATCAACCCAAGATAGCCCTAGGTAGAGGGCATTTCAGTAGTCAAGACTGGTAGTAATGAAGGTATGGACCAATGTTGGAAGGTCACCTGGTGGAACCAGGTGCTTCACCCGGGCGATATTCCTCAGATGGTAAAATGAGGATTTAACCACAGCCGACACCTGAGTTTTTAGCGTCAAGCCGTCTCAAAAATAACGGCCTGGTTACGCACCCGGTCTGAGGTAGTGAGCTGGACACCATCAAGCCATAGGCCCGACATGTGCCCAGTCCCAAAACCCACCCCCGGGCAACCCGGGTCCACAACCAACACTTCAGTCTTATCCGGATGCAGTCTCAGCCAACTCGAGCTCATCCAGTCTTTGATCTCGGAGAGGCAACTATTAAGCACAGAGATCGCATCAACCTGTCCGGGCACAAAGGACATATACAGCTGAGTATCATCTGCATAGCAGTGAAAACTCAAGCCGTATCATCTGATGATGGCTAAGAGATCTGCCTCCAATCGGCTCACGAGGGTCCAGATGCGGAGCGCCTCCTTACACAGCAAACGAGAGTGGGTGCCACCCTGTTTGTTGAGGTAGTGCATGGTAGTGATAGGTAGTGGTATTGTCAGTCTGAACTTGAACCACTTGACCCTGGAGCTGAGGAGCGAAAGCTGACAATGCCAGTCCGACTGCTCTGAGCTCCAACAGGTTGATGTGGCATTGGGACTCCTTGGGGGTCTAAAGGCTGTGGGCCCTTTTGTCCCCCATGGGGGCTCCCCAGCCCATGAGAGAGGTATTGGTCGTGAGGACGACCCTCTGCTCGGGGAGGACAAACGGAATCCCTTCCTGCAACCAGTCTGGGACAGTCCACCACTGGAGAGCGTCCCACATCTTCTGGGTTACAGTGATCAGCTGGTCAAAATGACCATGGCGCTGAGTCCACTGGGTGGCCAGCTCCCACTGGAGGGGGCGCATGTGCAGCTGGGCCCAACAGACCACTGAGGTGCATGCCACCATGTAACCCAGAATGCGCAGAAAGTCCCAGGCAGGGCGCAAGTGCCCAACCAGAAATGATTGGGCAAAGGAGGAAAGAACCTCCACCTTGTCCACTGGGAGCAGAGTTCTGGCTTGACAAGAGTCGAGCTCTGCCCCGATGAAGCCCATCACCTGAGAAGGCACGAGTTCCGACTTGATCTCGTTGATCAGGAGGCCGAGTTGAGAGCAGGTCTGGAGGGCCAGGTCCCTGGACCTCTCCACCTCCTGTTGGGTGGAACCTGCTAGGAGCCAGTCATCAAGATAGGGGTAGATCCTGCCCCCACCCCAATGCTGGAGATGCGCTGCCACCACTGCAATGCATTTGGTGAAGACCCGTGGAGCAGATGACAGGCCGAACGGCGTGGTTCGGAACTCGTAGAGGGTCCCTTCGACCCTGAAGTGGAGGAACCGCTGATGGGATGGATTGATTGGGATGTGAAAGAACACATCCTGCAGATCCAGTGAACAGACCACATGTTTCGCTCCAAGGATGGTACGATCTGGGACAGAGTGACCACCTGAAAGGTGCGTGGCCTGAGACATTGATTCAGGGCATGTAGATCTAGAACAGGGCACCAGCCCCCCCGTCCACTTGGGCACCAGAAAGTATCCAGCAACATAGCCTGGGTCTGCTGGATGATCTGCCACAGGAGCTACTGCCTCCTTGAGGAGGAGCTGAGCTATGTCGTCTTGGAGAGCCGAATGGGTCTGAGCGAATACTCCTTCCCCCAAGGGGCGCGGGCTCGGCTTGGACGGTACTGCTCTAATTCCAAAGGCAGTCCCTGACCGATCACTTCGAGAACCCACCTGTCCAAAGTGACAGCGGACCAGGCGGAAAGGAAATGATGGAGCCGGCCCTCCACGGGAGGACCCAGAGCTGAGGTGGTGAGAAGGGTTGACAGCCCCGTCCCATCACTGTGCAGGCCTGGAGGAGAAGAAGGCTCCAGGACCGAAACCTCAGCCTCCTTTACGGGCCTGTTGGGGACCAGGCTTGGGCCGAGGGTGCCAAACTTGAGCCTGCTGGTGTTGCTGGTGCTGCTGTCCACCTTGAAAGGAGGACTGCTGAGCCGCTGGGTAAGAATGCCGAAAAGGCTTCTTTTTCCTCTGCTGGTTCTTGCCCAAAGAACTCTTGGCAGAGGTAGCATCCAAGGTGGCACTGGACTGCTCAATGCGCTGAAGGTGACCGGCCATTCCTGGGCCGAACAAGTCAGTCCCTAGGAAGGGCATATCAGCTAGTTTATGCTGGGTATCCACCGGAAAGGAGGAGAACCTCGGCCAAGCCCTGTGACGAGAGGCAACTGTGGCAGCCACTGAGCAGGCACAAGAATCCCCAATGTCTAGGGCTGTGTGGAGCTGCTGTTTAGCAACAGCTTGGCCCTGATCCCGGACCTGCTTGACCGTGGTCTGCATGTCCGCGGGGAGATGTGGGAGGACTTCATCTAGTGACACCAGAAGGGCGTGAGAGAAGTATGCCATGACGACGGCCAAACTTGCCTGACGAAGGCCCTCGGAGGAAGCCACGCAAACCTTCCTGACTGAATGGTCCAAGAGCTTGGACTCTCTATCAGGAGGTCGGTCCATGTCGGCAGAACTGCTAGTACGCCTGAACACAGAGGTGGTCACCATGCTCTCTGCCGAAGGGTGCTCTGTGAACCCCGCTAGGGACCCCATGGGCACCGCGTATTTGCATGCCATGCAGGCAGATGAAGCAGGCAAGAGGCAGGATGTAGCCAAAGTTCTAAGGCCGGTCGAACAATGGCTCGGCCACAGAAAAGGCCCCCTCTCTTAAGGATGTCTGTAAGAGGGTACTGTACCTTTTTCTGGATTGGCTCCAGGGGCATCCCAGTAGACTCAGAGATGAGGCAAAGGATCCCTTGGAAAGACGAGGGACCTTCCCCTGTCTCTAGGCCAGCGGTCGATTCATCATCCCCTGGATGTGAATGTAAACCGGTGACGTCCGAATCCAGGTACAATGGCCTACCGCCCAGGTCACCTTCGACTTGCCATGGGCAGTCTAGGGTGACCGTGACCGATGATCTCCAGAGAAGCCCAGTGTCCGGTTTGTCTTCCTTGGAAGAAGCCCCTCCCACAGGCTGTCTGGGCGGTGGTTCCACCACAATAGGTGGAGAGACCGTTTTGGGTCGAACAGGTGGTCTAGCCGGCTCCGCGGGCTGGGGAACCGATTTGGTCAGCTCCAAAGGAGTCAGCTTCGTCCTGGGAGGTGAAAGCCAAGTAATGGCTGGGGTGGAAGCCATGGTAGGCTTATGCCCGGATAAAATCAGCTGTGCCACACAAAGTCCTCATAGTGCCAACAGAGTTTCCGCCAGAGCCTCTCCTCATCCGAGGAGGACAAAGACGACCGATGGAGTGGCCCCTTTTTAGAGCTCTTATGGCTCTTCCTCGGCCTGTCAGTCAAGGGGGTCCTAGACCTCGATCAAGATTGGGCAGGACAACTCAGTAGTTCAGGAGACACCGGCGGGGCCGGTGACTTCACAGAGTCCGAGACCAGTTCCTTGATGGGGACTCCCAACAGGCTGGGTCTCCTCATCAGAAAAAAAAAAAAAAGGACCAGAGTCTTCTACAAGGAGTCGGCGTCTGGAGTTGACGACAAAGGGTCAATAGGATCGATGACTATTTCCATGTCATCGACCAAACCCTCGGTCGGCTGGCTTGACGGCAAGTCCGAAAAGCTGGCAGCCGAGGAAACGATCTCGACTGAAGTCGAGACTGCATGTTCCTGGGACTGAGACCTCTCCCACTCCCAAGACCGTCTCCATCGAGACGAAGATGCACTATGATCCTTCTCTCGCTTTCGGGATCGAGAGGAGTGCGAGCCGCAGGTGCCTCTCCCTTGGTAGGGAGAGACTGGCACAAGTCCCGGAAGGAACCCGAGAAGGTGGAGCCCAGTTTGAGCGGAATGAAAAAGCTCCAAGAAGATTCCGTGGCACGAGCCGCCTCCTCCTCGAATGCTTGCATGCGTTCCAACTGCTCGGCGGATCCCGCAGCCACGGAAACTGCCCACCGAGCCTCCTTGGATTTCACCGGAGGGTTCCTCATCTCCAGCCTCCCCAGTTTCAGGCGTGCGAGACTATCGTCAAGTACGTTGGGATGGAAAGCCAAACAAACTGTACGTCGAGGTGTCATGGCCGACACCGAGGCACTAAACAAATATGGTATGGGGATCGGTATGCATCATCTTCTGGCCGCACGAGCACCAACGAAATCCGGGGGAAGATTTTTCTTCCATGATTGAAGCTGTAAACTTGTGATTGCTAACACGAACAATGCGAAGTTTCAGTAAAATCGAAGGTTTGAAAGCCAGGGCCTACAATATGCGAAAGCATGAGGGAGGCAACCTTTCGGCAGAAAGGAAGATCTGGCGTCATGGGGCGGAGCCGAGGTATATACCACCTGGGTGGGTGGGAGGAGCCAGCTTGAAGACTTCCGGTTGATCTTAAAAGTGGAAGGGGACATGCCAAAGAGTGTGGATGAACAACACATCCACGATCCTAGAATTTTTTCTTCTAACCCCAGGAATCCATCAGTTTATATTCACAATGGGCTCTATTCAAGAAAATGTGCACAGATGGTGAGTAAAGGTGCACACAGCTCCACACCCTTGGGAGTTCTGCGCAGGGACTGCATTCACGAAGCAGCGGTCCCCAACCGGCTCCCTTCCACATCTCCCCCCCCCCCGAGTGATGGTGGGGTTGCAGACACGGGTTGTCGGCCAGTCATCTGCCTTACTTGGGTCTGCAGTGGATCCCTTGTGTCAGTAAAGCACCATCCTGCTGGGGGGCACGCAGAGTGCCTGCAAGCTGCCGGGGGGGGGTGCACATGCAGTCTGCCCACCCTCGGCCTGACCACAGTTCCAGACACCTGCGGGAATGTCCCGAGGGGGGTCTGATGACCCCCTGCCTGCACCAGTGGGTCCGGCGGCATCAGCTGGAGAGGGCACATATCTAGTACAGCTGCCCTCCAGACACGTGAACCACCCGCCTGCATGACAGCACACCGCATCTTTCAAGGAATGGCGCGAGTGCTGGCGCCCCGCCCACGGAGACCTCAGCCCACCCACGCAGTGGAGCCCGCGTTCGCCAAAGATCTGGTGCGGAGGGGGCGACATGCTTGTGCATGCCACCGAGAGGGGCACTGTGGGTGTAACGGGTGCAGGGGTGGCTATGCAACCGGAATGTAGCGCGCACCCCAACCAGTTCATGAATAGGGCCCAATATGTATATTCCATAGCAGTACCTTGTGAGGCTGGGTACAGAACCTAGTTAGGAAAAAAGTTCTGCAAGACTAAACAAGCTGGGCAGCCAAAGACAGTAACATGGATACAGAGTTGGCTGAGTAACAGGAATCAATAGGTGGTGGTAAATGGGGTTCACTCGGAAGCAGGCACATAAACCAGCAAGGTGCCACAGGGGTCAGATCTGGGTTCTGTCCACTTCAGTGTCTTTATTGGAGACATCGTAGAACGTCTGGAAGGGAAAGTATGCCTGTTTCCAGATGACACAAAAATCTGCAACAGAGTGGACACACAGGGTGGATGAGGGAAGACCTGAAAAAGCTAGAAGACTAGTCAAGGGTATGGTAAGTAGGCTTCAATGCCAAAAAGTGCAAAACTATGCACATGGGGCACATGAACCCAAGGGCAGCATACCAACTGGGGGGGGGGGTTGATGGCAACAACAGAACAGGAGAGGGACCAGGGGTCATCATATCTGATTATCTGAAAGTAGCAAAGCAGTGTGATACGGCGGTGGGGAAGGCTAGAAGAAGACTGGGTGCATAGGGAGAAGTGTCACCAGCAGAAAGAAGGAGGTAGTGTTACCCCTGTATAGATCAATGGTGAGGCCACACCTGGAGTAGTGTGTCCAATTCTGGAAGCCCCACCTCAGGAAGGACATAGATACGGTGGAGACAGTACAGAGGAGGGCAACCAAAATGGTGCATGGTCTGCATCAGAAGCCCTACAAGGAAAGACTCAATGAATTAAATATGTACCCTCTAGAGGATAGGAGGGAAAGGGGAGACAGGATAGAAACATTCAAATACCTCAAGAGTATTAATGCAGTACAGGATGGTGGCATTTTACATAGAAAGAGTTGCTCAAGGATAAGAGGACATGATATGAAGCTGGAAGGGGGGAAGGCTAAGAGGGGATATCAGGAAGTACTTCTTACTGGAATGAGTGGTGGATGTCTGGAACAGACTTCCAGCAGAAGTGGTGATCAACAAAAAAATGTAGCAGGATTCAAGCATGAATGGGAAAGACACAAGGCGACCTTAGTAACAAGGAAGAGGGTGTAAGGCAGGAGATCAAGTAGGGTCTGCCGTTACAGAGTAAGTAGGGAACTTTTAGAGCAAACTAGGTGGGCCTGGAGGTCCTTCTTTTCTGCCAACAACTACTATCTTACCATGTTACTATGCAAGACAGCAGAGCCAAAGCTGGCATCTCTCCTGGACTGCGTGACCAGACAGTCATGTTCTGTGAAGGTGTGCACTGACTTCCAGGTAGCTGCTTTACAAATCCCTTGTAGGGGAATACACCATGTTGCTGCCAAAGAGGCAGAGGTGCCTCTTCTACGGTGTGCCCTTCGACCTTTGGGTGGCAATTTACCAGCTCTGTCATAACAGAACTGGATGCAGGAGACTCTACAACGAGAAATGGTTATTGTGAATGCTGGTCTGCCTTTGCCTATTTCACTAAGTGATCTAATTAATGAAACAGCGGAGTGCTAGTGGACCTGATGTCCTTTGTGTGGTCTAGGCAGTAACCCAGTGCCCTTTTGACATAGACAATTGAGCTTCTGTTCCCCCAAGCTGGATTTTTCAGTAAAGAAAACAGGAAGGGTAATTTGATTCAGGTGAGATTTAGATACCACTTTAGGGAGGAATTTCTAGTTTGTCCTCGGGACTACTTTGTCCCTACAGAAGATTATGTAGTTTGGATCTGTACAGAGGGCTTGTAGCTTGTTCACCCTTCTAGCAGAAGTCACTGCCATCAGGAAAATAATTTTCCAGGTGACATACTTCATCACACCAGTGACCACAGGCTCGAAAGGGGCCTCCTTCAGGTGGGCAATGCACACATTCAAATCTCAGTGAGGGAGAGGGTCCCACACTGGAGGGTACAAGTTGATAAGGCCTTTGAAAAGCTTTTTGAAAATGGGTTGTGAGGCCAGTGACCTCCCCTTACCAGCTGAAGTGTAAGCTGACACTGCTACCAAAGGCACCTTCAGGGTCGATGATCATTGAATGGAGGTTTATCAGGTAATCCAAGACTGCGGACAGACCTGCCTAGACAGGATTACTGTCTGGGCACATACCACAAGGAAAACCTCGACTTTGACGGATATATTTCCTTTGTTGCTGGTTTGTTAGAAAGCGTCAACGCTCTCATTACTTCCTCTGAAAGATTTAAACCAGAGAATTCTACATCTGCCAAGAACCATGCTCTGAGATGTTGCATTCTCAGGTCTGGAAATGTTATCCTGCTCTGAGAGTGTCAGCAGATTATAGCTCAGTGGCAGGCTGACAGGAGGACACCTAAAGAGGGACAGGAGCATGAAGTACCAAACCTGCCTGGCCCAGTCTAGTGCCATGACAAACACTGTTGCAGATTCTCTCCTTAGCTTTATGAGCACTATCAGTAAGAATGGGAATGGAGGGAGGGCATACAATAACTTCCCTGTTCAATCCAGGACCAGTGCATTCTCTGGGACTGACCCCACTGCTGGGGTCTGCAACAAAAGAGTGGGAGCTGGTTGTTCTCCCTGGAAGCAAACAGGTCTGTTTCTGGTGTACCCCAAGCTCTGAACACCGATGCCAGCACCTGTGGGTTCAGGGTTTATTTGTGATTTCCCTGGCTGATTCTGCTGACAGTTTGCCAGGACATTATCTTTCCCTGGCAGGTGTACTGGGGATAGCTCTATGCCCAGGGAATAGGCTAGGTTCCAGATCTTCATAGCTTCTGTGCATTGCTTTGAAGAGCTTCTTTTCCCTGTATGTTTATGTAATACGTTGTCGTAGTTTTCTATTTGGATCTGGACAGACTGACCTTGCATCTGGGATGAAAATGCCTGAGTTGCCAGATACACTGCCCGGAGCTCCAGAAGGGTGATATGTTCCAGAGTCCCCTGTGTGCTCCAGGTACCACTTACAGTGAGATCCTCCAGGTAGCTCCCCCCCCCCCAACCTAGGAGGGAGGCCTCTTAACAGAGGGTTTCTTTTTCTGAAATTAATAATTTCTTTGAGACACACAAATACACATGTTCAACTGCAATGCACCTCAAGGTATAGACAGTGTACAGATGACGGAGTCATATAGCACATCAATGTGAGGAATACAAAGAACGATAAATGAAAGTGACACTGCGAGGAGAAATTAAAATTGGCAAGCAACAGTTTGATTAGGCATAAATGATATCCATGGGTCCTAGAAACACAAACACAAAAAGCCAAATGATAGGCAAGCAGATGGGGGCTATGGACCAAATTCAGGGTCCAGTGCAAGGAGATACTACGTCCACCACTGCCACCTGGTCTAAAACTATTCCAGACCATCATGGATGAGGCAGTGAGCCACTCCAAATAATAAATCTCCCAAAACATGGTTCTCCAGGCATCTATGGTGGGGGGAATCACTTGCATCCAACACCGAGTGAGTGACTCTTTTGCTGCTAGAATATAAACATAATCAAGTGCTCCATTACCAAGTCAGCATCCTGGGGAAGGGATGGCCAAGAGGACCATCAACACACAAATCAGGTCCCCAAAAAGGGACAACTGCACAAACTGCTGAACAAGTTCCTGCCAAAAAGTCTGAAGTAATGGGCAAGACCATTGAACATTTGAGTGATCGGCAATGGGCTGGCCACAAAGACGTCAGCATTTTCCATATTCAGATGGAGGAAGTGGGCCAAAACTGTTGGAGTCTCAAAATATCTACACCTATCTTTCCATGCCAACTCCCTCCATCTTGTGGCGTAGGTAATTTTCAGTGCTTGAAGGGCATAGTGTAGCCAGGAATCGTAGGACATTGCCATACCCAGTTCCTCGTTCCATTTAACCAATCAACTTCTAGTAGAGTCCCCTAATAAGTATTGTAATGCCAGAAAAATCTGCCTGTCAAATGGCCCCAATTTGTGCCCTGGATGGCCCTGTAAGAAGGGTCAAAAGCAAAGGAGCTGGATCCGGTAATCTTTGTTCGCTCAGTCATTTTATGAAATAAATAAGTATGGATCTGAAGTAAACAAAATGTTCCCTCCCTGTTAAGCCATAGTGAGTCTGTAGATATTTAAAAGAAACCACAACTCGAGCAGCTAGGAATTGAAATATGTGTGCAAGACCCAATGGTCTCCAGAGACTGTGAGGATAGTTGTGGGAGATTGCTGGAGGAACGGAATTCCTTCTCAGAGGTTGTCCTCTTCCTTCCAAAATTCCAGTGCCCTTAGCAAGCTTTTCGTGATGGGCACCATACTGGACAGTGAATCCTATATCTGATGCCAGTGATCCCTTAGGTGATGCTGGATATGTCTCATATGGAACCTGGTACCATTGCAGTGGATGAGGCTGCGTGTCACAGCAACATCAAAAAAACAAACCTTGACGGTTGAGTTGCTTGAAAGGAATCTGCAGCTGAATTCCGATTTGACACCCCTGCATGTGGAATAAAGGCCTTCCCTTGCAGGGTATCCAGTTGTGTGTAAATGAAGCCCAAAACCAGAACTGGAGTTCTCTGTGATTTCCGAAGATTTATGGGAAAGTCAAGGTCTACTAATCTGCTTTTTGTCAGCTAAACAGAGGACTCCACTTTCTGTTCTGTTTGTCCTGAGACTAAACAGTCATCCAAGTAGAGAAAAACCACCACACCTTGCCTTCTCAGATGTGCTGCCAGCACAGCGGCACAGAAAAGCACTTTGTGAAAACCCTTAGTGCTGAGGTGAGGCCGAAGGGAAGGGCTGTAAACTGGTATTGGCAGTTCCCCTAGCCAGAAAGAACAGTTACGTAAGAACTTACCATAATAGTAGATCTTCGAGGGGATCTCGGCCATCAGGTCACAGTAGGAACTTCACCATTGGTGAAGAAGGTTCCACATGGAAGATTTTCAGCAGTACAACTGGGGCCGCCCACATCATCAACATCAGCAACCTTATAAAGGTGTGAGTGGCCCCGCTCCCTCCTCAGTTCTTCTCCCCCCCCACCCGGAAACCAAGAGAGCAAAGCTTGTGCCATGGGGGACTGAGGAGAGAGAGAGATGCCCAGGCCTATAAGAAAGGCTGGATACACCAGACAGCCAGTTCCAGTACAAGAGCCCCAAGAAGGAGGATGGTGGGAGGGAAAGTAAGTTTGATGGTGCGGACACTCATGGGTCCATGAAAGGCAGAAATAGTCGAAAGGTGCACCTTGAGGGAGGAGTACTGGAGATCAGAGTCAGACAGAGAAAGATCAGGTAATCCAGGATCTGGCTCGCTGGGCAGGTGAAACAGTCCAGACTATGTTTGGCAGCCCAGATGTAAAACCGCTTCCACTTCATGGCATATGTGGTTCTAGTGGAAGGCTTGCGGGTGGCCACCAGGATGTTCGCCACTCTGTTGGAATCCCCAAATCTGGTGATGGTTATGTCCTCATGAGCCAGGCATGCAGATGGAGGGACCCGAGGTTGAGATAGACTAGGGTCCCCTGCTCCTGGGTCAGCAGGTTCGTTCAGAGGGGGAGAAGGACCAGCAGTTCCTCTGCCAACTTCTGAAGAAGAGGAAACCATATCTGCCGAGGCCAGAATGGAGTTATCAGAATCATGCTGGCCCCCTCCATCTGCAGTTTGATTAGCACCCTCTAAATCAGAGGAAACAGAGGGAAGGCGTAGAGGAACCTCCCGCTCCAGGAGAGGGACAACGCATCTCACCAGAAAACTCCAGGCCCTGGATCTAGTTAGAAGAAATTGGGCAGTTTTGTGTTGCCTGGGGATGCAAAACTGTCCAACTATGGATGACCCAATCTGTCGAACAACTCTTCTGAGATGGATGAGCAAAGCTCCCATTCATGCATGTTTGACTGAGTCCAGCTGAGGCTAGCCACCAGAGTGTGTAACACACCTGGCACATGGACTGCCGAGAGTCACAGGCCATGATCCAATGCCCAGTATCACACTCTCACATGGTTTCCCTTCATAGGGGGTACAAATGGGTCTCCCCCCCCCCCGGCTTGTTGATGTAGTACACTACACTGAGATTGTCTGACTGCACCAACAGCTGACCCAGAGCAAGGTGCTCCCGAATGTCCTGCATGGCACAGAGCACCATCCTCATCTCCAGGACACTGATATGCAGCGAGGTTTCTATCTGGGACCAAGAGCCCTGGGTTTGGAAGGGACCCAGGTGCACTCCCCAGCCCATACCAGATGCATCCATGGTGAGGATCTGTTGTGGGAAGCAGATCCGGAATGGGATGCCTTACAACAGATTCAAGGGGTCCACCCACCACTACAGCACCTTCCAGATGGAGGAAGAGACCAGGACTGGATGATCCAACTCATTCATGCACTAGTCCCACTGTACCCTGAGGGTCCACTGGAGAATGCGCATATGGAGTCTGGCCAGTGGAACAGTGGGTATGGCAACCACCATGAGGCCTAGCACTCAGGTACACCCCGCAGGAATGTAGCAGCTTTGAGCAACTTCCTGCACTTGGGCTATAAGGCACTCTGCCCTGTTCTGGAGTAGGAAGGCCTTCCCCTACGCCAAGTCTAGAACCACCCCTATATAACTGCAGCCTTTGAGATGGCACTAGAACAGACTTGGACAGACTGACAGTGATATCCAGGAGAAGAAATAGCTGGAGAGTTCTCCAGCATCAGCAGGAGCTGTTCCCCTGGACGGGGCCCTTAGGAACCAGTCATCCAGGTAGGGGAAGACGCATCATCCCTCCCTCCCTTCTGAGGGCTGCAGCTACTGCTGCTAAGCACTTGGTAAAGACCCGCGGTGCAGAAGACAAGCCAAAGGGCAGCATCTTGAACTGGTAATGCTCACCTTGGAACAGAAAATCGAAATGTTCAGGTAGGCATCCTGCACGTCTGATGAGCAAAGCCAGTCACCTGTGTTGAGAAGAGGCATCAGGCCTGGCAAAGTTACCATCCTGAACTTCCTGTACTGGACGTAGAGACTGAGGTCCTTTAGGTCTAAAATGGGCCTCAGATCTTCGGTCTTTTTGGGGACCAGAAAAAACCTGGAATAGAACCCGTTGTTTCTCTGGTGCCTGGGTACTGTCTAAATGGCATGCTTGTGCAGAAGAGACAACCTCCTCCCGGGAAACAGACAAGTGAGCTGGGGGGGGGGGTGTAACTAGCGAGTGGAGGAGGGGTGTCTGGAGGTTACTCACTGAGCTCTAGAGTGTGATCCCTTTCTATGATCTGCAAAATCCAAGGCATCTGAAGTTATGGTTCTCCATTGATTCAGATGGAGGGAAAACCAACCTCCAACCACCACCTCTTGGTCAGCGACCAGAAAAGGAAGGGGGGGGGTCTGGGAAGGAGTCAAGCAGAGGCTATTCAGACTAGGGGGGCTATTCCCTCACTTCTGGGATGCTTAGCCGTGGCTCCAGCATTGGAGGGGGTGGGAAAAGCAGCCAGGGCTCTGCACTTCCCTTGGGGGCCAGAGGCTGCACAGAGTCTATTGGTTGCTTTGCAAAGGGGGGGGGGCACTGTCTACCTCTTGGCTGAGTATGGTAGATAGAGTTGACAAACTTGAGAGCCCTTTCTGAGGCCTGCAGATCATTGATAATGTCCTGGACGTCAGGACCAAACAGCTTAGTACCATTGAGAGGAGCATTGAGCACCTTCTGCTGAACATCAGCAGCAAACTTGAGACCCTCAACCAGGAATACCTATGTAGGCATGTGTCCGTGGCAGCAGCCCTGGTAATAGTGTCAGCCATATCATAAAGGGCTCCGAGAAGGTGCTTACTAACGTCCTCAGCTGTCTGTAGGCACTTTAGAAGCTCCTGCTTCTGTGTGCCATCTGGGAGGGCCTGGGCGGCAGCCTTGCCCTTCTTCCAGTTAGAATTCTAGTATTTCACCATATGAGACAGGTAGCTTGCAATCCTCAGCCCCAGGGTGGAGAAGGCATACACCCTCTTTCCCCAGAGGTCAATTCTGCAGGATTCTTTGCCCAGGGGACTGAGCTAAGGTGCTTAGGCACCTTAGACCTGTCATGTGCTGCTGTAATAACCACTGAGTCTGTTTCGGTCTGGGCAGCACAGCAAGGGTACCCTGGGGGGCATGGAAAAGTTTATCCACTTTGCAGGACGTAGCTGGCACCATGTCTAATCTGTGCCAGGCTGCCATGGCTGCATTCCTCAAGGCAGGCAAGACTGGAGGAATAATTATAGGTGGAGATTCTGGAATCTCTAGGAAGTCTACCAGCTCTTTCCTGGTGACATCCTCTTCCTCAGTGTGGAAGCCCATGGCTGCGGATAACTGTTTCATCATGTTGAAAAATGTGGGATCCCCGAGACTTACGGGTATACTTAACCAAATTCTCACTAACAGAGGAAGCTGTGGACCTGTCAGAGACTAGGACCTCTTCCTCTTCTTCCTCCTCGTCATCAGGAAGAATGAGGTCTGGAAGGTACTCCTCCTCAGCGTCAATCTCTTCCAAATCCAGAAGTGCCATCAGTTTCGCGATGATGGTCTGCAGGAAGCCTCCCACAGCCCATTAGTAGGGGCCGACGACAAAGCTCCCATCGATGGCATCAGCGAAGTGAGCCTATATGCGCCCAGCTGTTGCACAGTCGCAGAAGTGAATTTGTTCAAAATGTCATTTAGGTCGATGACATTTGTCCACGGAGGGTGGGTCGACGGCACAGGTATTGATGACCTGCCTGATGGGCTCCAAGAACCTGAAGAGCATGTAGTCCTGGAGGGAGAAGGGTCAGGTCTCGATGGGTGGCCGTCAACAATGGACCAGTTGTCGATGAAGAAGGGGCCGACGACCCACAGGTCGACGGCTGGCTGCCCTGAGAATCAGGCGGAGGCACTCTCAGTATGGGTCTGGAGGGCACAGAGACCTGGACAGTAGTATTTTGTGTCAGTGCAGCCGCAGCAGATGAGGATCCCCCAGAGAAAGGAGACGAGGCCACTGGGGAACGAGACTGGCGCTGGGGGGAGCGGTCGAGATCTCGGTCTTTTTTATGCCCCCCGAAGATTTGTCTTGGGCTTTGGAGAACTGGGAGTTTGACAACCCCGTCGGCGACAGACGCTGGGACCCCGAAGGACCCCTGCCTGGAACTGGTTACCTGTTGATCCATCAAGAAATTTTAAAGAGTCTTTCTGTGTCACGTGAGGGTTGTTTGGTTCAACTTCTGGCAGAGCTCACAGTCAGAAACTTCGTGGTCAGGCCCAAGACAGCAGACATAAAGGGAATGTTTGTCTGTGGAGGCAATCTTTCCTCAGCGGCAGCGACAGAAGAGAGAAGTCAAAGGATTAATTCTTGACATAAACAAACAAGTTGAAGGAATCTCTTTAATAAGAGATTCAGAAAAATCACAAAGAAAAAGCTGCAGGCGAACAAATGGCATGAGTACTACGTCAGAGCTTCCACGGAGACCCATGCGATCAAGTCAATAGTGGGAAAGAACTGAGGAGGGAGCGGGGCCATTCATGCCTTTATAAGGTTGGTGACATGAACAGATGTCGACGGCGTGGGGAGCCCCAGTTATACTGCTGATAATCTTCCGCATGGAACCTGCTTCACCGATAGTGAAGTTCCTATGGTGTGACCTGATGACAGATATCCCCGAAGAAGATCCTGAGGTACTTACTGTGAGGGGGGTCTGACAGGGATGTGGAAGTAGGCATTTTTCAGATCCCGTGACCCCAGCCAGTCTCCCATTTGCAAAGATGGTATCACTGAGCCTGGTGTGACCATTTTGAATTTTCCTTTTTTTTTTTTTTTGTAAACTATTTAATTTGGACTCCTACAGACTGACTTCACCTCCCCCATCCTGGGAGGGTTCCAATATATACAAATGACACAGGTACCATACTTAATCCATCTATGGCAGAAGTGACAATAAGGTAACAATACAGTACAGCTACAAGTACAGTTAATGCTCAGGTAGTTGCTGTGCATATGCTTCTATCTATGCATCAAGATATTGTTCATTCGTAGCTACTAGCAACTTTTGTTCTATGAATGAAAGGGACAAATCTGATAAGGAATGTGAGGACTGTCCATGGATTCATACTCCAGTTTCAAAAGACTGGAACCCAGTCCTGTGAGAGAGCCTGCTCCGAAGGGTGTCATATTTCTTCATATTTGTCCAGTTGATTCCTAACTAGATACTGTGCTCTTTCCAGTTTCATTACTTGTAGCAGGGAAGTTATCCATGCAGCTATAGTAGAGAGTTGTTTAAGTCTCCAATATAATGCCAGTTCCCGCATTCCCACTACTATACCCAGCTTCCATAAAGTACAGTTACGTAAGAACTTACTGTAACAGTAGATCTTCGAGAACAGCTCTTGCAGCAGGTTACACTATTGGGACTGAAGCCGGCAGGCGCCAGGACCCCACAGAAATTTTCTAGCTAGCAGCATTCAGCGGGGACCGCCTCCAACGTCGGTCCCGCCCCTGACGTCAGGCATAGTACATAAGGAGGTGGTCCCCCATAATCCTCAGTTCTCCCGCTGGAGACTCCCGGCCGTTGGATGACATCAGAAGAGGAGACCAAGGATCCGCCATCGAATGGCAAACAAAAAGGCTATAAATGCCTTATCCTAGGAGAAGGATGTTGCGACTATAACCTATCTCCAGCAGGGATGGTGAGAGGGAAAGTACCTGCTGCTAGAGCTGTTCTCGAAGATCTACTGTTAAGGTAAGTTCTTACGTAACTGTACTATCTTACTTCAAGAAACAGCTCTTGCAGCAGGTTACACCATTAGGACCGATTCCCAAGCAATACTGGAAATCACACACCATCCGGAGGAGGAAAGGTAAAAATTCTCGAATTACATCGAGCCTAGGACAGAAGTCCCTGAAGGACTGCTAGACCAAAACCTGCTCTTCGCCTCGATGCGATATTCAGACTATAATGCCTGATGAAAGTGTGGACGGAGCTCCAGATAACTGCAGCACAAACAGCTGAAGTGGATACGTTCTTCAAAGCTGTGAAAGAGGTAGCCACCCCTCTGGTGGAATGACCCTTAACCGTGCCCGGTAGGGGTTTATTGCGTTTCTGGTAACAGAACGTAATACACTGAATGAGCCACCTAGACAGCGACTGTTTTGAAATGGGAGCTCCCATCATTCTGTGGGCAAAGGAGACAAAAAGCTGGTCCGATTTTTGGTGGTGTTTGGTTCTGGTCAGGTAGTATCTGAGACACCTGTGCACATCTAGAGTGTGCAGGAGGGCTTCTCCTCGATTAGAGTGTTTCTAGAAATACACTGGTAAATCGATATCCTGATTAAGGGGGAGTGCTGAGACCACCTTAGGCAGAAATTTAGGATTAGTCCTTAGGGATACCCTGTCTTGGTGGAAAACCAAATAAGATTCTTTGCACATAAGTGCATGTAGTTCAGAAATTCTTCTGGCTGAAGTAATGGCAACTAAAAATAACATTTTCCAAGAGACAAAACGTAGTTCGTAATCCGCGGCTGGTTCAAAAGGTGGCAGCGTGAGCTGCTCCAAGATGAAGGGTAGATCCCATGGTGGAAACGGATCCTTAATCAGAGGTCTAAGGTGGAGGACACCCCTCAGGAAGACACGTGTCGTGTCCAATTGAGCTATAGTGCGTTGGCCTATAGGGACGTGATAGGCTGAAATGGCACAGAGGTGTACCTTAATCAAGGAGCAAGCCAAACCAGAGTGGAAAAGGGACAGCAGGTAGTCCAATACCAGCTTCTCTGGGCAGTCCAAAGGCGATAAACCGTACGCTTGAACCCATAAGCAAAACCTGCGCCACTTCATGGCGTAGGTCGTGTGGGTAGCCGGTTTTCTGGAGGCAGTGAGAATATCTGCCACCTCTTGCAAGACCCCGTGTTGCATCATGGCTATGTCTCTGGGAGCCAAGCGTGCAGGTTCAGGGAACGTAGGTCCGGATGGACCAAAGAGCCCGCCTCCTGAGACAGCAAGTGGGAGCTGATTGGTAATGGCACTGGAGGTTCCCGGGATAGCTGATGCAAAAGAAGGAACCAGATCTGTCTGGGCCAAAAGGGCGCGATCAGTATAAGCGTCGCTTGCTCCCTGCGACGTTTTGTAAGAACTCTGGATCAACGGGAAAGGGGGAAAGACATAGAGGAATCTGCCCGCCCAGGAGAGGGACAACGCGTCTCACCAGAAAACACCAGGCCCTGGATCTAGTGAGCAAAAATTGGGCAGTTTTGCATTGGATGGGGATGCGAAAAGGTCTAGTTCTGGAGTACCCCATCTGCAAAACAGGCCCTCTGCTACCTCCTGAAGTAGTTCCCATTCGTGGACTCTGGCCTGAGATCGGCTCAGGCTGTGAACATGAACGGCAATAAGGTTTGCGCCGTGTTGCAAGACCCAATCCCTCACTCTCATGGCCTCCCTGCAAAGTGGGTAGGAATAGGTGCCTCCTTGTTTGTTGAGGTAATACATCACTGCGGAATTGTATGTTTGTAACAGAAGTGTACCCAGTGGAATCTCCGACTGGAAGGCCTGCAGGGCGTAAAGAACTGCCCTCATCTCCAGGATATTTATGTGGAGATGAGACTCTTGGTCTGTCCACAGCCATGAGACCGGACACCATCGATGTGTGCTCCCCAACCGAGTCCTTAGGCGTCTGTGGAGAGTGTCACAGTCGGGGACGGCACTATGAAGGGGACTTCCCCCGAGAAATTCCTCGAATCTAGCCACCATTGCCAATCTCAAATTACGGCCTTCGTGATCCGGATTGGATGCTGCAGATGGTCTTGCCTTTGGTCCCACTGTACCCGTAACATCCACTGGGTTACCCGCATGTGGAGACTGGCTAGTGGGACTGTTGCAATGGCCGCAGCCATGTGTCCCAGCAGGCAAAGGACTAGTTTGGCAGGAACGGTCTTCTTCGCCAAAAAGTCCCTGATTAGGGATCTTATGTGTCCTGCTCTCTCCGGGGGAAGGAAAGCTTTCCCTTGGACAGTGTCCAGAACTGCACCTATGAATTGCAGAGTCTGGGACGGAACCAGGCGTGACTTCTCGTAATTGATGATAATGCCCAACGTCTCGAACAGAAACTGAGTGCAGTGAATGGCAGACATCAGGGCCTCCCGGGAGGGTGCCATGAGAAGCCAATCGTCCAGGTAGGGGAACACGTAATGGCCTTGTCTCTTCAGAGATGCGGCTATGACTGCCATGCACTTCGTGAACACCCGAGGTGCCAATGTCAGCCCGAAGGGGAGAGCTTGGAACTGATGATGGCAACCCTGAAACTCGAAGCGCAGGAACCTCCTGTGCGCCTGAGCAATAGGAATATGCAGGTAAGCATCCTGCATATCTACGGACGCTAGAAAAGCGCCCTGCTTCAGCATGGGAATCAGACCTGGGAGGTCACCTTGCGGAAGCGTTTGTACAGGACCGAGACGTTGAGGTCGCTCAGATCCAGTATCGGATGGAGGTCCCCTGTCTTCTTTGGCACCAGAAAAAAGTGAGAATATCCTAGTCCCCTCTGGTTCCTTTGTACGTGCTCTATGGCTTCTTTTCCCAGAAGCGTGAGCACCCTCTGCTGAATGAGCAGGGCATGCTGACCTGAGTAACGGGAGAGCAGGGGAGGTCTTGTAGGTGAGTAGTCTAGAAATTCTATGAAATGGCCTTTCTTGACCAACTGGACAACCCACCTGTCGGTGGTGATCGATTGCCACCCTAAAAAGTGGCGAGCGATGCGACCCCCGACCTTTCTTGCCCATTGATCCAGGAGGAGGGGTGAGGGCCGGTAAGGAGTCATGCTGTGGCAACACTGGTCCCTGCGTGCTGGGCCGGCTTCGTGTAACACTGGCCTCTGCCTGAGGACGACTTGGCCTGGGCTTTACGCAAAAAAGTGCCCCTTTGCTGCTGTCCGGAACATGGCTGCTGCCTTTGTTGCCGGCCGTGAAAGCGGCTCTGGTTCCTACGAAAGGAACTAGGCCTGGATCTGTACATGGCCTGTACAGATCGGACTGCCTTCCCTGCATCCTGGAGTTTGGTGATGACCTTCTCAGAGGATTCACCAAAGAGTACCTCGCTGTTGTACGTGACATCTAGAATATTCTTCTGTACATCCGGGGTGAAGCTGGAGACACGGAGCCAGGAGTGTCGCTGGAGATAAACGCCTGAAGCTGCAGCTCTGGCAGAAGAGTCCGCGGAATCGTATGCGGCTCTAAGTACTTGGGTCCACACATCTGACCCGGTGCAGAGTAGGTTAAGGAGCTCCGCTTTCTGGTCACCATCGGGAAGCTTTTCGACCAGGTCTTGGCCCTGTTCCCACAGGGCATTCTGAAACTGTACCATATGGGTAAGGTAGTTCAGAGACCTGATGGCGCATGTAGCAGCCGCGTACGTGCGCCTCCCCAGGGCATCCAATTGCTTGGATTCCTGGTCCGGTGGCTGAGTGCTCATATGCTGGGGCCTTTGAGACTGGTCATGTGAGGCCGTGATGACCAGGGAGTCTGCCAGAGGTTGCTTCGCCAAGTACTGGTCGTCTCTCGGAGCCTTGTACAGATGGTCAGCCTTCTTCGGCACCGCAGGAGTGGAGTGCGGGCGCTTCCACACAGCCTTGGTGATGTCCACAAAGGTGTCCACCAAGGGTGGGACTACCACAGGCTTTGGGTCTTTTTGCCGAAGATAGCGGGCAAGGCGTGGTCATTCGGCGTCAAGGTCTTCAGCATCCCACCCCATGTTGTCCTGGATGTGTCTCATGGTCTCAGCGAAAGAGAGATCATCCGGTGGAGACCTGGGGAGATCATGTGGGTCAGGAGAGGAGATGCTGAGCGGAGAAGGAGATCTGGAGTAGTCCGAGGTGTCCGATCTGGAATCCTCCCCCGACGGAGTATACCTACGTCGTCTGGGTCATTTGGGGCTGGAGACCATGGAGATCTGGAGGGAGGCCTTCTCCTGTCTTTAGATCTGCCCCTAGGAGGTGGAGTCTGTTCCTTGGGGGTTGGTGGTCGTCCTGCTGGCCCCTTGGGTGGAGGAGGGGGCGTAGGAGGTGAAGGAGCAGGAGGAGGAGGAGGAGGAGATTTGACAGGGACCACATCCTTTCTGATGGTGTCCCACCAAAAGTAAAGAGTTCCTTTACTTCTTCGATATTCATACCAGACGACGGGCCTGGCGCCGGTGGTCTGTTGCCCGGGTCGGGCGTCGGGTCCCCGGGTGTCTCCTGGTCAGGGGAGGGTTCCCGTGGGAGCACGGCATCCTCGGTGTCGCCCGCCTGGTCTTTGGGCTGTGGGGTGTCCTCCTCCATTGATTCCATATGACCGGCGTCTGCCGGTGACGGGGGGGGGCGGTCTTCCGCTCTGGAGATGCAGACGGTCTCCTGGCCGGCGCCTTGCCGATCCGGGCGAATGCCCGGCGGCGACTGGTGTCTGGCTGGTGCCGCCGCTCCTGTGAGCCTGGCTTGGAGTTGAATGTCAGCCACGCCGGGTGTTTAGCCGACTAGTCAGATGCCCTTTTCAGGACACTGTGTCCTTGGTCTTTCTGGGTGCAGGATCAGGACCTCTGGGCAGTTGGGAGACGACCTGGAGTCGGGTCCCGACATCGGGTGGAAGAAGAGGACTTATGGCACCTCAGAAGACTTAAGAGGCCTTGGATGGGGTGGAGGAAGCCGAGGGCCTCAATGTCTTGATCGGCTGGAGCGAGGAAGAGCCGCCTGAAGTCCGGACCTTAACGGGGGCTGTGACCGAGCCCTGGAGGAAGAGCAGTCCGATCTGCAGCCGGAGCTGCGGAAGTCCAAGGCCTGAGTTGGGGACCTACACCTCACCTTCTCCCGGTGTTTATGGGCTTTAGAAGAAGATTCTCCCCTGGAGGAAGGTTCTTGGTCCATCCTTTTTAATTTCTCTTAGAGGAGATATGCCTGTAGTGCCTTCTGATGGCGGATCCTGGTGCGGCTACTGAACCCTTGGCAAAAAGTGCAGGCCTTGTTATCGTGGTCCGGGTCTAGGTAACGCACGCAGGAAGAGTGAGGATCTTTGAAAGGGATCTGTTTTCCGCAGACACACTTAGAAAGGTGACCCTCAAGCGATGGAGTTGGAAAGGACATCAGTTGTGCAAAGAAATTCACAGAAAGTTCTGTAGTCGTCGTATGCTAGGTAGTGACCGAGAGGCCGATGCTGGCAAGTCGACGGCAGGAAAAGAACTGGGGATTATGGGAGACCGCCTCCTTATGTACTACGCCTGACGTCAGGGGTGGGACCAACGTCGGAGGCGGTCCCCGCTGAATACTGCTAGCTAGAAAATTTCTGTGGGGTCCTGCCGTCTGCCGGCTTCAGTCCTAATGGTGTAACCTGCTGCAAGAGCTGTTTCTCAAGTAAGATCCAGATTTTGTCCCTTAGGAGGAGGAGGAGGAGGACTAGTTAGGTTCAGACACCGACGCTATGAAATTATCACCTATGAGACATTTTCATAGGACTGGATCGCCTCCATATAGTATAAATATAAAGTCTCCCTATAATAATAATAAATCTATGGTTGTGGAAGGAGGATAATTAGAAGATCTCACAAAGATCACAAATGGGACATAAAATTTTGGAAGTAATAGTATAAAATATAGCTTGGAAGTATAACAGATGATAATATTACCAAAGATACCTTGTCTAATGAAATGTACCTCTATATATCATTATATAAGCTTACCTCTTTGCTTTACCTACTGATGAATGGAACTGTATTGATGTGAAGTTTGAAAATATTTAATAAAAATTATATTTAAAAAAAAAAAAAGAAAGAAATTCGGAATCCCAGAAACCTTGATTGCTCAGCTACAAACCATGTACGGTGTACCCATGGCATATGTTAAAACTAATGGATCACTATCAGAACCCTTTAAATTATCAAGGTGAACATGTCAGGGGCGCCCCACGTCACCACTTCTGTTTGCTCTCTATCTGGAACCGTTGGCAGTGGCAATCAGAACACATCCAGACATAACGGGGATTCAAGTGGGGGTTAGACAAAATAAAATTTCACTATTTGCAGACGCTATATTGTTGACACCAACCCAGAACAATCTATCCGTGAAGTCTGGGAACAGATAGAACAATATGGACAACTAGCAGGGTACAAAATTAATGAACAAAAAACAGAAACATTAATATATAATTATGCCCCCCCCAAGCCCATTTAAAAAAAAAAAATTCTTTTTAAGTGGTACAGGTTTGCTATTCACTACCTCGGGATCCAGCTTACAAAAAGGCTAGAAGTAATGGACCTTCTCAATTACGAGCCCCTAACTAAACAAATAACAGCAGACCTTTCAAGATGGACCAAACTACCCTTAAGTTTGCTAAATAGGATAGATGTCATTAAACAAAATATCTCACCCCGTATCCTGTTTGTAACACAAACACTCCCAATACCCCCAGATAAAAGTTACTATCAAACTTGGAATAGAGCTACATCGGGGTTCATATGGTAAGGAAGAACCCCCCAAATTAGATATACAATATTACAACTCCCTAGAGAATTAGGAGGAGTCAGCTTACCAAATTTCGAGCATTACACATTAGCCACTCAACTAAGAACTGTACTAAACTGGGTGAATCCTTTACATCAGGCGCATTGGAAAAAAGTAGAATTAGAAATAAACCAACAACATAACTTACGTGACGTAATAGTGAGTGATCCCAAGTAAGAAGGGGAATTAGAGACATACCCATGCCACACAAGGGAAACCCTGAAAGGGTGGAACAAAATGAAAAAATACTATTTGACCAAATCTGAGGAGACCTACATTAAAGCCCTAAAAACAGATTCAAACCTACCACCAAACAAAATGAATCCTAATATATTAAGGGAATGGTAAAGATGTGGACTCAAATTGGTATCTCAATTAATCAGCCCAACGGGGATAACAAGCCTTTGTCACACTTCAAGGAGCATTTGGGCTCCAACCTAAACATTTTTATAGTTACCTTCAACTTAAAGATATCTTAGACTCAGTGAGCTAGAGTTAGCAACAATAGCCAAAAACCTATCCTCCCTAATAAAATTTGTAATGCAATGCCTAAATGGTCACAAGAATGAACATCTCATTAGCCAAATATATAAAGCATTGAGGCAAACACCAACAGACTCAACTGAGCAAATCAGGCAAAAATGGGAGAAAGAACTCCAAACTGAAATACCCTCTACATGCTGGTTAGAAGTTGTTCTACCAGTATACAAGATCTCCAGCTCCATCTACTGGAAGGAATTTATATGGAAGTTAAGAAGTCGCTTCTTTCGTACCCCAGCAATAGCTGTGCAGTTTGAAAAAGATGAAATGGGAAAGTGTTGGAGGGGATGTGGGTCTCCTCAGGCACCACAAACACATGTTTTATGGGCCTGCCCCTTACTCACGCAATATTGGACAGAAGTGACTCAGGAGACTATAAATACATATGGTTACCCAGAATTATTTAGTCAGGTATACTTACTCACATTTGCACTCCCAGAAGGATTCAAAATAACTAAGGGAGACTACAGGCAAATTACACTATTAATGCTAGCCGCATTTAAGGCGGTGACCCGCATGTGGGGCAATAAAGGTATACCCCGGAAAAAGAATTGGAATGACCAAATTAGAGAAATTTATGCATTGGAGAGAATGAGAGCCAGATTAACTAACCGTATGAAAAAATTTGAAACACAATGGCAAAAAATGGACCAGATATCACCTTGATAATTACTCAGACTTTGTTCCATAGCTAGACAAAAGAGGTGAACAGGCAGGTTTAAAAAAAAAAAAAAAAGACATAATGGAGACAAGTAAAGCAAATACATGATCCATCCTGATATCCAGAAAGTTGAAATACCTTTCCCTTACAGAAATGTACTAACCAGATTAAGAGTTTTTTTCCTCACAAAATAATATGTTCCTAAAGAAAAAAGAACCTGGAAAGACCAAAGAACTCAGATCAATAAGAGACTTGAAAAGCTGTATGAATATGTAAATGTGATTACTAAACCTGTAATGAATACATTGTTATAATACAAAATGAAATAAAGATATATATTAAAAAATTAAAAATGGGCAGTTTTGTGTTGGAGGGGGAGGCAAATGGGTCCAGTTCTGGATGACCCCATCTGCTGATGAGGTCATCTGCCACTGAGGGTGAAGTTCCCACTCGTGCCCTGGACTGAGATCGGCTTAGGCTGTAAACAGGGTGTTTTGCATGCTGGGAACATGGACTGCTGTCAAGTCCAGCCGATGGTCTAATGCCCATGACCAGACTAGCATGGCCTCCTTGCAGAGGGGATAAGAATGAGCCCCTCCCCCCTCGCTGATGGAAAACACCACTGACATGTCTGCCTGGATCATCAAGGGTCCAGATAGCAAGACTGTCTGGAAGGCCTGAAGGGCATACAGAATCACCCTCATCTCCACGACATTGATGTGGAGACGGAGCTCATGCAGGGCCCAGGTCCCCTGTGTCTCATGGTCTCCCAAGTAGGCTCCCCAGCCTTGGCCCGATGCGTCCGTGGTTAGGATCTGTCTGGGAGAATCCTTCCGCAGGGAAACCCCTTTGGACAGGTTGGAGGAATTCAACCACCATGTCAATGCATGTCGCACAGGGGTCAACACCAAGACGGGTTGCTCCAGATCATCTGATCGCTGGTCCCATTAAACTCAGGTTCCACTGTATTACCCTCATGTACAACCTGGTCAGGAGGACTGTGGCGAGGGCAGCCGTGTGTCCAGAGAGTCTTAAGACAGACCTGGCTGGGACCTGACGTGAGGAGGATAGCTGTCGAGCGTGCATCTGAAGTCACTCTGCTCTGTCTTAATGGAGGAGGGCTTTGCCTTGTGCCATGTCCAGAACATCCCCCATGTACTGTAGCCATTGGCTTGGCCAAGGAGAGGTCTTGGGGAGGTTTAAGGTGACCCATGGGTCCTGAAACAGGGAGAAAGGGGCCTGCATGGTGTGAAGAAGCCGGTCCCAGGTGGGAGCAGTCAGCAGCCAGTCGTCTAAGTAAAGGAAGACATAATAGACCTGTCTCTTTAGAGCTGCGGCCACAATCCCGAGGCATTTGGTGAAAACCCTGGGGGTCGAGGACAGGCTGAAAGGCAGAGCCTTGAATTGGTAGTGAATTCTCTGGAGGTGGAAATGAAGGAACCTCCTGTGGGGTTGAAAGATCAGAATGTGGAGGTATGCGTCTTGCACGTCTAGGGAGCATAACCAATCCCCTCGGTGGAGGAGGAGGAGACTAAGCAGAGTCACCATCCGGAATCGCTTGTACTCTATGTAATGATTCATGTGTCTGAGGTCGAGGATGGGGTGTACAGTAGATCCCCGGTTTTCTTTGGTATCAGGAAGACATGGAAGTAAAACCCTTTCCCCTGTTGTGCTGGAGGAACTGGCTCTATGGCCTGCTTTTACAGGAGGGCCAGGATCTCCTCTGCGATGAGCGCTGTGCGTGTGAGTAATGGGAGGGGACCGGTTGGTTGTCTGATGGCATCTCTGTAAACTCCAGAGTATGCCCCTTTTCAATGAGTTGCAAGATCCACTGATCCTGTGGTGATCTTTCAAGTACCTCAAGGGAATCAACAGAGTCCAAGATGGTAGCATCTTTCAGAAAGAGAGATGTGCAAGAACAAGGGGGCACAATTTGAAGATAGATGGGGGATGGCTCAGGGCAGAATGAGGAAGTATTTTTTCACAGAGAGGGTGGTGAACGCATGGAATGGCCTTGAGGGGATTGTGGAATCAAAAACAGTGGGGGAATTCAAGAATGCATGGGACAGACATTAGGCAATTCAACAGGGGGTAGGAGGAAGTAGGCTGTTGGTTAACTAGGATCTGCAGCTTATTCAACAGGTAGAGAAATGGGCAGACTAGTTGAGCCAAGTGGTCCTTATCTGCCGTCAAAGTCTATGTTTCTATCTGGCACCATCCTTCTACAGTATGTACAAGGAAAACAGACCCCACCACCATCTCCCCATAGGCTTCAGAGATGGGGGTCAGGCAATGAGTCAGGCTGAGGAGCCGGGAAGGGGCAGCGCAAGCAGATAGGTTCTTGGGACCCGGGGGCAGAACCTCCGGAAGCAGGAGTGGAAGCCTTGTGCTTAAATCTTGCTCTCTGCTGTTGTCCTCTGGGTTGCTGTCTGGCATTCCTCCGAAAGGACTGCTTAGGATGCTGTTTAGGCTGGGATTTGTACATAGCATGTACAGAACTGACAGCCTTTCCCCAACTCCTGCAGGTGAGTAATGATGTTTTGTGAGTCCTCACCGCATAGAACACACCCTCTGAAAGGAGCATCCACGATTTTGGATAGGAAGTCTGGAGCAAAACCAGACACCCTCAGCCAGGAATAATGACGGATACAGACTGCGGAGGTCATGGCCCTTTCCGCAGAGTCCACCGTATCATAATAGGACTGGAGGACGTGATTACCGACGTCCGAGCCGGACTAATATGGCCATCAACGCCACCCTTCCTGGGCAATCTGGAATAGCCTGAGCCGCCTCCGCTGCCTTGTACCACAAGGCATTCTGGTATTGAACCATGTGGGCAAGGAAGTTCTGAGACCATATAGAAAATACACCTTTTTGGCCAAGTGGTCAAACTGCATGGAGACCTTGTCTGGAGATTGAGTACTGAGGTGCCTAGGACACCTAGAACTGACCGAGTCTGACTCTGGGTGTTCCCCGAAAAAAGGATCTTCTCTGGGTGCACTATATAACAGGTCTGACTTTTTGGAGACAGCCGACACGGAAAAGGAGTGCTTCCAGGCTGATCTGTTGATGTCCTTATAGGACTCTACAAGTGGGGGACCACCATAGGTAGCGTGTTCTTCCTCCTGAGAAAAGAGGCCAATCGACGTCGGTCTGGATCCAGCTCTGTTGTGTCCCAGCCATTCAGCTGCTAGATGTGCCGCATTACATCCATAAATGATGGGTCATCAGGCGGGGAACGAGGGGTGTGCTTACCACCCTTGGGCTCCGGAGGAAGGTCCGAGTCCTCATAGCCTGAAGAGGAGGAGGAGAAACAGTTTGAATTCCCCAAATCCGAGGAGGGGGAAGGTGAACGTGGCTTATTGGCAGCTGTCCTTTAGGAAGGGGGGGGTATGACCCCCATCCGGCACCAGAATGGTCCCCCTGAACGGAGGAGTAGGTGGGGAACCAGAGGCTTCTCAGAAGGTGGACCCTGAGGGGAGGCTTGAAAGGGTTCTTAGGGGCCTTTTCCGTCTTTAAAGTAGGCCCAGCAGGCCATGAAAAGTTCATTCAGGGCTTGCAGAGGGTTTGGCAGCAGGGCGATGTATCAGGCACATCAGGTGTCAGGGAGAAGGGGGAGAAGACTTAGAAATCCCCGGTGTCTGGTCGTCAGGCTGAGGTACATCTAGCATTGGGGTAGGCCAACCCGGGTTATCAGGACTCTGACCCAGAGGAAGAGAGTCATCTGGCATTGGGCAGTCTGTACCAGATGTCCGACCATCAGGTGTCGGGTCCCTCAGACATCGGTTGAGGATGGGCATCAGGCCCCATCAGTGACATAGGGTTAGATGGCGACAGAGTCAGCTGACGTGATGTCAGGGAAGCCAGCATCGAAGGAACTGGTGGAGGCTGGTGCCGGAGTGGTGATTCGAGCGGCAGTCGCCTCGGAGTCACCGCCAGGATCAGGGAGCTGGCTCCCAAGCAGGACAAACACCCCTCTTTCCTGGAGAAAGAGCGTCTATCCCAGGTGTCTCCTCTGATGGAATCGGCTGCCCAACGTCCTGAGAGGACTCGGCAGACAGCCTGGCCAGCAGAGCGACAGGCAAACGCCTGCTGCCCAAAGATCCACCGGCCATGCCCCTCAGCTTAGAGACCCCAGGGACAATGGGCTTAAGCCCGAGAAGCTGACAGACGGGACAAGGCCATGCACACTGAAGAACCCTCTCCCACAACAGTGATAAGGGAGGGAGGTTTAGTCACCAGGAGCCCAGAGGTCAAAAGGGCAGCCATGGAGGAAGGGAGCCGACCCTCCACGGGGACTCTGAAGTGGTCGCCAACTTCTTCAGGGACCATGAGCGGGAATCAGAACGGGGTTTCTCCCTGAGCTTCTCCCAGGGCTTGTGTTTGCCACTCAATTTCTTCTCCTTATGCAAAGAAGAGTAGGCAGAAGCCCTGGAGGCCAGGGCAGAGGATGAGCTCTTCTGGTGAAGCTCGGTCTCTGATAGCTTTCTGATGAGCAAGAAGGCTTCGAGGGTCTTCTGGTGATGGAGCTGAGTGCACTGGCTGAAATCTTGGCAATGCTGGCAGGCCTCTATGTCATACTCTGGGCCTAGGCAGAAGAGGCAGGCCAAATGGCCATCCTTATGAGAGATCTGCTTGCTGCACACACACTTCGATCACCGCCTATCGATTGAGGAGGATGGAGAAGAGACATGCAAGTAGAATTTTGAAGAAATGTCCTTTTTAGACAAGAATAACAAAATGCAGGTAAGCGTGATGCAAAATGGTGGTCGATTATCTTAAGACGTTCGTGAAGGTCCAAGCTGCATGGTCCACGGCGGGAAAAGAACTGGGAAGGGCTGGGGGACCTCCCTTTATACCATACATGACATTGGGGCGGAGCCACCATGGGCAGTCCCCCGTCAGATGCATTGCCGGGTTTCTGGGTCATGAAAGAACTTGCCACCTCTCATAGACCCCATGCTCGAAAATGGCTATATCTCTAGGAGCCATGCAGGTTCAGTGAACGTGAAGTCCGGGTGACTAGAGAACCTTCCTCCTGAGACAAGAGATGGGAGCTGAAAGGCAATGGATTGAGGTTCCCGGACAGCATGTTAGCAAGGGGAACCAGATTTGTCTGGGCCAGAATGGGGCTACCAGAATCATTGTTGCATGCTCCCTGAGCAGTTTGAGAAGAACACTCTGGATCAACGGGAAGGGAGGGAAAACGTAGAGGAATCTGTCCGCCCAGGAGAGGGACAATGCGTCTCACCAGAAAACACCAGGCCCTGGATCTAGCGAGCAAAAATTGGGCAGTTTTGCATTGGATGGGGAAGCGAATAAGTCCAGTTCTGGAGTGCCCCATCAAAGAAACAGATCCTCTGCTACTCCTTGAAGAAGTTCCCACTCGTGACCTTTGGCTAAGGAATGACTCAGGCAGGCATGCGATTGTATTGTCCACCCGGGAACGTGAACTTCAATCAGGCTCGCTGCCGTGGGATTACTTCCAATCCCACACTCTTATCGCTTCCTGCAAAGGGTAAGAGTGTGCGCCTTGTTTGTTGAGGTAATACATCACTGCCATATTGTCTGTTTGGAGCAAAAGAGTATTCAAGGGATCTCTGACTGAAAGGCCTGCAGGGTGTAAGGACCGCCTCATCTCCAGAATGTTGATGTGGAGATGAGCTTCTTGAGGGGTCCACGTCCTCTGGGACCTCACCCCGTTCAGGTGTGCTCCCCACCCCAGCCCTGAGGAGTCTGTGGAAAGAATCACCTCCGGGGATGGCGCTGCAAACGGAACACCCGCAGAGAGTGTGCCTGGGTCTAGCCACCACTGCCAGTCTCGAATCACAGCATTCGTGATTCTGACCGGTTGCTGCATGTGGTCTTGCCTTTGGTCCCACTGCACCTTGAGCATCCACTGAGTTACCCGCATGTGCAGCCTTGCCAAAGGGATGGTTGGAATGGCAGCAGCCATGTGTCCAAGCAAACGAGGCACCAGCCTGGCAGGGCAGTCGTCTTCGCCAAGAGGTCCCTGATGAGGGATCTGATGCATTCCGCTCTTTCGTCCGGAAGAAATGCTTTCCCTTGGACGGTGTCAAGAACTGCGCCTATGAACTGCAGCTTCTGTGACGGTACGAGGAGAGACTTCTCGTAACTTGATTAGGATGCCCAGAGATTGGAACAGGTCCTGGGTGCTCTGGATAGCCAGCAACAATGCCTCTCTGGAGGCGGCCATGAGAAGCCAATCGTCCGAGTACAGGACTGGCCCTGTCTCCTTAAAGACGCTGCCACGACTGCCATGCACTTGGTAAAGACCCTGGGGGCCGATGACAGTCCGAACGGAAGAGCTCGGAACTGAAAATGGTGGCTGAGAAACTCGAAGCGCAGGAACCTCCTGTGCACTTGAGCCACAGGGATATGCAGGTATGCGTCCTGCATGTCTAGGGACGCTAAGAAGGCATCCTGCTTTAGCATGGAATGAGAACCTGAAGGGTCATCATGGCATCGCTTGTAGGCGCATCGGCGTATTTAGGTCGCTGAGGTCCAAGATTGGACGGAGGTCCCCTGTTTTCTTCGGAACCAGAAAGAAGTGGGAATAGTATCCGGATCCAATCTGGTTCTTTGGAACATACTCCACCGCTCCCTTCTGCAGGAGCGCGAGTATTTCTTGCCTGATAAGCAATTTGTGCTGACCCGAGTAACAGGAGAGCAGAGGAGGCCTCGAGGGTGGCTTGTCTGCGAATTCTATAAAGTGGCCTCTTTCGACCAACTGAAGGACCCACCTGTCGGCGGTTATGGACTGCCACCCTGGCAGGTAGTCCGCAATGTGACCCCCGACCTTGATGTCCCGCTGATCCTGAGGGGCGGGGCGGGAAGGAGTTATGCTGTGGCGGCTGAGGGTCCAGCTGGCTGAGCGGCTTGGCTGGTCGCTGGCTTCGCCCACGGACGACTTCCCTGGGCCTGCGGAGAAGGAGCCCTTCTGTTGCGGGTCAAGGCGAGGACTGCTGTCTCTGCACCCCGCCTCAAAACGGCTTTGATTCTCACGAAAGGAACTAAGCTTGGGTCTGTACATAGCCTGACAGACCGCACCGCCCCTGCCTTTTCTGCAGTTTGGTGAGGACCTCTCTGAGGACTCACCAAAAGAACTTCTCCATGAGTCAAGGCCCAGGATGCTCTTCTGACGTCTGGTGAATCTGAGACACGGAGCCATGAGTGTCTCCTCGGAGGCATACGCCGAAGCTGCCGCCTGGCCGGAGGAGTCCGCTGGAATCGCACACGGCTCACAGCACCTGGGTTCCCATCGTCCGAACCCGTGCACGGAGGAGTTGCAACATCTCCTCCTTCTGCTCACTGTCTGGCAGTTTGTCCGCCAGGTCCAATCCCTGCTCCCACAAGGCATTTTGGAACCGCACTATGGGTTAAGTAGTTCAGGGATCTGATGGTGCAAGTAGCGGAAGCATACGTGCGCCTGCCCATAGCGTCCAGCTGTTTGGACTCCGGGTCCAGTGGCAGGGTGCTCAAATGTTGCGGTCTCTGGGACCGGTCATGAGAGGCTGTGATGACCAGAGAGTCGGCCAGAGGATGTGAAGCCAGATACTGGTCCTCCCTAGGGGCCTTGTACAGGAGGTCAGCTTTCTTCGGCATCGCCGGAAGCGAGTGTGGACGCTTCCACGCTGCCTTGGTGACGTCCATGAAAGTGTCTACCAAGGGTGGTACCACCATAGGCTTAGGATCTTTCTGCCGAAGATACCTGGCGAGGCGTAGTCTCTCAGGGTCTAATTCTTCCGCATCCCAGCCCATGTTCTCTTGGATATGCCTCATGATCTCTGAGAACGATGGGTCATCCGGAGGAGATCTAGGAAGCTCACGTGGGTCCGGAGATGGGATGTGGATCGGAGAGGGGATCTGGATCCTTCCGAGAATTCCGATCCCGTGTCCTCCGTCGAAGGCTGACGCGGCGTCTTCTGGGTCTCTTGAGGCTGGATGACCCTGAAGAAGATCTGGACGGAGGTCTCCTTTTGTCTGGTCTCCCCCTAGGAGGATCCGCCAGCTCCTGGGGGGAAGGTACTCGGCCTGCCGCCCCGGATAGAGTAGGGGGCTCAGGGGCCAGTGGGGTCGCAGGTGGAGGAGGGAGAGGAGGAGGAGTGGGAACCACATCCCTTTTTATGGTGTCCCACCAGTAGGTGAATAACTCCTTGACCTCAGATATGGAGAGGCCAGACGACGGACCGGGCCCCGATGGCCGGTCGCCGGTTCCGCATCGGCTCCCCCGGGGCCTCAGGTTCCAGAGAGGGTTCCCTGGGGGGTGCGACAGGACCGAGTTCGCCCATCTGGTCCTCAGGCTGGGTCAGCTCCTCCTCTGTAATCGTCTCCTGACCGACGTCGGTGGGAGGCGTCGGGGTCCTCTTCTCAATGGGTACAGGTACGGACGTCGGTCCCCCGGCTGACGGCCGAGAAGACGTAGGCCTGACCGGCGACGGGCATCTGGCGGTCGACGGTTCCTGGAACCTATGGTGTAGGGCCGGCGTCGGACAGGCCGGCGCCGGGTCCGACGGCTTCTTTAAGGAGGTAAGCTCTTTGGTCTTCCTCTGGGGAGGAGGAGGCAAGGAGGCAGACCTGATGTCGGGTTCGGAACGGTGGGAACCGGACTTATGGTGGTGATGATGGTCCCCCGACCTAGCCAGAGCCTTAGAAGAGGAAGATGAGGAAGGCCTGGAGGTCTTGGCCTGTGAGACAGAAGAGGAGCCTGAAGCGGTCTTCGCTGCAGTGGGAGGCGGAGAACGGGCCCGGGAAGGAGAGCGGTCAGACCGGGAGCTGGAGCTACGGGAGTCAGAGGCCCTAGACAGGGACTTGGATCTAACTCTCTCCCTGTGCTTCTCAGGGTGTCTCCGGGCCTTCTCTGAGGATTCCCCCTTGAAGGCTGCGTCCATGGTCCTGATTTTTTCTTCGAGCAGGAACACCTGAAGGGCCTTCTAGCGACGGATCCGGGTCCGGCTGTTGAACCCCTGGCAAAATGAGCAGGACCGGGTGTCGTGGTCTGGGCCAGGCACCGGACGCAGGCTGAATGCGGATCCTTAAATGGGATTTGCTTCCCACAGGCGCACTTCCAAGGATGGCCTTCAACGGAGCTTGAGAGGACATCAGACACAAAGAGCCGAAAACAAACTTTTCCAGAAGGAAGAACTTAACCGAGCCGTCGTGACTAGAAAGCGAGCGAAGGGTCGAGACATACAAGTCAACGGCGGAAAGAACTAGGAATTTGAGGGGACCGCCTTCATCCATCACGCCTGACGTCAGGCGCTGGACTGACGTCGGGGGCGGTCCCCGTTGAAGATAGCTCGCTAGAAGAATTCCATGGGGTCCTGACGCCTGCCGGCTTCAGTCCTAATGGTGTAACCTGCTGCAAGAGCAGTTTCTCGAAGTAAGATCAGAGATTCACTCCTGGATTGGTTTCCAACCAACAGGCCAGACAGGATTTCGGTATCTGGTGTCCTTCCTGATTCAATATCTGATCACTCCCCCATCTACTACGACTAGAGTCTCATCTCCCAAAGTGTCCCCCAAGATCATACATGTGACAGACTTCTCCAGCTTCAGCCCTGCGCTCTTTCTTCAAGACCTTGCAATCTTGGACTGGGATCCAGTTCTCTCCGCTATGGACACCACATAAGCCCTTGACAACCTTAACATCCTCCCCTCTCTGCAGGATAAGCATGCCGCTCACATCATAAAGATGGTCATAGGCACTGTTACTAAATGGTTACATGGGGATCTGCTCTCCCTCATGAAAGCCTGAGATAAGCACTGGGGTAAATTCAAAGCCTCTAGGTAAATGTCTGACTATCATGAATGCCAGCGGCTCCGCAACGACTGCAAAAAAGCCATCAGAGCCGCTAAGAGCGAATACTGCAAAACTGCCCTCTTATCCTCTTCCAGGAATCAGCAAAACTTCTGGCGCACTATTAAGACTGTCATTGGGTGGTATACTAGGTGCAACGCTGTGGATATGCTAACTGATGGCATAAATTGCAATAACGCTTCTACCATTGCTAATGCCTTTAACAAGCAATTCACTTATCTCTCGGCATACACTTCCCTTGCTCACTGCTGCTGACGACAAGTCATCTATCTCCACCCATACCTCCCTACCAGAACCCCTGCCTCACTCACCCTTCTATCTTAAGGCAATCTTAGTGAGGGAAACCCACAAGCTTCTTGCTGGCTTCTTTCCTCACATGAGTGCTGGTCATGATGATCTTGCTCCTAAGCTCCTAAAGCTTGGGACCCCTTTACTTGCGCTCCTCATCTCCCATATTCTTAACCTATCCCTCACCACTGGAATCGTTCCCCCAATCTGGAAAGTAGCAAAGGTAGTCCCTGTCTTTAAGCAGGGTGCCCAGCAATGCATAGAAAATTACCGTCCTATAGCCACATTGTCTGCTATCAACAAGATACTGGAAAAGGCAGTGAAAGTGCAGCTAACAGATTACCTTACTAAATACACCTTACTGTCCCCTGAACAGCATGGATTTCGAAAAGGCCATAGTACCAGTACAGCCCTTGCTGAAGTCACATCTGAAATAAGAACTGCCATGGACCATGGCATGTTGTCGGGAGCTATCTTTATAGACTTCTCTGAGGCCTTTGATCTGGTGGATCACACCCTACTTTGCGCTAAACTTCACTCCCTTGGTGTGTCTGGCCATGCTCTAAACTGGTTTTCCAATTATCTCACTGGCAGGCTACAGCTTGTTAAGTACAATAGAGCTCTCTTGGATCCTGCTCCTGTTGTGACTGGTGTCCCTCAAGATTTATCCTGGGCCCCATCCTATTTTGTCTTTTCATCAACGACCTTCCTATGGTTCCCACCTATACTGCCACACTACTTTATGCAGATGACCTTATCCTCCTATCCAGTTCCGATAATATTAGCGCCATAAATCACAGTTTACAAGCTGATGTCAACAAGCTGCAGAATTGGCTCCTGACAAACAAGCTTGTGCTAAACATAAAGAAAACACAACTCATGCTTTTTGGATCCTCTGCCAAGCTCAGGCAGTGTCCCGTGCCACTAAATATCTTGAGTCATGATGGAGTCCCCATTGGCACTACATGCTCTTTTAAATACCTGGGAGTTACTCTTGACCCTCAGTTAGACCTATCTCTACATATTCAAAATGTATGCAGGGCAACAAACATCAAGCTTGGACTTGCATACAGGGCTCGTGGGTCCCTTAAAGCAGCTGCTCACCATGCCCTTGCTGAAGGATTGTTTCTTCCATGTCTCAGCTATGGACTGACTACCTTTTATCTCGCTACTAAAACTAGTCTCACAAAATGGGATGTGGCCTATAATAATGTCTGCTGCTTTGCCTTCGCTGCCCCTCGGCTTACCCATCACTGTGAGTTATACAAAAACCTACACTGGATGTCCCCAAGTAATTATCGTTCCTTTGTCTTGGGCTGCTTCACAGTCAAAATTGTCCATAATGCCACCCCACCTGCCTTGTCTCAACTCCTCCAACTGGCTCTACCGTCATACCAGCTCAGGTCAGCTGTCCTGCCCCCCCTTCCCAAAAACTCTTTACTCTGGCAGGTGATCATACCTTTGCTGTCTGAGCCCCTAGATTCTGGAATACCGTAACTGCATCAATCAGACGTAGTCCCACCCACCCCATGTTTAAGAGCTCCCCTCTGGTTTCACCTGAAATCTGCATTTGTCTGTAACTGTCCCTAAGCTGCTTGGTACCTCCAACCCTGACTTGGACCCAGGTGTGGTCCATCCACTTCCCTGGTTCCTGACCTCCTCCCCCTGAGCTCAAATACAGGAACCATCCACTCCTATGGTTTCCTGCACCTCAGCATTTATCCTTATACCAGGACAACCACCCAACTCCCACCTTAAAATCCCATGTGTTATACCAAGAATGGTTATTACTGCTTGTATGTTCTTTCAATGATGTATATGCTATCTGATCATCCTGTACTTTGTTTGTTTCACCCTGTTCAATGCCTGTATTTCACTATGGTGTAATTGTTCTCATTCTGCTTGTAAACCAATACTTGTAATCTCCAGGGTCACACCTGAAAATAGGCACTCCTTGTCTACCGTGCTAACCCAGTAAACAAAAGCTCATAAATCAATGGGCATATGAAAGGCTGACACAGCAGACAGATGCACTTCAATAGATGAGTACTGAAGTCCTGTATCACCCAAGGACAGGAAGGAAGTACTCCAGAATATGGTTTACAGGGCAAGTGAATGAGTCCAGTTGATGGGAAGCACTGTATACAGCAAAGCACCTCCTATTCATTGAGTAAGTGGCCCTAGTGGAGGGTTTCCTGGCAGCCACCAGAATATCAGCTGCCTTCTGGGAGACTCCGAAGCAAGCAATGGCTATGTCTTCAGGAGCCAGGCTTGCAGCTGGAGAGATATGAGATCTATGTCAATAGGTCCCTGCAAAGGGGCAAGGGTGCCAGGGGGTTCCGCACCCAACTGTTGCAGTAATGGAAACCATATCTGACGAGGCCACAATGGAGCCACGAGAATGAAGGTGGCACCCTCCGAATCAGAGGAAAGGGAGGGAAGGCGTAAAGCAGTAGGTAAGGCTAGAGGGATGTTGGGGTGTATTAGTAGGGGTATCACAAGTCAGAAGAGGGAGGTAATAATCCCTCTTTACAAGACACTGGTTAGGCCTCTTCTGGAGTACTATGTGCAGTACTGGAGGTCACACCTTCACAAGGACATTAACCAAACTGAGGCAGCCCAGAGAAGGGCAACTAAAATGGTGCAGGGACTGCATCAGAAAACATATGAGGACAGATTAACTGAGCTCAATGTGTATACCCTAGAGCAAAGGAGGGAGAGAGGTGATAAGATTGAAACATTCAAACACCTTAAGGCATTAACAAGGTGAAAGAGTCTAACATGTTTCAATATAAGAAAAATAGCAGGACAAGATGACACAGCATGAGATTTAGAGGGAGGCCGATTAAGGGGTAATGTGAGGAAGTTCTTTTTCACAGAAAGGGTGGTGGATGCATGGAATGGCCTACCTGAGAAAGAGGTGGATATGAATACAGTGCAGGGCTTCAAACAGGCATGGGATAGGCATAAGGGAGCAATACAGATGAGTATGAATAGATAGGCCATTGACAGAGCAAAGGCCAATAGCACATTCATAAGATAGAAAAAGAAATGGGCAGAATGGATGGGCCTTGAGGTCCTTATCTGCCATCAACTTCTATTTTTCCATTTCCAAAAAAGGTATGTGTCTGACCACAAAACCCCAGGCTCTGGACCGAGTGAGTAGAAATGCGGCGGTTTTGCGTTTAGTGGGTACAAAAAAGGTCCAACTCTGGAAAATCCCACCTGTCGTACAGGTCTTCTACGACTGAGATCAGCAGCTCCCATTTGTGAATTCTGGACTGTGATCAGCTGGGGCTGTCCGCCAAGGTGTTTTGGGCTCCTGGCACATGAATGTCCGACAGTTCTAGAGATCTAGAGACCAATACCAGACCCTCATCTCCCCCCGAAACATGGGGTAGGAATGGGCTCCCCCTTGCTTGTTGAGGCAACAGACCACACTGAGATTGTCTGACTGCACCAACAGTGGGCCTGGAGAGAGATGGTTCTGGAAGGCCTGTAAAGCATACAGAACTGCCTGCATTTCTAGAATGTTTCTGTGAAGGTGGGCCTCCCACAGGGACCAGATCCCCTGGGTCTGAGAAGGGCCTAGGTGCGTTCCTCAACCCAGACCCGAAGCATCTGTAGTAAGCATCTGGTGAGGGGTGGGGATAAGAAAGGGGACCCCTTTTAAGAGATGATCTGGGTCCATCCACCACTGAAGCACCTTGCGCGCTGAGGAGGGGACAAGAACCAGCTGATCCAGATCGGAGCATTAATCCCACTGAACTCTTGAGGTTCCACTGCAGGATCCTCATATGCAACCTGGCCAAAGGAACCGTTACAATGGCCGTGGCCAATAAGCCTAGCAGTCTCAAGAACTTCCTGGCTGAGAAATACCTGCACTGAGCCACAACCTGGGCCTGAGCCCTGTCCTGCGGTAGGAAGGTCTTGCCTTGAGCATAGTCCAGAACCGTCCCAATGTACTGCAACCACTGAGATGGGGTCAGCACAGACTTAGGCAAACTGACAGTGATGCCCAAGGACTGGAACAACTGCAGGGTGAGTTCTAGAGTCAGCAACAGAAGTTCTCTGAACTGGGCTTTCAGTAACCAGTCATCCAAATACAGGAACACATAAAGGCCTTCGCATCGGAGGGCTGTTACAGCTGCTAAGCACCTGGTAAATACCCGTGGTGCAGAGGATAAATCAAAGGGCAACACTCTGAAGTGGTAATTCTCCCCTGGAAGAGGAAAGTACAGTTATGTAAGAATTTACTGTAACAGAAGATTTTCGAGAAGAGCTCCTGCAGCAGACTGCACCATAAGGACTATGGTGCCAGGTAGCAGGACTCCATGGAAAACTTCTAGCCAGCAGGACCCCGCTGGGGCCCACCTCTCACGTCGGTCCGCCAACCAACGTCAACCTCTGTATAAAGGGAGTGGTCCCTAGCCCCACCTCAGTTCACCCAGTGGAGACCTGTAGGTTACTTAGCAGAAGAGATCTGAGGCAGGTGCCGAAAACAAATCCCAGAAGGAGAAACTTAAGAGGGAGATTGAGGGAGGGAAAATGGCGCCTGCTGCAGGAGCTCTTCTCGAAGATCTACTGTTACGGTAAGTTGTTACGTAACTGTACTATCTTACTTCGAGGATGAACTCCTGCAGCAGGCTACACCATAAGGACAGAGTCCCAAGCAGTGTCCCCCAAGGAAAGAAAAAAGGGAGGCAGGGGTATAAACTCCTGAATTATTGAATTTATTAATTTAGGAAATTAGGTCTTGGAGCACAGCAAGGCCAAATCCTACTCGCTTTCTGGAAGCAATATCCAGGGTGTAGTGCTTAACAAAAGTATGCACAGAATTCCAATTTGAGGCAGCACATATGTCTGCTGTTGAAACCTTTTTCATGGCTGCAAAAGACAAAGCCATCCCACTTTTTGAATGTCCCTTCACCCGGTCCCAGTAAGGGTTTTTCATACTTGTTGTAAATGAAGGTAATGCAAATGGACAACCATTTGGATACTGTTTGCCTTGCAAACGGCTTCCCCTGAACCTTGGGGGTAAAGGACACAAATAACTGATCCGATTGTTGGATCGATCTGGTACAACTTAAACAGTAACGGAGGATCCTGTGAACATCTAGAGTGTGAAGGAGGGCCTCCCCCTTATTCGAATATTCGGGATAATAAACCGGAAGGGAGATGTCTTGATTCAAAGTTAACTCAGACATCACCTTCGGAAGAAACTAAGGATTAGTGCGCAGAGACACCATGTCCCTGTGAAAAATTAAATAAGGTTCTTTACACATCAACGCTTGCAGCTCAGAAACCCTCAGAGCTGAAGTGATGGCAATTAAAAATAACGTTTTCCAAGAGAGAAAATGTAGGTCGCAATACATGGCTGGTTCAAAGGGAAGTAATGCCAATTTCTCTAGAGCAAAAAGGAGGTCCCATGGGGGGCACAGGATCCCTAATGGAGGCTTCATATGAAACATGCCCCGAAGGAATGTATAGGGAAGGTCCAGTTGGGCAGTATTCCAACCCTCTACAGGTGCGTGATAAGCAGAAATGGCAGAGATGCACCTTTATGGAAGAGTATCTCAGCCCCACATCTGAAAGCGATAGGAGATATTCCAGGACTGATTCACTAAGCAAGACAGTGGGTCCAGGGAACGTGCTGCTGCCCAGATACAGAAACATTTCCATTTCATGGCATATGTTGCCCTTATAGAAGGTTTTCTCGCTTCTACTAGGACTTCTGCCACCCTCTGTGAAACATCATGCCTGGAAACGGCTAAATCTGCAGGAGCCATGCATGAAGGTGCAGGGACCGAAGATCCGGGTGGCCTAATGTTCCCATGTCTTGACATAGCAAGCTGGATAAAACTGGTAGCTGAAATGGAGGTTCCACTGCTAACTGTTGCAAAAGAGGGAACCATATCAGACGTGGCCAGAAAGGAGCTAGCAGGATCATTGTGCCACGATCCGTCTAGTTTGAGTAACAACCTCTGTAGAAGGGGAAAGGGAGGAAAGGCATACAGGAACCTCCCTGTCCAACAAAGGGACAATGCGTCTCGCCAGAAAACACCATGCTTGGGACCTAGCGAGCAGAAATTGGAAAGTTTTGCATTGCACAGGGAAGCGAAGAGGTCCAGCTCTGAATGTCCCCATCTTTCGAGGAGGTCGTCCACCACTTCTTGAAGCAGCTCCTACTCATGGTTTCTGGATCACGAGTAGCTGAGCTCATCTGCCAGGTCATTTTTTAATCCTGGAACATGAACCGCTGTGATTGTTAGTCAGTTTTTCTAGGGCCCAGTACCACACTCTCATAGTTTCTCTGCACAGAGCGTAAGAGTGCGTCCCTCCCTGCTTGTTGATATAAAAGACCACCGACATACTGTCGGTCTGGAGAAGCAGGGCACCCTGGGAAAGAGGAGTCTGAAAAGCCTGCAAGGCATACAGAATCGCCCTCATCTCTAAAACGTTGATGTGCAGGGACACTTCCATGTGTCCATGTGTGACCATGTGCAAGGAGTATGGTGATTCTGAAAATGAGCTCCCTATCCTAGACCCGATGCATCCATGGTGAGGATCTGGCTCAGTGACTGTGTTTGGATCAGAACTCCTAAATCCAGTTTGGGTGAAGTCAGCCACCATGACAGCATTTGCTGGACAGCCCTTGATACCCTTACTGGGTGTTCGAGATTGTCTGACGTCTGGTCCCATTGCACCCTTAAGTTCTACTGAGGAACTCTCATATGCAAGCATGCTAATGGTACCATGGGTATGGCAACAGCCATATGTCCTAGGAGCTGTAACATGGTTCTTGCTGTGACTATACTGGCTGTAGCTACTCTGGAGGCCTGGTCTCTCAGTCGAGTGGTCCTGTTGGGTGGAAGAAAAGGCTCTTCCCTGTTGGGTATCCAGGATGGCCTCTATGTACTGTAGGCATTGGCAGGGCCAAGGACAGGATTTTGGGAGACTGATTGTTATCCCCAGCTGCTGAAACATTTGAAAAGTGTCCGAGAGGGTGTGGACTAACTGCGACCTGGTGGGGCAGTTAGAAGCCAATCGTCCAGGTAAGGGCAGACAAAATGGCCCTGTCTACGAAGAGCAGCTGCCACTACTGCTAAGCATTTGGTGAACACCCTCAGAGCCCAGAAGAGACCAAAAGGCAAAGCCCGGAATTGGTAATGGTTCCCTTGAAAGGCAAACTGAAGCTACCTCTTGTGAGCTTGAAACATTTATGTGCAAGTATGCATCCTGCATGTCCAGAAAGCATAGCCAGTCCCCTTGATGCAGCATAGGTATCAGTCCTGGTAAGGTTACAATTCTGAATCTTTTGTATTCAATGTACTAGTTCAAATGACTCTGGCCCAATGTGGGTCTTAAGTCCCCCATCTTCTTGAGGGCCAAGAAGAAATGGGAGTAATACCAGTTCCAGTTGGGGCGGGGAGGGAACAGGCTCTATCGCTCTTTTGAGAGCAAGGTCTGTATTTCTTCTCTGATGAGGTCTATGTGGGTGGGAGTGTATCGAGAGGGGGCTAGAGGTTTGTCCGGAGGAAATTCGGTAAACTCCAGCATATAACCCTTCTCGATAATGTTCTTCACCCATACATCTGTTGTGATTCTGGTCCACCCGTCTAGGCAGAGGGAGAACGGACACCCTACTGCTTCCCCCATCGACTCTGCCGGAGGAGGGGGAGTTGGCAGGAAGTCATGCATGTGCGCCTTGGGTGGGCAGGGAAGACTGGGAGGATTTTGGATTCCTAGGTCCTCTGTTCCCTACTGGTTGTGAGGGAGCCTTTCTCTTGAAAGGGCCTCGGGGCTGTTGGTTTTTCTGTCGGTTGGCACCTTGGTGCCAGAAGGGCTTGCGCTTAGGTTGCTGAGGGTCTGACTGGTACATGTGGTGAAAAGACTGGACCAATTTGCCCGAGTCTTGCAGTTCAGTTATCTTTTATACCTTCTCTCCGAAAAGGACAGACCTGTGGAATGGGGCAGTAAGGACAGAATCCTGGAGGTTCTGCCAAAGGCCGGACACTCTCAGCCAGGAGTGGCGACGGAGACACACCCCAGTGGCTGCTGCTATGTTCATCAAGTTGCAGGATGCTCTAAATACGTGTTTTCCTATGTCCAGGGCAGACTGAAGTATGTCCTAAAGCTCATTACATGAAGGATCATCTGGCTGCTTTTGTGCCAACTCGATGGCTTTCTTCCATAAAGATTTTTGATAATGCACCATATGGGCCAAAACATTTAGCGACTGAATGCAGCAAGTGGAAGACATATTGACTCTCTTACTGAACTGGTCTAATTTCTTAGATTCCTTGTCGGGCGGCAGAGAGCTCATATGTTTAGGTTGTTTTGTCCTGCCATGAGCTGCGGTCTGGCCTCGGATTTTCTCCCAAAAAGGGCTCTGGCCTTGGGAAGTTTATACAGTATGTCTGCCTTCTTAGGGACAGCTGAAAAGAAGAAGGGTGGTCCCATGCCAGCCTGGTTAAATCCTGAAACAGAGAGACCAGAGGGGGAATGACCAAAAGTCTCGGGTCACTAATTCCCAAAAAGGTATGAAGCCTTTTCCTCTCCGGGTCCAATTCCTCGGTGTCCCATTGATTTAGGAATTGGATGTGATGCATCACATCCATAAATGTTGGGTCATCTGGGGGGGGACCTGGGTGAATTGCAGGGGCCCTCTGGTTCAGGACAGTAACGTCTGGAAGAGGAGTCTGAGGAGTGAGGGTGGCTTCTGGAGGAGTTAGATGAGGCTGGCCGTGAGCATTTACACCCATGACAGTGTCTGCTCCTGTCGTCCAAGGAAGATGACCTGGAGGAGGAGCGGTGACGTCTGCCCCACACCTGGTATGCTCGGAATCTGATCTTCTTGGAGTCGGGCTCCTGGGTGGGTGCGCAGACTGTGGCCGGGAGACTGCAACTGGTACTTTGTCCGGGACCGATGTAGGGGGTTGTGGAGGCGGATTAGGAGAGAGGCCATACTTTTTTTTAATAAATCTCCCTTTACCGTGTTCCACCACAAAGTAAAAACAGGTTACGCACCTGTAACAGTAGTTCTAGGAGTGGTATATGTTGTTCATCCACACTCTTTGGCAGACTCCTAGCAGTCCTCCGAGAGAAGAGAGGCAAGTAGCACACCCCCTACTTAGGGAACAGACATTGGGGAACTGAGACCCCAAAACCAGCATCCCAGCATGACTCAAAGTTGATGGGTGATGAAGGTGTTTGCTGACTTCCAGGTAGCAGCCCGGCAGATATCCTGGATAGGGATGTCCCTGGAAGCAGCCACTGATGCAGCAGTATGGCAGGTAGAATGAGCTCTTATCCCTCTGGGAGGCTCCTTACCAACCAACTCGTAGCACAGACCTATGCACGATGTAATCCACCTTGCAATGGTCCGCTTTGCTACAGGTCTGCCAGAAGCGGCTTTAGCATAGGTGACAAACAGCTGGCAAACTTCTCCCTGAATTTCCGACGTCCTCCCCTTATAGTAGGAGAGAGCACTTCTTAGCTCCAAAGCATGGAGCCTGTACTCTGCCTCTGAGGTGTAATTAGGGTAGTACACTGGCAGTGTTAACACCTGGTTAAGGTGAAACTCTGACACCACCTTTGGAAGGAATTTCAGGTAGGGACACAGGACAACCTTGTCCCTGTGGAAGACCAGATAAGAGGAGTCCACTGAAAGTGCCTGGAGCTCCCCTGTCCTTCTGGCAGACATGATAGCCACCAGGAAGGCCGTCTGCCACAAGTGTGACAAGGCACACTTGTGCATTGGTTAGAATGGCTTGCCCATGAGCTTTGCCAGTACCAGCAGTAGATCCCACGGAGGTGGAGGTTCACGCACCAGAGGGAATATGTGATCCAGGCCTTTGGAAAAGCGCCCGACCACTGTCTCCTGCACCAGCGTCGGCTGACCGGCCCTCACCCAGTAAGCAGAGATGACTGCCAGGTGCACCCTAAGGGTCAATGACCGTAGACCCCCCCTTTGGAGAGAGACCAAAGGTAGTCGAGAATGTTAGCCACTGGACAGGACAGAGGGTCCAGGACCTTGCTCGGACACCAAATGGAAAACGGTTTCCATTTGAAAGCATAACATTTCCTGGTCGATTCCTTTCTGAATGCCTCCACCACAGTGTAGACATCTTCGGAAAGACCCAAAGCCTGGAACTCTAGCCGCTCAGGTACCAGGCTGGGAGGTGCAGGAATTGAAGGTCCAGATGGAATAAAATCTCCCAACAGAGAGAGAGAGAGAGAGAGAGAGAGAGATCAGGTCCGGGCGTGTGCAAAGCCGCTCCGGAGGCCTGCAGTTGAGGCTAAGGAGATCTAGATACGAGAACTGACGTGGCCAGTCTGGGGCTACCAGGATCACCTTCACCTTGTCCCTCCTCACCTTGAGGAGCACCTTATGGATCAAGGGAAATGGAGGGAATGCGTAAAGGAGGCCTGGGGTCCATGGCCTCGAGAAGACATCCCCCTACAGTGAGCCCTGCTGAGGGGGGTGGGCATGAAACAGCCTCAGCTTGGTGTTTTCCCTGGAGGCAAACAGGTCCACCATCGGTTTGTCCCAATGGGAGAACGGGCTGTAAGCTACCGCTCGTGGGATGTTTGGCCTAAGTGGCTAAGAGCATCCGCCAGATGGTTTGAGGCTCCTGCCACATGGATGGCAAGGAGATCTGCCTCCAATAGGCTCACAAGGGTCCAGATGCGGAGCGCCTCCTTGCACATCAGACGGGAGTGCATGCTGCCCTGTTTGTTGAGGTAGTACATGGTCGTGGTATTGTCCATCTGGACTTGAACCACTTGACCCCAGAGCTGAGGAGCGAAAGCTGACAATGCCAGTCTAACTGCTTTGAGCTCCAACAGGTTGATGTGGCATCGGGACTGCTCAGGGGTCCAGAGCCCATGTGCCCTTTTGTCCTCCATGTGGGCTCCCCAGCCCATGACAGAGGCATCGGTCGTGAGTACGACTGTCACCTCGGGGCGGACGAACAGGATCCCTTCCTGCAACCATTCTGGGGTAGTCCACCACTGGAGAATGTCCCACATCTTCTGGGTTACAGTAATCAGCTGGTCAAAATGACCATGGCACTGAGTCCACTGGACGGCCCGCTCCAACTGGAAGAGGCGCATGTGCAACTGGGCCCATCAGACCACTGACGTGCACACCGCCATGTAACCCAGAAGGTGCAGAAAGTCATGGGCAGGGCGCAAGTGCCCAACCAGAAATGATTGGGCAAAGGAGGAAAGAACCTCCACCCTGTCTGCCGGGAGCCAAGCTCTGGCTTGACAAGAGTCGAGTTCTGCCCCGATGACGCCCATCACCTGAGAAGGCACGAGTTCTGACTTGGCCTCGTTGATAAGGAGGCCTAGTCGAGAGCAGGTCTGGAGGGTCAGGTCACTGGACCTCTCCACCTCCTGTTGGGTGGAACTTGCTAGGAGCCAGTCATCAAAGTATAGGTAAATCCTGACCCCCCCCCCCCAATGCCGGAGATGGGCCACCACCACTGCAATGCATTTGGTGAAGATCCGTGGGCCTGAGGACAGGCCGAACGGCATGGCTCGGAACTCGTACAGGGTCCCCTTCGATCCTGAAGTGGAGGAACCGCTGATGGGATGGATGGATTGGGACATGAAAGAACGCGTCCTGCAGATCCAGTGAACAGAACCACATGTTTTGCTCCGAGGATGGTATGATCTGGGACAGAGTGACCATCTGAAAGGTGCGTGGCCTGAGATATCGATTCAGGTCGTGCAGATCCAGAATGGGGTGCCAGCCCCTCCGTCCGCTTGGGCACCAGGAAGTACCTGGAGACAAAGTCTGGGTCTGCTGGAGGATCTACCACTGGAGCGACTGCCTCCTTGAGAGGAGCTGAGCGATGTCATCTCGGATAGCCGACTGGGTCTGAGCGGATACTCTTTCCTCCCGTGGGGTGCAGGCTCGGCTTGGAGGGTACTGCTCGAATTCCAGAGGCAGTCCCTGACCGGCCATTTTGACAACCCACAAGTCCGAAGTGATAACGGACCAGGCGAAAAAAGGAAGTGGTGGAGTCGGACCCCCACGGGAGGACCCAGAGCTGATGTGACGGGAGAAGGGGTGGCAGCCCCCGCCCTGTCACTGAGCAAGCTTGGAGGAGGAGGCTCCAGGACCGGAGCCTCGGCCTCCTTTACGGGCCTGTTAGGGTCCGGGCTTGGGCCAAGGGCACCAAGCTCGAGTCTGCTGCTGTCCACTTTGAAAGGAAGACTGCTGAGCCAAGGGGAAGAGTGCCAAAAAGGTTTCTTCTGTTGGTTCTTGCCCGAAGAACCCTTGGCAGAAGTAGCGTCCAAGGTGGCATTGGACTGCTCGATGCGCTAAAGGTGACCGGCCACATCTGGGAAGAACAATTCTGTCCCAAGGAAGGGCATGTCAGCTAGTTTGTGCTGGGTATCCACCAGAAAGGAGGAGAGCCCCAGCCAAGCCCTGCGATGAGAGGCAACAGCGGCAGCCATCGAACGGGCACAAGAATCCCCAATGTCTAGAGCTGTCTGAAGCTGCTCTTTGGTGACAGTTCGGCCCTGATCCCCGACTTGCTTGACCGTGGTCTGCATATCCGTGGGGAGATGTGGGAGGACTTCATCTAGCGACCCTAGAAATGTGCGAGAGACGTGTGCCATGATGAGGGCCGAACTTGCCTGACGAAGGCCCAAAGATGAAGCCACATAGAACTTCCTGGCTGAATGGTCCAAAAGCTTGGACTCTATCAGGAGGATGGTCAGTGTTGGCAGAACTGCCAGTACGCCTAAACAGAGAGGCGGTCACCAAGCTCTCGGCTGAAGGGTGCTCTGTGAACCCCGCGAGGGACCCCATGGGCACTGCATACTTGCGAGCCTTGCGGGCAGACTGTGCTGGGCAAGAGGCATGATGCTGCCAAACTTCTAGTGCTGGGCCAACAATGGCCTCAGCCACAGGAAAGGCCTCCGTTGGTGTATCCCCTCTCTTAAGGATGTCTGTACTACGTCTTCTTCTGGATTGGCTCCAGGGGCATCCCTGTAGATTCAGAGATGAGGCGAAGGATCCCTTAAAAAGACGAGGGACCTTCCTCTGTTTCTATGCCAACAGACGACTCATCATCCCCGGAATGTGAATGCAAGCCGGTGACATCCGAATCAGAGGAATCCGGGTACAAGGACCGGCTGCCAGGTCACTCTCGACTCGCCGAGGGCGATCCAGGGTGACTGTGACCGAAAATCGCCTGGGAAGCCTGGTGTCTGGTCTGACTCCTTTGGAAGGAGCCCCTCCCACTGGTTGTTTGGGTGGCGGTTCCACCACGGTCGGTGGAGAGGATGTTTTGGGCAGAACTGGAGGTTTCACCGGCTCCGAGGGCTGGGGAACCATTTTAATTGGCTCCAATGGAGTCTGCTTCGGCCTAGGAGGTGAAAGCCAAGTAATGGCTGGGGTGGAAGCCATAGTCGGCTTGTGCACGGTCAAAGTCAGCTGCTGCCAGATGAGGTCCTTTGTAGCGCTGCCAGATCTCACTGAGCCTCTCCTCATCCGATGACGACGACCAATGGCGTTGCCTCTTTTTATAGTTTATGGCACTTCCTCGGCCTGTCGGTCGAGAGGGCCATAGATTTCGATAGACATCGGGTGGGCTGACTTGGTCGCTCGCGAGACACTGGTGGGACCGGTGATTTCCAGGGATCAGGGACCACATCTTCGAGTGGAGTCCCAGCAGGCTAGGTCTTGTCATCTGGAAAAAACAGATTATGTGTCTGATCGAGGGAATCATCGACCGGAGTCGGCGATATCGGATCAATAGTATCGATTACAATCTCAACCTTGAAAGATAATTTGGCTGATTGGCCAGACAGCAAGCTGAAAAGATACCGCAGGTTCTCTGGACCGAGATCTCTCCCACGCCCAAGAAAGTCTCTGTCGAGATGAAGATGCATTAGGGTCCTTCTCCCGCTTACGGGATCGAGAGGAGTGCGAGCCCACAGCCATCTCTCCCTTGGCTGAGAGAGACTGGCACAACTCCCGGAAGGAATCCAAGAAGGTGGAGCACAGGTTGAGTGGAACGAAAAAGCTCCGAGAGGAATCTGCCGCACAAGCCGCTTCCTCCTCGAACGCTTGCATGAGCTCCAACTGCTCAGCGGAACCCGCAGCCGTGGAAACAGCCCACCGGGTCTCTTTGGATTTCACCAGAGGGTTCCTCTTCTCCAGCTTCAGGCATGTGAGACGGTCGTCGAGAACGTTGGGATGGAAAGCCAAACAGACTGCACGAAGAAGTGTCATGGTCGACACAGAGGTAGTAAACGCACGCTGTGTGGGGATCGGAGCGCAACATCTTCTAGCCGCAAGGGACCAGACAAAATCCGGGGAAAGTCTTATCTTCCATGATCGAAGTGACAAACTTACGATCGCTAACTCGAGAAATGCGAAGTTCCAGTAAAACCAAAGGTTTGAAAGCCAGGGCCTACAAAATGTGTGAGCACGAAGGAGGCAACCTGAATCTTCCAGCGGAAAGGAATATTTGGCATCATGGGGCGGAGCCGAGGAATATACCACCCGGGTCGGTGGGAGAAGCCAGCTTGAAGACTTCCGGTTAATCTTAAAGTGGAAGGGGACATGCCAAAGAGTGTGGATGAACAACTAGGCAGATTAACTGTGTGTAATTTTTATTTTGTACTCACAGGGATTGTTACTGCTAGTTGCTAACATTTTATTGCCTTTTTTTTTTCTCTCGGATTCAAATTCTTGTTGCTGGGTATACCTTCTGCTGCATTATTACAGGGTGTGCCTACAGGTGTGTGCCTACAGATTACTGCTGTAATCTGATTTAAATTGCCTTTTGCTAGGTATATCCTCTGTTACTGCTTTATTTTTCTCTGTAGCAAAGTGTTTCTTGCAAGGTACATCTTCTATAAATTTATTACAGGTGGTGCTTTACAGGTTTTACAGTTTTATCATTAGGATAAGCTTTCAGGAGCCTACGGACATCTGGATGTACACTGCTTGAAGTTCCCAGAGTCAGGACTAATGTTGGTGGCAGGTTGTTCTCCTACTCAGCCCCACTACCTGTGGAACAAACTCCCACCCCTAGTGCAGGAAGCCTCCTCACTGATGAACTTCCGCACCAGACTCAAAGCCTATATGTCTGACACTAGCACTTGTCATTGCCACGGCTCATGAACCCCCTACCCCAATTGCTTCTATCCTCCTAATATCCAGATCCTTCAAGCACCTTATCAGGTTCCATGGTGCTTCCCTCTAGGCATAGTACCACAGCTAACTTTCCACTAAACCATATCAGTAGTAAACAATGAGATTACCATGTAAAATTACATTCCTTCTGCACCTTTTGTTAATTCTACTGTCAACATATTTGTAAGGACTGATGCATGATGATAACCATGGCTGTAACCTACTCACACACCTGAAATTACTCTGTAACCCAAGTCTTTCTCTGTATGAAAATATGTATTGTTATCCCGGGTCGCCCCTGAAAAAGGGACCTTCGGGGCTCAGTGGGCCTACCCCGTCACCAAATTTTAAATAAATAAAATAAATACTGCATTTGTTGCTGGCTGATTGTTTCTGCTCTTATCTCCTTGTTTCTTTCGTCCATGGTTGTTCTTTTTCAGTAGGGGAAGGGCCCAGCCACCCACCCCGATCCCCAACCACCCCACACTACACTCCTTTTATAGGGTAGCACAGTCATGACATTTCCTGTAGCAAAGCAGGAAGGGGCAGATCAGAGAAGTAGGAACACAGTGACCTCATTTTCAAACAAACAAAACACAAAATCAAACTTTTGCTTTCATTGTTTTCCTTATAATTACTCTGACCAGGTTATAAACTCAGCAACTTATCTGGAATGGATATCATTAACAGCAGGTACTGCGGAACACTTTCCAGAAGGGCAGTTTTACAGGATTTAGGACACTGTCCTACATGCTGGGCCATTGGAGATCTAAGGGTTCAGCTCCAGACAGCATGGGCAGAGACTGCGCGTCTCAAATTGCATATTCAAGAGGAAATATATTATAAGAACCACCCATTTCCCCAACATCCAACAGAAGTACCTTGACCGCAGAGGATAGTTGGTCCGGGAAGATGGCAGGTGGTCAGGAGGGGCAAATCGGGTGCCTCATCACTCGGTGCTCTCCAACATATCACCTCCACAAACCATATAAAAACTACAAACGGGTATCTGACTATCTCCGAAATCAAACAAAGGGGCAGAGGACACTGCGGAGCAGGACACTACAGCACAGGAGCTAGCACAACAAAACTCGCCCAAATCAGGAACCAAAACAAAAAAGCAAAGAGGAAGTCCAAAAAACTTCTGATCATAGGAGACTCCATGATTCGGGGACTTGATACGCATCTCCAGCCAGGGGCAATGGTCAGATGTCTCCCAGGTACATCAGCATGGAGAGAAACTGACTGCATTGCTTAAATTGTTCGGGAAGCAGGAGAAAACATGGACGTCCAGGTACACATAGGGACTAACGTTCTCGCCAGCCGGTCAGTCGTGAAGACCAAGGAACACCTGACCAAGCTGGGTGACAAACTATCATCCATTTCATCCGGCATCTCCTTCTCTGAGATCCTGCCAGTCTGGGAGAGGGGGGCAGATGGATGGAAGATCAGAGAAGGGGAGCTAGGGGAGCTAAACATGTGGCTCAACGGCAGGTGCCAGGAAAAAGGACACAAATTTGTAGGGAACTGGCAACAGTTTTGGGAGTGAAAGTTATTTCAATTTGATGGACTGCAACTGACTAAGGAGAAAGTCAGTGCATTGGGGCTGAAGTTTGACATCTTTGCAGAATATTTAAACTAGCAAATGGCAAGAGTGGTGAAGCACACCATACGTCAAATGGGAAGAACACCCCTCCCCCCTCAGCTAGTGGTCAAACAGGAGTTCAGCATGTTTGTAGTTCATTTGCATCACCAGGTAAGGAAAAAGGTCCGGCTCCCCATACGACGCACAGGGGAAACGCCAGACCTCACCCAACAACTAACACACCGAAATCTGGCCAATGGAAAATCATGTACACAAATGCTCGCAGTCTGGGAAACAAGATCCCAGACCTGCAGGCAATAATGATAAAGACTAAACTGGACATAGTAGCCATTAGCGAGACATGGTTTACCAGTAACCACACTTGGGAGACTTCAGTACCTGACTATGTACCGTTTAGAAGAGACTGAGGTGAAGAAAAAAAAAAGGGGCTGGGGGTGGAGTGGCCCTTTATGTCAAAGAAAATATCAAAGCTACAGAAATTCAGAATACACATAAGGAGCCGGAAGAACTGTGGGTCACCCTGGAAACAGGAAATGGGACAGCCATACAAACTGGGGTTGTATACAGGCCTCCAGACCAGGGGGAGGGCATAGACACATTACTGCTAGAAGATATACAAAACATGACAGCTGAAGGGGAGGTTCTGATAATGGGAGACATCAACATGCCAGATACAGACTGGTCAATACCAGTAGGAACATCTGCCAGAACTAGACAAATGGTGGAGTCCCTGTAGGGGGAGGGCCTCAAACAACTGGTACAACAACCCACAAGAGACAGGGCTATCCTAGATGTAGTACTGACTAACAGGGAAAGGATCACAAATCTCCAGGTGCAAGGTCACCTGGGGGCCAGTGACCATCACATGATATAGTTCAATTTGGCCACTAGAACTAAATCATCACATTCCAAGGCAAAAATATGGGACTTCAGAGGAGCTGATTTTGATAAGATGGCCAACAGAGTTAAGCTAGCCCTGGCAAAAAGAAATACAGGTGAGGGGGCAAGTATTAAAGATGCAATACTTCAAGCAACATCCCATTGTGTTAGAGAGAAAAGGAAGTGCAAAAGAAGAAAACCACTGTGGTTCTCAAAAACAGTTTTATTTTATTTATTTCGTTTTTGTTGACCGGCAAGTGCACTAGACAAATCCTGCCTATTTTCAGACACGACCCAGGGAAGGGGGATACAGATCAATGCCAACTGACCTTGAATCAGATGAAGCTGTTGGTGGTATTTTTAGTGAATGAGGGAAATTTAGCCAGGACACCGGGGAAATTCCCCTACTCTTTTCGATAAGTGCCATGGGATCTTTAACATCCACCTGAACTACCACCAATCCAGGCAGATGGCAGATAGGCAGTAGCAGAAAAGGTCAGAGCCAAAAGGCTGGCCTTCAGGAAATATAAGGGAACGCAGCAGGATGGAGAAAGGGAGGCATACCAAACCTCCCTAAGGGAAGCAGGGAAGGCAGTAAGGCAGGCAATTGCCCAAACCAAGGAAACACTAGCACAAAAAGTAAAAGAAGGTGACAAGACTTTCTATAGATACATTAGTGGAAGGAGAAAGTCCAGAGGGGGTATTGCTAAGATCAAAGGGGATAAGGGGGCATGTGAGGAGGAGGACCATGTAAAAGCATCTATCCTAAATAGATACTTCTGCTCAGTATTTAATGAAGAGAAGGGAGGGCAGGGCACACAGCTCAGCACCATGGACACGGGGGTGGGGGGGGAGGTGTGCACTACTCCCTTCACAAAAGAAAGGGTCCTACAAGAGCTTGATAAGCTCAGGGTGGACAAGGCAATGGGACCTGATGGCATACATCCCAAGGTACTTAAGGAGCTAAGGGTGGAACTAGCAGAGCCATTAGCAGAACTATTTAGTGAGTCTCTGAGCATAGGAGAGGTCCTAGAAGACTGGAGAAGGGCTCATGTGATCCCGCTCCACAAGAGTGGTAGCAGGGAGGAGGCAGGGAACTACAAACCAGTCAGTCTTACCTCAGTAGTGGGCAAGATTATGAAGGCACCCCTTAAGGAAAGGATAGTGGAACACCTGGAATCCATAGAAGCACAGGATCCAAGACCGCATAGGTTTACAAAAGGAAGGTACTGTCAAACTAATCTCAGATTTCTTTGACTGGGTAACCAGAGTGGTGGACCAAGGAGCAGCAGTTGATGTCGCCTACCTTGACTTCAGCAAAGCTTTCGATACTGTTCCACACAGATTGATTAATAAGCTGGGTAGGCTCGGGTGCATCAGAAGTTGGTCAACTGGGTGGCAAACTGGTTGACGGGCAGAAAACAGAGTGGTGATGGTAAACGGTATACAGTCAGAAGAGATGCAAGTCACAAGAGGGGTACTTCAGGGATCAGTCCTGGGGTCACTCCTCTTCAATATCTTCATCAGTGACACTGCAGATGGACTGGGGGGTAAGGTTTGTCTGTTTGCAGATGACACCAAGATCTGCAACAGAGTAGATGATCCAGATGGGGTGAGCAGAATGAAAAGAGATCTGGATAAACTAGCAAAATGATCGGAAGAGTGGCAACTGGAGTTTAACACAAAGAAGTGCAAGATCATGCACATAGGGAAGAGAAACCCTGAAGCCACCTATAGGCTGGGAGGGGAGTTGCTGGCAGTAACAAGGAAAGAAAGAGACTTGAGCATCATCATCACCGATGACCTGAAATCATCCAAGCAGACCACTGAAGCAGCAGGTAAGGCTAGAGGGATGTTGGAGTGTTTTAGTAGGGGTATCACAAGTCAGAAGAGGGACGTAATAATCCCTCTTTACAACACACTGGTTAGGCCCCATCTGGAGTACTGTGTGCAGTACTGGAGGCCATACCTTCACAAGGACATTAACCAAATTGAGGCAATCCAGAGAAGGGCAACCAAAATGGTGCAGGGACTGCATCAGAAAACATACGAGGACAGATTAATTGAGCTTAATATGTACACCCTAGAGCAAAGGAGGGAGAGAGAGGTGATATGATCGAAACATTCAAACACCTTAAGGGCATTAACAAGGTGAAAGAGTCTAACATGTTTTAATATAAGGAAAACAGCAGGATAAGAGGGCATAGCATGAGATTAGAGGGAGGCCGATTAAGAGGTAATGTGAGGAAGTTCTTTTTCACAGAAAGGGTGGTGGATGCATGGAACGGCCTACCTCAGGAAGTGGTGGATATGAATACAGTGCAGAGCTTTAAACAGGCATGGGATAGGCATAAGGGAGCAATATAGAGGAGTATGAATGGATAGGCCATTGATACAGCAAAGGCCGATGGCACATTCATAAGGCAGAAAAAGAAATGGGCAGACTGGGTGGGCCTTGCGGTCCTCATCTTCCATCAAGTTCTATGCTTCTACGATCCTAGAAACAGTTTTCCCACGTCCGCCAAGGGGGACCATCGACACCTGGGGTGGTGGCGTACCACTGGGTTCCGCGGAAGTAACAATAGGATTGCTTGGTCCTGGAGTCTCCTCGTGGGGTACAAGAGGACTTGGTGGAGTAGCACGGTCTGCTGTCTGGTTGCCTGTCATCTGGTTCCCTGATGTCAGGTTGTCGGGTACCGAGAGGGTTTTATCTGGCGACTTATCGACAGGTGGTCTGTGGTCAGGCTGTCAAATGGTCGAAGCGGACATTGGCTTCTGAAGCAGCAGCTCCACAGGCATCCGACTTGTAGTGGTTGTAGCGGATGTCTTGGTGCTTGACGCCTTACCTTGTGGCGTCTGCCACTGGTCCTTCCGTTTGTCGGAAGACCATTTGTCGGGGACATGCGTTGCAGTCTTTAAGTTTATCGGTCAATGATTTGTCCCTGGGAATTTGTTTCCTAGAGCAGGAATGCTCCCAGCGTTGTGTCTGTCGTCTGAGGCTGACAAGCTATAGGATGAAGACACCTGACCCTTATCGGTTGAAGTCCCTGTCTTAGACCCCAAGGATTGCTGGAAGGGCCCAAGACTGAGAAATGGACCCGAGGGTCTTTGCCCCAAAAAGCTGCCACCCACTGAGAGGGTAAGGCTGGAAGCCTTCGTCAATGGGAGTCCGGAGGAAGTTAAGCCTGACAGAGGGGCAGAGTCTGCTCTCTCTCCAGAACACGAACTGGACTGCTTCTCCTTATGAGGAGACCTGGATCTGGACTCCGACCTACTGTGCTCCTTGTCCCGCTGTTGGTGCTTCCCTCCAGTGTGTTTCTCCCTGTGGGAAGTTGGCGACTGGGAGGCTGAGGAGCTGGCCTTCGATGGGCGTTGAAGGGCGGTGAGCTGCTGCACCGTGATGTAGGCCTGGAGTCTTGCGGTGGCAGGTCCAGGTTCACTGGTTGAACTTGCCGCAGTCCGGGCAGGATTTGACGTGATCAGGCCCCAAACAGAAGAGGCACCGAGAATGACCATCTTTAGCAGGAATCTGCCACCCACATGGACACTTGGATTTCCGTCGTGAAGTTGAAGACTGAGATGACAAACTAGCGATCTATCGATACTTTTACGGAAAAAGTCGGCAGTGGGTGGAACGACACGAGGGGCGGGCCCCAGCTGGGTACTGCTGGCTAGAAGTTTTCCATGGAGTACTAGTACCTGGTGGCATAGTTCTTATGGTGTAGCCTGCTGCAGGAGCTCATACTTGAAGTAAGATCTGTAAGTACCGCCTGCAAGTGGGACAAACCATAATATGCAGATAGGCATCCTGCATGTCCAGGGAGCATAGCTAATTGCCCTGCTTGAGCAGAGGAAGGAAGCCGTATAGAGTTATGACCCACAACTTTCTGTATTGGATGTAATGATTAGGCTCCATGAGATCTAGAATGGGCCTCAAATCCCAGTTCTTTTGAGAATCAGGAGAAACTGGGACTAGAACCCTTTGTTTCCTTGCCATCTGGGCACTGGCTCTAGTGCCTTCTTACACAGCAAGGTGAACACCTCCTTCCAGAGCACCACTGTGTGGCCTGGAGGATAAGAGGTGGGAGCTGGTGGAACATCTGGAGGCTGTTCTAGAAGTTTTAGAGCATGACCCCATTTCATTATCTGTAGGATCCAAGCATCTGTGGCAGTGGTTCTCCACTGGGACAGATGGAGGGAGGACTGACCTCCGACCACCACCTCCTGTCTTGGAACAAGAGAAGGGGGGTCTGGCAAAGAGGCTGAGACAGAACCAGCGGCCGGTGCCACTCCTCCTACCCTGGAGTGCTTAGCAGAGGGACCAGTGGTGGAAGGCAGAGCTGGCCCTGCACTTGCCTTGTAGATTGGTTCCTGAGCCAGACCAGTGACAGACGTTAGGAAAGGATGGCCACAGTCTGCTCCTAGGCTGGGTATGATAAAGGGAGTGGACAGATCTAACAGCCCTGCCAGATGCCTGCAGGTCATTAATATCCTGCACATCAAGACCAAAATGTTTGCAACCTACAGAAGAGCATTCAATATCTTTCGTTGAAAATCAGCAAAGAAGCCGAGACTCTAAGCCAGAAGTGCCTTCTAAGGCAAATGCCAGTGGCAGCTACCCTGGCAGTAGTATCAGCTGTATCATAGGTGGCTCTGAGGAAATGCTTACTAACATCTTCAGAGGACTGGAGAATTTTGAGAAACTTCAGTCTCTGGGAACCCTCAAGAAGGGCCTAAGCAACAGTCTTGCCCTTCCTCCAGAGGGTAGCCTGGTACTTGACCATATGGGACAAGTAGCCGGCAATTCTGAGGCCCGCTGAGGCAAAAATCCTATTGCCCCAGAGGTCGATCCTCCAAGATTCTGGGCAGGTGGGAGGGAGAGTACAGTTACGCAAGAACTTACCGTAACAGTAGATCTTCGAGAACAGCTCTTGCAGCAGGTTACACCATTAGGACTGAAGCCGGCAGACGCCAGGATGCCACGGAAATTCTCTAGCTAACAGTATTCAGCGGGGACTGCCCCCAACGTCAGGCATAGTACAAAAGGAGGCAGTCCCCCAAAATCCCCAGTTCTCTCACCAGAGACTCCCGGCCGCTGGATGACATCAGAAGAGGAGACTGAAGATCCGCCATCAAATGGCAATCAGAGTGGTGTTGAGAACACCTGATCCTAGGAGAAGGATATCAAAAAAAAAAAAAAATCTACTTCCAGCGGGGATGGTGGGATGGAAAGTACCTGCTGCAAAAGCTGTTCTCGAAGATCTACCGTTCTGGTAAGCTCTTATGTAACTGTACTTTCTTACTTCGAGAAACAGCTCTTGCAGCAGGTTACACCATTAGGACGGATTCCCAAGCAATACTGGAAATCCCACACCATAGGGAGCAGAGAAGGTAGAAATCCTTAGTAGAACCTAAGCCTAGGACAGAAGTCCTTGAAGGACTGCTAGACCAAAACCTGCGCTTCGCCTTGATGCAACGTCCAGGCTATAATGCCTGATGAAGGTATGCACAGTGCTCCAAGTAGCTTCTGCACAGATGGCTGAGGTGGACACGTTCTTTAAGGCCGCAAAGGAGGTAGCCACCCCCCCATGTGGAATGACCCTTAACCGCACCCGATAAGGGTTTGTTGCGCTTCTGGTAACAGAACGTGATGCAATGTATGAGCCACCTGGACAGTGACTGTTTGGAAACAGGAGCACCCATCATCCTGTGGGCGAAGGAGACAAAAAACGGATCAGATTTTCAGTGGTGTTTGGTTCTGGTCGGGTAGTATCGAAGACACCTATGCACATCTAAAGTGTGCAACAGGGCCTCTCCTCGATTTGAATATTTAAGGAAGTACACTGGTAGATCGATGACCTGATTAAGAGTGAGAGCAGAGACCACCTTAGGCAGAAACTTCGGATTGGTCCGTAAGGATACCCTGTCCTGGTGGAAAACCAAATAAGGTTCTTTGCACATCAGTGCATGAAGCTCCGAAATTCTTCTGGCCGAAGTAACGGCAACTAAAAACAATGTCTTCCATGTAAGGAGATGTAGCTTGCAATCCGTGGCTCGTTCAAAAGGTGGCAGCGTAAGCTGTTTCAGGACAAAGGGTAAATCCCAAGGCAGAATAGGATCTTTGATCGGAGGTCTAAGGTGGAGGACACCTCTCAGGAAGGCTCATGCTGTGTCCAACTGAGATATAGGACATTGGCCTATAGGAGTGTGATAGGCTGAGATGGCAAAAAGATGTACTTTTATTGAGGAGTAGGCCAAGTCTGTCTAAAAGAGAGACATGAGGTAGTCCAAGACCAACCTTTCTGGATAATCCATTGGCGAAAACCCCCACGCTTGAGCCCAGAGGCAAAATCTGCACCATTTCATGGAGTAAGTAGCATGACTGGTCGGTTTTCTAGCAGTTGCTAGAACGTCAGCTACCTCTTGCGAGACCCCGTATTGCATAATGGCTATGTCTCTAGGAGCCAAACGTGCAGGTTCAGCGAATGAAGGTCCGGATGGACCAAGGTGCCCGCCTCCTGAGACAGCAAGTGAGAGCTGATTGGCACAGGCACTGGAGGTTCCCGGGACAGCTGATGTAGTAGAGGGAACCAGATCTGCCTGGGCCAAAACGGCGCGGTAAGTATCAGCGTCGCTTGCTCTCTGCAAAGTTTCAAAAGGACCCTCTGGATCAACGGAAAGGGGGGAAAAGGCATAGAGGAATCTGCCCGGCCAGGAGAAGGACAACGAGTGTCGCCAGAAAACACCAGGCCTTGGATCTAGCGAGCAGAAACTGGGCAGTTTTGCATTGGATAGGGACGCAAAAAGGTCCAACTCTGGTGTACCCCATCTGCGAAACAGATCCTCTACTACCTCCTGGAGTAGTTCCCACTCATGGATTCTGGCCTGAGAGCGACTCAGGCTGTCTGCGATGACGTTGTCCACCCCTGGTACATGAACAGCAATGAGGTTTGCGCCGTGTTGTAAAACCCAATCCCACACCTTCGTGGTCTCCCTGCAAAGCAGGTAGGAATGGGTGCCTCCTTGTTTGTTGAGGTAATACATTACCATGGAATTGTCTGTTTGTAACAGAAGAGTACCCGGTGGAATCTCCAACTGGAAAGCCTGCAGGGCGTAAAGAACTACTCTCATTTCCAGGATATTTATGTGGAGATGAGTCTCTTGGGCTGTCCACAGGCCCCGAAACCGGACACCGTCGAGGTGTGCTCCCCATCCGAGCCCTGAGGTGTCTGTGAGAGCGACACAATCGGAGAGGGCACAGTGAAGGGGACTCCCACCGAGAGGTTCTTCGAATCTAGCCACCATAGCCAATCCCGGATTACGGCCTTCGTGATCCGAATTCGGAGCTGCAGACGGTCTTGTTTTTGATCCCATTGGACCCATAACATCCACTGGGTCACCCGCATGTGGAGACGGGCTAGCAGGACTGTTGCAATAGCCGCAGCCATGTGTCTGAGCAGGCAAAGGACCAGTCTGGCTGGGACGGTCTTCTTTGCCAAGATGTCCCTGATGAGGGATCCGATGTGTTTCACTCGGTCCTGGGGTAGAAAAGCTTTCCCCTGGATGATGTCCAGAACTGCGCATGTGAACTGCAGAATCTGTGACGGAACCAGGCGTGACTTCTCTTGATTGATAATGATGCCCAACGTCTCGAACAGAGACTGAGTACAATGAATGGCGGACATCAGGGCCTCCCGAGAGGGCACCATGAGAAGCCAATCGTCCAGGTAGAGGAACACGTAGTGGCCTTGTCTCCTCAGAGTTGCTGCTACTACCACCATGCACTTTGTGAATACCCGAGGTGCCGATGACAGTCCAAAGGGGAGGGCTCGGAACTGATAATGGTGAACCTGAAACTCGAAGCGCAAAAACTTCCTTTGTGCTTCAGCGATGGGTATATGCAGGTAAGCATCCTGCATGTCCAAGGACGCTAGAAAGGCGTCCTGCTTGAGCATGGGTATCAGACCTGGGAGGGTCACCATGCGGAAGCATCTGTATAGGACCGAAGCGTTGAGGTTGCTGAGATCCAGTATCGGACGGAGATCCCCTATCTTCTTGGGAACCAGAAAGAAGTGAGAATAATAACCTGCACCTCTTTGGTTCCGCGGTACGTGCTCTATAGTTTCTTTTCCTAGAAGCGCGAGCACCTCCTGCTGTATGAGCAGGGCGTGCTGACCCGAATAACGGGAAATTAGGGGAGGTCTTGACGGTGGGTGGTGGAGAAATTCTATTAAGTGGCCTTTCTTGACCAATTGGAGAACCCACCAGTCAATGGTAATCGACTGCCACCCTGAAAAGTGGCAAGCGATGCGACCCCCGACCTTTTGAGCCAGTTGATCCAGAGGAGGGGCGAGGGCCGGGAAGGAGTCATGCTGTGGCAGCACTGGTTCCTGCAGGCCGGGCCGGTTTGGTGTAACGCTGGCCTCTGCCTGGAGAAGACTTAGCCTGGGCTTTACGCTGAAAAATGCCCCTTTGTTGCTGGCCAGAACGTGGCTGCTGCTATTGTTGCCAGCTGCGAAAATGGTTCTGGTTCCTACAAAAGGAACCAGGTCTTGATCTGTACATGGCTTGTACAGATCTGACTGCCTTCCCAGCATCCTGGAGCTTGGTGATATAACCTTCTCAGAGGGTTCACCAAACAGTACTTCGCCATTGCATGGGACGTCAAGAGTGTTCTTCTGTACGTCCGGGGTAAAGTCAGAGACACGGAGCCAAGACTGTCTCCACAGACAGAAGCCTGAAGCTGCAGCTCTGGCAGACGAGTCCGCAGAGTCGTATGCGGCTCATAGCACTTGGGTTCCCACATCAGACCCTGTGCGGAGGAGGTTTAGGAGCTCCGCCTTCTGATCTCCATTCGGTAATTTGTCGACAATGTGCTGGCCCTGTTCCCACAGGGCATTCTGAAACTGTACCATGTGAGATAGGTAGTTCAGGGACCTGATGGAGCATGTAGCAGCTGCACACATGCGCCTCCCCAGGGCATCCAGCTATTTGGATTTCTGGTCCGGTGGCTGTGTGCTCATATGCTGCAGTCTGTGGGACCTGTCATGGGAGGCCGTAATGACCAGGGAGTTGTTGAGCCAAGTACTGGTCCTCTTTCAGGGCCTTGTACAGGCTGTCAGCTTTCTTCAGCACAGCAGGGGTGGAATGCGGACGCTTCCACGCAGCCTTGGTGACATCCAAGAAGGTGTCCACCAAGGGTGGCACTACCATAGGCTTTGGATCTTTCTACGGAAGATAACGGGCAAGGCACTGTCTCTTGGGATCAAGGTCTTCAGCATCCCATCTCATCTTGTCCTGGATGTGCCTCATGATCTCGGAAGGAGGGATCTTCCGGAGGTGACCTGGGTAGGTCTTGTGGGTCAGGTGATGGGATGCTGAGTGGAGAAGGAGATCTGGAGAATTCCGAGGTATCCGATCTGGAGTCCTCCCCTGACGGAGTGTACCGACGATGTCTGGGTTGCTTGGGGCTGGAAGACCCTGATGGAGATCTTGAGGGAGATCTTCTCCGATCCTTGGATTTACCCCTAGGAGGTGGAGTTTGGGTTGGTGGCCATCCAGCGTAGGAGGTGAAGGAGTAGGAGGAGGAGGTTTTACAGGGATCACGTCTTTTTGGATGGTGTCCCACCAGAAAGTAAAGAGATCCTTGACCTCCTGAATGTTCATGCCCAACGACAGGCCAGGCGCCGGTGGTCTGTTGCCGGGGTCGGGCGTCGGGGCCACAGGTGTCTCCGGGGTGGGTGAAGGTTCCCTCAGAAGCCCCGCATCTTCTGTGTCGCCCGCCTGGTCTTCAGGCAATGTCGATACGTGAGGCCGACGTCGGTCACTTGGCAGACGACTTCGGGTCCGGCAAACGCCCGGCTGGCGTCTGGTGCTTGGACGATGTCCTTGGCTCCGGCGAATGCCTGACAGACTTCAGGTGCTTGGCCGATGTCGGACCCGTCGTCCGCTTTAGGGACATCAGGTCTTTTGTCTTCCTAGGAGGTGGATCCGGACCCCTGGGAGGCTGGGAGACCGATCTGGAGTCGGAGTCCTGACGTCAGGCAGAAGAGGAAGATTTGTGGTGTTTGGAAGACTTGGAAGAGGCCCGAGCGAGAGTGGAGGAAGCCGAGGGCCTAGAAGTCTTAATAGGCTGAAGCGAAGTTGAAGAACTGCCTGTAGCCTTGACCTTAACTGGAGGGGGCTGAGAACGAGCCCTGGAGGGAGAGCGGTCAGATCGTGTGAAGCCTGAGCTATGTGAGTCCGAGGCCCGGTTCGGGGATCTGGACCTTGCTTTCTCCCAGTGTTAATGGGCCTTCGACGAAGAATCACCCCTGGAGGAAGCCTGTTCTTCATCCTGCTAAGTTTTTCTTCTAAAAGGTATGCCTGAAGTGCCTTCTGACGGCGGATCCTGGTGTGGCTGTTCAACCCCTGACAGAAGGAGCAGGCCTTGGTGTTGTGGTCCGGGCCTAAGCACCGCAGGCAGGATGAATGAGGATTCTTGAAAGGGATCCGTTTTCCTCAGGCACACTTGGAAAGGTGTCCCTCAGAAGAAGGAGTTGGAGAGGACATTAGTTTTGTAGAAACTACTCAAGAGAAGTTCTTAGTCATCGTATGCTAGGTAGAAACAGAGAGGCTGATGCTGGCGAGTAGACAGCGGGAAAAGAACTGGGGATTCTGGGGGACTGCCTCCTTATGTACTATGCCCGACGTTGGGGGCAGGACCGATGTCGGAGGCGATCCCCGCTGAATACTGCTAGCTAAAAAATTTCCGTGGGGTCCTGGCGCCTGCCGGCTTCAGTCCTAATGGTATAACCTGCTGCAAGAACTGTTTCTCAAAGTAAGATCTAAGGTGCTTGAGCACCTTAGATCTGTCATGAGCTGCCTTAATTACCACAGTCTCAGTTTCTGACTGGGCTACATAGAAAGGCAGTCCCAAAGGTACCTGGTAAAGCTTATCAGCCTTTCTGGGCATGACAGGTACCAAGCTGAGCCTATGCCAGGTAGCATCCTACAGTGCTGCAAAGAGAGGAGGAATAACTTTATGTGGAGATTCTGGGGTCTCCAAGAAATCCACCAGGTTCCTCCTTGTGATGTCCTCCTCCTCAATCTGGAACCCCATAGTGGAGCAGACATGTTTTATAATATTAAAGGAGGAGAAGTCGCTGGCCCAGTGGTGCTCAGGATTGAGGCGCTGGACGCCACACATCACCCCATGTTGGCAACACGAGTTCGGGAACGAGCTCAGGCACCGGAGGTCGGCAGGGGAGGGAGAGGATTGAGCGTCCAATGGATTGCTCTACTCTCCCTGGGGAGGGATCCACGGTTCTCCGGTGCAGTAGAGATCCCCAGTGGAAACTGAAGGTACTACTAGTACCTGGAGCAGTATAGGGGGAGGAGTGCAGCAGATGCCTACAGCTTATCCGTGCTGGTGTCACTGCATGCCCATGCTCCTAGGGGGAACCGCACACACAGGAAAATCCCCGGCCTAGGGGACAGGCGAAGGTGCCTCCAGTCTTGGCCACACCCTCACAGTAGGGTTTGCCAATCCAGGGCTCCCCCTCAGACTCCAGCCTGGCACATTAGATTCTAGATAGAGAACCAGGAGTAGAGGCAGCCCCACCTCAGGGGTTCAGAGCCGGGTCATCTGCCGCCTGGGTCGGACCCCAGGAAGACGGGATTTGATGGGAGGTAGGGTCGCGATCTAGTGGGGTAGCTGGAGAAAGAGTTCCCCAGCACTGGTGCAGAAATAAAGTACACAGAAAAAAAAAAAAAAAAGAGGAGTCCTCCGGGAGGGGGGACCTTGAGGTGTATCTGACAGAGTCCTCACTCCTGGAGGAGACTGTAGATCTGTCAAAGGAATCCATCTCCACATCTTCCTCTTCATCAGGGAGGATGAGATCAGGATCATATTCCTCCTCTACGTTAGCCTGTTCTGTAGCAGGGACTGGCGGTCAGAATACTAAATGGCTCTCTAGAGGGTGTGGGGTGGACAGATCGAACGGACGTCAACACTGAAGCAGTGCCAGATGTCAAGAGCAATGAAAGCCCTGGCCATGGAACAGACTGCTGGATGAGAGCAGAAATTACAGAAGTGAGAACAGTATTAAGGGTGATGGCAGAGCAAGAGAGTACCGTCAACACAGGTATTGACAGAGAGGACAAAGAGCCAAGCTCTGATGAACCACTACTAGCATCAGAAGAAAATGGTGGGGGTCAAGCGCCTGTGGACCTCGCAGTTCAAGAGGTCACAACGGCAGGGCTGGGATGACAACCCGGAGGCCAACAGCCCGTCAGCAGCCCTAAGAAGGCTGGGAGAACTCTCCACAGTGGGGGAGCCTAATAGGAGCAAAGTCGTGCATGGAGAGAGGCGTTGAAGCCTAAGCATTTGATCGTGTGATCCCAGGAGAAGAGGAGTAAGAAAATGACAAGGATCAGGATCACTGTCTGTGGAAATGACGTTCGGCTGGTCCTTATCCCGGCGAGAATGTTTCCCCGAGGACTTGTCCTGGGTCTTGGCAGCCTGAGAGCCCAAAGAGGGAGCCAGCGACTGGGAGGGGGTCCCTATAAGACCCTGCTCTCCGGTGGCTGCCTGTTGCTCCATGAGAAATGTCTGCAGAGCATTCTTGCGGCGCTGCCAGGTGGTGAGGCTGAACTTCAGGCAAAGCTCGCAGGCAAGAGTGTTGTGACCAGGCCCAAGACGGCAGCCACAAAGTTTGTGGTCATTGGTTGAAGAAATCATCTCTCCACAGCGGAAGCAATGGAAAAGAGCTGACGAAGAAGTAGTTCTCCATATACAAAAGGAATCACTTTGAAAATAAAGTGATTCGAAGTTGGCAACAAAAGAAAAGGTAAGTAAATTTTGGTGGTTGACTGAGCGACGAAGTTTCCACAGAGTCCGTGCGTGAATAGTTGACAGTGGGAAAGAACTGAGGAGGGAGCAGAGCAGCCGGCACTTCCACTGGGTGGTGACATCGGAGCCAGACATCGGCATGGGCGACCCCTGCTAGACTGCAGTACAAACGTTTCTGTGTGATCCTAGCACCTGATGGATAAGTTCCATAGGAGTAACCTGATGACAGAAATGTCCTCAAAAGAAGATCAATGAATACACAATCACTTCCTGAGACAGGGCATTTAACAGCCAATCGCCCATGTAAGGGAAAACATACAGACCCTCCCTGCCACCACTGCAAATACTTTAATAAACATACATTGCGCAGAGCATAAGCCAAAGGGCAAAGGGCAAAACACAAAATTAGAGACCCTACCACCTCTTTGTTGAGCACAATAGCCCTCCTGCAAACTTTTGAGACTCTAGCAGGCTTTCGCCTAAACACAAATAAAATGGAAGTGCTAGCTCTTCGATATACCCCAGATCATACAAGCCAACTCAAAATCCACTGGAAAGTACAGTTATGCAAGAACTTACCATAACAGTAGATTTTCAATAGGAACTCTTGCAGCACGTAACACCTTTAGGACTGAAGCCAGCAGGCATCAGGACCCCAAGGAAAACTTCTAGCTAGCAATATACAGCGGGGGACCACCACCTACATCAGCCCACCCTCTACGTCATGTATGGTATAAAAGGGGCAATCCCCCAGTCCATCCCGTTCTCCCATCGCAGACACTGGCAAGTCAGAAAGATGGAGAACCAAGGAGGTTCCTCCAACAGAGGAAAACAAGGTATCTGTGATGAAGAAGCAGCTACCGGGGAAGGTGGGAGGCAAATATAGTACCTGCTACAAGAGCTCCTCTTGAAGATCTACTGTTATGGCAAGTTCTTATGTAACTGTACTATCTTACTTCAAGGGGTCTCTTGCAGCAGGTAACACCTTTAGGACAGAGTCCCAAGCAGTAAGGAGAGACTTTGGTCAGCAGGGTGGAGGTAGAAGATTCCCAAAGAAAATAGAAGCGGAAGCCCTGAAAGGACGGTCACTCCAAAGCCTGCTCTGTGTCGAGACACAATGTCCAAACTGTAGTGTTTGACAAAGTTGTGGACAGAACTCCAAGTAACAGCTGTACAAATGTTTGCGGCGGACATGTTTTTCAAGAATGCAAAGGAAGCTCCCATGCCCCTGGAAGAGTGACCCTTTAGCGAGCCCGGTAAGGATTTGTCATACTTGTAGCAAAAGACAATGCAATTAACCAACCATCTGGTTAAACACCGTTTAGAAACAGTAGCCCCTAGCATTCTGTGGGCAAACAACGCAAACAACTGATCAGACTTTCTAGTGGCATGGTTGCGCTCCAAATAAAGCACTCTGTGAACGTCCAGAGTACGAAGCAGTGTCTTTCCTTGGTTCAAGTACTCTGGACAGTAGACAAGAAGGTGGATGTCTTCACTCAAAGTAAACTCTGACACCAACTTAGGAAGAAAATACAGGTTACTCACCTGTAACAGGAGTTCTAGGAGTGGTATATGTTGTTCATCCACACTTCATGGCAGATTCCTTCCCGCTTTAAATCTTGCCGGAAGGCTTTCAAGCAGGCTCCTCCCACTCACCCGGGTGGTAAAACTCTCGGCTCTGCCCCATGACGCCAGATGTAGCCCGCTGGAAGCCAGGCTGTGCATCGAAGCTGGGGAGGTCGGGTGGGCTGTGTGGATGAACAACATATACCATTCCTAGAACTCCTGTTACAGGTGAGTAACCTGTATTTCTAGGGACATGGATATGTTGTTCAATCCACACTTACTGTCCGACTCCTAGCAGTTTTCCAGGAGGAGGGAGGCAAGGCGCACACCCCCTAGTTAGGAAACAAGGACTGGAGAACCGAAGTTCCAAAACCAGCATCCCGGCGTGACTCAAGGTCGATGTGGTAATGGGGAATGAAGGTGTGTGCTAACTTCCAGGTAGCAGCCCTGCAGATTTCCTGGATAGGGACGTCCCTGGAAGCAGCCACCGAAGCAGCCGTATGGCGGGTAGAATGGGAGGCTACATGCCCGCCAACCTATAGCAGAGATCTATGCAGGAGGTGACCCACCTGCCTATCGTCCGCTTGGCTGCAGGTCTGCCAGGTGCGGCTTCAGCGTAAGTGACAAACAGCTGGCAAACCTCTCCCCGAACTTCAGCTGTCTGCTCCTTATAATAAGAGGCGCTCTTCTAGGGTTCAGAGTATGGAGCCTATATTAGGCCTCCGAGGCGACTGGGTAGAACACCGCAGAGTCAACACCTGGTTAAAATGAAACTCAACACCACCTTCGAAGGAATTTCGGTGAAGAGGACAACCTTGTCCCTGTGGAAGGCCAGATAAGGAGACTCGATGGAAGCACCTGGAGCTCTCCCATCCTTCTGGCTGATGTGATAGCCACCAAGAAGGTGGTCTTCCATGACAGGTGAGAGATGTCACACCTGTGCATCGGTTCGAATGGCTTGCCCATAAGCTTAGCCAATACCAGCAGTAGCTCCCACGGAGGTGGAGGTTCTCGCACCAGAGGGGATATGTGATCAAGGCCTTTGAAAAAGCACCTGACCACCTTCTCCTGCGCCACTGACTGCTTTCGGCCCGCGCCTGGTAAGCAGAGATGGCTGCCAGGTGCACCTTAAGGGTCGACGACCGAAGCCCTAGCTGAGAAAGGGACTACAGGTAGTCCAGAATGCTGGCCAAGGAACAGGAGGAAGGGTCCAACCCCTTGTCCTGACACCAAATGGAGAATCTCTTCCATTTGAAGGCATAGCATTTCCTGGTCTACTCCTTACGGGAAGCCTCAACAACGTTGAGGACCTCGTCGGAAAGACCCAAGGTCTGGAACTCTAGCCGCTCATGAACCAGGCCATCAGGTGCAGGGATGGAAGGTGCAGGTGGAGAACCTTCCCCTGGTTGACTGAGATCAGGTCCAGGCGGGCTGGGAGCCGCCTCAGGAGCCTGGAGCTGAGGCTTAAGAGATCTGGATACCAGAACTGGCGGGGTCAGTCCGGGGCTACCAGAATCACCTGCGCCTTGTCAATCAAGAGAAATGGGGGAAAGGCGTAGAAGAGGCCCGGGGTCCATGGCCTTGAGAAGGCATCCCCCTGCAGCGAGCCCTGCTGAGGGGGGGTGGGCATGAAACGGCCTCAGCTTCGCATTCTCCCTTGAGGCAAACAGGTCCACCTGAGGTGTGCCCCAGTGGAAGAACAGATCTTGCACTACCTCCGGCAGGAGAGACCACTCGTGAGACGCAGCCCCTATCTGGCTTAGGGCATCAGCCAGAATGTTGGAGGCTCTTGCCACATGGATGGCAAGGAGATCCGCCTCCAGGCTGCGCACGAGGGACCAAGTGCGGACAGCTTCCTTGCACAGGGGCATGGAGCACGTCCTGCCCTGGCTGTTTAGGTAGTACATGGTCGTGGTATTGTTCGTCTGGACCTGGACCACTTGACCCCATATAAATGAGGCGAAGACGGTGAGGGCTAGACGGACCGCTCGAAGCTCCGGCAGGTTGATGTGGCATAGGGACTCCCAAGGGGACCAGAGGCCATGCGCTCTGTGCTCCCCCAGATGGGCACCCCAACCCAGAGAGGCGTCAGTCGAAAGAGTGACTGTCGGATCGGTGCGGACAAACAGGATGCCCTCCTGCAGATGAGCTAGAATGATCCACCACTGGAGAGCGTTCCACATCTCCTGGGTCACTGCCACTGGCCGGTCCAAAGGACCAGACCGCTGTGACCATTGGCTGGCCAGTCTCCATTGTAGGGGATGCACGTACCAACGGGCTCAACGGACCACACTGGTGCAGGCCGCCATGAGGCCCAGGAGGCGCAGGAAGTCCCAGGCAGGGCGCAAATGCCCAACCTGAAATGACTGGGCAAAGAAGGAAAGAACCTCGGCCTGTCCGCCAGGAGCCGTGCTCTGGCTCGGAGAGAGTCGAGCTCTGCCCCGATGAATTGAATCACTTGCTTTGGCCTCACTGATGAGGAGGCCAACCGGAGAGCAAACCTGGAAGGCCAGATCCCTGGACCACTCCACCTCCGGTCTGGAGGAGGCCACAATCAGCCAGTCGTCCAAGTAAGGGCACACCCGGACCCTTCGGCGCTGCAGGAATACTGTCACCACTGCCATGCATTTGGTGAAGACCCTGGGAGCTGGAGAGAGGCCGAAGGGCATGGCCCGCAACTCGTAAATGGACCCCTCTGCTCTGAAGCAGAGGAATCGCTGGTGGGACGGATGGACTGGGACGTGAAAGAACGCATCCAGGAAGTCCAGAGAACAGAACCACATGCCTCGTTCCAAGGATGCAATGATCTGAACCAGAGTGACCATCCTGAACGTTCGAGACCTTAGGAACCTGTTCAGGTCATGCAGGTCTAGAATGGGGCGCCAGTCCCCCGTCTGTTTCAGGACCAGGAAGCACCTGGACACAAACCCTGGGTCTGGTAGAGGATCTGCCACCTCCCTGATCACCTCCTTCTGGAGGAGCAGGGCAATGTCGGATTGACGGGCTGACAGAGAGGCCGCACACCCCATAGCCCCCCGTGGGGCGACAGCTTGGAAGGACAGGGCCTGCTCGAATTCCAGAGGCAGACCCTTTCCTACTACTTCCAAACACCCAGCGGTCCGTGGTGATAGCGGACCAGGTGGAAAGAAAGTGGCAGAGCCTTCCCCCCACGGGGGGAACCCAGGGGGGGGAACGACGAGGCTGGGGGCGACAACCCTCAACCTGTCACTGGGTAGGCTTGGAGGAGGGACCGGCCGAGGGACCTCCCAGGCCTTTCCCTCCCGGCTTCCTGCTGGAGGAAGCTGCAGGCTTGGCTTTGGGGTGCCAAGTGCGAGCCTGCTGGCCTGTTGCTGGTGTTGCTGGGCTGGACATGCCACAGGGGCAGAAGGCTGAAAAAGCTTATGCTGCTGCTGGTGGCCTTTGTCCTTCTGGGCAGACGTGACAGAGTCCAAGGTGGCATTGGACTTATCGATCATCTGCAAATGGCCCTCCACCCCGGGACTGAACAAGTCTGTACCCAGGAAGGGGACGTCTGCCAGCTTGTGCTGGGTATCCGCCGTAAAGGTGGAGATCTGCAGCCAAGCTCTGCAGCGCATGGCCACTGCGGCCGCAACTGACTGGGCACAAGAGTCTCCGATGTCAAGAGTAGTTTGGAGCTGCTGCTTCGCCACCGCCCTTCCCTGATCCCGCACCTGCTTGACAGTAGTCTGGAGGTCGGCCGGGAGATGAGGAATCACCTCATCCAGGGAGCCCATAAGGGTGTGGGAACACTGCGCCATCGGTACGGCCGAACTGGGCTGACGGAGGCCTAGGGAGGACGCAGCGTACACTTTACGCCCGGCGTAGTCCAGCTTTTTGGACTCTGTCGGGAGGCTTGTCCACGTCCCTGGTGTTCCCGGAACACCAGAAAACACTATCGGTCACAAGCCCCTCCGCAGAGGGGTGCTCCGAAAAACCGGATAGTGAACCGGTGGGGACCGCATACTTCCTGGCCATTATGGCCAAAGGAGCAGGACAAGAAGCTGGCCGCTGCCATAACTCCAAGGCTGGGCCAACAATGGCTTCAGCCACTGGAAAGGCCTCTTTGGGAGAATCCCCTCGGTCCAGTATCTCCGTGAGGGGATACTTGGCCCGCTTGGACACGGGTTCGAGCTGCATCCCAATAGACTGAGATGAGCCGAAGCAGACCCATGAACGAGGATGGGCTCTCATCCACCGACTGTCCCCCAGTGGACTCCAGGTCAAGGGGCCTGGAGAACAGGTTAGAGTCATCAGACACCGAGGAGTCTGCAAACAGCTGCCTAGGGCCTGAGCCACCCTCCACCTGCCAAGGACAGTCGGGAGTGAGGATGACAGACAACCGATGGGGCAACCCCAGACCCGACTGAGAATCCTTGGTCGGAGCCCCAGAATTAGGTTGTGGAGACGGGGGTTTCACCACAATAGGTGGCGCAGCTGGTTTTGGCCCAACAACCGACGCCGGTTTGGGCTCCTCGAGAACCATGAGGGGTTGTTTCAGCGGTTCTGGTGACAGCCACTTAATGGCCGGGGAAGGCGACAAGGTCGTCTTGTTCCCAGTCAGAAGGAGCTGCTGCCACATTAAGTCCTCGTAGCGTCGACGCAATTGGCGCCGAAGACTTTCTTCCGAGGAGGAAGACGACGAGGACGAGCAGCGCTGCCGCTTTCCTCGGTGCCAAGACCGAGACTGCCGGTGTCGGCGGGATCAGCTGGACCGAGAAGAGGTCCGAGACCGAGACAGTCGGTGTTTCCGAGGGTGGGTCTGGGAGGGAGCGGGGGAAACCCGTTCCTCCTTCGGCTCGGGAACTTTAACTGGGGACTCCGGCACAGGAGTCGCAGGCAAGTCCTCAGTTTCCATCGGGGGACCCGGTGAGGAAGGTCTGTCGGCTTCTCCAGTCGACAGCCCATCCGAAGGGTCGAGAAAAATCTGGACCGCGTCGACGGGTGTCTCGGCCGGCTGACCTGACGAGGACACCGTGAAGCCAGCAGCCTTAGCCGCAACCTCGACTGAAGTAGAGTGTTGACTGTCCGGGGAAAGGGACCTCTCCCGCTCCCACGAACGCAGACGGTGGGACTTACCTTTCGAGTCCTCCTTCTTGGACCGAGAGGAGCGTCCCGATGGACCCTCACCTTTCGGAGAGAGGGATTGACAAAGCTCCTTAAAAGAAGCTGTGTAGGAGGAGCCCAAGGAGAGCGGGATAAATGCCGCGACCAAGGAGGACAAAGATGCAGCCTGGGCCACCGCCTCCTCGAGGGCGATCATCTGCTCAAGTTGCTCAGCCGAGCCCGCCGCCGGACACCGCCCAACGGGCCTCCTTTGACTTCACCGGTGGAACACGTCTCTCGGGGCGCCCAAGTTGGAGTCTGGCAGCACGGTCTTGGAGGACATTGGCCGAGAAGGACTGCATAAATCGCAGGCTCATGGATTGTGATCAAGCCCGAGGCAATAAACGATGTGGAGTGCGCGGATCGTCCGAGACATCTTCTGCCCACATGGGCACCGCCGAAAACCAGGAGTCTACTTATCCATCACAGCCGCGAAGGAAGAAACAGACCAAAGTCTAGAAATTTTAAGAATAAGTTTTGGTTTAACTAACGAGTTAGGTTCCAGGCCTAAACGCAGAGCGCTAAGGAGTGAACCTGAGCTTCCAAGCGGTAAGGAAGATCTGGTGTCATGGGGCAGAGCCGAGAGTTTTACTACCCAGATGGGTGGGAGGAGCCAGCTTGAAGACCTTCCGGCAAGATTTAAAGCAGCAAGGAACCTGCCATGAAGTGTGGATTGAACAACATATCCATGTCCCTAGAACTTAGGATTAGTCTGCAAGGATACCCTGTCCTTGTGGAAAACCAAATAAGGCTCCTTGCACATCAGGGCCGGAAGCTCGGAAATCCTTCAAGCAGAAGTAATGGCAACTAAAAAACACTTTGCACAACAGAAAGCGCAGCTCACAACTTGCAGCAGGTTCAAAGGGAGGCAAGGTTAGCTTTTCTAAAACAAATGAAAGATCCCATGGTTGGACTGGGTCCCGAATTGGAGGCTTCATATGCAGAATTCCCCTTAAGAATGTAAAGGAGAGATCTAGTTGGGAAAGAGTTTTGTCCTCAATAGATGCATGATAGGCTGAAATGGCAAAGAGATGAACCTTGAGCGAGGAGTAGCTTAGACCGAAATCCAACTGTGAGAGCAGGTGCTCCTGAAGTAAATTCACCGGACAATTCAAATGTCTAGCGGTGACCCAGATGCAGAACAGCTTCCATTTTATAGCACAGACAGCCCTAGTAGAAGGCTTCCTAGCGGCTATCAGAACATCCGCTACCCTAGGGGATACCCCGAATCTGGATATGGCTGGGTCTACAGGAGCCATGCATGGAGAAGCAGAGATCTGCGATTCAGATGGACAGCAAGTCTGAAAGAAGGGGCAGGGAGATTGGCGATGCTGCTGCAAGTTGTTGGAGCAGTGGAAACCAAATCTGGCATGGGCAGAAATGTGTCACCAGAATCATGTCTGCTCCTTCCGACTGCAGCTTGAGGAGAACTGGCTGCACAAGACGGAAGGGAGGAAACACATAAAGGAACTTCCTCATCCAGGAAAGGGGTAACATGTCTCACCAAAAAACACCAGGCCCAGGATCTAGTGAGCAAAAACTGGGCAGTTTTGCATTGGATGGGGAGGCAAACAGATCCAGTTCTTGACGTCCCCATCTGTCGAAGAGGTCTTCTGCCACCGAGGGGTGAAGTTTCTACTCATGTGCCCTGGACTGAAACAGACTTAGGCTGTCAGCCAGGGTGTTTTGTACGCTAGGAAATGGACTGCTGTCAAGTCCAGTTGGTGGTCCACTGCCCAAGACCAGACTCGCATGGCTTTCCTGCAGAGGGGATAAGAGTGAGCTCCCCCCCCGCATGTTGACATAAAAGACCGACATCTCAGTCTGGATCAACAGAGGGCCCGATAGTAAGACTGTCTGAAAAGCCTGAAGGGCATACAGAATTGCCCTCATCTCCAGGACACTGATGTGGAGATGGAGCTCTTGCTGAGACCAGGTCCCTTGAGTCTCACGTTCTCCCAAGTAGGCTCCCCAGCCTTGATCCAATGCGTCCGTGGTTAGGATCTGACTGGAAGATTCCTTCCACAGGTAAACCCCTTTGGAGAGGTTGGAGGAATTCAACCACCATGCTAATGCCTGTCGTAATGGGTTAGATACCAAGATGGGTTGTTCCAGGTCGTCGGAACGCTGATTCCACTGGACTCTCAGGTTTCACTGGATCAACCTTATGTACAGCCTGGCCAGAGGGACTGTTGCGATGGTGGCTGCCATGTGTCCCAAGAGTCTTAATACAGACCTGGCCAGGACCTGATACAAGGAGGAGATCTGACAAGCACGCATCTGAAGCTGCTCTGCCCCGTCTTGAGGGAGGAAGGCTTTGCCTTGTGCCATGTCCAAGACTGCCCCTATGTACTGCAGCTGTTGACCTGGCCAAGGAGAGGACTTGGGGAGATTTAAGGTAACTCCTAGGTCCTGAAACAGGGAGAAAGAGGCCTGCATGGTGTGAAGAAGCTGGTCCTGGGTGGGAGTGGTCAGCAGCCAGTCATCCAGATAAGGGAAGACATAATGGCTATGTCAGGACAACAGGACGCAAAAGGTAATAGTAAACAGAGTCCACAGTGAAGAAAGGAGGGTAACTAGCTGGGTACCGTAGGGTTCGGTACCGGGACCGGTCCTCTTTAATATCTTTATAAGTGACATTGGAGAGCACCTGGAAGGAAAGGTATGCCTTTTTGCAGATGACACAAAGATCTGCAACAGGGTTGATACACAATTTGGGGTGGAAAGAATGAAAAGGGACTTGACAAAGTTGGAGGAATGGTCAAATACGTGGCAGCTCAGATTCAATGCAAAGAAGTGCAAGGTAATGCATCTGGGAAACAAAAACACAGGGAAAAGTACACAACGGGGGGTGAGTTAATAACAATAACAAAAATCGAAAGAGACCTAGCAGTAATTATATCAGATGACCTAAAGGTGAGCAAGCAATGTGAGAAGGCAGTAAGGAGGGCTGGGGGGATAGGGAGAGGGAGAGGCATCAATAGTAGAAAACAGGAAGTTGTTATCCCTCTCTACAGACAGTTAGTGAGACCCCATCTGGAGTACTGCATGCAATTCTGGAGGCCCCATCTCTGCAAAGACATAGACAGAGTGGAGGCTGTTCAGAGGAGGGCAACCAAAATGGTGCAAGGTCTGCACCAGAAGACATATGAAAAGAGACTAAAGCAGCTTAATATGTATACCCTTGAGGGAAGGAGGGAGAAGGGGGACATGATAGAAACTTTCAAGTATCTCAAGGGAATTAACAAGGTACAAGAGGGTAGTATCTTTCAGAAGAAGAGATGTGCAAGAACAAGGGGGCACAATTTGAAGATAGAGGGGGACGGCTCAGAGGTAATGTTAGAAAGTATTTTTTCACAGAGTTGTGGATGCATGGAACAGCCTTCCTGAGGAGGTTGTGGAGTCAGGAACAGTGGGAGAATTCAAGAATGCATGGGAAAGGCATAAGGCAATTCTAATGGTGGTCAGGAGAAAGTAAGCTGTTGATTAACTAGAATCAGCAGCTTATCCATCAGGTAGGGAAATGGGCAGACTGGGTGGGCCAAGCATCTGCCGTCAAATTCTATGTTTCTATGTTTCTGTCTCCTTAAAGCTGCCGCTACAACTGCGAGGCATTTGGTGAAAACCCTGGGGGCTGAGGACAGGCTGAAAGGCAGAGCCCTGAACTGGTAGTTCCTTCCCCTGGAAGTGGAAGCGAAAGTACCTCCTGTGAGGTTGGAAAATCAGAATGTGGAGGTATGCACCCTGCATATCCAGGGAACATAGCCAATCCCCTTGATGGAAGAGAGGGAGAAGACCAAGCAGAGTTACCAGCCAGACTCGTCTGTACTCTATGTACCGATTCAGGTGGCTGAGGTAGAGGACAGGGCATAGATCCCTGGTTTTCTTTGTCATCAGGAAGAAGTGGGAGTAAAACCCTTTCCCCTGTTGTGCTGGTGGAACTGGCTCTATGGCCTGCTTTTGCAGTAGGGCCTGGATCTCCTCTGTGATGAGGGTGCTGTTAGCCTGAGAGTAATGGGAGGGGAGTGGTGGGTCGTCTGGGGGTCTCCCTATGAACTCTAGAGTATGCCCCTTTTTTTGATGAGCTGCAGGATCCACTAATATGTGGTTATCTGGTACCACCATTCGATGTGCAAGAGAGAGAAAAAAAAAAAATCGCACCCCCACTACCTCCCCTAAGGCTTCAGCCAGGGGTGGGGATAGGGCAACAAGTCAGGCTAAGGAGCCCGGAAGGGCAGGCTGGGAGGTCTTGGGAGTCCAAGGTGTGGGACCTCCAGAAGCAGGAGTGGAGGCCTTTCACTTGAATCCTGCTCTCTTTTGTTGCTGTCCCCTAGATTGCTATCTAGCATTCCTCTGAAAGAGCTGCTTAAGAGTGCTGCCTGGGCTGGGATTTGTACATTGAATGTACAGCTCTACGGATTTTCCAGATTCCTGCAGATGAGTGATGATGTTTGTGAGTCTTCATCTATGGCTCAGCAGGTAGCACACTCTTGCCTGGGAGGCTGGGAGATCAGAAGGCTGTGGGTTCTAGCCCCACACCAGGCACTTGGGTTAATATCCCAATACTGACAATGCAGTGCAGCATGGGGGTCTTCGGATGAGATGTTAAATCAAGGTCCCATCTGCCTGTTCTGGTGGTAGTTCAGGTGGATGTTAAAGATCCCATAGCACTTCTTGAAAGAGTAAGGGAGTTACACCGATGCACTGGACAAATTTCCCCCCATTCACTAAAATACCACCAACAGCTTAATCTGGTTCAAAGTCAGTTGGCATTCATCTATATCCCCTTCCCCGGGTCGTGCCTGAAAATAGGCAGAATTTGTCTAGTGCACTTACCCGGTCAACAAAAATTAAAACTAAATAAATAAATAAACAAACAGGAGCAGTCCCCTAAAGGGAGCATCCATAATCTTGGACTGGACGTCTGGGGCAAACCCAGACACTCCTAACCAGGAATAGCATCATATACAGACGGTGGATGCCACAGCCCTGCCCGCCGTGTCCACTGTATCACAGGATGCCCGAAGAACATGGTTACCAATATCTGAGCCGGACTTCAGGATGGCCAGGAGCTCTTCCCTTCCTGGGCAATCTGGTATGGCTTGAGCAACCTCCACCGCCTTGTCCCACAGGGCACTGTGATATTGAACCATGTGGGCAAGGAAGTTTTGAGAGTGTATGGCACAAGTGGCTGAGGAATACACCTTCCTGGCCAGATGGTTAAACTGCCTGGAATCCTTATCTGGGGGTTGCGTACTCAAATACTTAGGACGCCTGGAGCAGTCGTGGGCAGCGTTAATCACAACTGAGTTGGCCTTTAGCTGTTCCCCGTAAAAGAGATCCTCCTTAGAGGTGGTATATAGCCAGTCCAATTTCTTAGATATGGCTGGCGTAGAAAAGGGATGCTTCCAGGCAAGCCTGCTGGCGTCCTTATATGACTCCACAACAGGAGGACCCGCCAGGGGCAAAGTGTCTTTCGTCCTAAGAAAGCTTGCCAGCTGATGCCACTCTGGATCCAGCTCTTTTGTATCCCAGCCATTCAGTTGCTATTTGTGCCTCATTACATTCATTAATGATGGGTCATCAGGCGGGGACCAAGGAGTGTCTTTGCCACCCTCCGGCTCCAACATCCAGTCACAGTCTGCCTGGCTGGAGGAAGAGGAGGCAAACCAGTCCAAATCCCCCAAGTCTGGGGGGGCGAACGTGGGTGCTTACACATCCGACCTTTAGGAAGGGGGTATCACCCCCATCCGGCATCAGGGTAGTCCTGGGGGGGGGGTAGGTGAGCAGACTGTAGGCTTGTCCAGAGGCGGCCTCTGAGGGAATGGCAGAGGAGGTGCCCCAGGTGCCTCTTTATCTTTGAGATAGGCCCACCAGGCTGCAAAGAGCTAATTTTAGAACTTGCGGAGGATTCTGAGGCAAGGTTGGTGAGTCCAGCGTCGTGGGGTTAGGCTTAGATGGCTCCAGCATCTGGTCATCAGGTTGGGGTAACTCGGGCATCAGTTGATCCAAGTTACTTGGCATTGGACCCAATAGAACAGTGCCATCTGGCCTCGGGAGAACTGGATCCGGCATTCGATCATTGGGCGTCGGCTGAGGATGGGCGTCAGGCCCCACCGGTGACTTGGAAGCAACGGGGTCACCTGAGGTGTCAGAGAAGCCAGCGTCGAGGAGACCAGTGTAGGCTGAAGCCAGGCTGGGGAAGAAGCCGGTGACTGACTAGGAGGAGTCGCCTGGATAAGGGAGCTAGCTCCCGAACGGGAAAGATGCCCCTCTTTCCTGGAGAATGAGGGCGACGTTCCTGGGTGTCGCCTGGTAGCATCAGCCCCTGACGTCAGGGAGGACTCGGCAAACACCCTGGCCAGGACAGTGTGACAGGTAAGGACCTACCGCCCGAGGATCCACTGGCCAAGCCTCTCTGCTTATACCATGCTGGAACTAAGGGCTTAAGCTTGAGAGGCGGGGGACTTTGTCCCGTGCCGCGAAGAACCTTCTCTCGTTATTGTGATGGGGAGAAAGGGTTGGTCACCGGCAGCCCAGAGAATGAGATGGCAGCCACGGTGGAGGAAGTCGGCCCTGGGGGATGACCTCGAGGCTTTTGCTGATGGACTGCGAGTGGTCTTCTGCCCGGGGTTTCTCCTAATGTTTCTCCCAGTGTTTGTTTCCGCTGCTCGATTTCTTCTCTTTGTGAGAGAAGAGGAAGTGGCCCCAGAGGCCAGAGAAGAGGAGGAGCTCTTGTGGTGAAACTCCTTCTCCATTTCAGATAGCTTCTTGGTGAGCAGGAAGACTTCGAGGGTGTTCTGATGGCGGAGCCAAGTGCGTTGATTAAAATCTTGGCAATGCTAGCAGGCCTCAATATCATGGTCCGAGCCTAGGCAGAAGAGGTAGGCCGAATGCCCATCTTTGTGAGGAATCTGATTGCCACACCCACACTTCGAAAGCCGCCTCTTGATTGAGGAAGTTGGAGAAGAAGATGACATGCAAATACAGGTTACTCACCTGTAACAGGAGTTCTAGGAATGGCATATGTTGTTCATCCACAATTACTGGCAGGTTCCTTGCCGCTTTAAATCTTGCCGGAAGGTCTTCAAGCTGGCTCCTTTCACCCGGGTGGTAAAACTCTCGGCTCTGCCCCATGACGCCAGATCTAGCCCACTGGAAGCCAGGTTGTGCGTCGAAGCCGGGGAGGTCGGGTGGGTTGTGTGGATGAACATATACCATTCCTAGAACTCCTGTTACAGGTGAGTAACCTGTATTTCTAGGGACATGGATATGTTTTTCATCCACACTTACTGGCAGACTCCTAGCAGTTCTCCGGGAGGAGGGAGCCAAGGCGCACACCCCCTACTTAGGAAATAATAACTGGAGAACCGAGGTCCCAAAACCAGCATCCCGGCGTGACTCAAGGTCGATGTGGTAGTGGGTAATGAAGGTGTGTGCTAAACTTCCAGGTAGCAGCCCTGCAGATTTCCTGGATAGGGGCGTCCCTGGAAGCAGCCACCGAAGCAGCGGTATGGCAGGCAGAATAAGCTCTTAGCCCTCTGAGAGACTCCATGCCCGCCAACCTATAGCAGAGATCTATGCAGGAGGTGATCCACCTGCCTATCGTCCACTTGGCTGCAGGTCTGCCAGGTGCGGCTTCAGTGTAGGTAACAAACAGCAGGCGAACCTCTCCCCGAACTTCAGCCGTCCGCTCCTTGTAATAAGCGAGCGCTCTTCTAGGGTCCAAAGTATGGAGCCTATATTCGGCCTCCGAGGTGTGATTGGGGTAGAACACCGGCAGAGTCAACACCTGGTTAAGGTGAAACTCCGACACCACCTTCGGAAGGAATTTCAGGTGGGGGCGCAGGACAACCTTGTCCCTGTGGAAGACCAGATAAGGAGACTAGATGGAAAGCACCTGGAGCTCTCCCATCCTTCTGGCAGACGTGATAGCGACCAAGAAGGTGGTCTTCCACGACAGGTGAACGATGTCACACCTGTGCATCGGTTCGAATGACTTGCCCATGAGCTTAGCCAATACCAGCAGTAGATCCCACAGAGGAGGAGGTTCTCGCACTGGGGATATGTGATCAAGGCCTTTGAAGAAGCACCCGACCACCTTCTCCTGCACCACCGACTGCTTCCCGGCCTGCGCCCGGTAAGCAGAAAGGGCTGCCAGGTGCACCTTGAGGGTCGTTGACCGAAGCCCTTGCTAAGAAAGGAACCACAGGTAGTCCAGAATGCTAGCCAAGGAACAGGAGGAAGGGTTCAGGCCCTTTGTCCTGACACCAAATGGAGAATCTCTTCCATTTAAAAGCGTAGCATTTCCTGGTCGATTCCTTACAGGACACCTCAACAACATTGAGGACCTCATCGGAAAGAGCCAAGGCTTGGAACTCTAGCCGCTCAGGAGCCAGGCCATCAGGTACAGGGATTGAAGGTCCGGATGGAATACCTTCACCTGATTGACTGAGATCAGGTCAGGTGGGCTGGAAGCCTCCTCGGGAGCCTGGAGCTGAGACTGAGGAGATCTGGATACCAGAACTGGCGGGGCCAGTCTGGGGCTACCAGAATCACCTGTGCCTTGTCCCTCCTCGCCTTGAGAAGCACCTTGTGGATCAAGGGAAATGGGGGAAAGGCGTAGAAGAGGCCCGGAGTCAACGGCCTCGAGAAGGCATCCCCCTGCAGCGAGCCCTGCTGAGGGGGGAGGGCATGAAACAGTCTTAGCTTCGCATTCTCCCTGGAGGCAAACAGGTCCACCTGAGGCATGCCCCAGTGGGAGAACAGATCTTGTACTACCTCTAGCAGGAGAGACCACTCGTGGGACGCAGCCCCTATCTGGCTTAGGGCATCGGCCAGAATGTTGGAGGCTCCTGCCACATGGATGGCTAGGAGATCCGCCTCCAGGCTGCGCACAAGGGACCAAATGAGGAGAGCTTCCCTGCACAGAGGCATGGACCGTGTCCCGCCCTGGCGGTTTAGGTAGTACATGGTCGTGGTATTGTCCATCTGGACCTGGACCACTTGACACTGTATAAACGGAGCGAAGGCGCAGAGGGCTAGACGAACCGCTCAAAGCTCCAGCAGGTTGATGTGGCATCGGGACTCCCGAGGGGACCAGAGGCCGTGCGCTCTGTGCTAACCCAAATGGGCACCCCAACCCATCAGAGAGGCATCGGTCGATAGAGAGACCGTCAGTTCGGGGCGGACGAATGGGATGTCCTCCTGCAGATGTGCTGGAATGGTCCACCACTGGCGGGCGTTCCACATCCCCTGGGTCACTGTCACTAGCTGATCCAAGGGATCGGAGTGCTGTGACCATTGGCCGCCCAACCCCCATTGAAGGGGACGCATGTACCAACGGGCCCAACGGACCACGCTGGTGCAGGCCGCCATGAGGCCCAGGAGGTGCAGGAAGTCCCAGGCAGGGCGCAATTGCCCAACCTGAAATGACTGGGCAAAGGAGGAAAGAACCTTGGCCCTGTCCTCCAGGAGCTGTGCTCTGGCTCGTAGCGAGTCGAGCTCTGCCCTGATGAATTGAATCCACCTGCTTCGGCACGAGTTCCAACTTGGCCTCGCTGATGAGGAGTCCAACCTGAGAGCAAACCTGGAGGGCCAGATCCCTGGACCGCTCCACCTCCATTCTGGAGGAGGCTGCAATCAGCCAGTCGTCCAGGTAGGGGTACACCCGGACCCTTCGGCACCGCAGGAATGCTGTCACCACTGCCATGCATTTGGTGAAGACCCTGGGAGCTAGGGAGAGGCCGAAAGGCATGGCCCAGAACTCATAGAGGGATCCCTCTGCCCTGAAGCGGAGGAATCTCTGGTGGGACGGACGGATTGGGACGTGAAAGAATGCGTCCTGGAGGTCCAGAGAACAGAACCACATGCCTCGTTCCAAGGATGGAATGATCTGAGCCAGAGTGACCATCCTGAAGGTTCGAGACCTCAGGAACCTGTTCAGGTCGTGCAGGTCTAGAATGGGGCACCAGCCCCTCATCCGTTTCAGGACCAGGAAGTACCTGGACACAAACCCTGGGTCTGGTGGAGGATCCGCCACCTTCCTGATCACCCATTTTTCGAGAAGCAGGGCAGAGAGGCTGCGGACCCCGTAGCCCCCCTGAAGTGCGACGGCTCGGAAGGGTGGAGCCTGCTCGAACTCCAGAGGCAGGCCCTTTCCTACCATCTCCAACACCCAGTGGTCCATGGTGATAGCGGACCAGGCGGAAAGGAAGTGGTGAAGCCGTCCCCCACAGGGGGAACCCGGGGGAGTGACGAGGCTGGGGGCGACACCCCTCAACCCGTCACTGGGCAGGCTTGGAGGTAGGACCAGCCAAGGGACCTCCCGGGCCTCTTCCTCCCTGCTTCCTGTTAGAGGAAGCCGCAGGCTTGGCTTTGGGGTGCCAAGCGCGAGCCTGCTGGCCCTGATGCTGGTGTTGCTGGGCCGGACGTGCCGCAGGTGCAGAAGGGCGAAAGGACTTATGTTGTTGATGACGGCCCTTGTCCTTCTGAGTGGAAGTGACCGAGTCCAGGGTAGCGTTGGACTTTTCGATCTGCTGGAGGTAGCCTTCCACTCCAGGGCCGAACAGGTCAGTCCCCAAGAAGGGGACATTTGCCAATTTATGCTGGGTATCCGCCATGAAGGTGGATATCCTCAGCCATGCTCTGCGGCGCATGGGCACTTCGTCCGATACTGATCTGGCACAGGAGTCTCCAATGTCCAGAGCCGTTTGGAGCTGCTGTTTAGCCACCGCCCTTCCCTGACCCAGCACCTGCTTGACCGTGGTCTGCAGGTCGGCCGGGAGATGAGGGATCACCTCATCCAGGGAGCCCATGAGGGCATGGGAGAAGTGTGCTATCAGCAGGGCCGAGCTGGCCTGGCGGAGGCCTAGGGAGGATGCAGCATACACCTTGCGCCTGGCATAGTCCAGCTTTTTGGACTCCTTGTCAGGGGGCTTGTCCACATTGCTAGCATTCCAGGAACACCGGAAAACGCTATCGGTGACTAACCCCTCCGTGGGGGGGTGCTCCGAAAAACCGGACAAAGAGCCGGTAGGGACTGCATACTTCCTGGCCATCCTGACCGAAGGCGCAGGGCAGGAAGCCGGCTGCTGCCAGAGCTCCAAGGCTGGGCCAACAATGGCTTCAGCCACCCGGAAAGCCTCCTACGGCGAATCCCCTTGGTCCAGTATCTCCGTGAGAGATACTTGGCCAGCACAGTTCTGAGTTAGAGCTGCATCCGGTGGACTCGAGATGAGCGAAGCAGACCCATAAACGACGATGGGCTCGTCCATAGACTCCCCACCCGGAGGACTCCAGGTCAAGGGGCCTGGAACAGGGAGGAGTGTTGTCAGACTCCAAGGAGTCCGCAAGAGCTGCCTGGGGCCTGAGCCACCTCCACCTGCCGAGGGACGGTCGGGAGTGAGGGTGACCGACAACCTGTGGGGCAGACCCTGACCCAACACCTATGTCGGCCCCCGATTTCGGTTGTGGAGGCGGAGGTTCCACCACAATCGGTGGGGCAGCTGGCTTCGGTCAAACAACCGGTCCAGGCTTGGGCACCTCGACTACAGCGAGGGGTTGTTTTGGCCTTTCGGGTGACAGCCACTTGATGGCCGGGGAAAGTGACGGCGTTGGCTTGTTCCCAGACAAAAGTAACTGCTGCCACAATAAGTCCTCGTAGTGTTGACGCAATTTGCGCCTAAGCCTCTCCTCTTCCGAGGAGGAAGACAAGGACAAGCGGCGCCGCCGCTTACCTGGGTGCCAAGACCGAGACCGCAGATGTCGGCAGGATCGGCTGGACTGAGACGAGGTCCGAGACCGAGATCGAGACCCTCAGTGTTTCCAAGGGCAGGTCTGGGAGGGAGCGGGGAACACCCGCTCTTCTCTCAGCTCGGGAGCCTTGACCGGGGACTCCAGCACAGGAGGCGCAGGCAAGTCCTCGGTCTCCACCGGGGGAACCGGTGAAGAAGGGTTGTCGGCTTCACCAGTCAACAGCTCGCTCGACGGGTCGAGAAAATCTCGACAGCGTCGGCGGGTGTCTCGACGGTTGACCTGACGGGACACCGTGAAGACAGCCTGGCACTGCAACCTCGACCGAGTCGGGTGTCCGGGAAGGGATCTCTCGCTCCCACCGAACGCCGACGATGGGACTTATCTTTCGAGTCCTTCTTTTTGGACCGAGAAGAGTGTCCCGATGGCCCCTCTCCCTTCGTGGAAAGTGATTGGCAAACCTCCTTAAAAGAAGCTGTGTAGGAGGATCCCAGAGAGAGCAGGATAAATGCTGCGACCGAGGAAGATGAGGATGCGGCCTGGGCCGCCTCCTCCTCGAGGGCGATCATCTGCTCGAGTTGCTCAGCTGAGCCAGCTACCGGACACCGCCTAACGGACCTCCTGGACTTCACCAGCAGGTGGCGCTCTTGGGCCGCCAAGCTGTAACGGACAGCGGTCTTTTAGGACGTTGGCGAAAAGCGATCGACATAACTCGCAGGCCTGCGGGTCGTGATCTAGGCTGAGGCAGTAGGCGTGCGTGCAGTTCGAGTCCGTCCTGGACATCTTCTGCCCGCATGGGCACCGCCGAAAACCGGGAGTCAATCTGTCCATCGCAGCCGCGAGGGAGTAATTAGACCAAAGTCTTGAGAACTTTAGAATTATTTTCAGGTGAACCGAAGAATTAGGATCCAGTCTATACGCACAGCGTTAAGAAGGGAACCTGAGCTTCCAAGCGGTAAGGAAGATCTGGCATCATGGGGCGGAGCCGAAGAGTTTTACCACCAGGGTGGGTGGGAAGAGCCAGCTTGAAGACCTTCCAGCAAGATTTAAAGCTGCAAGGAACCTGCCAGACAGTGTGGATGAACAATATATCCATGACTCTAGAAAAAGCCACTATGGTTCTCAAAAGAGGTGGAGGGAAAAGTCAGGGACAAAAAGATAGCATTCAGGAAGTATAAGGAAACACAGAAGGAGCAGGACAGAGAGCTGTACCAGTTAAGGTAGAAGGAAGCAGGGAGGGAAGTCAGAATAGCAAAAGCCTAAACTAAGAAAAGGATAGCCAACTTGGTTAAGAAGGGGGGATAAAACCTTTTATAGGTGTATCAGGAGGCGTAGAAAGACAAAGGGAGGGACAGTGAGACTGAATACAGAGGAGGGTGGGTGGGCAGAGGGGATACTGAAGAAGCAGGGATACTGAACAAATATTTCTGCTCAGTATTCATAAAGAGGAAGGAGGTGCCTAATCCAATTAACAGAAGCGCTCTGGATGGGGGGGTCGATCCCAGTCCTTTCACAGAAGAAAGGGTTCTGCAAGAACTCCTAAAACTGAAGATGGACAAAGCAATGGGGCCTGATGGAATTCACCCCAGAATTCTAAAAGAATTAAGGGGAGAACCAGTGAAACCACTGACTACCTTTTTAACAAATCATGGGAGGATGGTGTGGTACCCGAGGACTGGAGGAAGGCGGATGTTGATTCCTCTTCACAAAAGTGGGACCAAGACAGAGGCAGGAAACTACAGACCTGTCAGTTTGACCTCTGTGGTAGGGAAAGTGATGGAATCACTTCTGAAGGAAAGAATTGTTGAGTACCTAGAGGCCAGTGGGGCACAGGACCTAAGGCAGCATGGATTCACAGCGGGAAGGTCATGTCAGATGAATCTAATTGATTTCTTTGACTGGGTGACCAAAGTAGTGGATCAGGGAGGGGCTGTGGACATGGCCTACCTAGACTTTAGCAAGGCATTTGACACAGTCCCACACAAAAGATTAATAGTCAAATTAACCAGCCTGGGAGTGGGTCCCAGGGTGGTAGCCTGGGTAAAACATAGGCTGGACAACAGGACACATAAGGTAATTGTAAATGGAGTCCACTCTGAAGAAAGAGGGGTTACTAGTGGAGTACCACAGGGTTAAGTCCTTTTTAAAGTGACATTGCAGAGGGACTGGAAGGAAAAGTATGCCTCTTTGCAGATGACTCAAAGATCTGCAACAGGGTTGCTACACAAGGACGAGTGGAAAGGATGAGAAGGGACTTGGCAAGGTTGGAGGAATGGTCGGAAGTATGGCAGCTAGGATTCAATGCAAAGAAGTGCAAAATAATGCACTTGGGAAACAAGAACCCAAGGGAAGAGTACACAATGGGGGGGAGGGGAGGTAGTAACAAAAACAAAACAGGGACCTGAGGGTAATCATATCAGATGACCTTAAGGTTAGCAAGCAATGTGAGAAGGCAGTACGGACAGCTGGGGGTATACTGGGATGCACAGGGACAGGCATCACCAGCAGAAAACAGGAAGTTGTTATCCCTCTGTACAGCCAGTTGGTGAGACCATATCTGGAGTACTGCATCCAGTTCTGGAGATCCCATCTCCGCAAGGACATAGACAGGACAGAGGCGGTCCAGAGGAGAGCAACTAGAATGGTGCAGGGTCTGCAAGAGAAGCCATACGAGGAGAGACTAAAAGAGCTTAATATGTATACCCTTGAGGAAAGGAGGGAGACGGGGGACATGATAGAAACGTTTAAATACCTCAGTGGAATCAACGAAGTCCAAGAGGGTAGCATTTTTCAGAAAAAGAGACATGCAAGAACAAGGGGACACAACTTAAAGACGGGGGGGGCAGTTCAGGGGCAATGTGAGGAAGTATTTTTTCACAGAGAGGGTAGTGGATGCATGGAACAGCCTTCCTGAGGAGCTTGTGGGGTCTAAAACAGTGGGGGAATTCAAGAATGCATGGGACAGACATAAGGCAATTCTTGTGGGGGGGGGTAGGAAGAAGTAGGCTGTTGGTTAACTAGGATCTGCGGCTTATCCTGCAGGTAGGGAAATGGGCAGACTAGGTGGGCCAAGCGTCCTTATCTGCCGTCAAAGTCTAGGTTTCTATGTATGCCCACTCTGCTGAAAATGTGGCAAGCCCTGCTGCAACTTTTGGGGCTGTGACAGTACGCATTAGAACTTCTTCTGGGTATTGAGTAGCATACTACCAGGATAAATCTATTACCCTTTTTACTTTTGTCTAAAGGACCAACTACATCCATTGCAATTCATTCAAAAGGCAAGTCTATCAAGGGTAAGGGCACCAGGGGCACCTTGTCTTTTCTAGTGACTGGGGCTACTTTCTGACACTCGGCACAGGAATTACAATAGGTAACAATATCTTCATGAATTCCAGGCCAGTAAAATCTATACAGCCCCAAAAGTTGCAGCAGGGCTTGCCAAAATTTGACTTTGACAGTCCCGCACAAAAGATTAATAATCCAGTTAGCCAGCCTGGGAGTGGGTCCCAGGGTGGTAGCCTGCGTAGCAAACTGGCTACACAACAGGACACAGACGGTAATAGTGAATGGAACACATTCTGAAGAAAGGGGGGTTACTAGTGGAATACCTCAGGGCTCAGTACTCGGTCCAGTCCTCTTTCAACATCTTTACAGGTGACATTGCAGAGGGACTGGAAGGAAAGGTATGCCTCTTTGCAGATGACACAAAGATCTGTAACAGAGTTGATACACAAGGTGGGTAGAAAGGATGAGAAGGGACTTGGCAAGGTTGGAGGAATGGTCAGACATATGGTAACTTAGATTCGATGCAAAGAAGTGCAAAGTAATGCACCTGGGAAATAAAAATCCAGGAGAAGAGTACACAATAGCAGGGGAGGTACTAACAACAACAATAGTGGAAAGGGATCTGGGTGTAGTCATATCAGATGACCTAAAGGTGGGTAAGCAATGTGAGAAGTCAGTAAGGAGAGCCAGGGGGATACTGGGATGCATAGGGTGGGGCATCACAAGTAGAAAAAGGGAAGTGGTTATCCCTCTGTACAGACAGTTGGTGAGACCCCATCTGGAGTACTACGTGCAGTTTTGGAGACCTCATCTACGCAAGGACACAGACAGGATGGAAGAAGTCCAGAGGAGGGCAACTAAAATGGTGCAGGGTCTACATCAGAAACCATATGAAGAGAGACTGAGAGAGCTTAATATTTATACCCTTGATGAAAGGAAGGACAGGGGGGACATGATAGAAACTTTTAAGTACCTCAAGGGAATCAACAAAGTCCAGGAGGGTAGCATCTTTCAGAAAAAGAGATGTGTAAGAACAAGGGGCACAATTTAAAGTTAGAGGGGGGGACGGCTCAGGGGTAATGCGAGGAAATTCTTTTTCATGGAGAGAGTGGTAGATGCATGGAACCGCCTTTCTGGAGAGGCTGTGGGGTATAAAACAGTGGGGGAATTCAAACATGCATGGGACAGACATAAGGCAATTATAGTGGGGGGTTGCAGGAAGTAGGCTGTTGGTTAACTAGAATCTGCAGCTTATCCAATAGGTAGGGAAATGGGCAGACTAGGTGGGCCAAGTGGTCCTCATCTGCCATCAAAGTCTATGTTTCTGTGATTTATACAGCAATCTGGCAAGGGTGCGATCCCTTCCTGAGTGACCAGCCATAGGACTATCATGTGCTATCTGTAATAACTCTGTTCTATACTTCTGTGGTGTAACCAATTGTTCAGTCTGTTCCTTTGTCTGAGGTTTAACCCAAACTCTGTACAGTAACCCATTAAATTTTTTAAACATTGGTTCACCCCGTTTTGGTTTCACCCCCAGCTGCTTAAAATAACCCCCGAGAGAAACATCACTGGCTTGTTCTGAAAGAAAATCACAATCAGTTATCAATTTATTTTCAGCATTTTCATATGTTGACCCTTTATATCGATCAATCATTTGTTGCCACAGTTTCATCAGGCTTCGTCTTTCTTTCTTGGATTTCCAGATCTTGGATCTGTGCTCAAATAAGTCCAAATCAAAATCTTTGAAAGGAAAAATGTTCCCGTCTGAAATTTTCTTTGTCTGAGCTCTTGTCACCACAACTGCTGAAACATGAGGATTAACTCCTTCTTTGATTAATTCAGTAAATCCTGGAAAGTAATTTCCAATAATCACAAGTACAGGTAACTTAGGTACTACCCCCACTTTTATTTGGTGCGACACACCCTTAATGGTCAGAGTCACTTGGGTGGTGGGATAGCATCGAGTGTCCCCGTGGATGCAGACGACACCAGTACCTGGTCCTTTTGCACGGTGTTTTCCCAGCACTTTAACATGCACTAGGGTCTGTCTGCTGCTTCCCGAATCAACGAGTCCCTTCACAGTCTTATCCCCCATCTTCACATCTGTTAAGTACCTGCCCCAATTTGCCAAGGACAAATCTGCTCCAGTGCCATTCTCCTTACTATGGCAGTTTCTTGCAATATGGACTGGCTTATTATAGTTATAGCAGATAACATCTTTGGGCACACATTTGTTGCCCCCAACAGAGTTCTTATCAGGCTTGGAGTTTAAATGGGGAAAAAAGATCGTCTTACCGGTGCTTGGCTGTTACCTCGCTGCTGTGGCGGTCTGGCCATTTGGTAGCCCTCGGCCAAAGAAACCTTTTCCCCACTCTCTGGTCGGTGTTCCTTTACCCAGAGCTGCACATCTGTAGGCAAGATATTGATGAATTGCTCTATGGCAAATGTGTCGATCTGTGGGACTGTTTAGTTCTCTGGTTGGATCCATTTTATCAGGAGTTCTCAGAGTCAGGTGAAGGCTTCTCAAGGATTGTCGACAGAGTTGTACCTCAGAGACTGAAATCTCTGCCTGTATGTGTCTCCAGAGTGTTTTGTTGCTATTCTGTATGTGTGCCAGATCCTCTGCCTTCAATAGCTCACAAGGCATCCAGCCATCGCTGCTCCGTCGCTGCATCTCTTCTGTCCTCTCCTCTGCGCTTCTGAATGTCGAATTTCTTTTTTTCTCTGCTTCTCAGTCTCTTTTTGTTGTATAGCCCACCATTTGAAAAAGTCCAAGCTTTCAGGTTCTGCCACTGCCTGTTCTTTTTCCATAATGTGTGCTGGCTGCACAATCTCAGACTGGACTTCTGTCTCTGATAGTTTGGCTGGTATTCTCCTAGTAACCACTCCAGGACTTGCTGCTGCAGAATCCATATCTTCCTTCTCTGTGCTTCCCTGGTACTAGGTCCAGTACTCACGCACAAAACTCCTGTCTTAGGGTATGCATGGTGTAAATCCCACTTAGGCTGACACCATCTGTCATCAAGGCACAGGACAGGAAGCATAGGAAAACCAGAAGTAGTTGTAGAATTCACCAAAAATTATTTATTCACACTAGCAGTACCATAAAATACACTTGTTCAGTATAACTATTTACAAAGGCAAAATAAAATAAAGTTTTCTTTCAGTCTCTGTGTCCCTTGTTCTTCTAATCTTTTTTGCGATTGCAGCTCAGCACTTTTGTAAGTCTTTTCAACCCCCATTCTTAACAAGCATCCTGTTCTTGCAAGTTTCAGGAGCTGCTAGAACACACTGTGCCCGAGCCGAGCGGTCCCCTTTTGCAGCTTTTGCAAAACGCTGGAAGATTTGCACTTAAGTAACCTCTAGAGTTTAGAATAGCTTTCTGCAATCATCTCAAAATATATTATATATGTATATATATATATATATATATACGTCAAACAGACGAGGCATACTGATGAGTCCTGGTAGGACGAAACACGTGTCTATATCTTCTGTTGGCACCCTTTGCAAACTGTGTGAGAGGCCTTTCGGTACCATGCAATTCTAGCTTTAAGTTGGACCAGCATAACATTCTATGGTGATTTGCCTATGCAGCCCATGATGCTTTGCATTGTGTGGGCATGTGTGATTTTGTATTTTCTTGAAACTTGGCTTCCCAGCCAAATGTCCTTTGGGGTAACCCTTGCCTCAGTGTTTGCGAACAGAGGTTCTTTGTTTTTTATATATATAAAGTGATCCCATTATCAGCTACAGTTTCATACAATGATTTTCACATTTTTTATATCAGCAGATCTAGATATGCAAAAAGGAGAAAGACAGAAAGAGAAAACTGAGAGACAGTGAGAGGCAAAGAACTGCGAGCCTGTCGGGTTGATCAAGTCCCAAGTCTCACAGGAAAATTTGATTGCGTAACCAGACAGAAATAGACAGGAAAGTAACAGAACAGATCCTTGTATTTAAACACTTTCTTCACTGCAGTGTATAGCACCACCTCTTCACCAACTTGGAGAGGGTCTATTTGGAGAGTTAGAATCAGATATTTTACAGTTCCCCAGAATCAGGCCAAAATAACACAAAATGGGAATGCCCCAATGTTGGACAAAGTGCGGGGAGGTGTCTGCTGGTCAAGCTCATGGTGGTGTCCCCAGATACAAACATATTGGAGAGGGATCTCAAACCATGTCATGGGTATCTTCGGAGAGCTTGGAGAACTAGGACCAGAGCAGTTAATATTAGGAATGGAACCAAAACAACCGCAAGGTAGGGAAGCAAAGTACCTATGGAGGGTATTGATAGTAGCCGCATTAAGGGCCCTAACTAGGCGATGGCTACAAGAGGCCGTACCGACAATAAGGGAATGGGTAAACATAGTGAAGTCAATACAAGAGATGGAGAGAATCTCATTTAGTATACAGCATAGACGGGCCCAATATATGAACTGGTGGACTAGATGGGAGATGAATGGGATCTCCAGTTTGGGCACATCTAGAGAGACCATCTAGAACCGACTGGTAGAGACACTGGTTGCTGGATTAGGAATGAGGCTAATAGTAATATAAAGGGGGAAGGAGGGAAGGGAAAAAAAGATGTTGAGCAGACAGAGAGACAGATAAGGATTAAAGAAAGCACAAGGGGAAATAAATTAAATAACTTCCTGGGGAAGATAGTAGGATAAGTAACAGAATAAACTAACTTGGTAAAGAATATCAGGAAAGAAAGAAAATGGATTGAGTAATAATTATCTTTTTTTCTATACTTAAAGTTGAAATATCTTTCTATTTTTTATACTTGTAAAGTTATAGATGGATTTAAAATTGAGTATACTTACTAAATGAGATAACCTTTTCTACATGGAGTAACAAAAGAAATTGGATGGAATTGAAATGTACTGTAGAAAAAGCAAAATCAGTTGTATGATACTCTTAATAAAATAAAGTTTAAAAAAAAAAAAACTTTCTTCATAACAAATGGGACAGTGTCATATTCCACCCAGTCACACAACTCTGATATTTAATTATATGTGTGTGTGTGTGTGTGTGTGTATACACACACACACACACACACACACACACACCACGTATATATTTCTAGTCTACAATTCTTAGGCCTAGGGTAGCTGAGGCAAAAGTCCTTTTACCCATTACATCAAGTTTCCTACTCTTTTTTCAGGGGGAAGAGTGTTCAAGTGTCTTGGAGCTTAGATCTGTCATGAGCTGCCATAATTACTAGTGTCTGTTTCAAGCTGTGAAGAATAAAACAGATTGGCAGCAGGAGCAAGATATTGTTTATCTGCTTTCCTGGAAACAGCAGGCAATTGTGCAGACCTATGCCAGTCAGCCGAAGTAGCATCCTTTAGAGCAGAATGCACTGGAGGAATAATCACTGTAAGAGAGGCTGAGCTGTCCAACAACTCACAAAGATTTTTCTTGGAAAAATCCTCTTCCTCAGCCTGGAACCCCAGTTTGGCTTGAAATGAGGCATCTTCATGGGGAGACCTTTGTCTACTTACCACATTACCCTCAGAACAAGAGGACAGAGTGGAGCATAAGTCAACCACATCTATAATCTCTTCCTCTTCTTAGAAACATAGAAACATAGATTTTGACGGCAGATAAGGACCGCTTGGCCCACCCAGTCTGCACATTTCCCTATCTAATGGATAGGCTGCAGATCCTAGTTAACCAGCAGCCTACTTCTTCCTACCCCCACCCCCTAGAATTGCCTTATGACTGTCCCATGCAAGCTTGAATTCCACCACTGTTTTTAACTCCACAACCTCCTCCGGAAGGCAGTTCCATGCATCCACAACCCTCTCTGTGAAAAAATACTTCCTTAAATTACCTCTGAGCCGCCCCCTTCTATCTTCAAATTGTGCCCCTTGTTCTTGCACACCTCTTTTTTTGAAAGATGCTACCCTCTTGGACTTTGTTGATTCCCTTGAGGTACTTGAAAGTTTCTATCATGTCCCCCTTCTCCCTCCTTTCCTCAAGGCTATACATATTCAGCTCCTTAAGTCTCTCTTCATATGTCTTCCAGTGCAGACCCTGCACCATTCTAGTTGCCCTCCTCTGGACAGCCTCCATCCTGCCTATGTCTTTGCGGAGATTGGGTCTCCAAAACTGCACGCAGTACTCCAGATGGGGTCTCACCAACTGTCTGTACAGAGGGATAATAACTTCCTGTTTTCTACTGGTGATGCCTCTCCCTATACATCCCAGTATCCCCCCAGCCCTCCTTGCTGCCCTCTCACATGGCTTGCCCACCTTTAGGTCATCTGATATGACTACCCCCAGGTCCCTTTCAATTTTTGTTGTTGTTAGTATCTCATCCCCCATTGTGTACTCTTCCCCTGGGTTTTTGTTTCCCAGGTGCATTACCTTGCACTTCTTAGCACTGAATCTAGCTGCCATACATTTGACCATTCCTCTAAACTTGCCAAGTCCCTTCTCATCCTTTCCACCCCACCTTGTGCATCAACTCTGTTGCAGATCTTTGTGTCATCTGCAAGAGACAACTTTCCTTCCAGTCCCTCTGCAATGTCGCTTATAAAGACATTGAAGAGGACCAGTCCTAATACTGAACCTCTAAGTGCCACAGTAACCCCTTTCTTCAGAGTGACCCCATTTACTATTACTCTCTGTGTCCTATTCTCCAGCCAATTCTTTACCCAGGCTGTCATCTTGGGACCCACTCCCAGGCTGGCTAACTTGTATATTAATCTTTTGTGTGGGACTGTGTCAAATGCCTTGCTAAAGTCTAGGTAGGCCATGTCCACAGCCCCTCCCTGATCCACTACTTTGGTCACCAGTCAAAGAAATCTATCAGATTTGTCTGGCATGACCTTCCTGCTGTGAATCCATGCTGCCTTGGGTCCTGAGCCCCTCTGGCCTCTAGATACTCAACAATTCTTTCCTTCAGAAGTGATTCCATCATTTTCCCTACCACTGAAGTTAAACTAACAGGTCTGTAGTTTTCTGCTTCTGCCTTGCTCCCACTTTTGTGAAGGGGAATCATATCTGCCCTTCTCCAGTCCTCGGGTACCACCCCATCCTCCCAAGATTTGTTAAAGAGGGTAGTCAGTGGTGTCACTAGTTCTACCCTTAGTTCTTTTAGAATTCTGGGATGAATCCCATCAGGCCCCATTGCTTTGTCCACCTTCAGTTTTAAGAGTTCTTTCAGAACCCTTTCTTCTGCAAATGGGCTGGTATCAACTTCTGTATCCAGAGTGTTTCTACTGTTTGTTTTAGGTACCTCCCCCACTTCCTTTGTAAATACTGATCAAAAATATTTGTTTAGTATCTCTGCCTTTTCACAGTCACCCTCTGCCCACCCTCCCTGCTCTTTATTAAGCCTCACTAACCCTCCCTTGGTCTTCCTTCGCTCCCTGATGTACCTATAAGAGGTTTTATCCCTCTTCTTAACTGAGTTGGCTATCTTTTCCTCGGTTTGGGCCTTTGCTGTTCTGACTGCCTTCCCAGCTTCCATTTGCTTTAATTGATACAGTTCTCTGTCCTGCTTCTTCTGTGATTCCTTGTACTTCCTGAATGCTTTCTTTTTCTCTTGAACCTTCACTGCCACTTCCTTTGAGAACCATAGTGGTTTCTTACATCGTTTCGTTTTATTTGCTTCACACAAAGGCTGGTTACCTCTGTGGTGGCAGTTTTTATTATTCCCCATTGTTCTTCCACCCCTTCTTCCTGCCCATTTGCTAGTGCATTCCTTAGGCACTCACCCATTTTGGCAAAGTCAGCCCTCCTAAAGTCCAGTACTTTTGCCTTTGTATGGCTTGACTCTATTGCTGTGTTTATTGTGAACCATACTGTTCGATGGTCGCTAGTTCCCAGATGGCTACCCACTTCTACATCGGTGATCCTCTCTTCATCTCCATTTGAGAGAACCAGGTCTAAGATTGCTCCCTCTCGGGTGGGCTCCAATACTAGTTGTCTAAGGCATGCCCCCTGTAGGGCATCTAGAATAACCCCACTCTTAGAAGTGGCTGCTGCAACTGCACTCCAGTTAACATCTGGCATATTCAGATCACCCATCAGCAATATCTCCCTTTTCTGCCATTCTAAGTATTCTTTCTATCATTTCCTTGTCCATTTCCTCCCCTGAGAAGGGTCTGCTCTAACCCTGTGCGGATTGTGGTGCCATTGCGGTCTCCAAATTTACCCACAGTGCTTTTTCTCCTCCCTGTTTTCCCTTTTGTTCTGTTGCTTTGATTCCTTCCCTTATGTAAAGAGCTACTCCTCCTCTTTTACCCTCCCTGTCCCTCCTGTAGATAGTGTATCCTGGCATGTTTATGTCCCAGTCATGGTTTTGTGTGTACCATGTTTCTGTGACTGCCACGATATCCAGATGTTCCTCCTCCATCAAGGCCACATATTCAGGAAGCTTGTTACTCAGACTACGGGCATTGGTACTCATTGCTCTCCATTTTTTGATGGCTTTACCTTCTTTTGCAGTATCCCCCACTGACCTGTCTACCTCGGTCTTTTTCTCATTTAGTACTCTGTTTTATAGGGAGAGGCTGGGATTTTCCTGCTGCTTATCAGTGCCTCCCCTTGACTAGTTTAAAAGCTTGCCAATGAAGCATTTAAACCGATTGCTCAAAAGACTTGTTCCCTTCCTGGACAGATGCAGACCATCCTGCCAGTATAGGCTGGTGTCCCTCCAGGTGGAACCCCAGTCCCCAATGAAGCCAAATCCCTGTGCTCCACACCATTTTTTTTCAACCATTCATTAAACTGCATGGTGCAAAGTACCCTCGCCTCACTCATGCCACTGACAGGCAGCACCTCTTAACATTTTCAGTGCAGGAAGAGTTTAAAGCACAACTGACTTATTTTGGGTCTGACAGCTTTCAGAGCACAAACCACCAGGCCTGTTTTGGGGCTGGGGAGGCTTACCTGTGTCTGACTTAGATGTGTGGATTTGTCTTCCATGGCCTCCTCTTCCTTCTCTATGTATTCTGGATTATATTCCAGTTAGTCATCGGCATCTACCATTACAGGCATAGAACCGATGGGATGAGGAGAAAAAAATAAGAGCCAATGACAGGATTTCCATCAACGGCGGCTGTTCTAGCCCTGGCATTAAAGCAGGGGAGGAATAAGGAAGTGTCAACAGCTCTGCCATCAATAGTCCAGCCAGAGGCACCAACGTTGCACGCATCAACGGCAGCAGCAGCAGTCAGCACTGAAATGGCTCTGACATTGTTTGATACAATGCCTGTGTGTCAATGGAGCTCAAAGGGTTGTTGATGGCTGCGATAACAATCGGACAATGCCCGAAGGTGGAACAGGCTGATAGTTACCAACTGGGGAGTACAAGCCGATGCCAGACCTTGACCTTGGTGTTTGTAAGACAGTCGGAGGGACCGCAGGACCCAGAGCCATAGCCAGGGTCCTGTCTTTGTCTGTGGACTTACCCTAAGTAGTGAAAGGGAATGGTCTGGAGAAGCATCCTTTTCCTTCCTGCGATTCTCCTGGTCAGAGTGGCAGTGTTTATATGCTGACATAGACTACTTGTTTTTCTACTTTGATGATTCAGCAATGGCCACCACTGACCATGGAGACAGATGAGTGGACAGTGAGCCAGGAACGGGAGCGGGTGACAATGGGGGACCCGCCTGTTTCTCCATTTCTTGGCTCAAAAGCAAGTTTTCCAAAGCCTTCTTAGGCCATCATCTTTTTGCTTGGTTAAAGCCTTGGTAAACTGTGCATACTTCGACATCATGGTTTGCACCAAGGAAGCAAATGTTAATGGAATGGTTGTTTTTATAAATTCCAACGTCGCCGCAATGGTTAATATCGGATCAATGGTTCTTTGTCCATTCATGGCATAAAAGCTAAATAATAAAATAAACTTTAAAAAAAGTAGACCACAACAACGAGTACTTGCAAAGTTTGAAAGTGTTCTTCAGCAGTGGTGGATTGACAAATGGTTGACGGAGGGAGAAAGAACTGAGGTATGCTAGCGATGCCAAGATTATATGGGCTTCTTTGAGGTGAGGTGATGTGGGCAGCACCAGCACGCAAAAAGTTTCCCGGTGGCCCTGACGCCAACTGCGTTCCATGATGTGGTTCAGGGAAGGCAGATATCCTCAAAGAAGATCAACCTTAATCACTCCTCTAAGTTCTGGAAGGTTATCCACTCCTTCTCCCCTCTGGCCCCAGTCCCTTCCCCTGTTCTTAAGATGGGTGACTCTCCTATCTCAGACCCTGTGCCAGGTCCCTCCTTGTTCAACTTTCGTTTTCACCTCCTATGCTCATTCTTTCCCTTCCTCCTTCCTTGCCCTTTGCTCCTCCCCTCATCCCCACTGCCACCCCACACATTCGTTTTTTCTTTCTCTACCACCAATGCACCCACTATACTCAAGGCCCTCTTGGCTCTAAATCCCTACATGGGTGGAAGCCCTGATGGCCTTGATCCTAAACTCCTGCACATCTCTGCCCATACCACAGCTCTCCCCATCACCTACCTCCTCAACCTGTTGTTCTACTTATCCCGCCATCCTTGACTCTTGGAAACTGGCTACAGTCATACCCTGGTAACTATCACCCCATCTCCCTCCTCCTCACTCTGGCTACACTCCAAGAGCACCATGTCCTCTCACTCAACTTTACCCTTTCCTCAATACATCCTCCTTCATTTCCTTCCGGTCTAGCTTCAGAAGTCCCACTTCACCTCCAACTAGGCAAAGGCTTGCTCGACTCTCCCTGCCGCTCCCCTCCTTCCTTACCTTTGATGGTGCCGGGCTTAAGTATGTCTCCTTCAAGAACCTCAGGGTCTGGCTAGACCATCACCTTGATTTCCCTGCTCATGTGGATCCAATCCACCAGAAACTCCACTCCAAATATGGCATGCTGTACAGAAACTGGAGCAGTATCCCGCTTCCTGCCCGCAGAGAGACCGTCTCGAAGATGAAATTCCCCATCTTTGACTATGCTGACATTATTTACAGTGCTGCTCCCTATTCCACTTTACCAGACTAGACTCCCTCTTCCAGTCTTACTGTTTTGCTCTGGACATTCCCCCTCATGCTCACCACTGTTCTTTGTACACTTTCTTTTCCCTTCCCTCCCTAGTCAGGTGCCTTGTCCACTGTGCCTCTTACTTCCAAATGTTGGCCTGGCTCCCTCCCCTCTTACCTTCTACTCCATTTGCACCTCTGGCTCCCACTTGCTTGCTCTCCCCCCAGTGAAATCCTCTGATGGGCAAGATGCCTTCTTCTGCTTCCCCAAATTCTGGGGCACTCTGCCGTCCTTCCATCTGCTATGCTCCTTCTCTTCATGCTTTGAAATCTCTATCAAGGTTTTTTCAATCAAATCAAGGTTTATTTTTAAAAAGGTGCCTTTCCATAGTTCAAGGCACCTGTGCATGCATTAAATATCACATCAATCAATAAATTTCATAAAACTATGCCAGTATATAAAACTATAAAATATAAATAATAGAACTAACAGTTACCAAAAATGATGGCAACATTATACTTCATCACAGAAGACTAGGCCAAAGAGGTATGTCTTTAGTTCAGCTTTAAAACTTTGGACAGTCAGGTATTCTCTTATCCAACAAGGTAGAGAATTCCACAGGGTAGGGGCCACAAATGCAAATGAACAGGCCCGAGAGGTTTGTAAACGTACCCTGGGAATCTCTAGCAATCCCTCATCGGTGGATCGGAGAGGCCAGGAGGGGCGGTAGGGAGAAAGGAGATCTTGCAAGTAGTGGGATCCCTGGTTGTATAGGGCTTTATAGGTCAGCAAATTGACTCTGAAGGTGATATGCCACTCGGCTGGCAGCCAGTGCAGCCCACGGAGCACAGGCGTAATATGACTGGTCCTAGATGTGCAAGTCAAAAGCCTGGCAGCTGCATTATACACCAGCTGCAGGCAGCAGCTGGTAACCCAAGGTACAGGGCACTGCGGTAGTCAAAGTGAGTGGTCACGAAGGCATGGACCAACATTGTAAGATCTGAGGGAGGGACCAGGTGTTTCACCTGGTCGATATTCCTCAGATGAAAAAGTGGTCTTGACAAGGGCAGATACCGGAGCTTTCAGGGTCAGACCGCTGTCAAAAATAACACCCGGGTTCCGCACCCGATCTGAGGTGGTAAGCTGGACACCCCCGGGCCAAAGACCCAAGGGTTGTCCCGGTCACACATCCCGCCCCCCGACGATCCGGGTCCGCCACCAACACCTTGGTTTTATCCAGATTCAACCTTAGCCAATTAGCATTCATTCAATCCTGAATCTCGGATAGGTCAACAGACTCCAGGATCTACACCATGATCTCACTACTCATTCCTGCAGTTGCCCTTAACCCTGGGCTTGTCCACTGCTCTTCTATCATGCACCCTGCACTTCCATTACAGCCCCTCTTCACTCTCTCCCTCAATTTTAGCCTCTGCCATTCTACCTGGCACTGCACTGTTGTATACAGTTTGGTTTTTTTACTACACTTTACTGTCTGTATATTTTTATTACTTTATAGAACTGCCTATGTAATCGCTCTTTGTATTACTTGCACATACAGTATTGCATTCTCTATTCAGTTTGTAATTGCATTGGTGCTCTGTCCCTTCCCACTTTCCCAAGGGCACATCTGGAAACGAGCTGGGGGTTGAAATTCATGGACACTCCTGGCAGAAGTTACTGGTGCTATCTTGGTCGATCTCTCAAAGGCCTTCGACACGGTCGACCATCAGCAGCTATTGCAGGGTTTATGTGAAGCTGGGATATGTAGGATGACTTCAGAATAGTTTCTTTCGTATTTGACTGATAGAGGTCAGGTCATGACGGTAAATGGCATCAAATCTGCCCCTCTTCCTGTTCAGAGGGGTGTACCGCAGGACTTTGTCCTAGGTCCCCTACTGTTTTTGATTTAAAAGATCTTAGTAAACATGTGGGGGCATCTCATTATCATTTATATGCAGATGATATTATCTGTTCTTCTCATATCACAATCTCAGATGTCCAAAACACACTCCAGGATGGCTTTGACCATCTCCAGATCTTTTTTACTAACTCTAAACTAAAACCAAACATCTCTAGAACTGAATGTATTATTTGGACCAGCTTCTAAATTAAAAGGGGATCTTGACTTTGTGATCTCAGATACCACTGGAATGGTCCTGGAGTCTGTTGACAGTTATAAGTATTTGGGGTTCTGGTTAGATAAATTGGGTTCTGGTAATGTATTTATTTATTTAGTTTTTGTTTACCAGGTAGGTGCGCTAGCCATAGAAATTACTATTGTCAGGCACAACCTGGGAGGTTACAGAGTGGAATTACATAAAACACAGAAACAAAACGAGGTCTTACAGTAAAAATACAAGCAACGTGATGAGAGCAAGGTACAAAACAGTGCGATTCATGACAAAACGTGATAAAGCAATGTGTTGACAGGTGCAGGACATAACACATATTTGCAAGGAATTATCATGATGCAAAGTTCGTCAAGAGGTTCACTGAAAAACAAACTACATTCTTGCAAGGAACTATCAGGTATAATGAGCAGGGAAAATTACAAAATAACACATGGTAAGCAGATCCTTAGGGGAGAAACATTCACGGTTTGGGAAATAGGGCACAGAGTATTGCAAAAGCAGGAGCTTTTCGGCAAGGAGTTGAGAATTAGTTACACAAGCCGATAATCTCATAACACAGGCGAGCAAAAGGGTGGGCTTTTTATATAGAAAGAAAAACTGTTTTAGCTCTAAAACTTTCAATCTAATCATTAAAGTTCAGATTTTGCCACTCAGATTATGGCGACATCTTATACGATAATGCAACCAGTGACTGGCTATCTAGGTTGGATATTTTATTTAACAGGTTAGCCAAATTGGTGCTAAAATGCCCCAAACTTATGCATCATTGTAAAATGTATAAACAGCTAGGGTGGTTGTCCTTACGTAGTAGAAGGGAAGTACATAAGCAGCTTTTTGCATACAAATGTGGTCTGGGATTGATTCCTACATATCTTAGAGATAGGATATGTTTCAGGAATATTGAACCCTCCCTAAGAAATTCTTGTGCAAGAGACACGTTAGTTCCTTTATCAAAAACTAAGTGTTCCAGATCCTACTTTAGCTACTATGGCCCAGCTTGTTGGAACAGTCTTCCAATTGAGTTTAGGAAACAGACTAAAAACCTCCTTCCATTTTTGCACTGAAAATGTTTTTGTCTTCCTCACAAAATCCTTGTAATTGTTTTAATTAATTGTGTATTTATTGTCCATTTATGTTTTGCATCTATGTGGAATATTTATGAAAGGTCACCATTGTGAATGAGTTTATACTCAATGGTTTCAACCATGAACAAACAAAGTCATTGTTATCCGGAATGCAGCATTACTATTCGGCTTCATCATCATCTCAATTTACACAGTTCTGTTTAGCAGATATTCAGGATACAAAGTTGGTTTTCAGAATCATAAAAAATGTAAATTGTAAGTTTCTGGTGCTTAAGGAAATTCTACTGAAGGAGCTGATGCAATACACACCCGCTCTTTAGTTGCTCTCTTGCGCTTGCTTTTCTTTTTGAAACACTGACCCCTAACAACAAGGTGCCCCCTCCCTCCACAGGTCAGGTAGCTACTACTCTTTCAATTTTAACATGCCAATATGTTAGCAATAACCCACAACAGGGTGTGGGGTTATAGGCATTTAATCCACACCTGGGAGTGTTGTGAGGCACAAGGCCGCAGGCAGTATCTCCTCACAGAACCCCAGGTGTGGATTAAATGCCTATAACCCCACACCCTGGAGTGGGTTATTGCACTAATAACATGGGTTGCATGAAGGACACAAATAATGCTCAGAAAGGGTGATTTTAAGGCTGGAAAAGACAATTTTTATTGTGCAAGTGTAACCCCCCCGTTACCCGGGGTTACTAGAATCCCAGTATGACCTAGTGGTAGGCAGGGAAGGCAACTTGTGAAGCTCCAGTTAAATGGATTTCACACTGTCTCACTCTGTTCTCAGTCTCAGCTGAGACTGAGGGACGACATCATTTTAGGACTGTCGCAGCTGCATAAGCCACACTGGAATGTTGCAGTTGGAGGTTAGAGTAGAATGTTGGGAAATTTGAAACCAGTCTGTGTGCAGTCAGAGAGAGACTGTAGTGCAGCTGAGCATGTTCAGGCTCTCAGAGCTTTAAGCTCTGTTACAGAGCTACTTTTGTTTTCGGTGTGTGTTTCCACCTGAAGAGAACACAGGAACTGATAATTGAAGTGGTGGAGACCGCTCTCAATGGTTCAGAGCAGGGATGGGGGGGAAGGTGTCTGCCTGTTTTCTAGGGGCAACCCCCCTGGGTCCGGCTAAGGGAAAGAAGCTGCCTGTCTGAGTTGTGCTGAGGCACCAGAAACTCTGTGAGAGATTCCTTGAGAAGGAAACGCCTGTGGGGCACCTGCAACCAAAGGGTGAGTTCGCTCTGAAAAAGGGCCAAGTGTTTTCACCTGAAACTTAAGGAAAACTAAAGGGACTGTTACTGTGGGGTCAGGAGAGGACAGCCAAGTAGAGTTGGAAGATGTGGGGACTGGACTGCTTAACCTGTGGGAGGTCTAGAGTGATGGACAATGCCACTTATTTTAAGTATGTTCAAGTCCAGCACAAATGGGAAGCAAGACAAGTAGACAATGTGAAATACATTTAGCAAGAATCTACACATCAAAGTGCTAAAGGATGAGGTGTTTACTGTCCAGAGAAATGGCCGGGTATGAATTGTGGGAGCGAGAGGGGGGAGACCCCCCCATCAGTAGTAACCAAATTCACCTCTACGGATTTGCTCAGAGACACCTTTTGCTTTCCCTCAGGTACGTGGCCAGTGCCTGAGGAAAGTACCCAGACATGGGATTAAAAGGAGGATTCCCTGATGGAGCCGAGGTGCACTTAGGTGGTTTAGAGAGCCACCAGAAAATGTTTCCATGAAGTGTCCAAGTGGTTGGCAAGGGAGCTGAGCCAGGGAAAACCCAGAGCAGTGTACAAGTTTGGGCTGTGTAACCCAAAGCAGCGTACAAGTCCGGGCTGTGTGCCCAGTGGGTAGTACAGCCTGAGGGCTAAAGTGATGAGGATATGTTCTGGTCTCCTTTAATCTGCATTACCAGGAGTGTAGCCCTGTGGGGGTCCATCTATGCTTTGTTTATTCTGTTTGGATGTGAATAAAAGCCACACTTTAGAATCCCACTTCTGGTACTGGACATTACAGTTATTGCTTCCTGTGTTCGGAGTTACTTGGGTGCCCCTGTGCAGAGTAGCCAAACCTAGCCTTTGTGCCGAGTGGCCTATTCCTCCCCAAACCCAGCTCACCTGGTAGAGCTGTCAGATACAAACAGCATGCCAGGCAGGGGTTACACATGCTTCCATCTGAAAAAAACAGTTCCACAAGTAGACCGAGGATAAACATTTTATGGTTAACTTAAGACATTTCTGTAAAGTACAAAAGCATTGTAGACACATTAGTGGTAACGCTCACATGTAAATTAAGTGAAACACAACATGTGGAAAATACAACTGTGCACTGGCAAGCTTGCTGTGGACTGCCCACTTCTATGTGAAATTTATTTTATTTTATTTTATTTTTTTTAAATATAGCTGTCAGTTTTTCACTCCTTGGCTCCTCTTACCTCGTTCTTGCAACCAGCTCGGGAACATCCAGCCGCCGACCACCTCTACCGCGGCACCCAGACTCCTGCGGCTTCCCCCCAGTGGGGCCACAGGGAGTCCACAACTGCCTGCAGAACACGGATCCAGGCAGGTGCCGCGGCAAAACTATGGACAGCCATCAAGCCGCTCACTTCAGGCGCCATTTTTCCTCTGGTTTTTTCAATGTCCCCCACTTTTTTGGTGCATGCTCAGGCAGTGCCTCCAGTCTCCACTGTGGGGCGCTGCTGACGATCGTTCCCAGTCCCGGAGGGAAAGCAGTCCGGACACTCAGCCCTCTCGCCCCTGCCATCCCCAGCACCTCGAATCCGCTCTCAAACCCGGGTCGCCGGCGTGGGTCGAGGTAAGGCACCAGCACCTCAACCCTCTACACCACCGGGCCGGCCAATCTGTTCTAGTTTTAATCAACAGAATAACTGTGTAACACTTTTTCTAACATTTACTTGCTTCCTGGAGTATATGAATAGAGTGTTTATATTGAAGTAACGTAAATACTTCCTTTTAGTGTTTAAAAAACAGGAGAGCAAAGTAACAGCTCCTTTCCTAAAGTAATCAGTAAAATATGTTAGAACATCTGTTTTACTTGCTTTTTACCATGTACAAGAATATATTACTTTCATGACTTGAAAGCACTGCATCATGGGTATGTAAATAATATGGGTTATGCAATAGCTCTCTCATTCCCTGAGAAACAAACTTCTAAACAGAAGCTCACATACCCATGATGCAGTGCTTGTAACTCACGGAAGTAATGTATTCTTCTCACACATGGTAAAAAGCAAGTAAAACAGATGTTCTATCATGTTCCCACACTCACTGATTACTTTAGGAAAGAGGCTATGTTACTTTGCTTTCTTGTCTTTTGAACACTAAAAATAAAGAAGTATTTTGGCCATTACAATATAAATAAACAAGACTCTACTCATACTCCAGGAAGCTGTGCAGGCAGGGATATGCTTTTATTGGGATAATCATAATACTTGGTTTGGTGGAAGTAGTCTAGGTCATCTAACTCTGGATTAAAAAGGAAATTTAATCCACGGTCACCTGATGGTGTCTGACCAATCAGCAGTTCACCTTCATGCAACCCATGTTATAAGACCTATGATCCCACTGTTTTAAACACTTTAATTGCTGCTATGCAAGAAAATTCATGCATCATGGAAAAGTATGCATCAGTCTCAAACAAAACATCCATCAATACTACACATCTGATTCTGTAGCTAAACAAAGGCTCTACTTACTGCATGTTTGAGTGTGCACATCTCATACAGGACACAACCAAGAGCCCAGATATCACTAAATATAAGAACAAAGCAAAGATTAATCACAACTCATGGCATAGAGGGATAAAATAATTTGGAATTATATAAAAAGTAAAAGAAAAACATAAGTGGAGTAAGGAATAAGCCATCACAGGCTGTGATTTGAAAGGTTTCAATGCAAGTCCCAAGCCAAGGACATAAGGACATGAGACCCAAGGCCAAGTTTTGCAGCCATAGGGGGTACACCAAAATCCTTTAAAGCACAGTCTCAAGTAGTTTACTCCACATACAAAAGGGCATTTTGAGGTACTTTAATGAAATGTACAGAAGCATGGATGTTTGGATGCAATCAAGAAAGTAGTTTTATTTGTAAAGAACAGAATGCACCGAACTGTCCCCTTTAATAGAAGTGTGACAGACTCTGGATGTTGAGCATTGCTGTTTGCAAGCCAAAACCCACCAGTGAGGTCAACTCTATGCAAAAGATTTCAATTAACTCTTTCCCCCTGCCTGGCTATTACTGTTATTTTTTTTTACACTATATTATATAAAATATCCATATGTTTCCTTTAAGGAAAGAGCCTTGAGGGTCAGAGGGTTGGGGAGAGGGAAGAAAGGACCTGACAAAACAGAGCCTCCTGACATTGGTTGAGAGGCAATAAGCCTAGGGACCTTGCAGAGGCAGGGAGTGGCATGACGCTCAGTGATGACACTGCATGACCGCTCCCTCCAGGGGGAACTCAGAAAAGGAAAATGGTACTGCCAGCTGGGCAGATGAAGCCCCTCCTTGTCAGTCACATTGAAAGCATGTCTTAACCTGCCTGGACCCTGGGGTCCCGGTCTTCACTTCTGCCTTAGACATCCCAGACTGCATGGGGAGTCCCCAGAAAAGCTGAATGGCACCCCGACTTGGGGGGAAGGGGCAAGCTAAGGGGACCATGTCCGCTGGTGAGTTGCGCGGTGAACCAGGGGACCAGTGTGTTCCAGGTGGAGTCTCTGGAGGATGTGAGCAGGGTGCTGGAGAGAGGCAGAAGGAGGTCTTGGCCAGTAGGATGGGAGGATAAACAGAATGGGGGGGGGGAGTAAGTAACCTGTAGCCAACCTGTTAACCCCTTGCACATTTTTTTTTTTAAAGTTTAAATCATGTACCCCATCTCCATTCTAATCTCGAGGGTACACATGTCAAGGTCTTTTAGTCTCTCCTTACAAGTCTTTTCCCACATTCCCAAGATCAAATCATTTTAGTTGCCCTACACTGTACAACTTCCACTCTCTATATTTCTTAGTGAAGATATGGACTCCACAACTTACTGTAGTACTCCAGGTGTAGTCTCACCAATGATTTGTATAATGGAATGATCACTTTATTGTTCCTACTACTAATGTCTCTCCCTATGCACCCCAACAACTTGTTTGCCTTTCCCACTACTTAGTTACAACATGTTAAGAATTTAAGATTTTCTGCTATTATTACCTCAAAATCTTTTTCTTCTGATGTGCATACTAGTTCCACTACACGTCATTATGCACTACGTTTTTGGGGTACTTTTTCCAGTGTGCATTACCTAACATTACTTTGCATTAAAACTCAGCTGCCAGATACTGGATCACTGTATCACTCATCCCAGGTTCTCCCCTTTGTGCCCTAATCCTATCCTCTGTAGAGTATCTACGGTTGAACAGATCTTACACACAAGCATTTACTTCTTAGTTTTTATCCAGTCATGCCCACTGATTCTTAATCAAAATGAGAAACGGCATCAAAGACTGCTGCTGTACTGTAGCTCAGAAACAGTAACCTGCAAAGTTCTAGACAAGTAGGGACTTCTATATAGGTCCTCTGCCTCCTGGTGGTGGTCTCTAAATCTTTCAAGACTGCTTCCAAATGCAGGCAGTGGGTTTACATTCTTCATTACTGGACATGAGAACCGGAGAAGCATACACTGCTAAATTTAAATATACTGTAGTCATGGACAGTACTCTATGGGACTGAAGGTAGCTACAACCAGAAACTGTTTGCTACGGTGTTTCCAGCTTCGGGTAGAATGATGTAGTGTAAAGAGGCTGAACATTGGACAATACCTTTTATTATTGTATGGCTTATTTTCACAGATTTCAGGTGACAAATAATATGGTGTGCCTATACAAGTGCGAGCCAGTTCCACGGTGCTAGAAGAAAAACACACATTTATTAATACAATACTGCCATGTTAAGTCAGTCTTCAGTCCTACTATGCTACAAAAGATCCTGTTTGACTATAGTATTGTAAGTCTTTAATTATATACTACATGAAGTTCATGAAATGACGTGTTACCTGTTGAGAACTCTGGCTATTCCAAAATCTCCAAGCTGTACAGTCCTATCTTTGGTCAAAAAGATGTTCTAGAATAATAAGAGATAAAAAAAAAGGATTTGTTAGAGTAAAAATAAAAAGAGGTTGTACATGAGAAAGAAATAACACACAACCAGGTACACGGTCACTGGAGAAAATGCACATGCCTTGAGTGTGTTACAGTCAGTACTCAGATATCAAACCCCATCTGTTTCCATTCTTTTCACAGATAGTGATGGTTATCTGAATGTGGATTTAATCACAAACAAAGCAAACAGTATCAGGCTTTTGGCAAAAAAACAAGTGTGAGATACTGAAGAGGTAGATAAATGAGTGCTGACTGTAGCAGGCATGAGGTTTTGAAGCACACTGTCTAGAACACATTTGAGGAGTGTACATATTTTCCAACAATCATACACCCTGGAGTACAGGTGCTCGGAATCAGTAAAATCCATTTTATTTGCATATTTCGGACTTTTGGAAATTCAGAGTTTGACTCTGTTCCACCTCCGATTAAGGCATAGGAGTGAAATCAAATAATCGGAAGTTCTGATTCTGCATCCTAATACTGTCTCCCAGTACAGCCATTACTTTTTTTTTTTATTTATTGAAATTTTCAGAAATTACCTTTGAGCACAAGTGCTCGTTTACAAAGGTTCCACATCAGTGATTGAGTTAGAGAGAAAAATTGCAGATACGTATGAGCAATTCCACAGGAATGTAGTCAAAGCAAGTATAATACATACAAAACTGTACAAACAGCCAAATTACGGAGTTAAATAAGTCACAAAATAATTCATACCAACCATCAAAACCTTTAAAAAGAACACAAACACACATTTTTCCACCTTACGCCATCCTTTTGTCCATCCCCAATCTCCCTCCTGAGCCCTCCCTACCATGGTGCCACCACCTTGTTTGTTGTAGTGTACCTGTCTGATGCTGCTGCTAAATTCAATTCCTCAGTGCTGCTGCAGGGAAGGAAAAGGCATGGGTTCCACCTTCGTCCTGTCCTGATGCATTTTCCATCCTCTAGTCCAGTGCCATAATTGGCACTTTGACAGCACTGATCCACTCCTCAGCCCACTCGGGTCTCCGATTGAGTCCTGCTGCTGTACCAACCCGACCCAGACTACACCATGATGTGACCTGCCCCCATACTCCCTCCTGAACTGTCAGTCGCCCAATTGCCATCCACCCCACACTAAGGGCTAACTAAGGAACAGCCAGCCTTTCATGCTCCTTATCCTCACTCCCATCAGTGTGCCCCTAAATGCCCTCAGTGACCACCATATGATTTTTACTGTGTACACAAGACTCATCGCCCCCAAATCTCCCCCAAAATTTATCCAGATCCAATCTTTCTGATCTCTTGACCTGTCCTCCCTACAGCTGACTTGGTGGCTACTAACTGGTCCCCCATTTCAGGCGCATGCAAAATCAACAAGGCCTTCAAATTTAACTCCAAGTTCATGTTTGTCTGAGATCACCATGCCCCCTGAAGGAAAACTAGGGTCCAAGGTTCTCTACTATCCCGGATCTCAGATGAGTTGCTCGTCTGTCACCAAACACGTAACCTTGCCCAGCGGACCTAAAAGTCCACTGGTTCCCCTACTAACCTTACTAGTTACAGGGCCCTTCACAACATCTGTAAACAGAGTTACTAGGCTTGCGAAGGCTGTATACTTTGCATTCACACTCCAGAACAACTTTAAACCACCCCTCTTAGTTCTGGCAGACCATTTATGCCCTCTTCTCCCCTCTGTTTCAGTCCCCTCCTCCTGTAATTGACGTGGGTGACACCCCTGTCTCAGATACTGCTGCAGTCTCATCTTTCAACTCCTTTCTTACCCCCAGCACTCTCTCCATATTTTCCTCTGCCTCCCCCTTCCCATCTGCCGCAACCCCACCCTCCACTTCTTTTCATCCACCCCCCACCACTTCCCTCAAAGCCCTCCTGGCTCTAAACCCACACAAAAGAGGAAGCCCTGTTGGTCTTGACCCCAATCTCCTGTCTGTCTGCTCTTGCCACTGCTCTCCCTGTCATCTACCTCCTAAATCTCTCCTTTTCACTAGCCACTGTTCCAGACACATGGAAACAGGCTACTACTATCCCCCTTCTTAAGGTGGGTGACAACTGGGTGACTCCTTCTCCCACGGTAACTACTACCCTATCTCCATTGTCCCCACTCTGGCCAAACTCCTGAACACCGTTCCCCCCCCCCCCCAACTCTCCTCTTTCATTGATGCCGCCTCTTTCTGCGCTCCTTACCAGTCTGGTTTAAGAAGTCCCACCTCACATTCACCTCCTTCCTGATGCTCATTTACTCCATCCTTTCCAGTATGGATCATGGTCTGGTCACCTCAGTCATTTTTGCTGACCTGTCCAAAGCCTTTGACACGGCTGGCCATCCTAGCCTTCTGGGCACATACAAGGCAGCAGGACTCAGTCTCCTCAGTTGAGTGGTTCCACTCCTGACTTGGACAGGTTTCAGTCTATCCATACTGTTGAGGCCATATTCCCTTCACTCCCTATGTGCTCTGGCATGCCCCAAGGGTCTGTCCTCTGCCCTATTCTGTCTTCCATACTCCTAAACCTGGCCTGCTGCTTCTCGACCCTCCCACTGCCTGGTGCCTTTGTCCATTAGGCTATACAGTCGATCAAGAGCACAGGTAGTGAACTTAATTATAGCTTCAACAGCCCCCCCCCCCCGCAACCTGCTTTACTGCTACCTAGTGAATGTTATGTTATGTTATGCACTGATTAGTTCCAGACTCCGTTCAAAGTCTGCTGCTCTCTGCAGTTTAGTCCTTGCTGTAACGCATACTGATATATCAGTCCAGAGTTCCCATTTCCTTCTAATTCTGTCGGCTGCCTAAGGGTTATGTCCGCATTCATTCCTTCGATCCACTTCCTTTGCCTGTCAAACCAGCATCTCTCACTGCTCCCTACTCAACTCCCCCCTCCCCCCAAGCATTTATTGCTACCTGACTAAATGGATCTCACGATCCTCTAACCTATACAACTGTAAGCTACACTGTTGTACTCATTTATTTTCTCTATCAGCGCTGTCATTTACTGAGTGTGCCTCACGCTGTACTGTATCTTGATTGCTGTAATGTACTTGCATTTTCCTCTTCCAGAACTGACAATTATTAAATGTGCCTTACTCTATACTGTTTTTTTTTTTTTATTGCCGTATTACTTGACTTAACCAGGGATTAACTCTGGACTGGAAGCTGCACCAGTTTATTTGCATTGCTGTATCAATTTATAAACCCAAAGCAGCTACTCAAACCTTGCATTTACCCACTGACCCAGGCCAACCATCCACTGCTCCTGCTATATCCCACAGTGCCTTGCACTCCTGGCTCAAGTCTGTATTTCTCTCATGCCCTACCGATTTCTCTTTTACCTGTTATCCAATTCCCTCCCCACTGCTATCCGATCATGCTAATCCTCACACTATCCCTCCTCCCACTCCTTTTAATGCTTACTTCCTTGTCACCCCCCCCCCACCTTCCCCCCTTCCTGTCACCTCTTCCCAACCTCCCACACCCTCCTGGACTCAAGCTCACCCATTCTCTCCCACTCCCCCTGGCTTCCTCACTGCTCTCTGCTTACGTCTCCTAACCTTCATCTTTCTACCCTACGCTTCTTGCTCACCTCTCCCCCTGCTCTCACCCTCGCCCCCTCTCTCAGCAGCTACAGAAACGCCCCTCCATCTCCACTAAACTCCTTATTTTCTTCCTGCCTCTGCTAGCTGGTGATGCTGAGCCCAATCCCAGCCCAGCACATGTCCCCTTTTAAATTTCCCCAAAGGACTGAGTCTAGCTCATCTTAACATCCATAGGCTCCTCCCTAAAACAGACTTATTGCAACCACTTATGGTCAACTTCAGCCCTGACATACTAATAATATTTGAATCCTGGCTCACCCATAAGATTCCTGACTCAGCAGTGGCCATCCCTGGATACTCACTTACCCGCCAGGATCGTGCCACCAGGGGTGGCACAGTGGCCATGTACCTTTCCTCTGCTAACGGTATGTCCCTATTCGCTCTATCTCCTCCCCTTCTGCCTACGAACTTCTCCTCATCTAAATGTCTCCCCCCATCTCACTCCTCATTTTTGCTGCCGGTGTATACTGTTGCCCTGGTCTGTCTTCCACCACTGTAACTGAACTTCTCTCCACTATCTCCTCTCATGCCTCCTCCGGTGAACTCTTCATACTTGGGGACTTTAATAAAAACTGGCTCTCCCCTGCTACTTCCAAATTCTGTGACAACATCAAATCTCAACTAATCACTGATCCTACCGACCTGAACCTTTAAACACTAAATCACGCCGGCCCGCGAGGTTCGGGAACGGACTCAGGAGTCTGAGGGCTGGCCAGATGAGAAGGACTGAGCGTCCGGAGGCCTGCTCTCCTTCTCTGGTGGGGGCTGAGTGTCGTGCACTATGGACCCTGGCTGAGGCCAGAGTTCCAGCAACTGGTGCCACCATTATGTATGGGGGACGAGGTGGATGCCAGACATCACTGCATGTCCCCACCCCGGGGCTTTAGCATCAGAAAAAAAGCCGACCCCCATGTAGGATGTCAGCTCCGCCACCATCCCCACTGCCCACCAGTGTCTGCCAGGGGGTCCCGCTCCCCTGTCCCCCAACTCTAGGAGTAAGCCAGGTTTCATCTACCCCAGTGTCCATCAGGAGGGGGTGCCCACCCAGTGGCCCTGCTCAGGAAGGCAAACCTGATCATGGGGGGGCAGTTAGAGGAGCAGAGCTGAGCTCCGATCAGTGGTTCAGAGAAAAAAAAAAAAAAAACACTAAATCACACCTTACTGGACTGGGCCCTCACTGCATACCCTCACAGAATTATTGTGTCTGACACCCTCCCAGATGTCCTCAGTGACCACCACATGGTCTACTGTGTTGGCAACATCTACCGTATCAAAGCCCCGCCCAAACTCATCCAGATTCGATCTTTCTGGTCCTCTGCCCTATCCTCCCGTCACGAGGACCTAGCAGCCGTGGACTGGTCACCTATCTCCACAGCCAGCTCCATGGACTTGGCACTAACCTTCTTCTCAACACGCTTCATGACCATCTGGGATCACCACGCCCCTCTTAGGAAAACTAGGGTCCGAGGTACTCACCTCCCATGGATGTCTGCCAAGCTGCTAGCCTGCCTACATGCATGGGATTGGGCTTGGAAGGTTCACAAATTCTCTGGGTCCCTAAGCAATTACCACAGATATCGTGCTCTACGCAATGCCTGCACCAGGGCCACTGAACTCGCTAAGGCAGATTATTTTTCCTCTACCCTCCAAAACAATATTAACTACCCATCTAAGTTTTGGAAGGTCATCCCCTCCCTTTTCTCCCCCCACCCAGTCCACCTCCTCAGTCGTCAACATGAGAGGGACGAGCATCTCTGAACCCTCTGCTGTCTCTGCTGAATTTAACAACTTTCTTTACTTCCTGTGCCTCCTCTCCGCCCTTCCCCCCGCCTCCTCCCCACCTTCTGCAGCCTCCACATACCCACTTTACCCTTCCCTTTCTCCTTCTCCACTGTCTCACCAGCCGATGCTCTTAAAGTCTTACTTGGCCTAAACCCTATTAAGGGTACAAGTCCAGATGGGCTGGACCCTAAGCTCCAGCACACCTCTGCTTATGCTATCTGCCTCCCTCTTGCATTACTTCTCAACCTCTCTTTCTCCCTAGCATCTGTTCCTGCTTATTGGAACTAGCCACCATCATGCCCCTCCCTAAAGGTGGTCACCCCTCAGCTCCGGGAAACCCCCATCTCTCTTCTTCCTACCCTTGCTAAACTCCAAGAACATGTGGTACTTTCACAACTCTCTCCATTTCTTGACTCTTCCTCTTTCCTCACCCCTTTCGAGTCTGGTTTCTGCAAATCCCACTCCACATCCTCCTCCCTCCTCAGGCTGACCGACGCCATTCTAACCAGCAAGGATCAAGGCCTGATCACCTCTGCTATCTTTGTCAACCTGCCCAAAGCCTTTGACACAGTACCTCACACCCCATCCTCCTAGCTAAGCTATCTGCTGCTGGACTCTTTCCCCAAACCACAGATTGTTTCCATTCTTACCTCCTGGACAGAACACAAACTGTTAAAATTGGCAACTCCTGCCCCCCATTCCACACTGGTGTCCCCAAGGCTCAGTGCCTGGACCCATCTTCTTCTCCATCTTTCTAAATAGCCTCCCATGCTGATGATACTGTTATATTTGCTTCCAGCTCCTCCCTCACTGATCTGATGAACCAACTCCAGCTTGACTTCAGCAACATCCAGCACTGGTTCCATGCCAATCAGCTTTCTTTAAATGCAAGGAAAACGGTCTCTGTGACATTTGGTACTAGGCAAAAACTTTCTAGACTCTCAGCCCTGCCCGCCTGCCACACCCTGGATGGATCTATCCTTGAAGAAGTCTCATCCTTCAAGTACCTAGGGGTGTGGCTCAACAGTCACCTAGACATCTCTACTTGTGTGAACGGCATATACAAAAGCTCCACCCTAAACTTGGTGCGCTGTATAGGAACTGTGCATGTATCCCCTTGCCAGCACGCAGAGCCATGGTTCAGAGGATGATTCTCCCCCTCTTCGACTACAGTGACACTACCTATGGCAGAGCTCCCAAGTCTACCCTGGCCAGACTGGACCCTCTTTTCCACACCTTCTGTAGGTTTACCCTGGATTGCACCCCCATCTCTACACCACTGTCTCCTTTCCCTCTCTTGAAGCCAGATGGCTTGCCCATGGCTCCTCCCTTATTGCTAAGCACTGGCTGAGCTCCCTCCTGTCCCACCTCTCTTCTCTCCTCTCCTCCTACTCCCTCCATAGCTCTAACTCTTCCACCTAGGTGGACCTCAGCTGATCAAGCTCTTCCTCCTTCCATCTTCCCAAACTCTGGAATTCCCTCCCTATCTGCTCTGCCACCTCCATCCGCTCCTTCTCCAGTCTTCTACATGAATATATGGCTCCCGCCTGTAACTGCCCCTGAGCCCTCTCCCTCTTCCCTCTGCACTACCTCTCCCTGCTCCTGTTTCTCATTCTCAGATCTTTCTTCTCTCTCCTTCCCTTCCCTCTCCTTACCTCCACCCCCTCATCACTCTGCCTCTTCCTCCACCACTTCCTCTACCTTATCCCACGCACTCTCCCTCTTCTCTCTGCTCTACCTCTCCCCTTCTCCCCCTCCTTCCTGTTTCTCATTCTCAGATCTCCCTCCCTTCCTCTCCTTACCTCCACCCCCCATCACTCTGCCTCTTCCTCCACCACTTCCTCTACCTTATCCCACGACTCTCCTCTTCTCTCTGCTCTACTCTCTCCTCCCTCCCTCCTTCCTGTTTCTCATTCCTCAGATCTCCTCTCCCTTCCCTCTCCCTTACCTCTCCACCCCATCACTCCTCTTCCTCCACCACTTCCTCTACCTTGATCCCACGCACTCTCCCTCTTCTCTCTGCTCTACCTCTCCCTTCTCCCCTCCTTCCTGTTTCTCATTCTCAGATCTCCTCTCACCTTCCCTCTCCCTTACCTCCACCCCCATCACTCTGCCTCTTCCTCCACCACTTCCTCTACCTTATCCCACACCTCCTGGCCTCCTCCTGACACTCTGCCTCTCCTCCTTCTGCTCTACCTTCTCTTTTCTCCTCTTCTCCCCTTATGGTTAACCTTTTGGCTGCTATGTCCCCACTTGGGTCCTCTTTCCCTGTTTTTGAATGCTACTCTTATTTGATTGCTGTTGCTTTGTTCCTTTAAAATAATCTTTTGTAAATGTTCTGAGCCTTTAAGTGCATATTACTGATATTTAACTTATTGTATAATTTAAGTGGTTGTGTTTTTATCACTCTCTGTAAATATTCTGTACTTTAAATGCACATGTATATATTCCCTTCTATCCTTTCCCCAGGACACATCTGGAAACGAGTAGTTTAAAGCTCAGCATGTCTCTCCTGGTGAAACTTTTGAAATAAACTACCTTCCCTCTACCTGATCTACTGCGTCTATTCACATGTATGCAGATGACATATTACTCTATGCCTCTAGCACCTCTGCCTCTGATCTCATGGGCTGGCTTGGCTCCAAATGGACTTCAACAACATCCAAACATCCAGCACTGGTTACATGTAGATCAGTTGTCCCTAAATACCAAGAAAACTGTCTCCATGGCTTATGGCACAAGGCAAAGACTTGCTAGGCTCTCTCTCACCCTCCTCTCCTTCCATCCACTTGATGGTGCCGTAACTGAGGAGGTCTCCTCTTTAAAAATACCTCAGTGTCTCCGGCCCAGTGGCGCAGAGGGTTGAGGCGCTGGACGCCACTCCTCATGCCACGCCGGCAATCCGGGTTCAGGAACTAGCCCAGACCACCAGGGATTGGCAGGCGAGAGAGAAGACTGAGCATCAGGAGGACTGCTCTCCTCTCTCGGGGAGGGAGGGATTGATGTCCTGCTCGTCGATCTCCCTCTGGCGATGGCCAGGGGAGATGAGAGTCGGGAGACACGTTGCCTGGCGGGGAGGGGGCAGGGACAAAAACTGGTGGAAAATGGAGCTGGCAGGCTCCATGATGGTTCTCCTGCACCAGTCCCAGCTTCCCATCTATATGGATTTTGCTCCGGGGATGGGGGAAGCCATGCTGCCTTCGCTTTGGCCCCGCTCACCGGGGACCCATGGGGATTTTAGGAGGTTGGAGCACGGAATGGAGAGCTGGAGAGAGAGTCTCTCCGAGGGAGGGACTGAAGCCACCCACCAGGCTCCCAGGCAGAAAAAACAGATAACAGAAATAAAGAAATAAATAAATATCCAGTATCTGGTTGGGATCATAACTTCGATTTCTCAGGACAACCTCCACCAGACATTCCCCTCAAACTTGGTGCACTTTACAGGTTCCTGCCAGCACACAGGTAATCTTTGATTATGCCGACATTGTTTACAGTGCTGCTCCCATGTCCACCCTGGCCAGACTGGGTCCTCCGTTTCACTCCTCCTGCAGTTTTGCCCTTGACTGCCCCCTCCTAGAACCTACAACCATTCACTGTATTGCTCCCTCTCCTTGCCTTCCCTTGATGTCAGGTGCCTTGCTCATTGTGCCATCTTCATCTCTAAATTCAGGTTTGGTATCTTCCCTCCCTCCTCAATCCCCCAAAAAAACTCACTTTACAACTCTGACCCCACTCAGCTCTACTCTCAGTAAAAACTTCCTCAGACCAAGCTGCTTTCTCCTCCCTTATCTAAACTATGCATCTCCCCCTTCCATTTGTACCTTTTTCCCTACTCCCTCAAATCTTTCAGTGAATTCACTACTCACTCCTGCAGCTGACCATGACCCTGGCTGGGACTGTATTTTTGCAATCATCCAATCCACATTCCCTCTGCCCCTGCCCTAATTCAGTCGTCCCCGTCTGCTGTATTCACTGGCACCCTGCTTAACCTACAGTTCTGGCTACTATCTATACTATTGTTGCTGAACACAACAGTACCTTGTTCACACTACAGTGCTGCCCTCACCTGCACTTTTATTGCACAATATGCTCATTCTATACTATTTAATTGTTAACTTGTATCAATTTTTTGTACTGTCCCCATCCCTTCCACCCAGGAGGCATCTGGAAATGGGCTATTTCAGCTCATATGTCCTTCTGATAAAACGTTTGAAATAAATAACCTGGAAAGAAAATTGGGCAGCAGTGAGGAGGAAACCCACCCATGCCAGACCCCGAAACACCACATTAATTTGGTATCTGGTGGCTTAAGAAGAACTCACAGTTTGCTGCAAATAGACCTCCTCCTCATCATCTCCACCAATCCAATTTTCCCAGGTCACAGGGAAAGAGAAAGCATGGACCCCAAGAACAGTATGCAGCATTTTTGGAAGCCACGTGCTCACCAAGGAAACAGACTTCCAGAATGGGGTGGACGCACCTGAAGTTGAACCCATAATTTATCTCAGCAGGCAGAACAGCCTGGATAGCTCTTTTATGCACCAGAGTCTGCACCTCAGCCCACAGCGCCTGTAGTCACTCAGGAAACAGAGGCACGATCTAGGAGGAGTGACTGGGGGTTGTGATACCAATTCCAGAGCCTATCCATACTGAATCATTTCCAGGACCCATCTGTCTATGGTCACTGTTAGCCAGTGGAAAAGAAACGGAGAGATCCTGCCCCCTACAGGGAGCCAGAGAGGTGGTGACTGATGGCCCCTTTACCACGTCCTTTGGGGGCTTTATAGGGTGCCCCATAAACTGCTGCTGCTACTACTGAACATAACCCTCTTCCAGATCACATGGGGGGTAGGAGCAAAAGCCCCTCTGATAGGAGCCCCTGCCACAGTGTCTTTAAATGGTTATTCAGAGTTAGGGACCAAATAGATCTACAGATACCTCCAAGTTTTCCAGCTCACTGAGAATGGCTTCTACCTCAGCACCACAGATCTTTTGGCCTTTAAAGTCTCAATTAGCGTGGACTGTTGCACATCCGGCAAATCCTGCAAATACCCTCAGACAGATGCCAGACATAGCTGCTCTGGCTGAAGCATCTGTAGCATCATACACAGATTGAAGAAGATGCCTGCCAGCCTTAGTGCCTTGGGAAATGCATTTCAGGGCTTCTACCTCATCGGCCCATCAGCAAGACTGATGACACTATGACCCATTTAACTCCAAATGCAGTTTTGATAATGGACGGTTTTGATACTGGGCCAGGTATGCCTGGTATTTGGCAATACACGGGCCTAGTGAGGCTGAGGTGAAGGTGTGCTTGCCCATAATGTCCAGTTTTTTGGATTCCTTATCAAGTGGTCTGGTGCTCATCCTCTGAGGGGCCAAAGACCTGTCATAGGCAGCCGTGACAGCCACTGAGTAGCGTCAGACTGAATGAAATAATATTTTTTATCTCTAGGGGCTAAACACTGTTTATCTGGCTTCTTAGGAACAGGACACCCTTTCCTTGTGGAAAATCATATAAGGAGGTTCCACCATATCAGCCTGACACTTGAAAATTTTACAAGCATAAGTTGTGTTATAGTGACAAGAAAAAGTGCCTTCCATGACAGGAAGGGCATGTGACAAGTCACAGCCGGCATAAATGGAGTCCCAGTCAATTTTTCAAGAACAAAATTCACGTCCCAAGGTAGAACTGGCTCATGGATCATGGGATGTATGTGCAGACTGCCTTTAAGAAACGCATGGGACACTACTAGTTGTGCCATGGTGCGTCCATCAATGTTGGCATGAAAAGCCAAAATGGCTGCTAAATGTACCTCAGTACAGTACTGGAGACCACAGTCAGATAGGGATAGAAGTAGTGCAGTACAATATTCACAGGACAATTAAATGGGTCCACACATGGGAAACACACCATCTCAAGAAGAGCTTCCACTTAAACAAATATGTATGCCTGGTAGGGGGCTTTCTAGCCACAAGCAAGAGATCAGTCACCATGGGGGAAATCTCAAATCATGCAAAAGTACATAGTCAGAAACCAAGCATGTAGATGCAGAGACCATAGACCGTGAACCCTCGATCCTGGGACAACAGACCCAGACAAAGAGGGAGCTGAACAGCAGGCTCCGCTGCTAGATGCTGCAGAAGTGCAAACCATACCTGGCGAGGCCAGAAGGGCGCCAAATATTTGGAAGGCATTCTTTGTTCCCAGCTTGAGCAGAACCCTCTGAATGGGAGAGATCAGAAAAAATTGGTAAAGAAACATCCCTTTCCAGGAGACAGACAATGCGTAACACCAGTAAACTCCAGGTCCTGGAGCTAGTGAGCAGAAATGTGGCAGTTTTGCACTGTGTGGGAACACAAAAAGGTCAACTCTGGACGACCCCATCTTGAGAAGAGGTGGTTTACCACGAATTTCAACAACTCCCATTTACCACAAATTTCAACAGCTCCCATTAGTGAATCAGGGACTATGACTTGCTTAGTCTATCTTCCAAGATGTTCTAGACAACAGAGAGAAGCACAGCAGACAGCTGAAGGCCGAGAGATAGGTCCCAGTACAACACTCTCATCGCTTCCCAGCACAGTGGATAAAGAACAGTTATGTATTTACTGTAACAGTAGATCTTCGAGAGACTCTTATCAGGCACACCTTTGGAACTATGCCCACATCAGTGCTAGGACCACATGGAAAGTTTTGGAAGCCAGGGAACACCCACAATGATGTCATGCATCAACATCTACATAAACGTGGGCAGCTCCATCTCTCCCTCATTCCCTGCTGGAGATTATGCTCAGAGGACCTCTCTATAGAGAACCAGGGCAGCACTCAGCATAACAGGTGACAGTGGCCACTGTAAAAGGCAGCGATGGAAAAACTTGATGCAGGAATTCTGGTCTGGTGTCCTACCCCTGTAGGGGGAAGGAGGATGGGTTGGCATGGCTGATGAAAGAGATTCTCTTGAAGATCTACTGTTTCAGTAAGTACATAACTGTTCTATCTTCCTTGAGGATATCTCTTCCATCAGGCCACACCTTTGGAATGTGTCCTAAGCAGTACCAAAAAGTGACAGTCTGGGCAAATGGAGCCATACAAGCTCAAGAGCAGGCCCTGTAAGACAGCCAGACCAAAGTCTGCTAGTCTGCGTGAGACAATGTCCAGACTAACGTTTAGTGAAAGTGTTAGTGCTCCATGTGGCAGCTGCACAAATTTCAGCAGCTGAAATATTTTGGAAACAAGCAACCGAAGTGGACATACCTTGTGAAAAATGACCACGAACCACTCCAGGAAGTTCCTTACCATACCTCTTGTAACAGAAAGTAATACAATGTGCCACCCATTTGGATAGGCACTGTTTAGACACAGGTGCACCCCATTTCCCAGGGGTGAACAAAACAAAAAGCTGAGGGGACTTTCTGCAGTCCTTGGTGCGAGTGACATAACAGTTGAGGATTCTATGTACATCCAAAGTACGGAGTAATTATTCCACTGGATTGGCATACACTGGGTACTAGACTGGAAGGGGATGGTTTGATTCAAAGTGAATTCATACACCACCTTTGGTAATACCTTAGGATTTGTACACAAAGACTCTCTGTCTTTGTGAAAATCAAATACAGAGGCTCACACATTAGAGCATGTAGCTATGAAATCCTTTGAGCAGAAGTGATTGCAATGAAAAATAAGCATGCCCATGAAAGAAAGCGTAAGCCACAACTTGTGGCTGGCTCAAAAAGAGCCAAAGTAAGGTTTTCAAGCTTTTCCAACACAAAATTTAGGTCCCAGACTGGGACTGGATTCAGAACGGGAGATTTCATATGTAATATACCTCTCAAAAATGTAAATACTTCCTCTAACTGGGCAACCGTACATCCATCTATCCACAGGGGCATGAAAAGCTAAAATAGCGAGCAGGTGCACCTCTAGTGAGGAATACTGAAGACCGGAGTCTAACATGGACAGCAAGTATTTCAGCACTGTACTGACCACACAGGTAAAGGGATCCAACTGATTAGAAGCGGCCAATAAGGTAAACCACTTCCATATCAAAGAATAGGTATGTCTGGTGGAGGGTTTTCTGGCAGCTAGCAGAATATTAGCCACTTTAGGAGACACCTCAAAATGTGTTATGGCTATTGTAATATTATGTAAGAGCCTCTAGATGGCACAGTCACCAAATACTGAGTGCTAGGTTCACACTATACTGTGTATGTAGCTAGTTCTTGTGGAATGTTTTTTTCTTAAGAGAGAATTCTGAGGAATACACTGTTGAATTGAGACCAGAATTTCTTTTTTGACCAGAGCAATTTACTTAATAAAGGACTTCTGCTTACAGATTTATTCTAAGAAATTACTAAACAAAAAGTAAAACAGTACATGGTGTCAGAAGTCCCTATAGTGCAGAAGCAGTTGAGCAAACAAGATCAGAAAGGATAATGGAATTTGCCGGGATCCAGTTGCCCAGAATGAACTGGAAAAGCATGAATCTTCTAGAGGAGTGGAAGAAATTTAAGCAGCATGCCAAGCTCATTTTCAAGGGCCCTCTGAAGGCAAAAGAAGAGGAAGAAAATACAGGTTACTCACCTGTAACAGGAGTTCTAGGAATGGTATATGTTGTTCATCCACACTTATTGGCAGGTATCCTTGCCGCTTTAAATCTTGCCGGAAGGTCTTCAAGCTGGCTCCTCCCACCCACCCGGGTGGTATAACTCTCGGCTCTCGCCCTGACGCCAGATCTGCCCGCTGGAAGCTCAGGTTGTGCGGCCGGCCGGGAGGTCGGTGGAATGTAGATGAACAACATATACCATTCCTAGAACTCCTGTTACAGGTGAGTAACCTGTATTTCTAGGGACATGGATATGTTGTTCATCCACACTCATTGGCAGACTCCTAGCAGTTCTCCGGGAGGAGGGAGGCAAGACGCACACCCCAATACTTACTTGGGAAAGAGAGACTGAGAACCGAGGCCCCAAACCAGCATCCCGGCGTGACTCAAGGTCGATGTGGTAATGGGTAATGAAGGTGTGTGCTGACTTCCAGGTAGCAGCCCTGCAGATTTCCTGGATAGGGACGCCCCTGAAGCAGCCACTGCTGCAGCAGTATGGCGGGTAGAATGAGCTCTTATCCTCTGGGAGGCTCCATGCCCGCCAACTTATAGCAGAGATCTATGCAGGAGGTGACCCACCTGCTTATCGTCCGCTTGGCTGCAGGTCTGCCAGATGCGCTTCAGCGTAGGTGACAAACAGCTGGCGAACTCTCCTCGACTTCAGCCGCAGCGCTTATAATAGGCAGCGCCTTCTAGGGTCCAGAGTATGGAGCCTATATTCGGCCTCCGAGGTGTGATTGGGGTAGAACACCGCAGAGTCAACACCTGGTTAAGGTGAAACTCGACACCACCTTCGGAAGGAATTTCGTGGGAAGAGGACAACCTTGTCCCTGTGGAAGACCAGGTAAGGAGACTCGATGGAGCGCCTGGAGCTCTCCCATCCTTCTGGCTGACGTGATAGCCACCAAGAAGGCGGTCCTCCACGACAGGTGAGAGAGAGCACACCTGTGCATAGGTTCGAATGGCTTGCCCATGAGCTTTGCCAGTACCAGCAGTAGATCCCACGGAGGTGGAGGTTCTCGAGACTGAGGGGAAATTGATCAAGGCCTTGAAAAGCGCCAGACCACCTTCTCCTGCGCCACTGACTGCTTCCCGCCCGCTCCTGCAAGCAGAGATGGCTGCCAGGTGCACCTTAGGGTCGCCGACCCAAGCCCTTGACTAGAAAGGGACCATAAATAGTCCAAGATGCTTGCAAGGAACAGGAGGAAGGGTCCAAGCCCTTGCTCTGACACCAAATGGAAAACCTTTCCATTTGAAGGCATAGCATTTTCTGGTCGACCCTTACGGGACGCCCAACTACATTGAGGACCTCGCCGAAAGACCCAAGGCCTGGAACTCTAGCCAGGAACCAGGCCAGGTGCAGGGATTGAAGGTCCGGATGGAACACCTTCCCTGATTGACTGAGAGCAGGTCCGGGCGAGCTGGAAGCTGTCAAGGAGTCCTGGAGCTGAGACTGAGGAGATCTGGTACCAGAACTGGCGAGGCCAGTCTGGGGCTATCAGAATCACCTGCCTTGTCCTCCTCGCCTTGAGAAGCACCTTGTGGATCAAGGGAAATGGGGAAAGGCGAGAAGAGGCCCGGGGTCCACTGCCTCGAGAAGGCATCCCCTGCAGCGAGCCCTGCTGAGGGGGGCATGGAACAGACTCAGCTCGTGCTCTCCTGGAGGCAAACAGGTCCACCTGAGGTGTGCCCCAATGGGAGAACAGATGCTGTACTACCCGCAGGAGAGACCACTGGGGATGCAGCCCCATCCGCCTAGGCATCGGCCAGGTGTTGGAGGCCCTGCCACATGAATGGCTAGGAGATCCGCCCAGGCTGCGCACGAGTGACCAAATGCGGAGAGCCTTGCATAGAAGCATGGAGCGCCCGCCTGGCGGTTTAGATAGTACATGGTCGTGGTATTGTCCGCCTGACTCGGACCACTTGACCCCGGAGGAACGGAGCAAAGGCGGTGAGAGCTAGGCGGACCGGCCGGAGCTCCAGCAGGTTGATGTGGCATCGACTCCCATGACCAGAGGCCATGAGCCCGGTGTTCCCCAGATGGGCACCCCAACCCATCAGAGAGGCATCGGTCAGAGAGACCGCTCGGCTCGGGCGGACGAACGGGATGCCCTCCTGCAAATGATCTGGAACGATCCACCACTGGAGAGCTGCCCACATCCCCTGTGTCACCGACAAGCTGGTCCAAAGGATCGCAGCGCTAGACCACTGGCTGGCCAGTCCCCATTGAAGGGGACGATGTTCCAGCGGCCCAACGGACCACGCTGGTGCAGGCCGCCATGAGACCCAGGAGGCGCAGGAAGTCCCGGCAGGCGAATGCTCAACCAGAAAATGATTGGGCAAAGGAGGAAAGAACCTCAGCCTCTGTCCGCCGTGAGCCGGCGCTGGCTCTGGAAGAGAGTCGAGCTGCTCCTCATGAACAGAATCACCTGCTTTGCTCGAGTTCCGACTTGGCCTCTGATAAGAAGGCCCAGTTGAGAGCAGACCTGGAGGGCCAGATCTCTGACCACTCCACCTCCTGCCTGGAGGGAGCTATCAGCCAGTCGCCCAGGTAAGGGCACACCCGGGACCTCGGCCGAGGGAATGCTGCTCACCACTGCCATGCATTTGGTGAAGACCCTGGGAGCTGGAGACAAGTCAAGGGCATGGCTCGAACTCGAGGGATCCTTCCGCTCAGAAGCGAAGGAATCTCTGTGAGATTTGGACGGATAGGGACGGAAAACGCATCCTGCAAGTCCAGAGCAGAACCACTATCATGTCCAAGCGATGGTGGTATCTTGAGCCAGAGTGACCATCCTGAAGGTCCGAGACCCTTAGGAACTTGTTTAGGCCGTGGTAGGTCAAGAATGCGCCAGCCTCATCTGCTTTCGGAACCAGGAAGTACCTGGACACAAACCCTGGTTCGAGGGGGGTCCGCTACCACTCTGATCACCTCCTTCGGAGGAGGATAGCTGTCGGCTCGGCTGAGCCGACAGTGAGGCTACTGGACTTGAGGCCCCGAGGTGCGCCGTGCCTGAAGGGTGGGGCTTGCTCTGACCCAGAGGCAGGCCTTTTCCCACCACCTCTAGTACCCACCCGTCCGTGGTAACAGGACCAGGCGGAAAGGAAGCAGTCGGAGTCGTCCTCCACGTGGGGAACCTAGGGTGGAGTGACGGGATGGGGGGACACCCCTCAGCCCATCACTGGCAGGCTGAGGAGGGACCGCCTAGGGACCTCCTGGGCCTTTCTCCCTGCCTCCTGTTGGAGGAAGTCGCGGCTTGGGTTTGGGATGCCAATGTCGAGCCTGCTGGCCCTGACGCTGTTGGGTCGCTGTCAGGGGCTTAGAAGGACGAAAGGGCTTAGGCTGTGGTTCTGGCCTTTGTCCTCTGAGCGAAGAGACCGAGTCCAAGGTAGCATTGGACTCTCTCGATCCTGCAGGTGACCCTTCCACCCCAGGGTCAAGAGGTCAGTCCCCAAAAGGAACATCCGCCAAATCCTGTGCTGGCATCCGGGCGCAAGCGTGGATATCCCCTGGCTGGCCTCACGACGTGCTAGCCACTGTGGCCGCCACCGACCTGGCACATGAGTCCCCAATATCTAAAGCAGTCTGGAGCGTTGTTTGGCCACTGCTTCTGCTTCTGGTCCCGCACCTGCTTGACCGTAGTCTGCAGATCCGCTGGAAGATGAGGGATGACCTCATCCAGGGAGCCCAACAGGGCATGAGAAAATGTGCCATGAGGACGGGCCGAACTGGCCTGGACGTACGAGAGAGAGGATGCAGCATAGATTTTCACCGACATAATCCACTCTCGACCCTTTGTCGGGAGGTTTGTCCACATCCCTTGGCGCAGCGGGCGCTACGAAAATGCTAGTCGGTAACCAACCCTCAGCAGAGGGTGCTCAAAACCGGACAGGGAACCGTAGGGACCGCATACTTCCTGGCCATCGGCAGAGGACAGGAAGCAGGGCGCTGCTGGGGCTCCAAGGCCGAGCCACTAAGTGGCCTCGGCCCACTGGAAAGGCCTCCGCTGAGAATCCTCGGGTCCAGAATCTCCGTGAGGGGATACTCTGGCCCGCTTGGAACGTGGTTCCCGAGCTTCATCCCGTGGACCTCGGTGATGAGCCAAGCAGTCCTAGGAAGGGACCCACGGCCATCGTCTACTGACTGTCCTCCTGAGGACCTCAAGTCTAGTCGCTTTGGAGAAAAGGAGGATCTATCCTCGACTCAGACGAGTCCGAAGAGCTGCCTCTGGCCTGAGCCACCCTCACCCCAGCCGAGGTCGGTCGGGAGTGAGGGTACAGACAGCCTATGGTAGACTCTTAGCCGACCGAGAATCCCTGGTCGGAGCCCCCAAACAGTGGCTGTGGAGGCGGAGGTTCCACCTGAATCGGTGGAGCAGCTGGTTTTGGGTGAACAACCGCCTGGGTGGCCGGCCTCGGTAAGTCGGGGGTTGTGTCAGTCGCTCCAGTGACAGCCACTTAATGGCCGGGAAGGCGACTGCATCGGCTTATTCCGTCAGGAGGAACTGTTGCCACATGAGGTCCTCGTGATTGTCGACGAACTTATGCCGGAGTCCCTCGTCCGAGACGAGTGGCGACGCCGCCACTATGGTGCCAAGACCCGGAGACCGCCATGATGGCGGGATCGCTGGACCGCCAAGAGGTCCGAGACAGAGACCGAGCCTCTCGGCTTTTCCGGAGGTCGGTGCGGGAAGTGTCGGCAGGAACCGCACTTCTTCGCTCGAGGGTTCATCCGAGGGCTCTGGAACCGGAGGCACAGGCCGCATCGGATCTCAACCTCGGGAACCGGAGAGGGAGTCTCGCTTCTATGCGACAACCCGTCCAACGGATCGAGAAAATCTCGATTGTCACAGGAGTCTCAGTCAACTGACCTGACGGGACACCGGTGAGACCAGTGGTCGAAGTCGAGCGGTCTAATCGAAGCCACGGTCGCACTACTCGGGAGAGGGACCTTTCCCGCCCCCAAGAGCTGCCGAATAGAGGATTTCACTTTGTCCCTCTTTGGACCGAGAAAAAGGTATAGACGATGCTGCCCTTTCCTTAGTGGAGAGGGACAGACAAAGCTCTCTAAAGGAAGCTGTTAGGAAGAACCCAGAGAGAGCGGATAAATGCCGCGGCCGAGGAAGATACGGCCCGCGCCGCCTCCTCTTCGAGGGCGATCATCTGCTCGAGCTGATCCGCCGAGCCCGCCGCCGCGGACACCGCCAACCGGGCCTCCTTAGACTTCACCGGAGGGAACGCTCTCAGGACGCCCAGATGCAATCGGGCAGCACGGCTCTGGTGACGAGGTCAAAAGGAAGAGCACAAGTCGCAGTCCCGCGGGTCGCGCTCAAGGCCTAAAACAGTAGACACACGTGGAGTGTGGATCCGTCCGAGACATCTTCTTGCCTGCAGGGGCATCTCCGAAAACCGGAGTCGATTTTCCATCGCAGCCAGAGAGATCAAGACTGAAGTCTTTTAGCAAAACTTCAAATTCGAAAACGGAAGAAATAGGAACCAGTCTCAAACGTAGAACGTTAAGAGGGAACCTGAGCTTCCAAGCGGTAAGGAAGATCTGGCGCATGGGAGGAGCCGAGAGTTATACCACCCGGGTGGGTGGGAGGAGCCAGCTTGAAGACCTTCCGGCAAGATTTAAAGCGGCAAGGATACCTGCCAATAAGTGTGGATGAACAACATATCCATGTCCCTAGAAAGTGCTGTTACTTGCTCAAGTGGGTCGAAGAGAAAGGTAGGGATATTTATAATATTTGGACATGTCAGCAGAGGACAAAAAGAAACTGAGTGACTATACGATAGGTTTCAAAAATATATCGCCCCAAAGACCAACCCAGTGTTTACACGCTACAAATTTTACAATAAGGTGCAAGGAGTAGGTGAACTAGTGGAACAGTTTGTGACAGAATTAAAATTGCTAGACAGAGACTGTGGATTCACGGACATGGATGAAATGATCCGGAACAGAATAGTGTTTGGAACAAATTCTCCAAAAGTTCGGGAAAAACTGACGAGTTGGGGGCTGATCTCGATCTGAGCAAAGCACTGAACATTGCTAGGACACATGAATTGGAACAGGCTCAGCTGAAAACCATGGCTAAAGAGGAAGTGGTTTACAGAGTAGCCAAGCCATGCTATACTCCCAGGCAGCCACAGAAATATAAAGCAGTAGATAACCCCATGCAGGCAGGCCGCAAGGCAACCAGCTCACTGAAAAAATGTGGCAGATGCAGATCATCACACAAGCCGGATGAGTGTCCAGCCAAAAGGCAAGTTTGTCACAAATGTAAGAGGTAACCATTTTGCAAAGGTGTGTAAATCAAAAAAAGTGCATGGAGTAGAGGACAACCCACACTACAGCACTGAAGATGTGTTTGTGGAAGCAGTCACCCGACTAAATTCGAGGGAATCAACACTTCGTGCCACAGAGACCCATACAGACTAAGTGTTTACAGAAATAACAGTTGGAGAGAATCATCAGCGGGTAAAGTTCAAACTGGATACAGGTGCACAAGTCAATGTGATACAAGTTAAAGTGTTAACACAATTAGGACTTTCAAAGCAGTTTGAGTCCACCACCCAGCAGCTATTTGGATATGGAAGCGAGCCACTGGATGTGAAAGGTATGTGTATCATAGACTGTAAGTATAAGAATGATGCAAAGTGCCTAATATTTTACACTGTAAACCCAAAAGCACCTCCTGTGCTGGGGCTAAGGGCATGCCTGGATCTCAAATTGATTAAACTGGTGATGTATGTGGAGAATTGCCTAAATCCAATGCAACCGGCAACTGATAACCCTGATGATATACTAAAAGAATATGAAGATGTTTTCCATGGATTGGTGCAGTTTCCTGGTGAATACAAAATTAAAGTGGATACCACAAAAGACCCAGCAGTGCATGCTCCACGCAAGGTCCCAGTTGCACTCAAGATAACAACTGGTGAAAAGAAATTCTGAGAATGGAAAACTTAGGGGTCATTGTCAAGGTAGATGAACCCACGGAGTGGGTGAACTCCATGGTCGTAGCGGAGAAACCTCATTCAAGAGAGCTACGACTGTGCCTGGACCCACGTGACTTGAACCAGGCAATCAAGCGTGAGCATTATCAGATGCAGACACTTGATATTTCAAGCAAGTTGGCCGGAGCCCAGTATTACAGTGTACTGGATGCGAGATCTGGTAACTGGCAAATAAAACTAGACCAGGATAGTTCAATGCTAACAACATTCAACATCCCACAGGGAAGATACAGATTCACCCGTTTACCTTTCGGCATACACTCAGACCAAGAAGTGTTTCAAAAGAAAGTGGATGAAACCTATGCAGGACTCAAGGGTGTTGCAGCTTATGTGGCTGATATTCTAGTATATGGAGCTACCATGGAAGAGCACGATGCAAATTTGCAAGCCATGCTGCAAAGATCTCAAGATAAAGGGTCAAACTGAACTCCGAAAAATGCACCATTAGGTAGATGGAAGTCCGATATTTTGGCCACATACTCTCATTTGAAGGTCTCAAGCCAGACCAAACTAAAGTTGCAGCAATTTCTAAAATGAGGCCACCAGAGAGCCATGCAGAACTGGAAACTGTATTAGAGATGGCAAATCATCTGGCCAAGTTTACACCACGTCTTGCGGAGATCTTTTTTATACTTGCTTTATTAAGAGTTTTCATGTTACACAGCATATGAATACACACATACAATGTTACATTTCCATATCAACTTCACCATGACTACTGTAAAGTGAAATGTACAGCATTTAACTTCCACCCCAGCAGTCTGGGTTCATGAATTTACCACCAAATTAAATACATTTATAAATGTTATCGATTACTATTAACTATTAACTATACCAGGATTTTTAAAAACATTAGTAGTTAGAGTACAAATTGATACTTTTCTAGGCTGTGCTGACTAGGTTAGGAGACAAACAACAACATTAGGATTAAATTTCCCATTCAAAAATAATTGTTATCATCTGTAGGTATTCAGAAACAAAGTACTGTGAGAAACACCACAATTCCTAAGCTCATCTGTCCTCTAGTCAGTGGGCTGAAGGGGCCCGTATAGAAGCCACCTCGTCCATCTATTTTGATAAACCTGGGGTTGTTGTCAAAGGCTAAAGGTTATTTTTTCCATAAGATGTATGGTTTCTATTATAGAGGACCACTCAGAGAGATCTGGTTGGGACCCCTGCAACCACCTCCTGGTTATTGATTTTAAAGCTGCAGCTATCATAATCAGCCATAAATATTTTGCTTCTTTGCCTGATAATTCTTTTAGGATAATACCTAGTACTAGGCGTTTCTGGCCCAGTGTTATTTGAATTGAAAAAATGTGTAATAGATGATAAATTATCTCCTCCCAGGATGGGGTAAGTTGGGAACAAAACCAAAAAATATGAGCCTGCGTGGCTCTGGGCTCACCGCAGCCTCTCCAGCAAGACGATGATGCTCAATTATTACTATGAGTAGCTTGCACTGGTACCAAGAAATATCGGGCCCTAAGCTTCCAACAGAAATCTCTAAGAGAGGGAGAACTGGATGTGGTCCAAACACTCCGCCAAACTAATGGCCATTGATGTTCTGTTAATGAGATGTTCAGGTCCTGTTCCCATCTAAGTTTCAGATACTGGGCTGTGTGCCCCTGATCAGAGAGGTAATTAGTATATAGCAGTGTAATGGCGTGGTCAGCACCCCCAGGATCCCAAAGCCTCTGAGAAGTGAAAACTCTTAAAGTGCTTGGGCGTCGGGGGAAAGTTTTTTGATCTGCTTATTTAAATAGTCCCGAAGTTGATAATATCTGAACCGATTCTTTGGTCTTAGACCAAATTTCTGTGCAACTGTTTCAAAAGAGTGAACCATGTTGCCTGTTAATATTTGATATGGTGAATGGAACCTCCTTTGAGCCTGTACAAGAAGCCATTTGTCAAACTGGGCAGGAGCAAACTTTGGATTCAAGGCCCACCACCTATATCTCCATATGTGTGCATCAGTCACCCCTTTATTTGTGCCCCTCTTCCATCCCTCCAGCACACTGCCTTAGAACCAGAGAATCCCTGCACCTCCAAGGGTCCACTCTCCTGGAACAGTAATGCCTGAATTGGAGGATCTCCTTGTTTCTTCAGATCTATCCTCTTCCAGTTGCGTCGTAGCCAAGATTGTTCCATAATAGAGCTTCCCTCATCTGTGCAGCCACCCAATATCCTCGAAGATCCGAGAATGCCAGCCCTCCCTCCGACTTTGGGAGATGTAAAAGAGCCCTTCAGACTCTAGGTCTACTTTTACCCCGTATGTATTTTAAAAAAAAAGATTCTGCCAGGTCTCCAAATCTGCTTGAGAAACTGTGCATGGCACACACCGAAATAGATATAGGAGCAGTGGCAAAGTATTCATCTTAAGTGCCATCACCTTAGCTCCTAGGGACAAGGGGAGTAAGGCCCATCTCTGAAAATCTTTCTTTAGCTGCTTAATTGTAGGTGGGTAATTCTGTTCCCAAAGTCAGAATGTATTGATCCCCACTCTAATTCCCAAATATTTTAGGTCTAACATATCCCATTTCATGGAGAACTTCTGTCTGGTCTGTACATCGGGATAGTAATACAGATTGAGGACCTCAGTCTTACTTTTATTTAGCTTATATCGAGCTATCTTGGAAAAAAACTTCAAGCTGTTTAAAAACAGCTGGCGAGGAAGTCTGTGGATCTGCTAAATATAAAAGCACACCATCTGCATACAATGCTAGTTTGTGTACTCCCCCAATTCCACTCCCTTAATATCTGGATTCTGCCTAATACTGTGGGCCAGGGGCTCAATATAAAGGGCAAACAAAAGAGGGCATAAAGGGCATCCCTGCCTGGTGCCTCGTCCTAAACTAAAAGCTTTTGACATGTGTCCATTTGCCCTAACATAAGCCTGGGGTGACTCATACAGCTTAAAAATGGTCGTAATGAACTGCTTCAGGAACCCAAGTCTGGAAAGGACACACTGCATGAAAGACCAAGAGACTCTGTCAAAAGCCTTTTCAGCATCAAGACTCATGAGCAGAGATGGGCATCGTTGCTCATTAATGTGATCTATAATGTGGTAGTTCTCCTTATATTATCCTGGGCCTGACACCCTGGTATGAATCCCGTCTGGTCTGTATGCACTAAGGTGGGTAGAAAGTCTCACAAACGTTTGGCAAGGATCAATGCAAAATTTTATAATCAGTGTTTAGTAACGAAATTGGGCGATATGATTGACATCTGGTTGTGTCTTTTCCCGGCTCGGGTATCACCGATATGACAGCCCTGGACCAAGATGGAGGTACCTGTCCCCCTTCCCCCATTACCTCTGCAAACATTTGCTTCAAAAGGGGCTGCAGGTGTTCTCTAAAGCTCTTATAGAACTCTGATGGGAAACTATCGGAACCTGAGCATTTACCCATCTTCAATCTCCGTATTTCTATTTTTAGTTCTTCAATCGATATCGAGGCTATCAAAACCTCCCCCTGCATCCTTGAGATGCCTGGCAGTTTTAGGTTCTTCAGAAAGCCATGAATCTGTTCTACATCAGGGTTCTTATCTTCCATGTACAATGTGGCGTAATATTCCTTAAAGGCATCTGCATGTACCCCCGTACTAATTTTTCTTTCGAGGGTGCCATATGCTCCCAATGGCAGCCCTCGCCCACTGAGCCCACAACCTACTGGCAAGAAGCCTTAAGGATTGTGGGCCACCTTCATAATACTTCTGGCGCAAGAACAGGAGCTTTTGCTACACCTGGTAATCTAGCAGTTCCAAAAGTTCTTTCTTATACTTCTGTAATTGCTTTGTATGTTCCTTATCTATCTTTTGCTTTTGAAGCTCCTCCAATTCCTGAATATGTGTAGTTAAGGTCTCTCTCCTGGCTTCCCTTTCTTTTATCTGGAGACGAACTGTATAAATTTACTCCGCAACACTGCCTTAGCAGTGTCCCATAATATTGAGTCTGAGGTGCCCTGTCCCCCATTCTGCTCCAAGAAATGTGTGTAGGTGTCTATAATTTCCTCTTTTACTTTCTTATCCCCAACAGATACATTGAAGCGCCACAATGAAGTCCGACGTGTTTCTCCTAAATCTATTCCCATGAACAAAGGGGTGTGGTCGGAGTGTAAAAAAAATCTCATATCCAGGAATCAGAAAAGTACAGTTACGTAAGAACTTACCGTAACAGTAGATCTTCAAGAGAAGCTCTTGCAACAGGTAATACCATTAGGACTGAAGCCGGAAGGTGTCAGGACCCCACGGAAAACGTGTTTCTAGCAGTCTGAGGCAGGGGACCACCCCTGACATCGGCTCCGTCCGATGTCCTACATGGTATAAAGGGGGCGGTCCTCTGGCGCCACCCCAGGTCTCCTGCTGGAGACCCGGCTAGACAGAACTTGGAGAACCAGGTAGCCAAAAAAAAAAAAAACATCCTGGTTGAATGGAAACCCAGAATAATAATACTAATTATAATCCCCTAAACTATCCTGGGGGAAGGAGGGTGGGAAAGCCACCTGCTGCAAGAGCTCCTTGCGAAGATCTACTCTTACGGTAAGTTCTTATGTAAGTACTATCTGCCTTCGAGGGTGGAGCTCTTGCAGCAGCTAATACCATTAGGACCGAGTCCCAAGTAGTACCCAAGGATAGACCCAGGTCTGATAGGGCGGGTAGAGATATATAAAAATATGGAGCGGACATCTATGAAAGAAGGCCTTGCAGAACTGCTAGTCCAAAAACCTGCTCTCCTTCTGAAAGCGATGTCCAGGCTATAATAGCTGATGAAGGTGTGTACAGAGGACCACGTGGCAGCAGCACATATGTCTGCTGAAGAAACGTTCTTCAGTGCCACAAATGAAGAAGCCACCGCTCTGGTGGAATGACCCCTAACAGCACCTGGGAGAGGTCTGTCATGGTGCCGATAACAGAACATAATGCAATGCACTAGCCAACGGACTAGTGACTGCTTGGATACAGGAGCTCCTAACATTCACTTCGCGAAAGAAATGAACAACTGGTCCGATTTCCTGGAGGAGTGAGTCCTGTGGAGATAATACTGCAAAATGCGATGAACATCAAGGGTGTGCAACAGTGCTTCACCCGGGTTGGAAGAGTTAGGTTGAGAAGGTTGATATCCTGGTTCAGGGTCAGTAGGGATACCACCTTCGGCATGAATTTGGGGTTCGTACGCAGATTCACCCTGTCCCTGTGAAAGACTATGTACGGTTCTTTACACATCAGAGCCTGGAGTTCTGAAACCCTTCGAGCAGAGGTGATGGCCACCAAGAGCAGAGTCCTCCAAGAGAGGAAGCGCAGCTCGCAAGAGGCTGCCGGTTCAAAGGGAGGAAGTGTGAGTTTCTCCAGAACGAAGAGGAGGTCCCAAGGAGGAACGATTTCCCTCTTGGGAGGTCTGACGTGTAATACCCCACGAAGAAAAGTCTTGCAGGCATTCAACTGAGCCAGAGTTTTGTCTCCGACTGCCTTATGATATGCAGAGACCGCACACATATGCACCTTGATTGTTGATTGAGGAGTAACTCAACCCCAAGTCCAAAAGGTGTCGGAGATACTCTAGCACGTGCCTGACCGGACAATCCAAGGGATCTAGGGAACGGGCAGACGCCCACAAACAGAAGTGTTTCCATTTCAGAGTGTACATGGCTCTGGTAGAAGGCTTCCTGGCTGCCACCAGAATTTCAGCCACTCTGCTTGACACTCCAAATCTCTCTTCCACTGGGACTGCAGAAGCCAAGTATGCAAGTGAAGAGCAGGATGGACGAGAGTCCCCTGATCTTGAGAGAGCAAGTAAGTGGAGAGTGGCAACTGAACTGGAGGTTCCAGAGACAGTTGCTGGAGCAGCGGATACCAAATCTGACGAGGCCATAGAGGAGCCACCAGAATCATTCTGGCTGCCTCTGACTGCAATTTGAGCAGTACTCTCTGAATGAGGGGAAAAGGAAGGAAGGCATAAAGGAACTTCCCTGTCCAGGATAGGGACAATGCATCTTGCCAGAAAACACCAAGCCCTGGAGCGAGCGAGCAGAAACTGTGCAGTTTGACGTTGCACGGGGACGCAAAAAGGTCCAACTCTGGCTGGCCCCATCTGTCAAAGAGGTCGTCTGCGACATCTTGGAGCAATTCCCACTCGTAATTCTGAGAAGAACAGCGACAGACTGTCGGTGAGAACATTCTGGACCCCTGGCAGGTGAACTGCTGTGAGGTCGAGACTGTGTTCTACTGCCCAATCCCACACTCTCATGGCTTCTCTGCAAAGGGGGTACGAGTGAGTTTTGCCTTGTTTCTTGATGTAGAAGATGAAGGGTGTGTTGTCTGTCTGCACCAGAAGAGGACCCAGTAGAAGATGGTCTCCGAATGCCAACAGTGCATTCAGCACCGCTCTCATTTCCAGGACACTGATATGAAGAGAGTGCTCGGTGACAGACCAGGATCCCCGGGTCCTGTGATCCCCTAGATGAGCCCCCCAACCTGACAGAAAGGCATCTGTGGTCAGGGTCTGAAGTGGTCGAGGTCTGCGGAAAAGAACGCCGCGGCTCAGATTGTCCATGCAGAGCCACCATTCCAGAGAACGATGAATTGCTCAGGATATCCGGATTTGGAGATCCAGATCGTCCACCGACTGGTCCCATTGTACCCAGAGGTGCCACTGCAATGCCCTCATGTGGAGTCTGGTTAAGGGAGCCGTGGCGATGGCCGCTGCCATGTGACCCAGCAGCTGTAGAACCACCCACGTGGGGAAGGAGGGGTTTCGCTGAAGGCTTCTGGCTAACCCCTGAAGGCGTTCTGCTCTGTCCGGCGGCAGAAAAGCCCTCCTCTGTTCGGTATCCAAAAGGGCTCCTATAAACTGCAGCATCTGTCTCTGCCAAGGGTGTGAATTCTGCCAGTTGACAGAGATGCCCAGGGATGAAAACAGGGCCCGTGTTTCTGTTAGGGCGATTAGAAGCTCCTCCTCTGACTGAGCGGAGAGGAGCCAATCATCCAGGTAGGGGTAGACAAAAAGGCCTCTCCTGCGGAGGGCCGCTGCTACCACCACCAGGCACTTGGTGAATACCTGGGTGCTGACGAGAGGCCAAAGGGCAGAACCCTGAATTGGTAATGCATGTCTCTGAAGCAGAACCGCAGAAATAGTCTGTGGGTCTTCAGAACCTTGATGTACAGGTAGGTGTCCTTCATAGCCAGTCTCCTTGTTGGAGTAAGAGGAAGAGGGACCCCAGGGTGACCATGCGGAACCTCTGATATTTCACTGACAGGTTGAGCTGGCAGAGGTTCAGAATGGGACGAAGGTCTCCTGTCTTCTTCGGGACGAGGAAGAAGCGGGAGTAGAAACCTTTCCCTCTCTGGGCCGGAGGAACCCTTTGAATCGCTCTTTTGTCTAAGAGCTGCTGGATCTCCTTCCAAGAGGAGATCGTGCTGCAGTGGACAATGGGACGTGGAGTGTGTGGGTTGTCCTGCGGGACAGAGGTGAATTCTATCAATTACCCTATCCAAATGGTATCCAGTACTCATTGGTCGGTTGTGATACTGGACCACTCCAGCGGGCAAAGCACAAACCGCCCTCCTACCTGCTCGTTCTGCCCGTCCCCGAGAGGAGGAGGGCAGCACTGGAAGTCAGGTAGAGGGGGTTGGAGGGGCCTGGGCCCTGGGAGCTTTAGGCTGTTTAGGGTCCTGGGAACCTTTAGGGGCAGGGTGACCCTGTCTCTTAAACCCTTTCCCTGAGACTGTCTGCCGGTGTGTCCTTGGGTCTGACGCTGACGAAAAGGATGTCGGCAGGTAGTCTGGGGTTGAGACTTGTACATCCTGTGTACATCTGCAACCGCTTTCCCGGATTTCTGCAGTTGTTTCACCATCTGCTCCACCTCAGGGCCGAACAAGACCGGGCCCTGAAAGAGGGAATCAAGGATAGAGTCCTGAAGATCTTGCTGGAAACCAGTAAGCCTGAGCTAGGACTGCATTCTCATGCATATGCCTGATGCCGCGGTCCTGGAGGCAATATCAATGGCGTCGCAACACCACCGGAAGGCATGCTTGTCCATGTCCAGGCCCGACTGAGCGCAAGCCAAAATCTCCTGTTTTGAATCGGAGTCAGGGAGAGTTTGTACCAAACCCATGGTTTTCCTCCACAAAGATTGTTGGTAGGAGATCATGTGGGCCATAAAATTCAAGGACCTGATGGACCCTGTAGCAGAGGAAAAAATCTTCGAGACAGGATCTGGGGGCTGGGAGCTTAAATGCTTCGGTTGGGCCTCCCGACCGTTAGCAGCTGTAAGGACTAAAGAATTAGCCTTAGTTTGTTCCACCAGGAATGGTTCCGATTTGGGAGGCTTGTAAAGTCTGTCGGCCTTCCTCAGAACTGCCGGGATAGATGACTGTGTACACCAGGTAAGGCGAGTGACATCCTGGAAAAGTTCTATGAAAGGTGGGATGACCAGTGGCTTTGGTTCCTTTTCTCCCAGGAACTTAGCTAGACATTTCCTTTCTGGGTCTAGGGCCTCGGTATCCCATTCGTAAATAGTCTGGATGTGCCTCATGACGTCAAGGAATGAAGGATCGTCCGGAGGGGACCACAGAGAGTCCCTGGGTCCTGGTGAAGGGGGTAGAAACCTGTCCTCTGAGGTATCAGAGTCGACGCCTGTCCGAGGAGGAAGTATTTTTTTTTTGGGGGGGGAACAAAGGAGACAGGGATGGAGACCGCATCTTTCGCCTCCCCTTTGGACGTGCAGTTGGGTGCTCATCTGGTTGGCACTTATCTGGGGTAGGAGGAGGACCCATAGGAGGTGGAGTAGGGACCTTGTCAAGTGGCCTGTATAGCAGGTCCCCCTTGACGGTATTCCATCAGGTGGTAAATAAATTCCCTATGTCCGTCACTGGGACGACCGCTGAAACTGGCATCAGGTCGGACGGACCAGGCGTCGGGTCCTTGGGGATGGGCGTCTGGGGATCCGGCACCTCTATTGGTGTGGCGGGTGTCGGGTCCGGTAGGCCGGCGTCAGACGGCCAGCATCCAGTGTCGGCTGGCATTGGGCCTGTAGGAGTAGGGACCGATGGCTGATCCTCGTACGGTGACCGCCCCGTGTCTGGCGTCGGGGTAGGCAAGCGGCTAGGTGGGCAGACATCTGGCAGTGGGCGCACTTAGCCGGGGAAGGCATCCAGCCCGGACGTCCCCTTGCCTACCAAAATGTCCCTCAAAACATTTCCTCTTTTTGGAGGAACTAGGCCTGTCCAGAGCCCTGGGCAGGCTTTCCTGGGTCGACCCTGTGGGTTTATGAGGTCGATGAGCCACGGAAGAAGAGCGATGTCCCACTGATGCAGACTCCCGCTGGCGGCCCTGAAAGGGGGGGGGGAGGAGCGGACTTAGAAGTGTAGGAAGAGTCTGTTGCTGGAAGAGAACCCGACCTTTTGGTGGAAGACCATGACACCAGTTTAGCTGGCAACGGATGGCGGGATTCAGACCTGGCCCGATCCTTCTCCTTGTGATGCTTCCCGGAGGCCTTTTCTTTGGAAGGGGAATCTCTAGCGGGAGAGGAAGAGCTAGCCCCTGAACCTCGCTGCATGGCTGCAAGTTTCTTTTCTAAGAGAAAGGTCTTCAAGGCATGGGCTCTCCTGGCATGTGTCTTCTGATTGAACTTCTGGCAGTGGCCGCAGGACTCAGGCTGATGGTCCAGGCCTAGGCAGATCAGGCAGGCCGCATGGCCGTCTTTCGCCGGGATCTGCTTCCCGCAGGCACACTTAGATTTTCGCCGTGGTGGCGAGGGCAACGACATATATGAAGTGTTAAGTTATTTCTATTCTCGTTTAGTCTAAATCTTAACCTATCTGGCATTCGAAGCTGTCGACTGCAGAGAGAGGCGTCTGTGGAGCCGAACTACGCGGGTCAATGGCGGGAAAAGAACTGGGGTGGTTCCAAGGGACCGACCCCTTTATACCATGTAGGACATCGGGCGGAGCCGACGGGGGCGGTTCCCTGCCTCAGACTGCTAGCCACAAGTTTTCCGTGGGGTCCTGACACTTGCCGGCTTCAAACCTAATGGTATTACCTGCTGCAAGAGCTCCACCCTCTAAGACAAATCCCGGTGTACCTCCTCTTTAGGTACTAAAAAAATAATCAAGGCGAGAGTACATATTAAGTGGCGCTGAATAAAAAGTATAGTCTCTCTGCCTCCCATGTTGGTGGCACCATGCATCTATTAGTCCGATTTCCCCCAATAACTTGTAGACCTTCTTTGCCATCTGGTGCACTTTGCCTGAGGATTGGGAAGTACAGTCTAGTTGAGGATTAAACGTTAAATTAAAGTTGCCTCCACAAATTAAAGTCCCCTCTCCCCAGTTCTGATACATAGTCAGGAAGGCACAGTATTCTTGAAATACTGAACCTGGGGGGAAATACACTGATACCAGTGTGATCACATTCCCCAGATATCTACCCTTCAACATCGCGTAGCGCCCCTCTTTATCTACTTTAGAATCTATCTTCTCAAATTGGGTTTTAGATGGAACCAAAACCATAGCACCCCGACTTCTACCCTTCTTATAGGATGCAGCCGCCATCACGCTGAAATCCAGGCCCAGAAACTTATGCTCTGTTGCCGACAGATGCATCTCTTGGAACAATAAGAAGTCTACTGAGGCCCTCCGCACTGTACTTAAAATCTTACTTCGTTTTATGGGGCTAGTAAGTCCACTGACATTAAAAAAGCAAACTATAGTACTTCTATTAGCCATGACATAGCTTGATAAGGAATAAACTCGTACTACTGATTCCTCTCCTCTGTTGCCCAATCAGCAAAACAAAGCGTACACCCCAATGCGTTTTTTTTGTTCTCCTCCCATATCTGGTAGTAAGTTACATATATATGGTTACTGAAACAAATAAAAAAAAAACAAAAAAACACTGTTAAAGATAGTATCGGCCAACATGGCCGAAAACTCAAACTTTTAACATTTAGGTGTGACCTTCAATAGTGAAGACCCAAATTAGTGTGTCTCTATCTTTACCCACTCCTTTGACAAGGGTAGGGCAAATGGGGAGGGGTATGGTACATCCCCACTACAGGAGACCCCCTCCAAGAGCTTCTATAGATGGTTAGCAGATCTGTGCCTAATTCAAAGGCAATACTTGTATACAGTACCTCTGATGGCACTATGTGTTGAGCTCTCACCTGCTTAAAAATTCTATTTAGGCATTGTCTCAACTAAGGTAAAGCATTGTGACGTCCGATCAATAATCCTATAGCTTGCCTCGTGTGGGCTTTCAAAGCAGGGCTCATGCTACTCTGGCAGGGGAGCCACAAATCGCTAGTACTACCCTCTCCTTATGGAGCACCGAGAACAGGAAGTAAAGAGTGGGAAGCAGAAGGACCCCAAAGAGATATAAATATCCCTCTATCAATCAATTTAGAATATAGAGCTGAGGTGGAGGGTAGATTAACCTCCCCTTCCCCGAGCAAATTAAATTCAGAACCAGTCTCCGAGGGCTGCCCCGGCCCTACATACATATAACTGGGCCAACCCCTCAAAATTCTGATAGTGTTTCAGATATCCCCAGGATGGCTCAAAAAGTCAACCCTGGAAGGACGTCTCATATCAGGTATTCATTCTTCCTCCATATATACGAGGAGGTTAATAAGCCCTGAAAGCTATTCTACAGACTTTCATGACTCTTCGGACAGGAACACCCCAGAGACCAACAGCCTCTCCAGTTCCAAATTAGGCCAGAATTAAAGTAGTGAGGCTACTTCGGGGCAGACTGCAAACCGCCACCCACCATAAGCAGAAACCACTGCATTTTAAATTAAGTTTCCGTTCTGAAATTTAGATAGCATAGTTTCTACCTTCGCTTATTAATATATATTATGATAGTCCCAAAACCATTTTAAATGAGGTAGATATAGTCATCTCAGAGTCAATATTCGTATTAACTTATGCCCAACAGAAAAAAAGATGTATCCCTACAGTTCAGGTTATGTTCTCCTCTCCTGCCCTCTGGTTTACTTTACCTCGTGGTATTTCAGCGTCCTGATGGTTCGCCATCACGACTTGGGGACTTTCTTTTGGCCCAGACTGAGTCCCACAGGCCGGAAACGCTCATATTTGCTCTCTCCCCTTTCCTCTTTGGTCCGCTTCTCGTCCAGGCCTTACCACGCAACTGTTGCTGTGTCTGATCTAGCCCCCGTTTAGGCATGGAAATCCCATACTGTTCCAGGTATGTCGCCACATCCTCTAGCTCTTGGAATCGGACCGGACCCTTCTCTGTGAGTATTTTTAAACGCGAAGGGTATTCTACAAATGCTTTTTGCCCCTTTTGTTGCAGCATTTTTACCACTGCTAGAACCAGTCTTCTCCTTGCAAGTAAATCTTCAAGTTTGGGCAGCCCACACTGACCCAGATCTGATTATAAGTACAGAGTCATGGCTAAAAAAGACCAACATTGATCTGCAAATTACTATACCGGCTTCAAGCTCTTTAGGGCTGATAGGGATTCGGGGGTTGTATACCAAATAAAAATTTGATGTTAGCGCATTTCCTGTAAAACTAAGCCCAAGGAATACGAGATTGTCTCGCTTAAACTTCACCTTCCATCCTCAGAGTGCATCACAATCATTGGTGGCTATAGACCCCGTCAGGCTTAGAAATTCTTAACGTGTTGAAATCCATAACTTTGACTGCTAACACGGAAACAATAATCTTAGAGGACTTCAATATGGATTGGCTCACTGCTAAATCCCGCTCCCTAAAAGCCATCTGTGATGAGCTGGGTCTTACACAGATAGTAACTGAACCCACAAGAATCAATGCTTCTAACTCTGACAACAGCAGAACAGCTCACTCTTAGTTGTCATCTTAACTTCGCATCCCCATAAAATCTCACATTCTACAGTTTTCCATAACATGAGCGACCACAGTATCGTTGTATGTACAAGATTCCAATCTAAAACCCAGCAGCACCCTAAATTCAGAATCAAACGCTCATTCCGTAAATTCAACTCAGTAAACTTCCTAACCGATCTAGCTACGATCAGGTGGCAGGACCTATATCTTGCCAAATCTGCTGATGCCGCCGTCTCTGTCCCAAATGACAACCTCACCATCCTAATTAACAAGCATGCTCCTCTTATTAAAATGAGGGTGCGGAAAATCTCGCATCCGTGGTTCACCCAAGAGCTCAAATCTGCACTTATCAATAGAGACAAGCTATGGGCTAGGGCCAGGCACACAAAGGACCCAGCAGACTGGCAGGCGTTTAGAACTGCCAGAAATGCCTGTATTAAAAGTGTACGTGCTACTAAAGCAAACTTCTACATCTCCACTCTGGAGCAGGCCAAAGGGAACTCCCAAAAAATCTGGAAGACACCGAGATCCATTGAAGGCCATCCTGCTGCTTCCTCCCTTCCCACCATGATTCTGGCCAAGGACGGGATGGTTGAAAATAAACTGCGAATCCTCGAAGAACTTAACCTTCACTTTGCCACTGCTGGGTTGGCATTTGACTCCTCCCCATACACTAGCCGACTTAATAGCAACACTAGCCCAGATACTACACATGCTACTCCACCTCATCCCTTCAAGTTGTACCTGTTTAGCTACAAAGAAGTCGAAGACATAATTCTTAGCCTTGACACCAAGAAAAGTGCAGGGGACGATGGCCTTGAATCATTTTTCTTGCGGTTAGGCTATGCCCAGCTCACAGCCCCCAACCATCACATCTTCAACCTCTCTATTACCACAGCCACTGTTCCATCCTTCTGGAAATCTGCCCATATTCTTCCTCTCTTCAAATCAGGAGATCCTTGTGACTTAAACAACTACTGTCCTATCTCTATCTTGCCCGTTCTCGCCAAAGTGCTGGAAAAACTTACAGTACATACAACCAACTAAAAAAATCACCTCGAAGCGCACTCACTCCTAAACCCGGCCCAATCTGGCTTCAGGTCGAAGCACAGTACCATCTCAGCCTTGGCTAAAGTCTCTAATGACTGGATCCATGCTATGGACACCAAGAAGGTTACTGGTGCAGTCTTTCTAGACCTCAGTAAGGCCTTCGACACTGTAGACCATCACCTCCTAATCACCTGTCTTGCCTACATAGGTGCTACTCCACTTACCTTACAGTGGTTTAACAGTTATCTCACAGGAAGGATACAAAAAGTCAAACCTGATGGCCTACTATCTGCCCCCCCTTCCAATTGCCAGAGGAGTCCCTCATGGCTCCATCCTGGGACCAATCCTTTTTTCCCTGTACATCAACAACCTTGACTCCCACATAAAGAACTCTAGCATACATTACTTTGTGGACAATACGGTTTTGTATGCATCAGGCTCGTCCTTAACTGAAGTCAGGGAAGCACTCCAAGCTGACTTTATCCTGTTAGAAAGCAACCTTATCAATGCCAAGCTTCTCTTAAATGCCAAAAAAACCAAGACAATGATTTTCTCGAGACTTGCCTTGTCTGGTGCCCTACCTACTCCACCTAAAAACTTCATAGTTACCTCCCTAGGTGAACCCTTGGAAGTCGTACCTAAATTTAAATATCTAGGTATGTGGACAGACAACAAGCTTTCCTTCAACGACCACATCGAGAATCTATCAAAGAGGCCTAAAGCACGCTTGGGTTTCTTCTTTAGAAATAGGACCCTCTTTTCTCTCGCAACCCGCAAAAGACTTGTCCAAGCAACATTCCTTCCCTTGCTTGACTACGGAGGCATTTTCTTTATCTCCTCCCCAACCTTGAGCCTATCTAAACTGGATGTACTCTATCACCGTGCTCTTCGCTTCATTACTAACTCTGCGTACAGGACCCACCACTGTGATCTTTATGCAGCAGTTGGATGGACCTCTCTTGCCACCAGACGCCTCCTGCATGCTGACATTTGGACCCTCAAATTACTACTCCACAAACTGCCTGTCTATTTAACGTCTCTCATACACATCTCGCATAGTGCCTACTCCCTAAGGAAATCCGACCTTATCCTACTAGATGTTCCCAGGACACGTACCACAGCTGGCCAAAGAGCTGTCTCATACGCCCTCCCAAACATTTGGAACCAACTACAAGCCAGGCTGAAGCTAACCAGCATCGTATCAATTAACTCCTACAAAACACTAGCTATCTCTAAATTAAAAGACATATGTAGGTGCTACTAGGCCCCCAACGCCAAGTCAACTTCCTAGGTACCAACTGGCTCTCTACTTATTAAGCTGAAATGTGTTGCATAATATAGGGCAAGGTTAAAGCTGGAATGTACTGCAAATATAGCATAAGGACTTCTATTGTGTATACCTCTTGTATTATATATATATATATTTTTTTTTTCTTTGTTGTTCTACATTTTATATTTCCTGTCTATGTAATTGCGAACTGTATGTGTATGTGCCTCAGGACCTCCTTGTGAATGAGCTTGCTCAACGGAGTCTATCCTGCAATAAACTTGAACTTGAACTTGAAGTAATTGAGGGGTGAAATCGTGGTCAAAATAGAGCCTTACATCTCCAAATTCCACGCTGCTCTTTGACCAGGCCAGGAGTAAAATTTCTTCCTTGACTCGATAGTCCAGAAAAGCTAATATGATCGATCTTGGCCTAGCCTTTGGGTCTCTTGGCCTGGGAATCAAAGATCTGTGCGCCCTAATTATATTTAGAGACTTATCTGGAGGGATGTTCAAAATTTCGTGGAGGAATGAGTCAATAAAAGCAATCATGTTCCCAGATTCAGTGCCCTCTGGCAAACCATGTATTCGAATATTATTTCTCCAGTTTCTATTTTCAAGCTCTTCTGAGCGCTGCTCTAATATGGTAGTACGGTGATTAAGTTCAAGGAGGGCAGTTTTGTGAACATCTGTCGTTTGCATACAATCATTTACTGTTGTTGCCAGCTCCTCAGTTTTCTGGGTTAAAGTAGCTATATCTTTCCGGTCCTCAGTGACTTTGCTCTCTAATCTTTGAAGAGTCTCATTAATTTGCTGAAGAGTCAGGCACAATTGCCACGAAGTGATGGTGCAATCCAGCTCCGCCTCGGGTCCCTCAATAGAGGACTCAGTCGAAGAGTATTCCGGAGCCTGACAGGCCACAGTCTGCCGCAAGATCTCAGAGTTATTTTTACCTTGTTTCCCACCGCCTAATGGCGGAAATGTCCTTAAATCTGTTTTGCGACATAAGTGCGCATAATACATGCCTCTAGATGACAGCATGAGGGTCTATCGATTGCAATTCAGGCAGATTTGGTTTTGGTCTGGCTGCTCTAGTCAGTTAAGACGCCATTCGGGTTAGGCTCAAACCGGAAGTCCCTTGCGGAGATCTTAGCACTACTGAGAGATCTTTTGAAGAAAGGCTCTGAGTTTCAATGGGACACGCAACAGAATGCTGCCTTCATGAATATGAAACAGCTAATTGCCAGCACAGGCACTTTAGCATTCTATGATGTAAGAAAAGAGGTAACAGTCCAAGTGGATGCTTCCAAGTGAGGACTGGGGGCTGTATTACTACAAGAGGGGAAACCCAGTGGCTTATGCATCCAAGTCTCTCATAACTACAGATGTGAACTATGCTCAAATCGAGAAAGAAATATATGCCATTGTGTTCGGTTGTGAGCGTTTCCATCAGTATGTTTATGGGAGAAAGGTTACTATACAGTCAGACTGTAAACCGCTGGAGATCATCACGGAAAAAAAACTTGCAGCAGCACCAGCCAGACTGCAAAGAATGATATTGTGTCTATAGAAATACAACATTCTAGTGAAATATAGGCCAGAGAAAGATATCCCAGTTGCTGACACGCTAAGCAAACTGTCATTGGCTGGGCAGGACAGTATGGAAGAGTCATTTGAAGCACAAGTTCATCTAGTCATGCCCAGTTTACCTGTATCGAACCAGAAGTTAAAAGAATTAAAGATGGAAACTGAGAAAGACTTCCAGTTATCCTCACTGTTTGAAACGATCAACACTGGTTGGCCGAGGGCAAAACATTTGTGTCATTCAGAGGTAGCAGAATTCTGGAATTTCCGTGAGGAAGTAACAGTCATGGGAAATTTCAAGAGATCAAGATCAATGAGGTCTGAATTAATATGGCTTATTCACTCCGGACACATGGGAATGGAAAAATGTAAGCGCAGGGTCAGAGATCTGCTGTACTGGCCAGGCATGAATACCTAGATCGAGGAAGCTGTACTAAAGTGTCCAATCTGCCTACAGCATCGCATGTCAAACCCAAAGGAACCCATGATTCCACATGACGTGCCCTCTCATCCATGGCAAAAGGTAGCATCAGACCTGTTTATGCTGGACAATGAAAGTTATGTGTTAGTAGTGGACTACTACAGCCACCATTTTGAGCTGGAAAGGTTGAGAAACACTTTGACCTCCACTATGATTGGTAAACTCATAGAAACAGACTTTAAAAGCAGATAAGGACTACTTGGCCCACCCAGTCTGCCCATTTCCCTACCTACTGGATAAGCTGCAGATTCTAGTTAACCAACAGCCTACTTCCTGCCACCTCCCACTACAATTGCCTTGTGTCTGTCCCATGTATGTTTGAATTCCCCCACTGTTTTAGCCCCAACAACCTCCCCAGGAAGGCAGTTCCACACATCCACCACTCTCCGTGAAAAAAAAATGTCCTCACATTACCCCGAGCCGTCCCCCCTCTATCTTTAAATTGTGTCCCCTTGTTCTTACACATCTCTTTTTCTGAAAGAGCTACCCTCCTGGACTTTGTTGATTCCCTTGAGGTACTTGAACGTTTCTATCATATCCCTCCTGTCCCTCCGTTCATCAAGGGTATACATATTAAGCTCTCTCAGTCTCTCTTCATATGGTTTCTGATGCAGACCCTGCACCATTTTAGTTGCCCTCCTCTGGACTGCTTCCATCCTGTCTATGTTCTTGCATAGATGGGGTCTCAAAACTGCACACAGTACTCCAGATGGGGTCTCACCAACTGTCTGTACAGAGGGATAATCACTTCCTTTTTCTACTTGTGATGCCCTTCCTATGCATCCCAATATCCCCTGGCTCTCCTTACTGACTTCTCACATTGCTTACCAACCTTTAGATCATCTGATATGACTATCCCAAGTCCCTTCCATTTTTGTTGTTGTTAGTACCTCCACTGCTATTGTGTACTCTTCTCCTGGGTTTTTGTTTCCCAGGTGTATTACTTTGCACTTCTTTGCATTGAATCTAAGTTGCCATATGTCTGACCATTCCTCCAACCTTGCCAAGTCCCTTCTCATCCTTTCTACCCCCTTGTGTATCAACTCTGTTACAGATCTTTGTATCATCTGCAAAGAGGCATACCTTTCCCTCCAGACCCTCTGCAATGTCACCTATAAAGATGTTAAAGAGGACTGGACCGAGTACTGAGCCCTGAGGTACCCACTAGTGATCCCCTTCTTGGAATGTGTTCCACTCACTATTACCTTCTGTGTCCTGTTGTGCAGCCAGTTTGCAACCCAGGCTACCACCCTGGGACCCACTCCCAGGCTGGCTAACTTCATTATTAATCTTTTGTGCGGGACTGTGTCAAATGCCTTGCTAAAGTCTAGGTAGGCCATATCCATAACCCCTCCCTAGTCTATTACTTTCGTCACCCAGTAAAAGAAATCTATTAGATTCATCTGACATGACCTTCCTGCTGTAAATCCATGCTGCTTTGGGTCCTGTGCCCCGCTGGCCTCTAGGTACTCAACAATTCTTTCTTTCAGAAGTGATTCCATCATTTTCCCTACCACTGAGGTCAAACTTACAGGTCTGTAGTTTCCTGCTTCTGCCTTGCTCCCACTTTCGTGAAGGGGAATCACATCTGCCCTCCTCCAGTCCTCAGGTACCACCCCGTCCTCCCATGATTTGTTAAAAAGTGTGGTCAGTGGTGTCACTAGGTCCTCCCTTAGTTCTTTTAGGATTCTGGGGTGAATCCCATCAGGCCCCATTGCTTTGTCCACCTTGAGTTTTAGGAGTTCTTTCAGGACTCTTTTTTCTGTAAATAGACTGAGAATGTCCTCTATCATTTTCTTGTCCATTTCCTCCCCTTGAGATGGGGGTCTGTATACAACCCCTGTGCGGACTGTGATGCCATTCCCTGTCTCCAAGGTGACCCAGAGTGCCTCTTGTCCTCCCCCTTTACTTTTTAGTTCTGTAGCTTTGATCTCTTCCCTTATGTACAGAGCTACTCCACCTCCTCTTTTCCCCTCCATGTCCCTTCTGTAGACTGTGTACCCTGGTATGTTGACATCCCAGTCATGGTTCCCCGTGTACCATGTTTCTGTAACTGCCACAATATCCAATTTTTCATCTTCGATCAAGGCTACTAGCTCAGGAAGCTTGTTTCCCAGACTACGGGCATTGGTACTCATTGTCCTCCATTTAATGTTGGCTTTAGCCTTTTTTTCCCCCATGCCTGCTCTTTTCGCCCTTGTCTATCTTTCCATTTACCCCTGTCCTGCCCTCTGTTGAGCACTGTACCTCAGTGTTTACCTTACTACCCGTCATGTTTTGTGGGGGGAGGCTTGAAATTTCCTGCCTCTTATTAGCACCTCCCCCCATGGCTAGTTTAAAAGCTTGCCAAGGAAGCAACTCAAAGGAATATCTGCCCGACATGGCATACCTGAGGAGTTGGTGTCTGACAATGGTCCTCAGTACGACTAGACTGTGTTCAGTTTGCATGTAATTAGGCTTTTCGTCACACGACATCTAGTCCCTGTTACCCACAGTCAAATGGGCAAATAGAAAAAAATGGTACAAACTGTGAAACGTCTAATGGTAAAAGCCAAACAAAGCAGAGGGGATCCATACCTTGCAATGCTAGAATACCGGAATACGCCTATTGACAGTGTGGGCTCACCTGCTTAACTACTGATGAGTCATCACCTGCATTCAATTTTACCATCTGCAAGCAACCAGCTCAAGCCAAAGGTCATTAGCCCAGCTTTGGTCCAGAAAAAGTTCAGAGACAAGCAGGGTCGTCAGTCAAAATACTTACAACAGGAATACCAAAGCCTTACCGCTCCTTAAGGAAGAAGACAGAGTCTGCATGCAGAGACCTGATGGGAAATGGCAACCTGCTAGTTGCAGCAAAATTGCACACTCCAAGTCATATCTAGTATGAGCAGACAATGGAGGAGAATACAGGTTGTTCAACCAACTTCAGTCAGTGTTGATTTAGACTCCGAGAACATTGTTGCCACACCACAAGATGGTTTGGTTTCTCAAGATGACTCTAAACCAGCAATACTACCATTAGAGACTTTGCCACCAGATCTCAGCAAACAAGCAAAAGACATGGGAAATATTTTTGTCACCCGTGCTTGTTGTATGGTAAAGCCACCTCAGAGAATGAACTTATGAACTGAAGTAAGAAAGTTTGTTTTGTATTGCTTGTAGGATGCAATCGACATTCTGCCAATTCCAAATTCATACTGCATAGCCTGCTGAACAATTTCATTATTTTTTTTTTTTATAAGAAGGGAGATGTAATATTATGTAAGAGCCTCTAGATGGCATTGTCACCAAATACTGAGTGATAGGTTTACACTATACTGTGTATGTAGCTAGTTCTTGTTAGAGTCTAAAGAGTTCTGAGGAACACACTGCTGAACTGAGACCTGTCAGAGTTTCTCTTTTGACCAGAGCAGTTTACCTAATAAAGAACTTCTGCTTACAGTTTTATTCTAAGAAATTACTAAACAAAAGTAAAACAATACAGCCATCTCTTCAGCGCCATGCATGCAGATGTAGGGATTTCAGGTCCAGGTGGACCAGAGAGTCCTTGTCCTTGACAACAGGCCCCTGCACAGAGTTTGAGGTACTGGGGGTTCCACTGCTAATTGTAGGAGAGGATACCAAATCTGCAGATGCCATAGTGCAGCAATGAGGATGAGGGTTGCCCCCTTCATCTTCAGTTTGAGTAGTACTCTCTGTATTAGAGAAAAGGGAGGGAAAGCATATAGAAACCTCCCTTTCCATGAGAGGTACAACACGTTTTGCCAAAAAACTCCAGGCATTGGAGTGAGCGAGACAAGCAAAAACGTGGCAGTTTTGCATTGTGTGGAGATGCAAAAAGGTCCAACTCTGAGCAGTCCTACCTTTTGAACATGTCTTCCACTACAGTGGTCAGTAGTTCCCATTCATGTACTCTGCTTATCCTGCCTGCTAAGAGGTTTTGGGTGCCTGGAATATGTATGGCTAAGAGTTCTAGACTGTGTTCCAGAGCTCAATGCCACACTCTCACTGCTCCTGGCAAAGAGGAAAGAAATGAGTCCCCCCTTGTTTGCTGATGTAATGCATCACATTAACCTTGTCCATGTGTATTAACTGCGGACAAGGCATCAGATGTGTCTGGAGACTGTAAAGTACAGCTCTCATCTCCAGGATATTTATGTGCAAGTTCTTCTCCACCCAGCTCCAAACTCCTTGTGTTTAAGGTCCCAGATGCGCTCCCCATCCAGATCCTGAGGCATCCAAGATGAGAATTTGTACTAGAGTTGGTATCAAGAATGGAGCACCCTTGAGTAAGTTGGAGCAGTCCATCCACCACTCCGATGCTTTTCTCAATGGAGATGTGACTAGCACTTGTTTGTCTACCATATATATACTCACATAAAAGGAGGTCTGCGTTTAAGTCAGGGACCGCTTTTTACACTCTGAAAACCCTGCACTTTCTGTTTGCCTGCATAAGAGTCAGGCAAGGAAGTCTCGAAATAAAATGAAATTGCAAAAACAGATGTCATATTTTATCAACGCTGCACGTTGTGTATTTTAATGAAAAACATTTAAATAGAAACACTGTAAATAGGGCACATTAAATATCACACAATTAATAAGGCACTCAGTGAGGGAAGGGGGCACATCATACAGTTCAGAACACCAGAATGTCATCATAAATATCATCATACTCATGTATGTCATCTTCGTGGCTTTCGGGGGTTGTGGCACTTGTGGCACAGGCTTCTCCCACTAGATCCTCATACAGCATATCATCTGTTACGTCCAAGCTGTTTGAGATGCCACATTTTTTTAAATGATTCAACCACTGCTTCAGCTGAAACGGAGTTCCGCGCATCAATGACCCACTGGCAAACGAGGTTCAAGCTTGGCTTTCTGACACTGCCTACGGCAGTGAATTGCTTTGGACCACTGACCATCCATTGCCACCACAGTTCTCATGTTAGCCTTGAAAGGTTTATTCAGGCTGATGTCTAGGGGCTGAAGTAATGAGGTGTACCTCCCGGAATGACAGCTTGGTGTGTTTGGTAGCGCCGTAAGTTTTTCTTTACTGATTCCACCAGGTGGCCACGAAACATGTCCCAAACAAGCAAGCTTTGTTTGTGTATTAATGCCCCGGGTCGATTTGCCCAAATATACGTAATCCATTTATTTACTAGCACCTCGTCCATACACCCTTTAGGCTGAACCTCCACCAGAGCACCAGGTGGCATTATTTCTTTTGGCATGGTTTTACATTTGAATATTTTCATGGGTTTTAATTTAGTACCATCAGCTAAACATGCTAGTACTACTGTGAAGTGCGACTTCTCTGCCCCAGAGGTCCTCACTGTCACAGTTTTCTCCCCCTTTAGGTGTACTGTTCTGTTGGAGGGGAGATCAAAGGTGACAGCAGTCTCATCCATGTGCCAATTGCGACTGGGGGGGGTATGCATGCTGCTTTCTCTCTCGCAGCACAAAGGAATGAAAGTCGTCTACTTTTTCATTGACATCAGCCGGGAGTTTCTGTGCTATGTGGGTCCTCTGCCGTAAAGTCAGCCCATACCTCCTCATAAATCGTGTGCACCATCCCGATGAGGCTTTGAACAGTGGAAAGCCTTCTTTCTTTGATAGAGACAATGCCTGCAGCCTTATGGCAGTACGGATTACAATGCACCATTGCAGACCAAGTTCCAGCACCCAGGTACTGAGTTCCTCCTCAATATTGGCAACAGGAGAAGAGTTTATTTTCAAGCACTTAACACTCTTGTCCACCAACTGTAGCATTAATTTTTTTGCTCGCCAGTCTCTCATTAATTACTCATTCACTCCCAACTTCCTTTCCGCCACAGCGCTGGAGTTGCATTCGGCAAACTGGACAACCATTAATTTAAATTCTGCCTTGTACGCGCTTCTTTTTCTTTTCAGCGACTGCACGACAAACAGCATGGTGTGGGGCTCTCAAATGAGTGAGTACTAACTAGCCTTTTATTTTCAGGGTGATTGGTAATTAACATTTAATGACTAAATGCGAAACACTATGAAATCGGAATTGGGTCTGAATTGGGTGCTAATAGCTTAATGGAGTGCTTCAGTGAGGTTTGCCGCGTACAAGCGCTAACTGCTATTAAAGCCCAGCATAGTTTCATGTTTCTCGTGGCACACTGCTTTTTCAGTCAATTGCAAAGTCTCACATATAAGTTGCACCTGCTTTTTTCACTGACACCCAGAAGTCTGACTTATACGCGAGTATACACGGTAGTTTGTTGGACGCTTGATCCCACTGGACTAGTGGCGACCACTGTGGGATCCTCATATGTAAACGGGCCAGTGGCACTGTTACAATGGCTGCTGCCACGAGGCCTAGAAAACATAACAGTCTTGGCTGGCACATACTGACTTTACTACACTAGTCATACCTGAACTGTAAGGCATTCAGCTCTGACCAGCAGCAGAAACGCATATCCCTGAGCTGTGTCCAGTACTGCCACTATGTGCTGCAGTCTTTCACAACGGGTCAGTACTGACGTTGGTCAACTTTTTATTTATAATTTTGTTAACCGGGTAGGCCCTCTGAGCCCCAAAGGTCCCTTTTTCAGGGGCGACCTGGAACTAGTTACATAGAGTGTAGCATTTATATAGTACGGTACATTTTTGAACAGACAATACAAGGACAGAATTATAGTGTTCAGTGCACGGCAAGGTTATATTCAGCAAGGTTATTCAGCCAACTAAAAACATATCATTGCAATCACAATACTACAGGATGGGGTTTTGTAGGGTACAGTCAAGACATGTTTAAGTGAGCAGAGGGAAAGGACGAGCAGGAGAGATGACAGAGGAAGAGAAGGGACTGTTCTGGAAATACAGGTTACTCACCTGTAACAGGAGTTCTAGGAATGGTATATGTTGTTCATCCACACTTATTGGCAGGTATCCTTGCCGCTTTAAATCTTGCCGGAAGGTCTTCAAGCTGGCTCCTCCCACCCACCCGGGTGGTATAACTCTCGGCTCCGCCCAACGACGCCAGATCTGCCCGCTGGAAGCTCAGGTTGTGCGCCGAGCCGGGAGGTCGGAGACTAGGATGAACAACATATACCATTCCTAGAACTCCTGTTACAGGTGAGTAACCTGTATTTCTAGGACATGGATATGTTGTTCATCCACACTTATTGGCAGACCTAGCAGTTCTCCGGGAGGAGGGAGGCAAGACGACACCCCAATACTTACTTGGGAAAGAGAGACTGGAGAACCGAGGCCCCAAAACCAGCATCCCGGCGTGACTCAAGGTCGATGTGGTAATGGGTAATGAAGGTGTTTGCTGACTTCCAGGTAGCAGCCCTGCAGATTTCCTGGATAGGGACGCCCCTGGAAGCAGCCACTGCAGCAGCAGTATGGCGGGTAGAATGAGCTCTTATCCTCTGGGAGGCTCCATGCCCGCCAACTTATAGCAGAGATCTATGCAGGAGGTTACCCACCTGCTTATCGTCCGCTTGGCTGCAGGTCTGCCAGATGCGGCTTCAGCGTAGGTGACAAACAGCTGGCGAACCTCTCCTCGAATTTCAGCCATGCGCTCCTTATAATAAGCGAGCGCCCTTCTAGGGTCCAGAGTATGGAGCCTATATTCGGCCTCCGAGGTGTGATTGGGGTAGAACACCGGCAGAGTCAACACCTGGTTAAGGTGAAACTCCGACACCACCTTCGGAAGGAATTTCGGGTTGGGGCGCAGGACAACCTTGTCCCTGTGGAAGACCAGGTAAGGAGACTCGATGGAAAGCGCCTGGAGCTCTCCCATCCTTCTGGCTGACGTGATAGCCACCAAGAAGGCGGTCTTCCACGACAGGTGAGAGAGAGCACACCTGTGCATAGGTTCGAATGGCTTGCCCATGAGCTTTGCCAGTACCAGCAGTAGATCCCACGGAGGTGGAGGTTCTCGCACCGGAGGGGAAATGTGATCAAGGCCTTTGAAAAAGCGCCAGACCACCTTCTCCTGCGCCACCGACTGCTTCCCGGCCCGCGCCCGGTAAGCAGAGATGGCTGCCAGGTGCACCCTTAGGGTCGCCGACCTAAGCCCTTGATTAGAAAGGGACCATAAATAGTCCAAGATGCTTGCCAAGGAACAGGAGGAAGGGTCCAAGCCCTTGTTCTGACACCAAATGGAAAACCTTTCCATTTGAAGGCATAGCATTTTCTGGTCGACTCTACGGGACGCCTCAACTACATTGAGGACCTCGCCGGAAAGACCCAAGGCCTGGAACCCAGCCAGGAACCAGGTCCGCCAGGTGCAGGGATTGAAGGTCCGATGGAACACCTTCCCCTGATTGACTGAGAGCAGGTCCGGGCGAGCTGGAAGCTGCCGCGGAGTCCTGGAGCTGAGACTGAGGAGATCTGGGTACCAGAACTGGCGAGGCCAGTCTGGGGCTATCAGAATCACCTGCGCCTTGTCCCTCCTCGCCTTGAGAAGCACCTTGTGGATCAAGGGAAATGGGGGAAAGGCGTAAGAGAGGCCCGGGGTCCATTGCCTCGAGAAGGCATCCCCCTGCAGCGAGCCCTGCTGAGGGGGGCGGGATGGAACAGACTCAGCTCTGCCTCCTGGAGGCAAACAGGTCCACCTGAGGTGTGCCCCAATGGGAGAACAGATGCTGTACTACCCCAGGGAGAGACCACTGCGGGATGCAGCCCCTATCCGGCTTAGGGCATCGGCCAGGGTGTTGGAGGCTCCTGCCACATGAATGGCTAGGAGATCCGCCCCAGGCTGCGCACGAGTGACCAAATGCGGAGAGCTTCCTTGCATAGAAGCATGGAGCTGGCCCCGCCCCTGGCGGTTTAGATAGTACATGGTCGTGGTATTGTCCGCCTGACTCGGACCACTTGACCCCGGAGGAACGGAGCAAAGGCGGTGAGAGCTAGGCGGACCGCCGGAGCTCCAGCAGGTTGATGTGGCATCGACTCGCTGGGACCAGAGGCCATGAGCCCGGTGTTCCCCAGATGGGCACCCCAACCCATCAGAGAGGCATCGGTCGACAGAGAGACCGCCGGCTCGGGCGGATGAACGGGATGCCCTCCTGCAAATGATCTGGAACGGTCCACCACTGGAGAGCGTTCCACATCCCCTGTGTCACCGACACAAGCTGGTCCAAAGGATCGCAGCGTTGTGACCACTGGCTGGCCAGTCCCCACTGAAGGGAACGCATGTTCCAGCGGGCCCAACGGACCACGCTGGTGCAGGCCGCCATGAGACCCAGGAGGCGCAGGAAGTCCCGGGCAGGGCGCAATTGTCCAACCAGAAATGATTGGGCAAAGGAGGAAAGAACCTCGCCCTGTCCGGCGGAGCCACGCCTGGCTCAAGAGAGTCGAGCTGAGCCCGATGAATAGAATCACCTGCTTCGCTCGAGTTCCGACTTGGCCTCGCTTGATAAGGAGGCCCAGTTGAGAGCAGACCTGAGGGCCAGATCTCTGACCACCCGCCTCCTTCCTGGAGGGAGCTGCTATCAGCCAGTCGTCCAGGTAAGGGTACACCCGACCGGCGCCGCAGGGAATGCTGTCACCACTGCCATGCATTTGGTGAAGACCCTGGGAGCTGGAGACAAGCCAAGGGCATGGCTTGAACTCAAGAGGGATCCTTCCGCCGAAGCGAAGGAATTCTGGTGAGACGGACGGATAGGGACGTGAAAAACGCTGGCCCTGCAAGTCCAGAGAGCAGAACCACACGCCCTGCTCCAAGGATGGTATTATCTGAGCCAGAGTGACCATCCTGAAGGTTCGAGACCTTAGGAACTTGTTTAGGTCGTGTAGGTCGAGAATGGGGCGCCAGCCCCCGTCTGCTTCGAACCAGGAAGTACCTGGACACAAACCCTGGGTCTGAGGGGGTCCGCCACTACTCTGATCACCTCCTTTCGAGGAGGAGATGGCGTCGGCTCAACGAGCCGACAGTGAGGCTACGGACCCGAGGCCCCGAGGAGCGACGGCTTGAAGGTGGTGCCTGCTCGAATTCCAGAGGCAGGCCTCTTCCCACCACCTCCAGACCCACCTGTCCGTGGTAACAGCGGACCAGGCGGAAAGGAAGTGCTGGAGCCGCCTCCACGGGGACCAGGGTAAGGTGACGGGATGGGGCGACCCCTCAGCCCGCCACTGGGCAGGCTTGGAGGAGGACCGCCGAGGGACCTCCGGCCTTTCCTCCCTGCCTCCTGTTAGAGGAAGGGCAGGCTTGAGTTTGGGATGCCAAGGCCGAGCCTGCTGGCCCTGACGTTGCTGGGTCAGAGGCCGACGAAAGGGCTTAGGCTGTGGTTTGCGGCCTTGTCCTTCTGAGCGGAAGAGACCGAGTCCAAGGTAGCATTGACTTCTCGATCCTCTGCAGGTGACCTTCCACCCCAGGGTCAAGAGGTCAGTCCTCAAAAGGGAACATCCGCCAACTTGTGCTGGGTATCCGAAGTAAAGGTGGATATCCTCAGCCAAGCCTCACGACGATAGCCACTGCGCCGCCACCGATCTGGCACATGAGTCCCCAATATCCAAAGCAGTCTGGAGCTGCTGTTTGGCCACTGCCCTGCCCTGGTCCCGCACCTGCTTGACCGTAGTCTGCAGATCCGCGGGAAGATGAGGGATGACCTCATCCAGGGAGCCCAACAGGGCATGAGAAAAATGTGCCATGAGGACGGCCGAACTGGCCTGACGAAGGCCGAGAGAGGACGCAGCATAGACTTTTCGCCCGACATAATCCAATTTCTTGGATCCTTGTCGGGAGGTTTGTCCACATCCCTGGCGCTGCCGGGCGCTACCGGAAAACGCTGTCGGTAACCAACCCTCAGCAGAGGGTGTCTCAAAAACGGACAAGGAACCGGGGACCGTGATACTTCCTGGCCATCCTGGCCAAGGCGCAGGACAGGAAGCAGGGCGCTGCCAAAGCTCCAAGGCCGACCCACTATGGCCTCGCCACCGGAAAGGCCCCTGAGAACCCTCGTCCAGAATCTCCGTGAGGGGATACCTGGCCCGCTTGGAACGGGTTCGAGCTCCATCCCGGTAGACTCGAGATGAGCCGAAGCAGTCCTAGGAAGGACGACGGGCTATCGTCCATTGACTGTCCTCCTGAGGACTCCAAGTCTATTCGCTTGGAGAAAAAGGAGGAATTATCCTCGGACTCAGACGAGTCCTCGAAGAGCTGCCTCTGGCCTGAGCCACCCTCTACCTGCCGAGGTCGGTCGGGAGTGAGGGTAACAGACAGCCGATGGGGTAGACCCTTAGCCGACCGAGAATCCCTGGTCGGAGCCCCAAATAGTGGCTGTGGAGGCGGAGGTTCCACCGGAATCGGTGGAGCAGCTGGTTTTGGCCGAACAACCGGCCTGGGTACAGGCTCCTCGGGTAAGTCGAGGGGTTGTGTCGGCCGCTCCGGTGACAGCCACTTAATGGCCGGGAAGGCGACCGCGGCCGGCTTATTCCCGGCTCAGGAGGAACTGTTGCCACATGAGGTCTCTCGCACTGCCGACGCACCTTACGCCGAAGCCTCCCTCGCCTGAGGAGGAGGACGAGGACGAGTGGCGACGCCGACTTACCGCTGGTGCCGAGACCGCTTATGACGGGGATCGGCTGGACCACCGAAGAGGTCCGAGACCGAGACCGAGAGCTCCTTTTCCGAGGTCGGTGCGGAGAAGTGTCGCAGGAACCGCACTCCTTCGCCCGAGGGTTCATCCGAGGGCTCCGAACCGAGGCACAGGCAAGCTTCCACGGATCTCAACCTTCGGGGAACCGGGAGAGGGGAGTCTCGCTTTAGGCACAACCCGTCCAACGGATCGAGAAAATCTCGACTTGCCGACGGGAGTCTCAGTCAACTGACCTGACGGGACACCGTGGAGACCAGTGGCCAAAGCCGAGCGGTCGGATCAAGTCGACGGTCACGACTGGGAGAGGGACCTTCCGCTCCCAAGAGCGTCAACGGAGGGATTTACCTTTGTCCCTCTTTTTGGACCGAGAAAAAGGTCCAGCAGACGTTGGCCCTTCTCCCTTAGTGGAGAGGGACAGACAAAGCTCCTTAAAGGAAGCTGTATAGGAGGAACCCAGAGAGAGCGGGATAAATGCCGCGGCCGAGGAAGATACGGCCCGCGCCGCCTCCTCTTCGAGGGCGATCATCTGCTCGAGCTGATCCGCCGAGCCCGCCGCCGCGGACACCGCCAACCGGGCCTCCTTAGACTTCACCGGAGGGAAACGCTTCTCGGGACGGCCCAGATGCAATCGGCAGCACGGTCTTCGAGGACATAGTCGAAAAGGAAGAGCACAAGTCGAGTCCCACGGTCGTGCTCAAGGCCTAAACAGTAGACACACGTGAGTGTGGATTCGTCCAGACATCTTCTGATTCCGCAGGGGCATCTCCAAACCGAGTCGACGGTCCATCGCAGCCATGAGGGATCAAGACTGAAGTCTTTTAGCAAAACTTTAAATTCGCAAAAGGAAGAAATAGGAACTAGTCTCAAACGCAGAGCGTTAAGAGGGAACCTGAGCTTCCAAGCGGTAAGGAAGATCTGGCGTCATGGGGCGGAGCCGAGAGTTATACCACCTGGGTGGGTGGGAGGAGCCAGCTTGAAGACCTTCCGGCAAGATTTAAAGCGGCAAGGATACCTGCCAATAAGTGTGGATGAACAACATATCCATGTCCCTAGAAAGAACAGTTATTCGCTGGGACAGGAGCAGTGACTATGGTCCAGCAAATACACGCGTAGACCCTTACGGAAATTCCCTAAGAAGGTAGCATCCTGTAGGTGGCCAGGGAGCTTATTCTATTGTATTGGAGCAGCATGGGCAAAGGCTTTGCCACCTGCTGTGGTTCTGACCCTGGGTTCGTCTAGGAGCCTTAGTCCAGTGGTACGGAGCAGCCTGCTGGTACGTTTTGGGGCTAGTAGCCCAGCTAGACCAGCTTGGGGGGTGGTGGTCTTTGAGTAGCTTATATGTGTTACATAACAGGGGGTACTGAAGTCTGTGGCCAAAGGAAGGCAACTGAGTGAGGCGAGTACATCGCAATGATGACACCTTGGATGGACTTTTGTGGCAAAGTGAGAAATTTTATGATATAGGGTTTGTAAGCTGCTGTAACTCTGCTTTGCCATTCCATGCAGAATTGGAGCAGCATAGGTTAAGGTAGGGAGGAAGATACGCTTGGCAATCGCCAACCTGGTCTCCGGTATCATTTGGGCACTTAGGCAGTAGAGCAGGCCGGGCTTTTGGTGGATATTTTTGGTTACAAGATCCACATGGGCTTTTGGGGAGAGTTCTTGGTCTAGCACCAGGCTGAGATATTTGAAGGACTGCACCACCTCTATAGTGGAGCCTGATGCTGTGACGAGTGGAAGTAAGAGGCTGCGATCATGGCCTGGGATCATGGTCTGAACACGAGCGCCTTTTTTTTTTTGGAGTTTAGAACCAGGCGATTCTCTGGTAGCCAGGTTTCAATCAAGGCAAAGTCTCTCTGGAGTTGGGTCCTAGTTCATCAGCATTATTCATAAATCTGTATAGGACTGCGTCGTCAGCATACTGGACCATGAAGCAGCTCCCGCAGTGGTTGCAGAGGTCACTGACAAACAGCGAAAATAAGAGGGGGCCTAATATTGAGCCTTGTGGTAACCCCCTCATTTATTGGGAGAAATCCGGAGGCAGCACCCCTCCACTTGACCTGCTGGGAGCAGTCAGACAGGTAGCTGCTGAACCAGTTCAGTGAATGTTGCTCAATACCAAGTTTACTCAGTTTGCTATCAGTGGGGTGTGATCTAGTAGATCAAAGGCCTTGGTCAGGTCTATGAAGACAGCCTCTGTTGGGGAGCCTTTGTCTAGTGCTTAGAGGACATCAGTAGTGAATCTGATGAGTACAGCGTCTGTCCCGTGCTTTTGTCGGAAGCCATGCTGGGTGGACACCAACAGCTGGTTTGCTTCCAGGTAGTCTTGAAGTATGCAACAGACCAGCCTCTCTTGGATTTTAGCCAAGGTGCAAAGAAGGGAGATAGGCCTATAGTTACCTATTGGCTCCCTGGTGCCTCCCTTGTGGACTGGCACCACAATCGCCTGCTTCCAGACTTTGGGAACTGCTACATCCAGCAAGGACCGATTTATGAGCCAAGTAATAGGTAGGGCAATGGCAGGGGCTGCAGCATTCAGCAGCCTAGGGTCCAGACCATCTGGTCCCACAGTTCCATTAGGTTTTATGGACAGTAGGAGGGGGAGCACTTCTTTGGTGCATACTGTCCTTAGGTGGAAGTACGGGAGTAGAGGATTCAGTACTTCGGTAGTTACCGGATCCTGCTTTGGAGGGTACATTTGTTTGATAGGTGCCTAGGTCTGTGAAAAACCTGCTGAATGTGGCAGCTGCCTCACTTCCTTCGGTTAGTGTTTGACCATTGCTGATTATCTGGCCCTGGGAAGTTTTCTTATTGCCTTTTATCAGGTCATTTATACAGGACCAAAAGGACCTTGGGTCAGACAGATTAGTCTGCTGAAGGTTTTTAATGTACTCCTGTCACCCCAAAATGATCAAACAATTTCCTGGGTCGAGCCAGGGTGTGTAGTAGTTGCACCCTGGAATGGGCCTTTAATAGCCAATCGTCTACGTAGGGAAACACGTACAGTCCTTCCTTGAAGAGGGCTGCTGCTACTTCTGCCAAGCATTTGGTAAAGACCCGTGGTGCAGAAGATGAGCCAAAGGGCAATACCCAGAACTGGTAGCGCTCCCCTTCCAGCATAATTTCAGTATTTTCTGTGAGATGTCCTGATTTTGATATGAAGGTAAGCATCCTTCATATCCAGGGAGCATATCCAGTCCCCTTTTTGTAGCAGGGGTATCAGAGTTTGCAGGGAGACCATGCAAAACTTCTTGTACCTTACTCAGAAGTTTAGGTCTCTCATGTCTAGAACAGGCCTCAGATCTCCTGTCCACTTTGAGACTAGGAAGTACTTAGAGTAGAACCCTCTGTTCCACTGTCTCGGGGGAACTGGTTCTATGGCACTTTTTTGGACTAAGGCCTGTATCTCTTCTCTCAACAGGCCCAGGGACATGTGTCGCAGGGGATAAGTTAAGAAAGGTGGCAGATGATCTGGAGGGATAACCAGAAGCTCCAGAGCATGGCCTTTTGTAATAAGGTCCAGCACCCATTCGTTTGTAGTGATCTCCCTCCATGGGTCAAATGGAGGGAGAGACAACCCCCTACAACCACCACTGGGGGAAATGGTCTTTGGGAGGTGTATGGCTGAAAGTCATTGAGAACTGGTGGAGTCAACTCCCTCTGTCTCCACCTCCTCTAGATGCTTTGAAATGGGCACAGAGGGGGACGGTGACTGACAAGGTTCCAGCACCCTTACTTCTTCCTGGCTGTCTGCAAGTCTGTCTACCACCTCTAGCAACTGGTGGAGAAACTGGCCTCTAGCCATACTCCAGCCTGGTGTGGGGTACAGGGATTTGACTGACCTCAGAGTCATTCCAGAAAACTGAAGACCTCTCAATGCCTCTTCCACATCATACCCAAACAGTTTACTGCCCCTGAAAGGGGCATTTAAAACTGCTTGTTCCACATCATTAGCAAACACAGCTACTCTAAACCAAGAATATCGTCTCATGCAAATGCAGAAGGCAGCCGCCCTGACAGAGGCATCCAAAACAGCACAGGCTGAGCAGATTGCCCACCTCAGCCCCTGCAGTTAGAATTTTCATTAATTCAGTCTTGGCATTACCCTCAGGTAAGACCTATGCTACAACCTTGCCATTTCTCCAGATTCTGGTATTTAATCATATGGGCATGGTACTTTGCAATACACAGGTCTAATGATGCACACTAGGCAAAGGTACCTTTGCCCATGACATCCAATCTCTTGGATTCCTCATCAGGAGGGAGGGAGCTCATGTTTTTAGGTATGCTAGACCCAACATGGGCTGCTGTGATCACCACCGAATCTGTCTCAGGCTGTTTGGCATCAAAGGGCTTGTTAGATGGTGCAGGGTACATCTTGTCAGCCTTTTTAAGAACAGCTGAGATAGTACTGGGCCTATACCAGGCTGCATAAGTGGCATTCTCCAGAGCTGGGTATAGTGGAGGAATGACTATAGATGTTTCTGGCACCTCTAGAAACTCCAACAAATTTTTCTTTGCGGAGTCTTCCTCTTCTAGAGTGAAACCCATGGCAGCCTGCACTTTCTGCATTAGTGCCCGAAATGAGAGATCCTCTGGTGGTGACCTTGGAGTGGTCACCACTGACTCCTTACTGCATGAAGATTAAGTGGGGCTGTACCATGAAGATCCTGGTCCTCGGCATAACCATCCTCCTCATAATCTTCCTCCATCAAGAGGCCTGGGTTATATTCTACCTCCTCCTCCTCCTCCCCCCAACAACGCTGGTGGAGGCTGACGAGATTCTTTCTGAATAGTGCTAGGTGTCTGCATTGAAGGGTTCTGACAAGTGGATGGTCCCATCAACGTTAGCTCAGGCAAGCCAGACAGTAGTTGAGGTATCATTTCTGAAAATGACACCAGCACCATTTGTGCATTAGTAACTACTGTGTTGGGGTCGTGACCAAGTGGCAATAGCAGAAGTACACCCAACAACAAAGGCACCATACTGACTATAACAAGCCCAGTAGCACCCAAGCTAAGCCCCAACCTTGGTGTCTGGTCGATGGTTTGGTGGTGGGGGGGGGGCCGCTATATTCACCACTGCCGTAGCGGGCGATGACGAAAAGAAAGAGGTACCTGCTGGCTGCAGTGGCAACCTAGAGCTTGTCAGAGAGGCCTTGTCCTTGTTCTTGTCTCAGTGTTTATGCTTGTGGCTTTCCGGTGGCGATTTTTCTTTAGATTTGAACAACTGGGATTCTGTAGACAGGGCAGGCTATGTGAATTTTTCTTGCATCTGTTTTTCTATGGCTGCCAAAGTTTTCTTTAGTAAAAACTTTTCAAGCACTTCTCTTCAGCGTTGGCTGGTAGTGGAGCTGAAGCCCCTGCAAATCTCACATATACGAATGTTGTGAGAGAGACCCTAACAGCAGACACACACCTCATGTTTGTCATCCTTGTAAATTTTCTCGCCACACTCAGAACAGCAAAACGATTTGGCTGGTTCTTTCAGCAGCATATAGGAGCCGAAAAAAAATCACTAAAAATAGTGATTATCAGTAAAAAAGAATATACAACGACGGCCAACAGAGACGTTCTGTGTCTACGTTCAACAAGAATGATCGACAGCTGAAAAGAACTGAAGAGAGATGGGGCCGCCCACATTTATGCAGATGCTAACACATAACATCCTCGTGGGCGGTCCTGGTTTGCAAAACTTTCCGTTTGGTCCTAGTGCTGACGTGCGTATAGTTCCAGAGTTGTGATCTGATGAAAGAAATATTCTCAAAGAAGAGTTAGTGCCCCCTTGCTTATTTATGAAGTGCACGACACGGACACTGCAAGTCTGAACAAGCAAGGGAGTGGGGCAGAGATGGACTTGAAATGCCTGTAAGCCAAGCAGAATAGCCTTCATCTCCAGAATATAGATATGGAGCTCAGACTCCAGGCTGGTCTACAAGCCCAGAGTCTGGAATTCCTCTAGGTGGGCGCATGGGAGCCAGCTGAAAGAACAGAATGCCCTGTAACAGAGGAGCAAGTATTTTTGTCCACAACTTTCAGCCACCTGGATTCCTTATCAGGAGGCAAGAAGCTCATACGTCTAGTGGCTCTAGACTTATTTATGAGCAGCCATAATGACCACAGAGTCCGTTTCAGGTTGAGAGGATAATAAGGCTTAGCAGAAGAAGCAAGGTACTGCTTATCAGTCTATTGGTCACTGAAGGTAAAGTATTAGGCCGGTGCCGTGGCAAGCAGCTACTGTAGCATCCTCTAAGGCAGGATATACAAGAGGGATAACAATGGAGGGCACAGTAGGAAGTCCAAAATCTGCTACAAATTCCATTTGGTGGTGTCTTCCTCCTCAGCATCAAAGCCCATACTATAGCACCTCACATTTGCCTCAATAGTGCCTGAAAAAAGGCATCCTCAAGAGGAAAACAGTGTGCAAATCACAGTATCCTCACTATAAGAGGACAGGGTTGAACTGGAACCAAGACCACCCTCAAAAGGATTGTGTTCACCTTTCTCATCCTCCAAGTCCTCCTCCATATTAAGGAGATCCAGATTATGCTCCTTTTTGTCATATGAGGGTACAAGCAAACCCAGAAACAGCAGCAGCAGAGAGGGAGGAATTATAGGTGTGCTCTGTGAACTCATCGACAATGACGGTGCCGACAAAGAAGGCCCAGTCAATGTACAGCCATCATCTTTGACAGGAGCAATGGTAAACTGTAAAACAGTTCATAGACTGTTGCCAGCACAACCTGGGAGTCAACGACATCCTGCAAGAAGTTGAGATTACCATCATCGATGGGGTAATACTCACAGACAGTGGCTGCAAACCATCCATAGTAACCTAGAATCTGTCAGCAGATAAGGACTGCTTGACCCACCCAGTTTGTTCATCTGTCCTTGCCTATACTGTCATGGCAGACAATACTTTATCTCCAGCTACCCCCACTTCCCAACTAAGATTCCCTTGTGCCCGGCCGGTGGTGTTGAGAGTTGGCTGGATGCCTGCCTGCATCACATCGGCGACCCTGAGTGGAACGGACTCGGGTTCCTAGAGGCTTGAGGGAGAGGAAGGATTGAGCATCCCACGACTGCTCTCCTTCCTCTGGGATGGGTTGGGGTACAGCAGTGCACTGTAGCAGCGACTGATGGAGGTCAGCAGCACTACAGCAGTGGCGGGGAGAACGCAGCGGGCGTCAGCACGTATGTGCTCAGACGCCATTGCACGCCTGGCTCTCCAGGGACAAGTAATCAGGCAGAAAATAGCGGGGCAGCAATCGTGGCAGCTGCTGGCTGCGCCCGGTGCCCCCCAGCTCCAGAGAGGATCCTGCATACAGAGTGCATGAGCAATGAAAGGCCAGCTCTGTGGTGGTGGTGCCAGACCTGGCCCGGGATCGCAGAGATCCGCTCCCCAGTGAGGAGGATAAACAGAAATACAATAAAAAAAGATTCCCTTGTGCCTATCCCATGCATGCATGCTTGAAGCCCACCACTGTTTTTGCCTCCACTACTACTTCTGAAAGACTGTTCCAAACATCCACTACTCTTTCAACAGTGAAGTATCGTACTTCCTCACATCCCTCCTAAATTTTCCCCCTTCCAGCTGCATTGCATGCCCCCTTGTTCTCAGGCTTCATAGCTGGTACTGCAGCACCTGAGGCAGACCCCAGCCTTAGCATTTACTGGACAATCAGAGGGGTTGTGCTAGTCAATGCCAGAGCAGACAACAAACAGGACTTACTCTTCGAATGGAGGGGGGAACTAACCTCACTGGAGAAGCAGGATCCTTATCCTTATGGTGTGTTCATGAAAGAGACAGGGGGCAGACACCTCCTGCGAGAGAAGAAGTGGGCAGGGGAGGAGGAGGAGGTGACTGATATAAAGATTACAGAGGATAGGGTGCTGAAAGGATTAAGGGCTCTGAGGGGGGGATAAGGCACTGGGTCCAGTCGGTATTCACCATAGGGTACTCAAGGAACTAGTGGAGATCCTGGCAGGACCACTGGCTGACCTGTTCAATATCTCCTTGGACACAGGATGTGAACCACAGGACTGGAGGATGGCCCATGAGGTACCCATTCACATTAGTGGACCCAAGGAAGAACCAGACAACTACAGACCACTGAGCCTCACATCAATTGTGGGAAAACTCATGGAGACCATCCTAAAAGAGAGGCTGGTGACCTTTTTGGAGAACAGTGGTCTCCAGAACAGTCAGCAGCACGGACTTGTCTCAGGAAGATCCTGCCAGTCAAACCTGGTTGAGTACTACAACTGCGTGACAAGAGAACTGGACAGAGGCCATGCAGAGGATGTCCTGTATTTGGATTTCATCAAGGCTTTTGATTCTGTGCTGCATGGGAGACTGGGGAGAAAGCTGAACTATACAGGGGTGGGAACAAATATGATTAATTGGATTGGCTAAAGGGAAGGCAGCAAAGGGTGGTGGTGGGGGAACTCATCACCGAGGGATGTGACGAGCAGGGTGCCTCGGGGATCAGTATTGGGACCGGTGGTGTTCAGGATATTCATAGCTGATATCTCCCACAGGGTCCAGAGTAAGATCAGTCTCTTCATAGATGACAAAGATGGGAGCTGTGGTAGATGACATCAAAGGGTGGAGGGGGCTGCAAGAGGACCTGACCAAACTACAGGAGTGGTCGGATGCATGGCAGTTGGGGTTTAATGCCAAAACGTGCAAGGTACTGCACTTTGGGGCTAATAACCAGTGGAGGAGCTATCAGCTGGTGGGGGGGGGTTACAGCTGGAATGCACTGAGGAGGAAAAGGATCTAGGGGTGCTTATAATGGGGAGTATGAACAACTCAGTGCAGTGCAGGAAGGCGGCAGCAAAAGCCAACAGGATGCTGGGGTGTATACCGAGGGGAATCTCCTCCAGAAATAGGGAGGTGATCCTGCCCCTATATAGGTCGCTGGTCAGGCCGGACCTGGAACACTGTGTGCAGTATTGGCACCCATTCCTGAAGAATGACATTAGATTGTTGGAGGGTGTACAGCGGAGGGTGACAAAGATGATCCAGGGATTAGAGGGAAACTTCTAGGAGGAGAGGCTGTGTGAGCCGAACATGTATTCCCTGGAGGAGAGGGGGGATAGGGGGGGACATGATCAAAACCTTTAAATACTTAAAGGGGATAAACAAGACTAGTACAGAAGGGATTTTCCAGATTAGAAGGGGGAGGGTCACGAGGGGGCACTAACTGAGATTGGGGGGGGGGGAGAATACACGAGGGAAATCAGGAGACATTATTTCACAGAGAGGATGGTGGATAAGTGGAATACACTGCCTCAGGAGGTAGTAGCCTATAGCACGGCAGACTGGTTTTTGTTTTAAGAGGGGATGGGACAGAGTGAGGGGGTTAATTATGAAAAGGGAAGGGATGGGTGGGTCAGCTGCAAACTGAGGGCCTAGCTGCACAATCGAGCAGACTCGATAGACCACAAGGCCCGTTTCTGCTGGCATTTTCGTATGTTATGCTGATAGCTGGAAGACAAGGATTTTAATGACTTGTCCTTTTCTTTGTCTTTAGCATCCTTGGACCTTGACGACTGAATCATCACCAAACACTAGGGAGACTTCCTGGCTGTGACCATTGAGCTAGAGGGATAAGCCAGTTTCAACCCCACGGCCTAGGCAACAGTGTCCATGGCCTTACTTGACGATGAAGAACTCTAGGGCCTTCTTTCCACATCTCCTTGTGGCCTGGTGGAATCCCTGGCAGCTATCACTGGCCCTCCTGTTGCAGGATAATCCCAAACAGCAAACACAAACCATGTTCAGCGTTGCCTTTATAGATGATCTTGTAGTTGCAGGTACAAAACCTAAATGAAAGCCGTAGGTGAAAAAATGGCACGAATACTATGCTGGAGCTTCCGCGGAGACCCATGTGACTGAGTTGACAGTGGAAAAGAACTGAGGAGGAAGCAGGCCCACTCACGCCTTTATAGGGTTGGTGACGTCGATGGTATGGGCGGCCCCAACTGTACTGCTGAAAATCTTCCTTGTGGATCCTGCTTCATCGAGAGTGAAGTTCTGATGGTGTGATCTGATGACTGAGATACCCTTAAAAGATCTACCACCCCTCTTAAGAGCAGAGATCTGAACCACTGATAAGCTGGGGAATGCCACTGACTCGTAGACAATAAGCAGTCCAATTCCAGGCAGTTCCAGTGGCTCTCTGTTGATGAAGATGCCAACCTGGTGACTGTTTTAGTCATCAATTTACATGGTGATTTTAATGGGTCCCCCTTTTTCCGTCAGTGATTTTGGAATTGACGCAGTTTTAGTGAACCCTCTAGCACTGCAGTAACTTTGTCTACTTTTTCTTAAAAAAAAAAAAATCTTACAAAGCATTATGCCTGCAACTCTGGGTGGCTGTTTTGCACATCGCAGGAAAGGCCTAGGCAGCATCTGCACAGATTGTGAGAGACTTGCCTATAAAGAAGCTTTCCACGACAACAGTGACAAAAAAGTGCCTTATTCTGTGATAACATGCATTGGTAACTGACGATCCTGAAGGAGTATCTACCATAGGGATAGTAAATTTTGCTGGCAAAAAATGGCAATAAAAACAGCTTCCACTTGTCAGACATTTACTCTCTTGAGGGCATGAGAAAAGTTAATGAAGTGGATGGGGCAGAAGTGGATGGTGCCCGAACACAGTATATAGGTGCCAGCGACGTTCATGCAGGGATGCTGACATGGTGGCCCTGTCACTGCAAAAGGTTCATATGAGGGCTGACGTCAGAGGCTTACAGTCCAATGTGTTATGGTGCCATGGAAATTCCCTCAAAGATTTACCTTTTCAAGTATTCTAAAGGAGCTGGTGCACAATTAATTGACTCTTGAGAGCGTGCATTCTATGAAATCTGGTTTGGGCTTACATGAGTTGTAAGCAAGGCAGCAAGAAATGGTTTATATTTTTAAATATCAACACTAATCAGGCCGGCCCACCGGCACAGTGCTAGCCCTACCATTTTCAGCGCCGAAGATCCAGCTTTGGGAGCGAACTTGGGTTGTCGGTGGGTCAGCCTGGGCGAGGATTGAGTGTCCATAAGACTGCTCTCCTCTGGGAAGGGAGGGTTGCTGTGCCCAGAGTAATGCTGGCCCACAGCAACAGCTGGGGGTCGAGCATCCAGGGGTTGAGGAGTGGCAGCCCGCAGACATCCTGCATGCAGGTGGGCACATGTGCACGTCTGGGCGGCACTGCACATCTGCCGTCCTGGGGATCGTACCGGAGGAGGGAAAACATGGACAGCCTACATGATGGAACCAACCCATCGCAAGCCCTGCATTCAGCTCTGTGGCTCGCCTCCTGTTCCAGGATCCTGTCTTCAGCCCCCAGGGTGGGCTGCCCCCACCACAAAGGGTATGCCATGGGGAAGATTGGAGTTGGACGGTAAGTCTGTATGGGGCCAGGGTGACAGGGCTGGAGGTGGGGGGGGGGGGGCGCGGTGGGTTGGTCCCTAATAATGCAGCCAGTCTGGGTGAAATAAAGAGCATTAACTGGGGGAAAAAATATATCTCATTAAAATACAGTTATGTAAGAACTTACTGTAACAGTAGATCTTCGAGAGAGGCTCTTGCAGTAGAGGTACTCACAAGTAGGACTAAGCCACCAGGCGTTAGGACCACACGGAAAAATTCTAGCTAGCAGTGTCCGGCGAGGGACAACCTCCTGACGTCAGCATGACGCTATATAAGGAGTGGTCCCCACGCCTGCCTTCCAGTTCTCCCACCGGAGACCTGCAGAGGTTCAACAGCAGAAAAGGAGGGGGGGGGATCTGGTTAGGGAAAGCAGTACCTACTGCAAGAGCCTCTCTCTCGAAGAATTAATGTTATGGTAAGTTCTTATGTAACTGTACTATCTTACTTCGAAACAGCTCTTGCAGTAGGTACTCATAAATAGGACTGAGTCCCAAGCAGTGACCCGAGACAGGTCTGAAACATAGGGAGGCAGGAGAGAGTTTCCCAGCCACACTAAGGGACTCATGAAAGGATCCCCTGTAGGGCAGCAAGGCCAAAGCCCGCTCTGTACCTCGACGCAATGTTCAGGTTCAGGCTGTAACGCTTGGTAAAAGTTGACAGAACTCTAAGTTGCAGCTGCGCAAATGTCTGCAGCTGAAACATTCCTGAAACAAGCAGTAGAAGCAGCCATGCCTTTGGTTGAATGTCCTTTAACCTGACCCGGAAGGGTTTTATGGTACTTCTGGTAACAGAAGGTAATGCAGTTTACCAACCATTTGGACAAATACTGTTTAGAAACCGCTGCACCCTCTCTTTTGGGTGCAAAGGAAACAAACGATTGGTCAGATTTACGGAAAGACTTAGTCCTGTTCGTATAGTACCTGAGAATTCTGTGAACATCCAGAATATGCATAAGAGCTTCCCCCCTGTTAGAGTATTCCAGATAGTACACCAGCAGGTCCAGGGATTGACTCAAGGTGGATTCAGATACCACCTTAGGTAGGAACTTGGGATTGGTCTGCAGAGCCACCCGGTCTCTGTGAAAAATCAGATAAGGTATCTTACACATGAGAGCTTCAAGCTTGGAAATTCTTTGAGCTGAAGTAATAGCCATTAGGAACAGCGCTTTCCAAAAGAGGTAGCACATGTCCGCACTCGCTGCTGTCTCGAATAGAGGCAGAGTGAGTTTTTTGAGAATGAAGTTTAGGTCCCAAGGAGGAGCAGGGCTCCGGATTGGGGGTTTTAGATGGAGAATCCCTTTCAGAAAGGTTTTGGATACCTCCAACTGTGCCAAAGTCTTTTGTCCTATTGGAATAGGATAGGCAGAAATGGCCTAAAGGTGGATCTTTAGGGTTGAATGAGTAAGACCCAAGTCATAAAGGTGCAGCATGTAGTCTAAGACGTTCATGACTGAATAGGAAAAGGGTTCAATCCCTTTCGAATCTGCCTAGATGGAAAACCTTTTCCATTTCATGGCATATGTAGCTCTGGTGGAAGGCTTCCTGGCCTCTACCAAGATCTGTGTTACCCTCAGGGAAACCCCAAAATCGGGTAGTCGCTATGTCAGAAGGAGCCATGCGTACAGATGAAGGGACTCGAGACCTGGATGAACCAGGGTCCCCTGTTCCTGAGTCAAGAGATCCTGGGAAACCGGCAGTGGAAAGGGAGTTTCCACTCACAGTTGTTGCAGTAGAGAGAACCAAATCGGTCTTGGCCAGAAGGGAGCAATGAGGATCATTCAAGCTCCTTCTGCCTGCAGTTTCATTAGAACCCTCTGGTTTAACGGACGTGGAGGGAAGGCGAACATGAATGTCCCCTTCCAGCAAAGAGACAATGCGTCTCACCAGAAAACACCACGCCCGTGAGTGAGCAAGCAGAAGGTTGGTAGTTTTGAGTTGAATGGGGAGCCAAATATATCAGATGCCGTCCCCACTTTGTGAAGACTTAGTCTACCACCAACTGTCTGAGCTCCCACTTGTGTGCTCTGGCTTGCGTGCGACTGAGTGCATCTGCCGGGATGTTCTGGACACCTGGCACATGTACTGTTCTCAGATGAATGTTGTGGTCAACCGCCCAATACTACTCTCACTGCTTCCCCGCAAAGGGGGTAAGAGTGGGTTCTGCCTTGTTTGTTTATGTACCAGACTATGCACATGTCTGTCTGAATCATAAGATGACCCGGGAGAATGAGATGTTGAAAGGTCTTGAGCACATTCAACACTGCTCTCATCTCGAGTATGCTGATATGAAGAGATAGTTCTATGTGGGACCAAAGACCTTGTGTCTTGTGAGGACCCAGATGTGCTCCCCAACCCAGACCTGAAGCATCTGTCATCAGGGTTTGTGAGGGGTTGACTGATCAAAACAGAACCCCTTTGGAGAGGCAGTCTTGTTTGAGCCACCACAAGAGGTCGTTTGCCTTTGGATCCGAGATCATAATCTCGTGGTCCAGTTTGCCCTCTGATCCCACTGAGCTCTCAGGGTCCATTGAGAGACTCATGTGGAGTCTGGCTATGGGAACCCGAAGGGATGGCCGCCGCCATAAGCCCCAACAGTCGCAGAATCGTTCTGGCTGGTACCCACTTCTGTGAGGCCACCATTTGTGCCTGGTGCTGCAAGGTAAATATTCTGTCTTGCGGTAGGAAAGCCTTGCCCTGTATCGTGTCCAAAACTGCCCCAATAAATTGGAGCTGTTGGGTAGGGACTAGGTGGGATTTGGCATACCTGACTGTAACTCCCACCCAGTAGAAAGTGTCCAGAGTAAGGTTCAGATCTTTATAGGGCCTCCCTGGAGGAGGCTGATATCAGCCAATCGTCCAGGCAGGGAAAAACTTGGACCCCCAGCCTGCGCAAAAAGGCTGCCACCACTACTAGGCATTTCGTGAATACCCTGGGAGCTGAGGAATGGCCAAAGGGTAGTGCTCTGAACTGGAAATGCTCCCCCTCAAAACAGAATGTGTATTTTGAGGTGTGGCGGGCAAATCGGGATGTGCAGGTAAGCATCCTGCTTTCCAGGACGCAGAGCCACTGACCCTTCTGTAAGAGAGGAAGTAGGCTGGGGAGAGACAGCATTCTGACCCTCTTGTATTGAACAAAGAGATTCAGAGAGCTCAGATCTAGGATTGGTCTGAGGTCACCCATCTTCTTGGGAACCAGGAAGAAATGCAAGCAGTACCCTTTTCCCTGATGCTTTACGGGAAGTGGTTCTATTGCTGCCTTTGCCAGCAAGAACGTGATTTTCTCTCTCACCAAGGGTAGGTGGCTGGGCGGGTAGGATGAATGACCCGGAGACCTTCTTAGGGGTATTTCTATGAATTCTGAGTGACCTTTTTCTACCAGCTGAAGAACCCATGAGTCTGTTATTTTCTCCCACTGTGGTAGGTGACAGGAGAACCTGCCCCCTACCGGCTCCTCTGGAAAGCATACCAGTGGAGGTGGGAGGTTTAAGGAGTCAGGAGGCTGAGGGCGTGGCTCCCGAGGTTTTATGGGACTTAGGCAGGGGGGCTCTAGTGGCAGAGGTTGCCAGACGTTTGTTCGGACGTCTGTTTTTTTTTTTGTTTTTTTTTTTAATTTTCGCATTTATTCCTCCTCTCCTCCCCTCAGCTCTGGTGTCCTCGGGAGCACCAAAGAGTCATCCCCCTGCAGTCCACCCTATCTGGACAGTCCACTATCACCCCATGTAGCCTCGGATTACCCCCCCCAGGTGGGGACGAGGTAGGCTCCAACACCCCAAGCAGTCAGTAGCGTCGGGAGGAAGGGTACCAAGCAGGCGGCCGCAGATCGAGGGCAAGCTCCGGTGCTCCATCTCCGCCAAAGCTGAAGGGCATTTTCCCCTGTTTCTTGGGGAATGGCTAGCGCCCTGACGTCAAGGCATGGAATCAGACGTCTGCCACTCCCCCGCCCCTTCTCTATGTCGTCAGCACTTGTTGCATCTCCGGCCTCCGCCAGAGAGCAGTCGAGCACCGACTAGGGACCCCTGTCCCTTCCGGGAGAGGACAGCTGTCCTCCGGACGCTCCATCCACTCCCTTCCCTGCAGACCCCCAGCAACCCGGGCTTGTTCCCGAACCCGGGTTGCGGCGTGGCGCGAGGTGCGGCATCCAGCGCCTCAACCCTCAGCGCCACCGGGCCGGCTCTCGGTTCTGATTTGGTCTTTGTTGGCAACGTTGCTGCCTCCAAAATGACTGTTTCTGCTTCTGTGGAGGCTTGTACATAAGTTGTACCAAACGGAGGACCTTGCCCTTATCTCGGAGGTCAGTGATAATGTCCTTTATGTCCCCGCCGAAAAGGACTGACCCTCTAAAGGAAGCATCCTGTATGACCAACTGGACCTCTGGTGCCAGGCCTGAGATCCGCAGTCAGGCGTGACGTCTTAGACTAACCGCGTTAGCTGAGCCCCTACCAGCAGCATCCACTGCATCGTAGGTGGCATGCAACATGTGATGACAGGCGGATCTAGCTGATCGTGCTAGATCTGCCATTTCGTCTTTTAGGGCGAGTCTTGAAGAGAGTCTACCTTGGACTCCTAACTGACCTAGGACCGATTTTTGGTAGTCCCCCATACGGGTGATGTAGTTTAGTGCTCGGATTCCTAAGGTGGAGAAAAGGTAAACCTTTCTCCCATACTGATCCAGAATTTTAGATTTTTTTTTTTTTTTTTTAAATCATCTTTGATCTTTTTCCTCCTTCCTGCCACATCACTTCACTCAATCAGAGCCCCTACATGCCTTGCTTACCTCAGCGTCCTGACACAGGAGTCTGCCCCTAGAGTGCTCACCCCCTCAGTAGCCCTAGGTATCCCGGATATCCCCCCGGGTGGGGCGAGGAGAGGTCCCCTCTTACCTTCTCCCCGCACAACGATGGAGCGGGTGTTGCACAGCGGAGTCTGCTGTCTTGGCGGTTTGCCGAGGCGCTCAGCAAGGGGTCGTCACCTAGGAGTGATGGGCCACCATTTTCCCGATCTGTTCCCCGCAGACGTCAGCACACTAGGAGCGCCAATTGGGAGGTATGCGTGAAGACGCAATTCCTCCCCAGGGCTTCTCTGCCAACGCTGCCCCATACCCTCTGCGTGACCCGATCTGCACTGTCAACCCCGGGTTCACCCAAGAGGTGGCAGCAGAACAGCGAGACTTGCACGGAACCCTCCCCAAAGAAGGAGAGCCGCCGTTGGGTGCTCAATCCTTCTCTCCCCCCCACCAACCAGAATTTTAGATTCTTTATCAGGAGGGGAAGCACTGAGATGTTTGGGCTTAGCAGACCTATCATGGGCTGCACTAATGACCACCGAATCAGCCTTAGGATGAAGACTGAAGAAGTCTTTATTATCTGGGGATTGATAAAGTCTGTCAACCTTTCTGGCTACTGGGGCCAGAGAAGAAGGTCGTTTCCATACAGTGGTGATCAAATCCTCATGTGGTTCAATCCAGGGCGGAATGAGGTCTGGGGAGGGATCAGCCAAATCTAAATGAGCTGCCAGCCTCTGCGGGTCCTGGGCTGTGTGTCAATCGTAGGCTGCTTTGATTTTCTTAGTTGCTCCAACAAGAAAGGATCCCCCGGAGGGGATTTTGGAGAGTCCTTTGGTTTCTGATCATCCAGTGTGGGTATTTCCATGTCTGAGTCGGAATGGGCCTTGTTGCTATCAGAGTCCAAGGAATCCTGGTCAGTCGGAGAGCTGATGGCCGGAAGTGGCAGTTCCACTGGTCTACAAAATTCCGTGGGCCTGGAAAACTCCCAGGGCCTAAGGCTAGGGTCAGGACAATTGGCCTGTGTGGGGCCCTTAGGGCCAGATGATGGGGAAGGATCCAACGCAGGAGGCCTTGAAGCCAGCGTCGGGGCAATCAGAGGCTGACGCTTCTCCAGCTCTGATGTGAGCTGTGACTTTGCTTCTGCCCACCAGGTCTTCAGGACCACTTGAAGGTCTACTTGAGGCTGGGGTTGAGGGTTCTTAAACCTGTAGCTAGCGTACCCGTAGTAGGGGTAGTTAAAGCCCGGAGGGTAGCCGGTATATGGAATCCTGATGCCGGATACTGTGGCATTGGGTATCCTGGCGTTGGGTGCTGAGATGGACAGTCCGGCGATGGGTGACCGTAAGGATTTCCAGGTAGTCCTGACAGAAGGCCCAACCAGAGGAATCGTCAGATCTGTACCGCATCCCACGGGGTGCTTGGAAGGTCCTGATGGAAGAGGCAGATGAGAGGGTCCCAAAGGTCTGGGTGTCTGGCCCGAAGGGCCTTGCGAGACTGAATTGCCTGAAGGGGTCGGAAAGACGATCATCTGGCCAGACGCTAGCTCTGGCGTTTGAGGCACTGGCGGAGGAGGTGACGAAACCCCTGTCAGCGGGTGATCTCCTGCCTCTGCGTCCCCCGCAGGGGAAGTCGAAGGTACTGTTTCTAGTGGCGGTAAAAGAGAGGAAGGAGGAATGTCCCTGGCCAGCCATGATCAAGCGGCCAGCTGTGCAGTAAACCACTTTGCCAGGCTCTGTCATCGGGCCTGATGGAGGATCCCGGGCTGGGCGTCCGTCCGAGGTACCGACAGGCGGCTTAGCAGCCACAGCCGTGCGAGAACCGGCAAAGCCAGAACTCGACTCACTGGTCCCACTCGTACCATTAGGCCTTGAAATATTGGAGGCCATAGAGGAGGTGGGTGCCTCCTGATCTCGGGAGGCTCCCGTTGGGCCAGAGTCCAGGCCAGAAGGGTGGGTCGACTGCCGTTTGGTAGTCCACCAAAGCGGTCATCAAAGACAAGTCCCGGGGGATGTTACCTGAAGGGCTGCAACTCCAGTGAGAGGCGGTGGAATGGCTGGGGACTCTTCCCGGTCCAGATGTCTCTCCTTGTCCTTCTTATGGTGGCCTTCTGGAGAGGACGATGATTGCCCGAGTTTCTTCAGCTCCTTCTCTCTATATTGGCCATTTTTTCTTTTAAAAGATGGGCTTCCTCCGGCCCAGTGGTGCTGAGGGTTGAGGCGCTGGCAGCCACACCTCACGCTACGCCGGCAACCAGGGTTCAGGAACGAGCGAGGGTCGGCAGGGGGAAGGAGGATTGAGCGTCCCAATGGATGCTCTCCTCCCTATGGGGTGGGATACCAGTGGTGCAGTATGCACCTGACGTCCTGAGAGAGCCGGTGGGAACACAGGCTCTTGAGGGGTTGGTGGCTCCATCTAATGGAGTCGGGAGGGGATGTCTGTAGGCGCTTGGGAGGGACGTGCGTCAGCATGTCTCCTCTCTGGATGTTCGCCATCCTTGCGCCGGCATCTCAGGGGGCTGGAACAGGGGAAAATCACAGAAAAACAGAAAATACCCCTCAGCGGTCCTAGATGATGACCGCTCCAGGACATCCAAGACCACAGATTCCAGACAGACCCCGCTGTGCATGAGGAAGTAAGAGATGAGGCACTCTAGGGGCAGATCCCGAGTAGGGGGCAGAGATGGTGATGAGCGGCCCGAAGGAGTGGGCACCGAGGGTAGGCAGGAGGAGATATACAGGTTACTCACCTATAACAGGAGTTCTAGAGGTGGTATATGTTGTTCATCCACACTTACTGGCAGGTTCTTTGCCGCTTTAAATCTTGCCGGAAGGTCTTCAAGCTGGCTCCTCCCTCCTCCCACCCACCCGGGTGATGAAACTCTCAGCTCTTCCCCATGACACCAGATCTAGCCCGCTGGAAGCCAGGTTGCGCGTCGAAGCTGGTGAGGTCGGGTAGGTTGTGAGGATGAACAACATATACCACTCCTAGAACTCCTGTTACAGGTGAGTAACCTGTATTTCTAGGGACGTGGATATGTTGTTCAATCCACACTTACTAGCAGACTCCTAGCAGTTCTCCGGGAGGAGGGAGACAAGAGACGCAACCCCTACTTGGGACATAAGGACTGGAGAACCAAGGTCCCAAAACCAGCATCCCGGCATGACTCAAGGTCGATGTGGTAGTGGGTAATGAAGGTGTGTGCTGACTTCCAGGTAGCAGCCCTGCAGATTTCCTAGATAGGGACATCCCTGGAAGCAGCCACCAAAGCAGCGGTATGGCGGGTAGAATGAGCTCTTATCCCTTTGGGAGGCTCCATGCCCGCCAACCTATAGCAGAGATCTATGTAGGAGGTGACCCACCTGCCTATCGTCCACTTGGCTGCAGGTCTGCCAGGTGCAGCTTCAGCACAGGTGACAAACAGCTGGCGAACCTCTCCCCAAACTTCAGCCGTCGCTCCTTATAATAAGAGCGCTCTTCTAGGGTTCAGAGTATGGAGCCTATATTCCGCCTCCAAGGTGTGACTGGGGTAGAACACCGCAGAGTCAACACCTGGTTAAGGTGAAACTCCAACACCACCTTCGGATGTATTTCGGTGGAGGCGCAGGACAACTTTGTCCCTGTGGAAGACCAGATAGGAGATTCGATGAAAGTGCCTGAGCTCTCCTGCCCTTCTGGCTGACGTGATAGCTACCAAGAAGGTGGTCTTCCACGACAGGTGAGAAATGTCACACCTGTGCATCGGTTCGAATGGCTTGCCCATGAGCTTAGCCAGTACCAGCAGTAGATCCCACGGAGGTGGAGGTTCTCGCACCGGAGAGGATATGTGATCAAGGCCTTTGGAAAAGCGCCCGACCACCTTCTCCTGCGCCACCGACTGCTTCCCGGCCCACGCCCTGTAAGCAGAGATGGCTGCCAGGTGCACCTTAAGGGTCATCGACCAAAGCCCTACCTGAGAAAGGGACCACAGGTAGTCCAGAATGCTGGCCAAGGAACAGGAGGAGGGGTCCAACCCCTTATCCTGACACCAAATGAAGAATCTCTTCCATTTGAAGGCATAGCATTTTCTAGTCGACTCCTTACGGGATGCCTCAACAACTTTGAGGACCTCATCAGAAAGACCCAAGGCCTGGACCTCTAGCTGCTCAGGAACCAGGCCGTCAAGTGCAGGGATTGAAGGTCCGGGTGGAGTACCTTCCCCTAGTTGAAAGTGATCAGGTCCGGGCGGGCTGGGAGCCGCCTCGGGAGCCTGGAGCTGAGGCTGAGGACATCTGGATACCAGAACTGGCAGGGCCAGTCTGGGGCTACCAGAATCACCTGCGTCTTGTCCCTCTTCGCCTTGAGGAGCACCTTGTGGATCAAGTGAAATGGAGGGAAGTCATAGAAGAGGCCGGGGGTCCACGGCCTCAAGAAGGCATCCTCCTGCAGCGAGCCCTGCTGAGGGGGGTGGGCATGAAACAGCCTCAACTTCGCATTCTCCCTGGAGGCAAACAGGTCCACCTGAGGTGTGCCCCAGTGGGAGAACAGATCTTGTACTACCTCCGGCAGGAGAGACCACTCGTGAGATGCAGTGCCTGTCCGGTTGAGGGCATCAGCCAGAGTGTTGGAGGCTCCTGCCACATGGATGGCTAGGAGATCCGCCTCCAGTCTGCTTACAAGAGACCAAGTGCGGAGAGCTCCCTTGCACAGAGGCAAGGAGTGCGTCCCGCCCTGGCGGTTTAGGTAGTACATGGTCGTGGTGTTGTCCATCTGGACCTAGACCACTTGACCCCGTACAAACAGAGCGAAGGTGGTGAGAGCTAGTCGGACTGCTCGAAGCTCCAGCAGGTTGATGTGTCATCGAGACTCCTGAGGGGACCAGAGGCCGTGTGCTCTGAGCTCCCCCAGATGGGCACCCCAACCCAGAGAGGCGTCGGTCGTTAGAGTGACCATCGGCTCTGGGCGGACAAACGGGATACCCTCCTGCAGATGAGCTGGAATGATCCACCACTGGAGAGTGTTCCACATCTCCTGGGTCACTATCACTTGCTGGTCCAGAGGACCGGAGCTCTGTGACCATTGGCGGGCCAGCCCCCATTGCAGGGGACGCATGTGCCAGAGGGCCCAACGGACCACGCTGGTGCAGGCCACCATGAGGCCCCGGAGGCACAGGAAGTCCCGGGCAGGGCGCAATTGCCCAACCAGAAATGATTGGGCAAAGGAGGAAAGGACCTCGGCCCTGTCCGCCGGGAGCCATGCTCTGGCTCGAAGAGAGTCGAGCTCTGCCCCGATGAACTGAATCACCTGCGTTGGCACAAGTTCTGATTTGGCCTCGTTGATGAGGAGGCCAATATGAGAGCAGACCTGGAGGGCCAGATCTCTGGACCGCTCCACCTCCAACCTGGAGGGGGCTGCAATCAGCCAGTCATCCAGGTAAGGGTACACCCGGACCCTTTGGTGCCGCAGGAATGCTGTCACCACTGCCATGCATTTGGTGAAGACCCTAGGAGTTGGAGAGAGGCCGAAGAGCATGGCCCGGAACTCGTAAAGGGATCCCTCTGCCCTGAAGTGGAGGAACCGGTGGTGAGCCGGACAGATTGCGACGTGAAAGAATGTGTCCTGAAGGTCCAGAGAACAGAACCACACGCCTCGTTCCAAGGAAGGAATGATCTGAGCCTGAAGGTACGAGACCTTAGGAACTTGTTCAGGTCATGTAGGTCTCTCCAGGCGCCAGCCCCTCGTCCGTTTTGGGGCCAGGAAGTACCTGGACACAAACCCTGGGTCTGGAGAAGGATCCGCCACCTCCCTGATCACCTCCTTCTGGAGGAGCAGGGCAATGTCGGCTCAACGAGCCGACAGAGAGGCTGCGGACCCCGTAGCCCCCTGTGGGGAGACGGCTCGATAGGGTGTGGACTGCTCGAATTCCAGAGGCAGACTCCTGCCTACCACTTCCAACACCCAGCATTCTGTGGTTATAGCGGACCAGGCGGAAAGGAAGTGGCGGAGCCGTCCCCCCACGGGGGGAACCCGGGAGGAGTGACGAGGTTGGGGGTGACACCCCTCAACCTGTCACTGGGCAGGCTTGGAGGAAGGACCGGCCGAGGAGTCTCCTGGACCTTTCCCTCCCAGCTTCCTGCTGGAGGAAGCAGCAGACTTGGCTTTGGGGTGCCAAGTGCAGCTTGTTGGCCCTGATGTTGGTGTTGCTGGGCGGACGGCCACAGGGCTGAAGGGCTAAGTGGCTTCACGCTGCTGGCGGCCTTTGTCCTAGGCAGACGTGGACCGAGTCCAAGGTGGCATTGGACTTCTCGATCCACTGCAGATGACCCTCCACCCCGGGACCAAACAAGTCGGCACCCAGGAAGGGAACATCTGCCAGCTTGTGCTGGGTATCCGCCGTAAAGGTGGAGATCCGCAGCCAAGCTCTGCGGCGCATGGCCACCGCGGCCGCTATTGACCAGACACACAAGTCAGCGATGTCCAGGGAAGTCTGGAGCTGCTGTTTGGCCACCGCCCTTCCCTGATCCCGCACCTGCTTGACCGCCGCTTGGAGATCAGCCAGAGATGAGGAATCACCTCATCCAGGAGCCCAAAAGGTGTGTGAAGTGTGCCATCAGGACGGCCGAGCTGGCCTGATGAAGGCTATGGAGGAAGCAGCATAAACTTTCAGCCCGGAGTAGTCCAACTCTGGACTCCTTTGTCGGAGCCTTGTCCACGCCCCGAGCGCTCCTGGAACGCCTGAAAACGCTGTCGGTCACGAGCCCCTCTGCAGAGGGGTGCTCAGAGAACCCAGAGAGTGAACCGTGGGAACAGCATACTTCCGAGCCATCCTGGCCGAAGGTGCTGGACAAGAAGTTGGCCGCTGCCATAGCTCCAGGGCCAGGCCAACAATGGCTTTGGCTACTGGGAAGGCCTCCATAGGGGAACCCCTCGGTCCCGTATCTCCGTGAGGGGATACTTGGCTCATTTTGAAACGGGTTCGATCTTCATCCCAGTGGACTCTGAGATGAGCCAAAGCATTTCAAGGAACGAGGATGGGCTCTCGTCCACCGACTGACCCCCCAGTGGACTCCAGGGCAAGTGGCCTGGAGACCAAGGTCATCAGACTCGGAGGAGTCTACAAACAGCTGCCGAGCACCTGAGCCACCCTCCACATGCCAAGGTCGATCGGGAGTGAGGGTGACCAACAACCGAGGGGGCAAGCCCTGACCCGACCGAGAATCCTTGGTTGGGGCCTCAGTTTTAGGTTGTGGAGGCGGGGGTTCCACCACAATGGGTGGCGCAGCTGGTTTCGGCCGAACAACCGGTGCCGTCTTTGGCTCCTCGACTACCACGAGGGGTTGTTTCGGCCGCTCCAGTGACAGCCACTTAATGGCCAGGGAAGGCGACAGAGTCAGCTTGTTCCCGGACAAAAGGAGCTGCTGCCACATTAGATCCTTGTAGCGCAGACACAATTTGTGCCGGAGCCAATCCTCCGAAGAGGATGAAGACGAGGATGAGCGGCGCCGCCGCTTTCCATGGTGCCGAGACCGAGACCGCCGATGTCGGCGGGATCGGCTGAACCTGGAAGAGGTCAGAGTCCGAGACAGAGACCTTCGGTGTTTCCGAGGGTGGGTCTGAGAGGGGGCGGGGGAAACCCACTCCTCCCTCGGTTCAGGGACCTTAACCGGGGACTCCGGCACAGGAGGCACAGGCAAATCCTTGGTTTCCACCAGGGGAAACCAGTGAAGAATGGCTGTCGGCTTCTGCAGTCGACAGACCGTCCAACGGGTCGAGAAAAATCTCGACCGCGTCGACGGATGTCTTGGCCGGCTGACCTGACGGGGACACCATGAAGCCAGCGGCCTTAGCCGCAACCTCGACCAAAGTCGAGTGTCGACTATCCAGGGAAGGGGACCTCTCCCGCTCCCATGAATGTCGACGGTGGGACTTACCCTTAGAGTCCTTCTTTTTGGACCAAGAGGAATGTCCCGAAGGCCCCTCTCCCTTGGTGGAGAGGGATTGACAAAGCTCCTTAACCGAAGCCGTGTAGGAGGAGCCCAAGGAGAGTGGGATAAATGCCGCGACCGAGGATGATGATGATGCGACCTGGGCCGCCTCCTCCTCGAGGGCAATCATCTGTTCGAGCTGTTCAGCCGAGCCCGCAACCGCGGACACCGGCCAATGGGCCTCCTTCGACTTGACCGGAGGATAACGTTTCTCTGGGTGCCCAAGTTGTAATCTGGCAGCGCAATCCTCCAAGACCGTCACCGAAAAGGACTTGCACAAGTCGCAGACCTGCGAGTCGTGGTCAAGCCCCAAGCAGTAAACGCACATGGCGTGCAGATCGGTCCGGGACATCATCTGCCCACATGGGCACTGACAAAATCCAGGAGTCGATTTGTCCATCACAGCCACGAGGGAAGATAAAGACCGAAGTCTTGTAAATTTTAAAATAGGATCCAGGCCTAAAACGCAGAGCGCAAAGAAGGGAACCTGAGCTTCCAAGCAGAAAGGAAGATCTGGCGTCATGGGGTGGAGCCGAGAGTTTTATCACCCGGGTGGGTGGGAGGAGCCAGCTTGAAGACCTTCCGGCAAGATTTAAAGCGGCAAGGAACCTGCCAGTAAGGTGGATTGAACAACATATCCACGTCCCTAGAAACAGAAATTGTAAAAAAAGCCTTCCAGACTGCTGCCTATGTTGACGTGGCCACCTTAAACTTCTGGCAATGCTCGCACTCTTCCACCTTATGGCCTGGGCCCAGGCAAAAAAGGCAGAGGGAATAGCCGTCCTTGTGAGCGAGCGGAGTTCCAAAGGAGTCGCACTTGTTCTTATGCGATTCTGAAGGCGAAATGACATACATGATTTTTGATAAACAAAAACAAGAAATATATGGATGGATAGTAAAACTGTTAGAATACCACCCATCCAACATGGCTTCAACTAGCAAAGTTCTTCCATGAGGTCTGACGTGCGAGGGTCGACGGCGGGAAAGAACTGGTAGGTGGGCATGGGGACCACTCCTTTTATAGCGTCACCCTGACGCCCGTCACGTGACATCAGGGGGCGGTTCCCCACCGGACACTGCTAGCTAGAATTTTTTCTGTCTGGTCCAACGCCTGGTGACTTAGTCCTACTTGTGAGTACCTACTCTAAGAGACCTCTCGAAGTAAGATCTGCCCTTTCCCAACAGTGTTTTACATTTTAAGTCAAACATTTGGGTCATTTTAAAAATTTGTCTCACAGTTTAAATGAATGGCTGGCCCACTGGCTAAGCAGCAATACAATTTCCAAGCTGCCAACACACAATCGAATCCACTTCCACAGATACCATGCAGGCTAGCAGGATTTATATTAAGCATAGCGCATATGTTTATGGATAGGGGAGGAAAAAAAAAACTTGTGGTCCATCTAGTCTGCCCAGTTCCTACCTAGGACCTTGAAAGCCTAGCATTGGTTAGGCCTTGAAGAACACTTAAACCACCCTTTTACATGACTTATAGGCTTACAAAGGAGAGACTGTTTACATTTATACTGAAACTATATTTATTAACGTAGAAAAAATGCAGTTTCATAGCATTTGAAAATTGTATACACAGCCTCTCCGGATTCAAAAAATCCTTCTCTCAGTATCCAAAAGTGGCTTCCTTGATAATATCATATATGAGAGAGAGATGCCAGCTGTGCAGATGTATTCTAGCTATACCAACCATATTCAAACGCGAATAACTTTAAAATGAAAAATGATAGCATGGTGCTGTGAGCACATTTGTTCAGCACAAAAATCTCTACAAAATGAGTGGTGTTTCATTTATATATATTTATAACATGGGTTACCTATCTATGTGTTAGTGACTGGACAAAAGGTGTCAGGTGGCAGCGGATTCCCTATTTAATCCATGGTTCAGCTACCGGATCCTGTTCCAGAATTTCAAGGAGGGGTCTTTAAACTGTGGAGGGATCTGCATATCTTCTTCTGCTCGCTTTAAGGTGTAGCCATTTGTTTTTCACTTCTTAGCGAGCAGAGGAGACTGTGCAAGCCAGGGGAAAATGAACATAAATTTCTCCTTATTGGGTACTTTGATGATAGACCAGTGGTTGCAGGAGAAATTTCCAGAAGGAGAAGCTGTTCTCCGTCAAGTAAGAAAAATAAAAATATCGGAGACAAGTCCTGAAATCACTTCTGTACCAAATACTGCTTGCAATGCCAGAACAGAAGAAGTAGCGGCCACTAAAGTGACGGCAGAAGTTGTATCATGTCAGGTGCTGTTTATCTTTTTAGATCAATGGCTACAAAAGGAAAGGGCATTTGGGGAGGCAGCACCAATGAGTGCCTCACTCCCAGAGTCAGACTGAAAGATATGCACCCTGCGGCACTTGTCTCACAGTGGTAGTAGAGCGAAGCAGTCAGAAATGCACTGTACAAATAGCGGGAAAAGTTCTGTTTGCCCCACACTGCAAAGACCTGCAGGCACGAGTAGTTGTACTCTAAGCAGCCCTGCCATAGAAAGGGAGAAAACAATGTCCCGGTTTGCTATTGCATGTCAAGAGTGAGCAGCTCACTTCAATCCCTCAGATATGGTCAATTGTTTCAGAATTTGGCAGACATTCTGGTTATGCCCTCAATAAAACAAACTGAGATTCTGTGTTTTTATTATTCCCCCTCTCACAAGATTGTAGAGTTTCTACCACTTAATTGGTCAGCGGATAAAATCAGATACCTGGGAGCCTGGCTAACTAAACATAATTCCCAACTCTTTAAGGCCAATTATGTCCCACTTTTTACTCAAGTGAAAAAAGACCTAGATAAGTGGGCCTTAATAAACCTCCCACTATACTCAAGAATACATACAATTACCATGAATGTTCTCCCTAGGTACTTATACTTGTTCCAATGTTTACTGACCTTCATATCTAAAATACATTTCCAAGCTTGGCAAAAAGTAATCGTAAAGTTTGTATGGAACAACAGGAGACCCAGAGTAAATATTCATATTCTCCAACTGAGTAAGGCAAAAGGAGGTAGATCCCTTCCTGACCTGGAGGACTACTACCTAGCCACGCAAATTAAAAGAGCACTACGGTGGTCTATCCCCACAAATACTGCTAATTGGAAGGAAATGGAGAGAGGTGAGGAAGAGGAGCACGGCCCACTACTGGGAGCCCGCTTCATACAAGTGAATACTATTAGAAATCACCCCCCTCCCTTCCTCTTGACTGTCAGGGTTACCATAAGGGCGACCTGCAGAGCCTGGCAAAAATCTAAACTAAAATCCTCATTTTGGCCCCTACATAGGCTATCATGGGATCCAGCCTTTACTCCGTCCCGATTAGACCACACTTTCAGAGTCTGGGAGAGACCGGGCCTGACTTACATCAAGCAGTTCCTGGCAGGGGATGGTATATTGGACTTCATGACCCTTAAAGACAACTTTGGCCTACGCAATACCGACCATTTTCGATACCTACAGGTCAGGGACTATATTTATTACTGCTGCAGAACAGATTCCCAATATGACAGGGTGGCTCCCTTCATAGAGACTCTCTACGCAATACTGACCTTGCAGAAAACATCAGGTCTCATCTCTATACTTTATAAAGCCCTCATGTGTTTAAAGCGAGATCACTTAGATAAAGTTAAACTGAGATGGAGGGAGGATGGGGGAGTAGGCCTACGGGAAATCAATTGGGATTCAGTATTTCAGCTGGCACCCAGAACCACTTGTTCCCCACTCTGGCAAGAGTACAGCTGGAAAGAAAATACGCTTTTTCCTCTCTCCTCTTTCCTTGAGTAAAAGAATTCCTGAAAGACATCTGACCTGTTGGAGGTCATGCGGGGAAACACAAGCAGGTTACCTACATGTCTTTTGGTTGTGTCCACGGCTCGGGCCTTTCTGGAGGGACATCTCTCAGGCACTTACTGACCTGTTTGCCTTGGATGCCCTCTTGGATTGGCCAAGCCTCATATTAGGAGAACCCCCCCAAGAATTTGGTTGGAGCTGATGTGGTTTATCTTTGGGCCCTCCTCTTGGCAGCAGCCCACAAATCTATTGCCCGATTGTGGACGAAAAATGATTCCCCCACCATAAACACCTGGATACATCTGGTCCAGGAAATTGCAGAAATGGAAGAACTAACTTATAAGATAAATCATAGGACACAAATTTATGTCCGGAGATGGACGAGGTGGGAGATCTGGCGAGAAACATTTAAAGCTTCGAGTTCTAGCCAGACTCCTTGAAGTTCTTTTCTCAACTTAATACTCTTTAGCTCGGATACAGGTTCTCTTCTGGTTGTGAGTAAGTGGTGGTGAACTGCTTAAGAGGATGGCCCGTCCAGTTATGGGAAGAGTTCAACTTGATGGACTTCTTAGTGTCATTAGTGTCATTAATTTAGAAACGTTTATAGAGAAGGTAGAGAAGAGGGATTCTATGTTTTATACTTCAGCTCTGTAAAATAGAACTGAAACTGTCTGGACTGCCTGTATTAAATGTACCCGATGGTTGTCAATAAACAAATTAAAAAAAAAAAAAGTGAGCAGCTTGCCGAGCGAGACAGACAGCGAGACCCTGCAGTGTGTGTGTGGGGGGAGCATTTATGGAATGGGGAAGTGTCAGAATTTTTCTAGTGCACTTGCAGTGTATTTCTGTCCATCTCTCTCACTCTCTGTGTTCTTCCCGGTACTGGTACATCGTCCGTTCATCCCGATGCTGAGTGCCCAACTGACGGAGACACACAGAGAGAGCATTTCATTTGGGAAAGCAAACAGCTGTCTCCGAGTCTTTGACATATCTCCATTCCCGACACTGTCCCCCACGTTGTCCGCTGCTACTGTGCCCTATGCCATTTGTGTGAGGGAGACAGAGATTGGGACAAGGCTGTCTTTCACTGTGTCACTCTCTCTCTGCAGCTTAAGGACACTGTCACTCCATTCCATGCCTTACTTGCCATGGCAGGACAGCAGAGAGAGAGAGAGAGAGATATGCTGTGGGGAAGGGGGTGGGGGGAGGAATGCCTTGCTCTCTTGTGCCAGCTCCTACATTCTCTCTCATCCAGAGAGAGAGACAGCAAAACGCAGAAGTCCTGCTGTGTGCTGCACTCCTTAAGTAAAGAAGTCCTTCTCCCTGTTTGCAGCCATTGATTAAACTGTCAGTTTAATCCACAGTCAGGGACTACTCTGCATGGTGGAAGGATAAAATCCCTTTCTGCTGAGGACTTCCGGTGCAGCTTCCGGTCGCATGGCAGCATAACCCACGAGCTCCCCGCCCGCTCTCCACTTTTAAAGATTAAAAATCAGCTTCAATCATATTTTGGCACACTTTGTTGTGAGGAATTTATGGCTTCATTAAACTTAGAGAGGAGTAACAGATTTGCTGCAATTGGCCAGAGACTGAGATTTCTGACGGGACATTTCAGACTCGGGGTTCGAGCTTTCTACTCAGACAGCCTGCTCCAAACGGCAGAACAAGAACAAGTCTAAAGCCACAGCCCAATAAAATGGATAGTAAACTCGACAAGATCCTATCAGAGCTCCAGGAATTTAAATCCAGCTTCAACTCATTTAAACAGACTCAAGAAGTCTTTCAGAACGAACTAACTGAGCTCTACTCTAAAGTCTCTATGGTAGATCAACGCACTCAGGAACAGGCCTCCATTACATCCCAGCTACAAAACACTCTGAATTAGGTCGTCCAACTTTGCCATCTTACCGTGAAGTGCCAGAAGGATGCAGAGAATCGCAACCTCCGCAATAATCTCTGCCTGTATGGGGTTCCTGAGGACAGTGAGGGCGCGAACTTGCAATCCTTTATTGAAACCCTCCTCCGGGAGGCCCTCAAGCTGAGTCCAGATTTTAATTATGAAATTCAGCAGATCCATAGGGCACTTGGACTGAAGCCTGCACAGCCATCAGCGCGCCCCCGGTCTATTATCATCAGATTCCTGAGATTTCAAACAATGGAGCTGGTGTTGAAGCAGGCCTGGGCTAGCTAAAACCAAAATATTTTATGGGGACACTTGCATCTTTGTAGACAATGATTACGCCATGGCCACGATGCAGAGGAAGCGGGCGTACGTCCCCTTATTCCCGTGGCTGAGGCAACAAAAACTCAAATTTAGAACCCCATACCCCACTAAATTAACAGTTCTATTCCCCACAGGACAGCAGACCTTTGACAATGCAGAAGAAGCCTGCACAGACTTGAAGAAATGGGGTTCCACCCTTCCAACTTCAGTGCGCCTACCCCAGAGGGCCCGGACCACCGTGGCCCTCCAGAGTGATTCCACCCCGAACAGCCTGATCAGCAAGCCACCATAGACTCACTGCTTAATGATGGCACAGTTTTCCAGGCAGCCCAATTAAAGACTAGCAGGACCACAGATCTGGGATCGCAGTGAGTACTAGTGTGGATTGATTACTCGGTGCCTGGGGGGCGTTGCTGCTCTTGTCCTGGGGGGGAGGGCTTGGCGGTGGAGGCCCTATTCAGACATCGGCATTGGGGCAAATCGGGGGCACATGCGTGAGGGCTGGCTCTGGGTCCCCCCCCCCATGGGGCAAACAGAGACAGACAGAAGCATGCATTATTTTATTTCAGCAGATTGCCACCAACGATTTGCCTATTGAGTGTATCGGCCACCGCTGGGCCATCTGGGTCAGGAGAATATTGGCCTTGTAGCGGAGCATCCCAATGAGTCCCCGTAGGCCTTCATTCTGTTCATTCCCTGCTAAATAGGGACTCTTATGCATCCCCTTAACTCAGGATAGTGGGACCTGGCAGGTCATCTCCCGCCTGTCCGGGCCTAGATGCCCTCCCTGGGCATAGGGTTTTGCCCTTACAAATTGGAACTAAGGCTGGCTCCACAACATGAACCCGCTAAATAGGGTGCTGTTAAGAGGTCTTCTCGGCTTCCGGTGGTCTGGTGGTAACTGGGCGCACTCACTGGTACAGGATTCATAGGAGAGGCTGGTATAACTAGCACTCCACCTGGTGCACAGATTGAATTATCTGGGTGGCACGAGCAATTGCACTGTCTGTCCTGTGCCCCATTTTTTTTTGGGATTACATGCCCGGAGGGTAGCCCTCTCGGCCTTTCCTTTCACCCATAAGGGTTCTTTTAGAGAATCTTGAATTTAGATAGGGCGGCCCAGTCATTGGGTGCATACAGTTGTGCTGATGTGTGCCAGATGGATTTGGCCTTGCTCTTCCCCGGTGCTCCCCGGCCCCGCCTCCCTCTGGGTCGGGGGCGCGGGGTGGGCCTCAGGGTCGCTCGGTCTCCCACTGGTTCACAGCTGTTTATTCATGTCAGCCTTCCTTTTCTTTTTCACCTTGGACTGCAATCTCCTGTTGGACCCCTTCTGGCATGCGAAACATATCTGAGTACTCAATTATACGTTGCTCCCTCGTGGACCAGCGTGCCTGGCCTCTCCCCTCTACTTGCTCCACATGCTCTGGGGGGGTTGGGACGCTCCTGCTGGACCCATCCTCCCTCTCTTTTTTACTCCTATTCTCTGGCCCGAATCCCTCTGAAGTATCATAACTTATACTCCCCCTTTTCCTTTTTCCAACCCTTCAGCCAGGGGGTGGGCCATGAGCTCTTTCGCCATTTGAGTGTTCTAGCTGCGATGGAACCGCACCATTTACCCCCTCCCAATCTTTCCCTACCACCAACCTTGCTCAAACTTTTTCAGTTTCCCCTGATATTAGTTGCCCTCTCCATAGCCCTTCCTCTCCCTGAATTTAGGGGCAAGAGTTTCCCCAGGGTCTCATCTCACTTAGATGGATGGGTACTCACTCACGGACTGTCAGAAGACAGGTCTCCAATGCGTGCCACAAGTGAGCACGTATGGATGGAAGTCACAGAGAGTCCCCCTCATCAGGACCTGTACATAGTTCCTACTATTAGTATTACCCCATGTGGTACTGCACACTGTTTATAGCACTATGGTTGAGCCCAGTTGACCAACTTGTTTTCCCACAGTTTTGACCCCAATTTCCTTCTACCCCTCCACATTGGACACAGAGCAACAAGCCAATGCTATTATTTCAGTAGGAAAATGTTTCTGTATACAGGAGCTAGATGTTTCTCTTGACTGCAGGCCTGTTTGGTGGTGGGGGCTCGGAGGCAACGAAATGGAAAATCGGCAGATCCGCCATGCAATATTCCTTTAAAATTATTTCTCACAATGTAAATGGTCTGGCTGGCCCCATCAAGAAATACCGAACAATTCGAGCACTTAGGAAACTGAAACCGGATGCTCTCTTACTGCAGGAGACACATCTCTCCTCGGTTGAGCACCAGAAATTGCTCAAATTCGGCTTTTCCAGGTTGGTGGAGTCCTCATATCAGCAGAGCAGGAGAAGGGGGACAATGATTTTGATCCCGAGGCACTCTTAGCTACAAATCATCGATCAATACTCAGACAGAGAGGGCAGACTGGCCCTAGCAGTGGTTAAACTAAACCACCAGATAATGACAGTATGTAGTACATACATCCCACCGGACTCTGGTGCCTCCTCAATTCAACGTTTGATAGATGCTATTTTATTGAGGCAACAAGGAATTTTGATAATAGGAAGTGACCTTAACTGCCAATTCAATCCCTCACTTGATTCGTCTACAGTGCGCCCCTCCCCACAGTCCTCGGGACAAAAGCACTTACGGCACTTGCTCGGAGATGTTGGGCTGGTGGATACATGGAGGCAACTCAATCTATCTCAACGGAAATTTATATATTATTCCAGTGCATTTAAGCACTATTCCAGACTCGATTATATATGTATCGGCAAAGAACATACAGACTAGGTCTGGTCGGCGGATATTATTAACATCTGCCTCTCGGATCACGCACCCACCACCCTAGAACTTAATGTTCGGGTGAAAAGGAAAAATACCCAATGGAGATTAATCCTTTTTTAATCAGGGATAGGGAATTTAGGGACCTTTTGGAGAAACTAATCCCAGAAATCATTCAGGATAATATATCCCCTCAGGTCTCTCCTGAGACCCACTGGGACACGATCAAAGTGAAGCTCAGAGGCCACATCATCGCTTATGCTGCCCATAAGAAACAGCAGGCTGAATCCAGACTTAAAGCATTCCAGGAGAAACTTAGATTTCTCCAAGAGGCACATATGCAGAGCGAGACTGACCTACTCCCTTTAATGTCTCAGACACAGGCAGAGATCCAGCATCTTTTGACAGCTAAGACAGCGTTATTACGAAGGTGTGGTGCGAGGCTCCACGCTGTTGGCTTATCTCAGAAACCAAATCTAGCAATGTACCATCTCTAAAATAAAATACCCTGTATCAGAACAGACACATTATTCCACACAGCATATACTCGACTCATTTAAGAAATATTATCAGTCTCTTTACTCAACCCCGACAGAACCAGACCCACACAAAATTACGGCCTTTCTTTCCCAGCTTCGCCTCCCTACACTTTCCATTCCTCAACAGGCACAGTTAACAGTTCCAATTTCAGGAACAGAACTCCAAACTGCCATCAAAGGCCTTAAGAACAGGAAGAGCCCAGGCCCAGATGGGTTTGGCACCGAGTTCTACAAGGGCACATGGGACCCGATACGGACCCCCCTCTTGCAGGTTTTGCAAAAAGGTCATATCACCCTCCTCCTTTCCTGTTTCTTGGAGGCAAGCAACAATCTCAGTGATTTTGAAGCCACAGAAACACCCACATCTATGTGACTCCTACTGCCCAATATCAGTACTCAGCCAGGACTAGAAGATTTATACCAGTATTTTAGCCCATAGACTCAACCATATCCCTCCCCACATTAATACACCCGGACCAATCAGGGTTTATCAAAGGTAGACAGACAACTGACAATATTAAATGCACTTTATACCTAATTGAACATGCTCAATCCATGAAATCTCCACTGTTGATACTAAGGCTAGATGCTCAAAAAGCTTTTGACATGGTCTCCTTGGGGTTCCTCCAAGCTGCCCTACAAAAATGTAACTTCCCAGGACTCTTTATGAAAGCTATCAAAGGTATATACATGGCCACGGAGGCAGCTGTGAAGCTGAACGGGTCACATTCAGACCAATTTCATTTATTCTGGGGCACCCGCCAGGGCTGTCCCCTCTCCCCATATCTTTTTGTTATCTTTGTAGAACCCATAGCCCAGCTTCTCTGACAAACCCCTAATCTACACAGTTAGAGTCTCGGAATCCCACCACAAAATAGTTTATTATGCCAATGATCTTCTCCTCTTTATATCACCCGCCCCAACGAGTCACTACAAACTTTAGCCTCTCTCCTAAAAGAAACAAACACTGATGGGATATACTATTAACCAGAGCAAGTCGGAAGACTTACTTATACAACCCCCCAAGACTTGATGCTAAGATACCCTTACAAGTGGAATAAACCATATATAACATATCTGAGAATCAAAATACCCCAGAAGTTCAACAATATACATACCCTGAACTATGCCTCAATATTCTCAAAAATAAGCTCAGACTTGGTGAGGTGGACCCCTCTTCCACTCTCCCTGTTGGCTAGGGTGCAATCTATTTAGATGAATTCCCTCCCGAAGATACTCTATTTAATGCAAAATATACCAATGCCCCTTCTAATTAAGGATATTTGGAATTGGGACTGCTCCATTAGCAAGTTTCTTTGGGCGGATAAGAGACCCAGAATAGCACTTAGCAAGCTTCAGCACCCAAAGTGGGGGGGGCGGGGGAAGAGATTCGCACTGCCCAGTGTCTATAACTACTGGTTGGCAGTTTTGTTTACACACATAACCTGGTTCCTGCCCCAGACCCGGGCCCCACCCTAGCTCTTGGCAGAGAGGGCCAAGGCAGACCGCCCCTTAGACCATTCCTTGGTCTTTCAGCCTCATAACACAACTCAATTTGGGGGTGGGGGGGTCTAGGTTCACTAAAATGTCACTGCAGAGCTGGACGAAACTACTCACCCGCCTTGAAAACAAATTCCTATCTGGATGGGTATCCCAGTAGAGGACCTGTCATGGGACCCTGCACGACTGGACGCCGCCTTCATGAAATGGGCTCGTGGGGGCAGTAGGCATACATACCAATTCTTTGACAAAGGCATTTTCAAATCGTTTTAACAAATCAGACAGGAATTCTCCTCAAGTCAGAGGGACTTTTTCTGGTATCTACATATCCGCCACTTTCTGGATATTAGACTTGGCCTAGATGTCACCACTCAGACCATCCCTCCTCTGCATCTCCTTCTGTCCCAGATCACAGAGGTTGGAGACCGGAACCACTTAGTCTCTCGATTTTATAAGGCCCTACAGGGGGCCCCCTCACAGATCATGGATCTGGTGCAGTTCCACTGGGAGGCCGAACTTCAGATTGAACTGTCCCAGGAGGATTGGCTCCAGATCTGACGGAGACAACACAAAACCTCAAATTCATGCATTTGGAAAGAATTTTCATAGAAGGTGGTAGCTAGATTTTTCCACACATCTCAGATCACAGCTAATACTCTGTTCGAGGGGACTCCACTTGCTGGAGACACTGTGGCTGTGAGGTCTCAACACACGCCCATGTCTTCTGGTGTCATACTGGTCCGAAATAAATAATAGGGCTCAGGGCTTGTTTCCCAGTCTGGGAACCCTCTCCCCTGCGATGGGGATTCTTTTACACTACCCGCAACATTTTAAACACCCACACCAAATTTATCTGCTTAATATTATATTGGGCACAGCTAAAAAATGCATCACTAGGCTGTGGCTTCATCCACAGCCTCCTACTATATCAGCTTGGGAAGATACCATATATGATATTTATAAATTAGAACATATAGCCGGCCCAGTGGCGCTGAAGGTTGAGGCACTGGACCCCACACCTCGATCCACGCTGGTGACCCGGGTTCGGGAACGGACTCAGGTCAGCAGGGAAGGAGAGGGATTGAGCGTCCATAGACTGCTCTTCCTCTCCAGGAGGGGTTCCCAGTTGGCGCTCCAGTGGCCTCTGGTGGAGGGAGCGTGCTGGCACTGTAAGACAGGAGTGAGCTTGGGGCATGGCGCGGGGAAGAGTGCATGCAGATGCGTGGAAGTGCCTTCCTTTGGCGTCACTGCGCCCCAGCCACGTCGGAAAAAGAAGACAAAGTGTGGCGCTCGGTCACGGCGGCAGATGGCCATCTGAGGGGCTGACTAGCCTTGAGGCACCACCGCCCAGATATTGGATCCTGTGTCGTGGGAGATAAGGGAGGCCACCTCGGGGCCAAGCCGCAGGGGTAGATGATGGTGGGGCTTCATTGGGGCCGACAGAGCCGGACGGGCCAGATACGGGTGGATGCCAGGACCTGAAGAGGCAGACCAAGAGCCACAAGGTAAGAAGTACTAACTAAAAAAAATAAATAAATAAATTAGAACATATGACAGCCAGATTACAAAATAAAGTCCCGGAATGAATGAACTGTTGGACCGGCTGGTTCCTTAGTATATCACAACTCAGGCCGGACCAGCTCCCCTTAGTGACTGGCGGTCATGAGTTTGATTTCTCCTAACAGCTCTTTGGGGCCCCGGCCAGCCCTATGCACCCCGGTCTCCCTTAGGGTAGTTGTGATAGAGACCTAGCTAATCCAATATGTTGCTAGAAGTTGATGCCTCCCGACTCTCCCGAGGAAGCAATTGAAAAACCAAATCATATACATATATTTTTCAGACGTGTGAGATGACATCACTGCACTGTCCTCAGGAAATGAAAAGGGAATTCTAATCTTACGCATTTCCTTTACAGTTGAATATTGACTTTTCTTTAATCTACCCTCTCATCTGACAATCACTTTGACCACCATATGTGTATGTACTGATCACTATGAATTATGTGAACTATAGCCTTATACGATGTACTCCTGTGATACTGCTCTATAGATCCATTTATATTAAAAACTGAAATAAGTAAAAAGTTAAAAAAAAAAAATCCCTTTCTGCCATTAAAACAGGGAGAGCAGCTGTTTTTTGGGGGTACCATCTATGGTTAACCTAACCCATATTATAGCCAGCACGACGACTTCAGGGTGTGGGTTATAGGCATTTAAGCCACGCCTGGGATGCTGTCAGGACACTTGGCCTGTGGCCTCATGCCTCAACGCACCCCAGGCATGGATTAAATGCCTATAATCCCACACCCTGTCATGGGTTATTGCTTACATATATGTTTTAGGTTTTTTTTGTTTTTGTTTTTTATAATTGGCAAAAAAACAGCAGACATTTTAATTTTTTTTCACGGTTTGTAACAAACAAATGCAAACAGCTTTAAAGTGAAAAATGATACCATGGTACTTTGAGCACAAAAGTTGTTCAGCACAAATATATCTACCAAATGAGTGGTGTTTCATTTATATACCTTTTAGATTTCTTTCATAATCAGCAGGAAATTAAATTTTTTTTTCCACTTTTTTGGAGGTATGGCATAAATAGAATATATGCTACCTTGCTACTGGAAATATTGTTGATGTTTTTTGTTCTTATGCCTTCCTCCAATTAACCAAATTGCAATTTGCTTTTCAAATAACTCCCACCTCCCGAATGGGAATTAATACTGTTGTACGCTGACTGTTTCCATTTCTGTTTTCTCTTGCTCCGTCAATGCTGCCTCACTGTGACAGTGTGAGCCAGATTCTCGTATTCCCACTTTATGTTATCAGGCAAAGTGATCTAGGGCACACTGCATTTCTCATGCAGCCACCCACTGACACTTCCTTTTCTTCCTTGCATTTAGTCAATGCACATGAAAACTGCCTTCATCGTACTAACCAGACCTACATCTCACTCTGCTTCTGTTTCCCTTTTTTTGGCTTCATGTTGTGTCATTCAGCTGTGTGCCATATAAGTCAGAATGTTACCTCTGTTTCCAGGCAAAGAAGGCAGGTGCCTGGTACTCCTCAGAGTAGCCACTTGCTGACTCTCCCACATCCTTAGCATGCACTTTCATAGCAACACAGGTGCCTTCAACACCTGAGTGAAGACATCTGCACTTCCCAGGTGGTTGATGGCACTCTGTTGCATCTCGTACCTCACAATCCACCTGAAGCGTGTGGTAATTTAGCATTACTGCACACCTTGTCATGTGTTACTGCTTACTTACAATTTAGAATGTAATCCTATGGGAATTTTATATCGCACTTCCCAGGTGGCTGAAGGCACTCAGCTGTGCCTTGTGCCTCACAACCTACCTGGGGCATGCAGCAATTTAGCCTTGCCGCGTCTAAACATCTGTAGCCTCCCATCAAAGTTCCCTGAACTAGAGACCTGGATGTCCCTTTATAAGCCCCATGTACTCAGACTTCGCTGAAACCACATAACTCCGACACCGCCCATTATCTTCGGGCTATGCCTTCATTCGCCTTGACCGACCTGGGAAAAAGAAGGGTTGCGCTGTATGTGAAGGAACATACATCAGCCACCATAGTTAGCCGCTCTGATCCTCTCTCTCCCAGTGGATGGCTCCTCCTTAACTAACCCTTGGCGCCTCTAAAAAGGATCTACCTGGCTTACTGCTACAACCCCCCTTACTGGTGGTATCCCAGGCTTATCTAACCTGCCGGACAGTCTAGAGTCAACAATGCCAACCAGGGACACTATATTAGTTGGGGATTTTAACCTTAACTGGCTAAGCGCCCAGGAGCCCGATGATGCTAATCTAAAATCCCACAACCTCAAGCAAGTCATCTCCGCCCACACCAGACATAATGCCCATACACTAAACCACTCCCTTATCAACTGGGTGGCTACAAATCGGATGGACATTGTCCTCCAGGCGGGTACCCAGTCAGATTCCAAAAGTGACCACTCCCCTACTTACATCATCCTGGCCACCAAAATGAAACGCCCTCCCCCAAATACCTTTCTTTCAGAAATCTTAATTGTACAGACCCCACCAGGCTTCTAGATGATGTAACCACGTTAAACGGGTCTGCCCTATACCTCACTGACAACATGTCCTCGGCAGTTAGCTTCTTCACCAATGCCCTCCTTCAGGAACAAAACCACCACTTCCCACTCACAACTCTTAGAGTGAGGGGGGGCTGCACCCATTGGATATCCAAGGACCTTCCTGCCCTAATGAAAGAGAGAGGGACAGCCAGTGGAAGGCTTACAAAGCGTCCCCTTCCCCTCAACTCTAGAATGCTTACAGGCACCTGTGCTACACCTTTAAACAAAGGGACAAAACACTAAAGCACAATTTCTACCTTAACCTACAAAGGAACAACCTTGGTGATCCACAGCATTTTGGGGCCTTGATAGGGTCCTTACTCAATCCAAAAACTTACAACCAAGTCACCCAACTCACCTCCCCATCAGGCCACCTGAGCGACCCCGATGAAATTGTACAGAGGTTTAACAAAAAGTTTACTGACCTCTCTGTCCACCTCAGTAGACTCCCCAGTCGCTATCTAGCCCCAGTAATCAGGCAGTCTGCCCCCCCCAGTACCCCCAACCCTTTCTACTTTAGAGCCATAGGTCCAAAACTACCTCCAAGCTCCTAAAGTCCCTCCCTTCCAGGGATAGCCCTGGCAGTGATGGGTTGTTTCCCTCTTTCCTCAAGCTCATCTTCCCTGCAATCATTAAACCTCTCATCTTCCTTCTCAACCTTGCCCTCTCCAAGTCCATCATGCCAGATTCCTGGAAGCATGCCAATGTAGTTCCTATCTTTAAAGCAGGTAATCCCCTTTTTACCAATAACTACAGGCCCATCTCCCTCCTCCCCCACCTGAGCAAGCTACTAGAGAGAATTGTGCACTCCCAGCTTTCTGAGCAACTTAGAAAATACTCGCTGCTGTGCCCCCAGCAGCACGGTTTCCGCAAGCTCCACAGCACCACATCAGCCTTAGCCCATTTTACTTACCATGACCTCAGAAACTGTTTGACCTAGTCGACCACCCTCTCCTACACTCTACTCTCCACCAAGTTGGCTGCTCCACAGAAACTGTCCAATGGTTTTGGAGCTATCGTGAGGGCAGGTCCCAGTCAGTTACCATTGGGGTGGCATCCTCCCCTGCCATGCCGGTCTCTACCGGGGTTCCCCAAGGCTCCATACTTGGCCCTTTACTGTTTTCCATATTTATCAATGCACTCCCAGTACAGAGTCTCTCCCACGAGGCATTTCTCTATGTAGATCACCTTTGTCCTATACCATAGTGACACGTCACTTGCGAACATCTCCACCATACTCAGCCTTAATAATTATGGTGCGGACTACAATTGATTTACTTCAAAAAAAAAAAACACAAAAATCAATGCTATTTGGCTCAAAACTGTACCTCGCCAAGGTCTCCAAAGCAGATTCCTCTCCATGTGTACTCACACCTGTTGGCCCCTCCCCTAGAAAATGTCTCTAGTTTCAAAAACATGGGCGTCACCCTGGACCCCTCCCTTACATTCTCTTATCATGTTAACATTTCTGTGTGTACAGTTCACCAGAAATTAGGGGCCGTCTACCGATTAAGACAATTCTGGTCCCATGAGGCATGCCTAGCAATTGCGCAAGGTAGATGAAGGCACCCAGCTGCGCCTCGTGCCTTACAATCCACCTGGAGCATGCAACAATTTAGTACTGCCACACACTCTGCCATGAGCTATTGCTTACTTACAATTTACAATGTGATCCTATGGGAATTTTATATCGCACTTCCCAGGTGGCTGAAGGCACTCAGCTGCACCTCGTGCCTCGCAACCCACCTGGGCCATACAGAAATTTAGTACTGTTGCACACTCTGCCGTGTGTTAGTGCTTACTCACAATTTACAATGTGATCCCATGGGAATCATGTACCGCACTTCCCAGGTGGTTGAAGGCATTCGACTGTGCCTCATGCTTCACAACCCACCTTGGACGTGCGGCAATTTAGCATTGCCACACACCCTGTCATGTACTATTCCTTGCTTACAATTTACAGTGTGATCCTAAAGAAATTTTTTACCGCACTTCCCAGGTGGTGTGCAAGTGTGTATGTGCATTCATGGCTACAGAAGCGCTGGACCATGATGATGGCTATGTTATGTTATTTGGAAAGTGTTGTATGTTTGTCTTACCTGATGATGGATGTCTGTGGTTGCTTGTGTTGTTGCCCTTCCCCCTTTGGCTGCTTTGGGGGGGGGGGATATGGAGTTAGTGTGGAAAACCCTAACACCGCATTTCCATACTACTAGTAGTGAAGGCAAAAATAATACAGGGGTTCAAGAGTGCATGGGATAGACATAAGGGTACCCTGGAAATGGGCAGAGAAGGCATGCCGCAGATCAAATAGGATCTGAGCTATCAACACTGAGTAGGGAAATGGGCAGACTATGTGGGCCGTATGGGTCCTTATCTGCCATCAGATTCTATGTTTCTATTGCCACTGATAGTATCTCAAACTGATGCATTAACAGAGTTTTTTGCAAAGAATATACAAGGGATATGCTACCCCCCCACTAGAAATATTGTTGATATTTTTTGTTCAAGTGCCAACTGACCCGACAACAACATGGGTGGCGAACTCTCTTTGTTCTTATGCCGATCGAGTATCAACAATATTTCCAGTAAGAAGGCAGCATACTCCATTTATGCCATACCTCCAAAAAAGTGAAATAAAATTGAATTTCCTGCCATTTTCTGCCGATTATAAAAAATCTAAAAGATATCTATAATTATGAACTGGCGATTGTAAATGGAGAAAGCTGATTGGCCGAGAGGTTTTCGAAGCCGTGATGATGATAGGCTACATCATCACGGCTTCAGAAAACCTCCGTCCAGCAGCCTCCTCACGGGCAACAGATCCTCCGACCGCAATGTTCACCACATCCAGAGGCCTAGAGCGAGTCACTCACCAAGATGAGCAGTACAAAAAAAAACAAAACAACTAAAAACTATTCCCACTGCTGAAATTAATAAAACTCCCACCAAGTGCGGCATAAATAAGTAAAACACCTGCTCCTAACCAAGAAATACCGAAGCACCAGCATGCCGCTCAAAAGACGGCAATGGACACTCATGGGAAAACACCCCCAATACCATAATGGACCTTCCCAATCAAACATCTGCCAGCTGGTGGACAAAATGACCTCACCGTTTTAGCGGTTGCTTTTTAATACCAAAAATGATTTTGCCAATCTCACCTGCTCCCTTCAAAATACAACGCAGGCAGTTTACCCCTCTGCTCCATGCAACAATCACAACACAGCATCTTGGAGGGATAGGTGGTAGTGGCGACGTGACGAGACCAGAGCACAACTGACACAATCGCAGTCCCGTGTCAGCTGCGCTTTCACGAAAAACAAAATCCACACAGATTTTCACGGTGTCCCAGACCAGGCAGCAGGACTGGGTCAAATGCAGAGAAATTACAATTCAGCAGTAGTGCTGAGAGAGTGACACTGAGTTCACAGCTGCACTCCTCCATTGAAATCCACTTACAACAGCGTCACCTGCTGCCCATACCCTCCTGGAAAGATATTCCTCCATCACTCCAAAAAAGACATTAAAATATTTTAAAAGTGTATTTTTTATTATTTTCTCTGAGAAAACTATTAAACCAGCTCATAATAGCAATAATGCACTCCAGGGTGTGGTATATTGTGGGATATCGTCACTTCTCGGGTCGTTGGACGCACTCGGCCTGCAGCCTCGTGCCCAACCACCCGAGGCGTGATTATATCCCACTTATATACCACACCCTGTTGTGCATTATTGCTTAAATGAAACACCACTCATTTGGTAGATATTTTTGTACTGAACAACTTTTGTGCCCAAAGTACCATGCTATGATTTTTTGTTTTATTGTTATTTGCATTTGTTTGAAAAGGTGAAAAAATCTGCATTTTCTGCTTTTTTTTTTGCTAATTATAAAAAAAACAACTAAATATATATAAATGAAATACCACTCATTTTGTAGATATAGTATTTTGTGCTAAACAAATGTCACACTCACAGTATCATGCTATCATTTTTTGTTTCAAAGTTATTTGCATTTGTTTAAAAAGTGACAAAACAATTGAATTTTCTGCTGCCTTTTTTTTTTTTGCTAATTTGAAAAAAATAAAATAAAATAAAAGGCATCTATAAATGAAACACCACTCATTTCATAGATATTTCTGTGCTGAACGTTTGTGCTCACAGCACCATGCTATCATTTTTCATTTTAAAGTTATTCGCATTTGAATACGGTTAGTAGTGCTAGAATACATCTGCACAGCTGGCATTTCTCTCATATATGACATAATCAAGGAAGCCATTTTAAGATACTGAGAGCAGGATTTTTTTTTTTTAAATCAGAAGAGGCTGTTTATAATTTTCAAATGCTATGAAACTGCATTTATCCTACTTTAATAAATGCAGTTTCAGTATTAATATAAACAGCCTCTCCGTTACAAGCCTATGGAATAATTTAAAAAAAGATGGTTTAGGTGTCCCTTAAGCTGATCAAACATCCCTCACTCAGACTAACCTCCAGCCCCCAACCTAACCCCATCATCTTCACCAGTACCAAGCGTCTATTCCACCCCTTCTTGAAACTTGCACGCATTTTAACATTTACCAGCTCCTTTGGCAGACTGTTCAACTTTTCCATCATCCTCTCTGTGAAGTAGCATTTCCTCATGTCCTCCTAAATTCACTTCCCCCATCGGCGTATAGTTGAGGTGCCTTGTGATAGCCACCTTACAGAATACTCTCTCCTTGGAAGGTTGGAGATCAACACTGGGTGCTTTTTTCCCCCCTCTAATGGCCCATAGTACGCATGCTAAAAATTACTGCACCAGGAGTTCTGGGCAGTCAGTAAAGGTGGCAAAGCAGCGTTAGGAGACACAGACATGTCTCTAGGCCTCACGACCATGGGGTTAAAACACTGTGGGTAAGGCTGATATGAGTGGATGACGCTATAGATTCCATAGCCGTTACAGCTCTCCTTTTTCCTTAACTAAGGTACTCTTGCCTCTCCTGTGTCATAGAAGCACAGGTCAGGAAGCATAGGCAAACCAAGAGAAATCATAAAATTTGCAAGTGGAGTTTTAATATTATCAATAACAATAAAAAATGAAATTCTGTAGGATAGTTCTTGATACAGGCAGTTCAAACGAACAAATCCTTCATCTGAGAGTCTCTTTAAAAATTGCCATCTCTCTCCATCTCTAAACAAAACATTGCTCTCTTTTTATAAAATGTTTTCCCCTGGTAATTAAATTCTGCATCCTGTTCTTGTAAATTATACCACTTGTGTTCTACAAAATGTAGTAATACTTTGTCAATTTCTTTCCTGTGACCAGCCCAAACAGTACATTAGTTTTCTGAACAGGTGTGACCAATTAAGATGTCCTCTCGGTCTGATTTCATGCTGATGATTCTGTAAACGAGCGCTTGTAGAGGTCAAAATGCACCTCAAGGTTACTCCTGTGTTCCAGATAAACCCAAATAGCTTTCTGCAAACATTTCAATAATATAATTCTATACATTTGCAAACTATGGATCCAAGTTTCACATATATTTTTTTTAACAGAGAAACAAGGGAAGAAAGAAAGAATAAAAACATCAAGTGAAGGAAGGGAAAAAGCAGGGGGAAATCATGGGATCATCAAAGCGGACAATTACTAAGTGCCACAAGGAAAATTTTATTGTGCAATCAGACAGGCACAAGATAGGCAAGTGACAGAATAGGAGAGGACAGGACAGAATAGATCCTTGCTTTTAACTCTCTCTCTCTCTCTGTATAAAACCAGCCACCTCCTCTCTCCTCCCCTCTCCCCCTCAACCTACCAAAGGCTTCTCTGCTGCTCTAGCCTTCACTTGGCCGCTATTCATCAGTTCCACCATCCCTGACCCCCCTCAGTCCACAGACTCAAAAGAAAGTCTCACGCTCCTCACCTCCACCTCTTGGTCCTCCTACTGCTCCTAGCAGGGGACACTAAACCCAATTCTGGCCCCACAAGCCCAGACACCCCTCTCCCTCAGGCTCTCCCAAAAGGTTTGCGCATCTTTCATATCAATGCCCGCAGCCTACCTCCCAAACTGGATGACCTAAAAGTGTGGGTCATACTACACTCCCTGGACATTCTTTGCATCTTGGAAACCTGGCTATCCTCTCGTGTCCCTGACTCAACTGGCCCTCCCCAACTTCACCCTCTTCCAACAGGACTGTGGAAAACGTGGCAGCGGGGTGGCCATCTACTCCCGCACCTCTTTAAATTGCTCCATCTCCCACTACGAGGTTGTTCCCAGCTCTCACAAATTTCTCCTTACCTCCATCACCCTCCCCTCTTCTTCTCCCCTCTTTGTGGGGGTCTTATATGCCTCCCCTAAACTTCCCCCCTCATCCCTAGTCTCCCGCATCTCTGCCTTCTCCGTCCTTGCCAATTCTGGTGAGCTCATTCTACTGGGTGATTTTAATCTAGACTGGCTCTCCCCCTCCTCTCTTAATGCTTGTCAACACATCGAGGTACTAAACCTTTCCCAAATGATTAAAGAGCCTACGCGTCCCAACCCTAGATCTCAATCACACTCACTGCTTGACTGGGTGCTCTCTTCTCGCCCCCATCACATTTGCTCTGCTGGCATCCTACCTGACGTGCTCCATGACCACTGCCCTACCTATTGTATAAGGAAAGTCCAACCTCCTCCCACTCCCCAAATACATCCAGTTCCGCCCCCTAAAATCTCTCAATGTACATAAACTTCTCCAGCACTTGGAACAGGCCAAATGAAGCCCTGTCCTTTCCTCCCTCTCAGTAGACTCCACCCTCTCCCATTTCACCTCTACCTTCCTGAAGATCTGGAACTACCATGCCCCCCTTAAAACTACGAGAGTACTGCGCACCCACCATCCCTGGATAACCTCTGATATCCCAGCTAAATGCAGAGCTCGTGACCACGCTTGGAGCCGCTTCAAAACTACAGGCACCCAAGCCCACCTCCAAGCCTTCTATACCCTCCACAACAAATGTACCATTAGCATCAGGCATGCAAAATCCAACTTCTTTAAATCCCGGCTGCACCCCTCTAATAATACTCCATCCTCCTTCTGGCAGGACCTTCGTTCGCTACTTCATCCCTCCTCTCACTCCCCCCCCCCCAAATCCGGGTAGCTGGCACACTAATCTCCGATCCAGCTCATGTTGCTGAAGCCCTTAATAAATACTTCACTTCTGTGCCGTTCCTGCTGGGCCTACCCCATCCCACCCCGTTCTCCTCAAACCTCCTTGCACCCTTCTGCCCCTCAATTCACACCTATTCTTCCATCGGAAGTCTTGAGAGCCCTTACTTCTCTCAACCCCAACAAATCTAGCCCTGATGGACTGCATCCCAGGCTTCTAAAAGTCTCTGCCCCCCCCAATAGTGACCCAGTTAACCCACATCCTAAATCTTTCCCTCTCCTCAGCCACTGTCCCTTCTGCCTGGAAGTCTGCTACAGTTCTCCCCCTTCACAAAGGCGGTGACCACACTAGCCCTGATAACTTCTGCCCTATCTCACTTCTCCCTGCCCTTGCCAAACTGCAAGAATCCCTAATTCTTGCCAGGCAAAAAGACTTCCTATCCTCATCCAACATTCTCTACCTATTTCAATCAGGATTCAGGAAATCCCACTCGACCTCCTCCCCTCTCTTACACTTCACAGACGCCATTCACTCAGGGATGAACCAGAGTTGGCTCACCTCTGCCATATTTATAGACCTCGTTAAAGCCTTTGACTCTGCTTCTCATTCCCTCCTCCTCTACAAGCAGAGCTCTATTAGCCTTTCCCATGTCTCAGTAGCCTGGTTCAGCTCCTACCTTACTGGCAGTTTCCAGTCAGTCACTATTAATAACGTCCTCCCTCCTTCCCACCCTATTCTTGCAGGTGTTCCCCAAGGTTCAGTCCTCAGGCCTGTTTTCTTTTCCCTCTTTATAAATGATCTCCCCTCTGCCTGTACCCACGCCCACATTCACATGTACGTGAACGACACGGTCCTTTTTCTGTCTGGATTATCCACCCAGATCATTCAATCTCACCTTCAACAAGATCGCTCATCAGTCACAGCCTAGTTTGAAGCCAACCGCTTTAATACCAATAAAACCGTGGCCATGACCTTTGGCTCTAAACAAAAACTTGCCAAGCTTCCTCCCTCCCTCCTGCATTCTTCTCACGACCAACACTCCCCTCGACAATGTCCAAGCCTACAAATATCTGGTGTCTGTCTTGACCCCTCCCTTGACTTCTCTTCCACTTCAATGTCCTCCACACCAAACTGCGCCCTAAACTCAGGTTACGCTATCGCCACAAATCCAGTCTTAGACTGGACCTCCTGTTAGACCTGTTAGATGTGACCTCCTGGTTAAACGGATCCTTCCTACCTTTGATTATGCTAGCATTGTTTACAGTGCTGCCCCAACCACCTCCCTCGCCAAACTGGATGTCTTGTTTTCATGCCTTCTGTAAGTTTGCTTCCAACTCCCCCCCCCCCAACTCACTACTGCGACCTATACTCTTCCCTTTCCTCCATTCCCTCTCCCAAAGGCGCCTCTCACTGCTTTACTTTAATTGTTAAATACTGGTTTGGATCCTCCCATCCTACCTCACCTCTCTCCTTACTCCTGCTACCCCCTCGCCCTAACAGTTCCCGCACTTTCTCACTCCCATGTGTCTGCACCTCTGTAGGCAAACTCTCCTTTTCCTACAGATTTCCCTCCCTCTGAAACACCATTCCCTCTCAATTATGCCCCTCTCCTTCCTCCCCTTCTCTCAGGCGCCTACTCAGACCCCCCCCAATCACCTCCTGCACCTGTTTTTCCACCTAGGCCCTCACCAGACACATCCAACTGCTCTCTGCTCCCTAATTGTACATATCTTTGAATATATAGCTACTAAATTGTACTTCTACTTGCATATACTACCATGTTGTAATTATCTCTTGCTGTCTACATTTCATTGCTAAGTACCCTACATAGCACTCTGTCATTTATATTTACTTCTATTATGTACCCCTATTCCCGTGGGTCGCACCTGGAAACTAGTTTCGGCTCATGGTGCCTTTCCCAGTTGTCAACTTTTTTTTTTTTTGCTCCTTACTTGTCCCCTGGCCTGCCTCTCCTTCCGGCTGCTCATGACTCCTCTGACCCCCTCGCCCTGACCCCCTTCCTCTCACCTCAGATCGCAGCTGACCATGGGGTGGCCCAGCATATCCCTTCGCCGGGTGGGCCCCTCTCCTCCGAGGGGGAAGGCACCAGGAGGTGGAAGCCAGCGCACTAGGCAATCAGTCCCCAGGCGCTGATGAGGTGGATTCCGAGGAGTCAGGGCATCTCGAGTCGGCAGGAGCTTGGCAGCCATCATCCGGCAGACCAGAGGCCCGGTTCCGCTTTTTCTCCCGGGCGTGGTGTGCCCGAGCGTCTGGGCCAAGCAGACATTCACCGCACGCCCCTAAGCGTAGTGGGCTCACTTGCTGCTGCTCTCCCAGCCTCCGCCAGGGAAGCAGCAGATAGCGAGCCATGTCCTCCCTCCCCGGAGAAGGCGAGCAGTTGCAGGACACTCAAGCCTACTCCCCGGCCCGGCTCTCCAGTGACCGAGTCGTTCCGAACCCGGATCGCGGTCGCCGCAGAAATCCAACCGCTGCGCCGACGAGACGGCCCCCCCGGTTATCAACTTTTAAATAAAAACAAAATAAATAAAACAAATAGGACAGTATCTTACTTAACCCTGTCACATCCTGGATCTCACCCTGGAGAGAGGGACTGAAAAAGACCCACAAAAGGGGGTGGTGCAGGGAGCCCCTACAAACTGAAAGTGTTTGCCCTGGACAGAAAAAAAAACTCATGGAAAGCTGAAGCAGTGCCTGGGCATCAATGAGAGGAATATAACAACAAATGTAAATGATGACAGGGATATGATAATAGCACTGCAGGCTACTGAATTCCCTACTGCTGCAGCCCAGCTCAGATATCAGCTGCAGGGGATTCTGGGATTTCTGGTTATAGAAATGTCAACTTGACAGCCAGCAGAATCAGCCTGATGCAATTTACTATAGTGCAGTAAACCGTAGGCGAACACACATTTTGGGGTACACAAAGTACAAACTTGTACCAAAACTGGGTGTGGGGCTCTTAATGCTGACTGTTCCCGATTAAGTCTTAAAGGGACTGGACACAGGTTTTTGTGCGACTGTCACAGCTGTTAACAGTTTAGACACTCTCTTAAAAGTGTCCCTAATTCAAACTTTGCTCACGCTGAATTTTAGACTCTAAAGTAATGAAATAGGACAAATAATGGGACATACCTGAGATTTTATATCTCTGTGCAAAATTTTCCTGTCATGTACATGTTTCAGTGCTAAGCAGATCTGTACAAACCAATCCATGATCTGTCAAAATTAGAAAAGAAAGTGAGCTTTTGATTGGAAGTAGAAGTCCAATATTTAAATCCATCCTTACTTGAATTAGACTACTCCTTAGCTGAATCAGACTGTTTTAATGCAACGGTATACAGAAGCAGATTATATAATAAAAATATAAAAGAAACGCCAATATAAAAAAATAGTCTATAAACGACAATAATGTGTGTTGTATATATTTGACGGATATCCTAAATACCTCTCACCCCGAAAAATGGTAACAATGGTAACAAGCAGGAAAGGGATCTTGGAGTTATCATCTCTGATGACCTCAAGGCAGGGAAACAATGTGACAAGGCAGCAGGTAAAGCAAATAGGATGCTGGGATGCATAGGCAGGGGCATCACCAGCAGAAAAAGGGAGGTCATAATTCCACTATACAAGACACTAGTGAGGCCACACCTGGAGTACACTGTGCAGTTCTGGAGACCTTACCTACGTAAGGACATAGACAGGGTAGAGAAGGTTCAGAGGAGGGCAACAAAGATGGTGCATTGATTGCATCACAAGTCCTATGAGGACAGGTTGAAGGCACTGAACATGTACTCCCTGGAGGAGAGGAGGAGAGAGGGATATGATAGAGACATACAAGTATCTTACAGGGAGGAACAGGGTGCAGGAATGCACTATTTTTAAGCGAAAAAGATGTTCCAGGACTAGAGGGCATGGGATGAAGTTGGAGGGAGGGAGATTCAGAGGAAGCGTGAGGAAGAATTTCTTCACAGAGCGGGTGGTGGACAAGTGGAACACCCTGCCAGAGGAAGTGGTGGGGGCTGAAACAATCACGGGATTTAAGAATGCATGGGATAGACATAAAGGAATTCTGGAGGTCAGGGGTAAAGGGCAACAGACTTCCTGGAAAACATAAACCGAACTTACAAACTTAAATGGGCAGACTGGGTGGGCCATAGGCCCTTATCTGCCGACACTGTCTATGTATCTATGTATTTTAAAAAGGTATCAATTTAAATGTATTTGAAAAGTACATTATTCCACTGCTGTTTAGTATACGTTTATATTAGCCTGTACAGTATGTTAGAAGATGTGTCACATAACACAAGCATTTGTTATGGACTACAGTAGACAACTACAGCAGATTCCTAACTCTAAGGAAAATTACCCAAAGTCTGACAACTTCAATCCACCCCCAAGGGAAGGAACCAAACTGGAGGGCTGATAAGGAACAATACGACATTTTCACTCTGAACGCTGGTATTTTCAACTAAGCATCTAGATAACTACTGGTTTTAAATATATTTCTTCTTGGACTACTGGTTCCTTGATCTTGCATTTAGCCCCCTCTGCAATATATAGCTCTATCTTACGAATGCTAATGGGGAGGGGGGGTGTAGTCGGCAGCTGATGGCAATGGTTGTATTAAAGTGGAGCTCCAGAGACTGTTAAAATAGTAGAAAATAGTAATTTGCTTCCAGAATAAAATGCTAAATTTCACTAGAACTAACTCACCTTTGTCAAAATACAAACTTCAGAGCAGATCTGAAAATTGTAAAACCTTGTCAGGCGGCCTCCCAAGATGGTGGCAAGGGGAAGCGGTGGCAGCCGCAGGAACCACCAGGAGAGAGCGAAGTACACAGTGAGGCGAGCTGGTGGGGGAGCCAACTAACAGTGCCTTGCTTAAAGCGATATGAGACTTGGACAAAAAAACTGATAATCTATCCAACCGCTTCACAATATTAGACACAAAGATGCACACCGTGTCGGTGGATGCCAGAGCAGCTACCAGATCCACTTGTAAATTAGCCGTGATGGTTGAGGGAATACTTGTAGAAAACTTTGATAAGACTGCAGCCGTTGGGAGAATGCAGTTTGATCAGACTACATCAGAATCGTGCGATTCAGAAAATTTAGAGTCAGAGGATCTGTGTGTGTGTTTTTTTTTTTTTACCCTTGTTTTACCAAGAGAGACACACTAAGCTGAAAGCTTGTTTACAGGTGCAACCTGGGAGCACAGGGAAGTTAAGTGACTTGCTCAGGGTCACAGAGTATGCAAGTGGGGGCTGTGAGATTCAAACCCAGGTCTCCAAGTTTGCAGCTCAGAGCCTTAAACTACTGTGCTATACTGTCTTTTGTTCAAGAATTACTGGGATTACTCCTTGAATTAAATTTAACAAGCTCTCAAAAGTGTACCGAGTAACACCCCACAGACACCCGCAGAACATGGCTCAGCCCATCACTATACTAATAACAATGATCAGAGCAAAAGTGAAGGACTTAATCCTAGAAGCAGTGAAAAGGAAAGGACCCTTAATGATGGTACTCAAATCTACTGCTTTCTAAATCTGAACTTTGTTATGTGGCAGCGCCAGTAAAGTTTTGAGGCAGTTCAGAATGGGTTGTGGGCTCTGCGAGTTACCAATGGGCTACAATTTCCTGCAGGACTCTGCATTCAGTATACTGAAAGAAAAAAAAGGAAAAAATAAATAAAAATCACTCACCATAGTAATGTTGTTTCTTCCAAAGGGATCACTCACTATACTTGAAACTGCAATTATTCCCTGGAATGAGCAGCCTGGAGCTTTGAATTTTATACTAATTAGAGAACCTAGAATGAAGTTTGAAACTCTGCTGTGGTCACGCTCTCCCCTGCCCTCTAATGGCAGAGTTATTTCTCAAGTTGTGGGAGAACAGTGACCATGAAATCTAGCCAACTGACTACCAAAAGGTTTTGATCAAAATAGTTTTGCTTCTTGAAGCAAAAACAAACTGAGAATGTGACGCACTAAATTTCAGTTGTGAAATAATTCAACAAGTAATGCTTAAAGAGATTAACCAAGTTTTTTTTTTTTTAATTAGACATGACTTGCATGTCTTGCAAGATAATGTCAGCAAAAGTCCGTGCAGGCAACTTTTATTATTTATAGTCCAACCAGAAAGGGAGTGGAAGAGATCGTATTTAATATCTGGTCAAGTAATCCGCAGATCCCTTCCACTTCCTTATTTTTAGTGATCCGCCCCCATGCTCAGGCACATGACGTGATCCCAGGGACAGCACGGGGGCGTGCCCCATAAAAGTCAATGGGGTCAAGTTTTATGTGCTTTTTTTATAGCGAAAAATGGCCAGCTGGAGATTAATCAGAGGCACCGGTCTACTAACAAGACTCAGATTAGTTGACCGGTACAATGATTAACCTCCAACTGGCCATTTTTGTCTATAAAAAAAAAAGGCACGTAAAACTGACCCCACTGACTTTAATAGGGCATTCCCCCGCACTCTCCCTGGGATCACGTCATTACGTGCCTGAGGGGGCGGATCATTCAACAGGGAAGTGGAAGGGATCGCAGATTACCTGGCCGGATATAAATTACAATCCCATCCACTCCCTTTCCAACTGGACTATAAATAATAAAAGTTGTCTACGCAGACTTTCGACAACATTATGTTGCAAGGCATGCGAGTCAGGTCATAAACTTGGTGAATCTCTAATTGTTGTGAGAACCTTTTCCAGGTTCTGAAACAGGAGGTAGAGAAGGGATTGTCAAGCACAGTAAGGGATCCCTTTGAAAGAAAACATTACTACAGTGAATATTTTTTTCTTTAGACCCCAGGAATTCCATACTAATGCCTGGCAAACTACAGACTCCACAGCAGTACCTTGGGAGGCTTGGTACAGAACCTATTTGGGGAACAAGTTCTGCAAGACAGCAGTGCCAAAGCTGGCATGCCTTCTGGACTGCAGGTCCAGATAGTAATGCTTTGTAAAGGTGTGCACCATTTTCCGGGTAGCTGCTTTACACATTTCCTGAATGGAGACACTTCAAGACGCTGCCACAGAAGCAGAGGTGCCCCTTGTGGAATGGGCCCTCAAGCCCTCAGGTGGAAGTTTGCCAGCTTTACCAAAACCGAACTGGACACAGGCGTCCTTGGCCAATGTCCCCATAAGTGATAAACAGCTGTGTAGTTGTGGACTTAACACCCTTTTGTGCGGTCTAAGTAGTAGCTTAAAGCTATTTTTACATCCAGACTATGGAGCCTCTGCTCCCCTGCTGTGGAGTTTTCATCGAAGAACACAAGAGTATGACAGATTGGTAGAGGTGAAATTCTGAAACCACTTTGGGGAGAAAGTTCCTGTTGGTCCTCATAACTGCCTTATCCCTGTGGAAAATAATGTAGTTAGGATCTGTACACTGAACTTGGAGTTCGCTCACCCTTCTGGCAGAGGTCAGGGCTACCAAGAAAACTGTTATCCAGGTGACATACTTCAGACCAGCAGTTGTCATAGGTTCCAATAGAGCACCCATGAGCTGGGCAATACACAGGTTCAAGTCCCCGGTGGGGGGACTGGATCCTTAAAAGGGGGATTCAAGTGGATCAGACCCTTGAAGAACCTTCTGAAAATAGCAAGGGATGCTACTGACTTATCTCTGCCAGCCAACGCATACACCGAGACTGCTGTAAGATGCACTTTAAGAGTAGCAGGCTGATGACCCAGGGACTGTAGGTGTACCTGATAATCCAAGATGTTGGACAGGCTGGTCTGAAAAGGATTAAGCTGTATGGAAGAGCACCACAGGAAAAACCTTTCCACTTTGAAGCATATGTTTTCCTCGTGGCTGGCTTTCTGGAAACATTTAACTCATTTAAAACCTCGTTTGAGAGGTTTAAACCAGAATATTCTAACTCTTCAAGTACCAGGCCCTGAGGTGCAGGGTGCTGGGGTCTGGAAATATTATCCTGCCCTGAGGCCTGGCCCACCCAGTCTGCCCAATTCCCTACTTATTAGATAAGCTGCAGATCCTAGCTAACCAACAGCCTACTTCCTCCTACCCCCCACTAGAACTGCCTTATGTCTGTCCCATGCATTCTTGAATTCCCATATTGTTTTTGACCCCACTACTTCCTCAGGAAGGCCATTCCATGCATCTACCACCCTCTCTGTGAAGAAATACTTCCTCATGTTGCCTCTGAGCCCCCTCTCCCCGGTCTTCAAATTGTGCCCCTTGTTCTTGTACATCTTTTTTCTTAAAGATGCTACGCTGGCTTTGTTGATTCTTTGAGGTACTTGAAAGTTTGCTGGATAGGGTCTGGAACAGAGAGTACCAGGTCTGCCTGGCCCCGTCTGGGGCAATTAGGATCACTGTTGCAGGTCCCCTTCTGAGTTTCAACAGCGCCCTCAGCAGAGAGCAAAAGGGAAAACATGTAAAGGAATCCCCCTGTCCAACAGAAGACCAGGGCATCCCCTAGGACTGTCCCCACTGAAGGAGGCCTGCAACAAAATAGGGGGAGCGGCTAGTTTTGCCATGAAGCAAACAGGTGTACCTCTGGTGAGCCCCATCTTCTGAACACTGCTGCTAGCACCTGCTTGTTCATTTGTGGGTTCTCTGACCGATTCTGCTAAGGGACTCTGTGAGGAAATTGTCTTTCCCTGGCAGAAGCATTACGGACAGCTGCACCCTTAGCTCGTTTTCCAGGTTCCAGATCTTCACTGCCTCTGTGCACAGCTTGTAAGATTTTGTTCCTCTTTGTTTGTGTATATAGTACATGGTGGTGTTTTCTGTCCCTATTTGGACTGAATGACCCCCTGATGCAGGAGGAAAAAGCCTGCATTGCCAGATACACAGCCCTGAGCTCCAGGAGGTTTATGTGCTCCTTGGACTCTAGTGGGGTCCACACTCCACTTACAGTGAAGTCCTCCAGGTAGGCGCTCCAACCAGGAGACAGGCATCTGTAGTGAGCACTGCTGTGGATGACTGCTGGAGGAAGGGGCCTCCCACTCTGAAGCTCCCTTCTCCCTTCCACCAGTCCACTGCCTTTAGAAGGCACTTTCTAGCTGGTATCAACCTAGACAGAGGGTCCCCCCTTTGGGACCAGTGAGACCTTAGGTGGTACTGAATATCCCTCAGTTAAAACCTGGCACCTTGAACCACAGCTGTGGAGGTGGCCATATGCCCTAGCAACTGAAGGAAGACTTGCTGGTCTGGGCTGTCCCACCTTGAAAGAGCTTGCAAGGTCTATGAGGCTTGCCACTTTCTCCTGAGGGAAGAAAGCTTTTCCCTGCCTGGTGTTCAGCTCTGCTCCTATGAATTCCAGTATCTGGACAGGTGCTGTATGGATTTCAGAACAGTTATTAGGAATCCTAGATCCTCTAGGGTCATCTCTGTGAGCTGGAGACAGGCTTTGGCCTCCTGGTGTGACCCTCCTGAGACTAGCCAGTCATCCGGGTAAGGGAAGACTACAACATCTTGCCTTCTCAAGTGACCTGTGGACCTTGGGTGCTGAGGACAAGCCGAAGAGTAGGGCTGTGAACTGGTACTGGCAGTGCCCTACCCTGAACCTGAAGTACTTTCTGTGAGAAGGTCATACTGGAATGTGGAAGCAGGCATCCTTTAAGTCCAGTGACCCCAGCCAGCATACCTGTTGCAGAAATGAAATCACTGTGGTCAATGTCACCATCTTGAAATTTTCTTTTTTCAAGTGTTTGTTCAGAAATCTTAGCTCTAAAATGGGTCACTTCTCTCTATTTTTCTTGTGGATCACGAAATATCTTGAATAAATCCTTTTCCCCACTGGGAAGAGAGAATTTGTTCCACTACATTGGCCTGCAGCAACTTTTTCACCTCCAACTCCAGCACAAGTTTTTCTGCTGGGGTATGAGGTGGGAAGGCCCTGTGTACTTGCAGTTTTGGGAACCTTTTGAACTGCAGGGAGAGACCCTGACTCACTATTTCTAGGACCCACTTGTCTGTGGTAATGTTTTTCCATGACTGGAAATAGTGAGCCAACCTTCCACCCACTTGAAATGGGTGGGCGACCTGTATGGGCACATCTGGGCTTCTGCTTTGCCTGAACCTGAGGGAGTGGGGTGGCTACAGTCCAGTTGGCACCCCTCTTCCCTTCAAGAAACCCCTCTAGGGAGGATAATCATAGGTCATATTAGCCCGGGTAAGATAACCCTGGCCTCTATCTCCCCTTCCGTATAGCCTATGGGAAGTGGAGGCCCTTCTCAGTATTACTTGTATAGGTGGTCTTGTAATTGTCCACTTTTTTCGTATTTCATATAAGCCTCTGTTTTGTCCCCAAACAAGGAGTTTCCTTTGCAGGGGAAATCCATGGCTTTAGTCTGAGTGTCCTGCGAGAGGTTTGTAGTCCTAAGCCATGCAAACTTCCTCAAGGACACCGCATGTGCCATCACTCAGGAAGCAGTGTCACTGGCGTCCACAGCCATGTGAAACTGGTATCTGGTGACATGAAAAAATTACTTACCACAGTAATCTTGTTTCTTCCAAGGGGGACTTTACTGTATTCTGACACATGCAGTTAGCCTTCACCATTCCACTGCCCCAGAGAGGATAGAATTAAATAACCTATGCATATAGTAGAATAGACCTGACTAAACTGCAGTATTGGGGTTCAATGCCAAGAAGTGCAAGGTACTGCACCTAGGAGCTAAGAATCAGAGGAGGAGCTATCAGCTGGGAAGGGTACAGTTGGGGAGCACAGAGGAGGAAAAGGACCCAAGGGTGATTATAATGGGGAAAATGAACAACTTGGTTCAGTGCAGGAAGGCAGCAGCAAACACCAACAGGATGCTAGGTTGCATAGCAAGGTGGATCTCCTCTAGAAGTAGTGTGGTGATCCTTCCCTTGTACAGGTCACTGGTCAGGCCACACCTGGAGTACTGCGTGCAGTACTGGCGCCCATTCCTGAGGATGGACATCAGACTGTTGGAGGGGGTGCAGCGCACAGCAACTAAGATGATCCAGGGTTTGGATGGGAAATTCTACGAAGAAAGGCTGGGCATGCTCAACATGTATTCCCTGGAGGAAAGGAGAGATAAGGGAGATATGATCGAGACCTTAAGTCTCTAAAGGGGATAAACAAGGGTAATACTGGAGAGATATTCCAGATCAGAACAGGGAGGGATACTAGGGGGCATCAACTGAGGTTAGAAGGGGGAAAATTAAGGAGGGAAGTCAGGAGACTATTTCATGGAGAGGGTGGTAGACAAGTGGAACACTACTCGAGGAGGTGGTTTCCTGTAGGACGGTGGGCTGCTTCAAGAGGGGATGGGACAGAGAGAGCGGGGAATGACTGTGAAAAGGGGAAGGAAGGGTGGAGCAGCTGCAAGTTGAGGGGCTAGCTGCACAATCGAGCAGACTTGATAGACCGTGTGACCTGTTTCTGCTGGCATTCCGTATGTTCGTATGTAACAAAACTGAAAACAGGCAACAATCCAGCATGCAAAAGTCCTTTCTGTAGCTGTTTTTTCATTCCCCACTTCTCCATAGGTCAGGAAGAGCAGAGTATTATCCTGTCTATGATCTTTTGTATGAGTCAAGTAATAGCTGATAGCCCTCTCAACATCTAGTCTATGTAGCCTACGTTCCCCTGAACTAGAATGATCAGTGAAAAAGACAGGCAGAGTAATAGACTGGTTGAGGTGAAAATCAGAATCCACTTTGGGGAGGAACTTCCTATTGGTTCTCAGGACTATCTTGTCCCTATGGACTGAAATGTAATTAGGTTCAGTGAACAAAGCCTGGTGTTCATTAATCATTCTGACTGAAGTAACTGCCACTAAAAATACTTTTTCCAAGTCACATACTTGAGACCTGATGAGGACATGGGCTAGAATGAGTGTTGCATTAGCTGGGCAATGCATGTGTTCAGGTCCAAGGAGGGGACTGGTTACCTGAGGGAGGTGCAGATGAAGCAATCCTTTGAAGAATTTCCTGAAAATTGGATTGGAAGCCAAAGAAGTGCCCTTACCCGCTGAGAGGTAGGCAGAGACAGCTGCTAAGTGTACCCTTAGCGTAGACAGCTTAAGGCCTAGGGAATGGAGGTGGGCTAAATAGTCCAACATAGATACATAGACAGTGTCGGCAGATAAGGGCCTGTGGCCCACCCAGTCTGCCCATTTGAGCTTGTAAGTTCAGTTTATGTTTTCCTAGAAGTCTGTTGCCCCTTACCCCTGACCTCCAGAATTCCTTTATGTCTATCCCATGCATTCTTAAATCCCATGACTGTTTCAACCCCACCACTTCCTCTGGCAGGGTGTTCCACTTGTCCACCACCCGTTCTGTGAAGAAATTCTTCCTCACGTTTCCTCTGAATCTTCCTCCCTCCAACTTCATCCCATGCCCTCTAGTCCTGGAACATCTTTTTTGCTGGAAAATAATGTATTCCTGCACCCTGTTCCTCCCTGTAAGATACTTGTATGTCTCTATCATATCCCTCTCCCTCCTCTCCTCCAGGGAGTACATGTTCAGTTCCTTCAACCTGTCCTCATAGGGACTTGTGATGCAATCCTTGTACCATCTTTGTTGCCTCCTCTGAACCTTCTCTACCTTGTCTATGTCCTTACGTGAGGTAAGGTCTCCAGAACTGTACACTGTACTCCAGGTGGGGCCTCACTAGTGTATTGTATAGTGGAATTATGACCTCCCTTTTCCTGCTGGTGATGCCCCTGCCTATGCATCCCAGCATCCTATTTGCTTTACCTGCAGCCTTGTCACACTGTTTCCTACCTTGAGGTCATCAGAGATGATAACCCCAAGACCCTTTCCTGCTTGGTGCATGCTATATCCCACCCCCAACTGATATATTGTGCCTGGGTTTTTGTGCCCCATATGCATTATCTTGCACTTCCTTGCATTGAATTTCAACTGCCAAACCTCTGACCCCTCTTCAAGTTTCTGCAGGTCCCTTCTCATTCTGTCTACACCCTCTGGTGTGTTTACTCTGTTACAGAGCTTTGTGTCATCAGCGAACAGTGAAATTCTGCCTTCTAGGTCCTCATAATATCACTGATGAAGATGTTGAATAGGACCGGTCCCAGCACTGATCCCTGTGGTACCCCACTGGTCACTCTTCCCTCTGTGGGTGACAGCCATTTACCACCACCCTCTGTGTACTGCCGCCTCTGCCAGTTACCTACCCACCACACTACTGTCCTGCCCAAGCACCCATATTCCCCAGTTTGTGTAATAGTCTTCTATGTGGCACAGTGTCAAAGGCCTTGCTGAAGTCCAGATAGGCCATGTCCACTGCCCTCCCTGATCCACCTCCCTAGTCACCCAGTCAAAAATTCAATGAGGTTGGTCTGACATGACCTCCCCTGGTGAAACCATGCTGCCTTGGGTCCTGTAGTCCATTGACAACCAGATGTTCCACCAGTCTCTCCTTCAGTAGTGCTTCCATGATCTTCCCCACTACCGAGGTGAGGCTGACTGGTCTGTAGTTCCCGCTTCCTCTTTGTTCCACTTTTGTATAAGGGGACTACATCTGCTATCCTCCAGTCTTTGGGTACCTCCTGTTTCCAGTGATCGGCTAAACAGGATAGCCAGAGGTTCCAGCCACCACCTCTTAGTTCCTTAAGGACCCTGGGGTGCACCCCATCTGGCCCCATTGCTTTGTCAACTCTTATTACTTCCAGTTCCTTCGGATCCTTTCCAGTAAAGGGACTTGTGTCCATTTCTGCACCATTCTCACCCTTGTACTCCATTCAGACCCATTACCCTCTCTTCCTCAGTAAAGACTGAGCAAAATACCTGTTCAATATGTCAGCTTTACTGTTATCCTCCACGTGCCCCATCCTCTCCCTTCAGTCTCACTATCCCTCCTTTGCCTTTCTTTTTCACTATGTACCTGTAAAGGTTTTGTTCCCTCTACCCACTGATTTTGCAATGTGTTGTTCTGTCTGAGCTTTGGCTTCCCTTACTGACCTCCCTGCCTCCCTTTGCTTCTCCTGGTACTTCTCCCTATCCCCTTCTGCCTGTGTCTTTTTTTGTATTGCCTGAATGCAATCTTTTTGGCTTTCACTTTCTTTGCTACCTCTTTGGAAAACCATAATGGTATCCTCTTCCTTTTCCTCTTGCTAACCTGCTTAATGCATAATTCTGTTGCTCTTGTAATCCCTATTGTAAATACTGCCCACTGTTCCTCAACCCCCGATTCCTGCCCCATTCCCCTTAATGCCTCTTTCAAGTATCTCCCCATTTTCCCAAAGTCTGCCCCCCTAAAATCCAGGATACGTGTTTTTGTGTGGTTTGGTTCTGCTCTATTTGTGATTTCAAACCACAATGACTGGTGGTCACTGTTCCCCAGGTGTTCCCCCACTGTTACCCCCATCACACTGTCCTGTTTGTGAGCACAGGTCCAGTATTGCTTCTGCCGAGTTGGTTCCATGACCAGTTGCTTGAGGAAGGCACCTTGAAGGGAGTCCAGGATAAATCTGCTCCTAGTTGATGCTGCTGCTGGGATGCTCCAGTCCACGTCTGGAATATTGAAGTCTCCAACCAGTACTACCTCACCCTTGTCTGCCATCCTTTGGATGGCTAGCATCAGCGCCCTATGTTTCTTCCTCCTGGGATGGTGCTCTATAGACCACACCTGTGCGGATGGCTGGCCCCATTTTCCTTTCCAGCTTAACCCACAGTATCTCTTCCCCCATTTTGTTCCTCCTGGATCTCTGTGGCTCTTATGTCATTTTTCACATACAGTGTCACTCCTCCTCCCTTCCTACCTGCCCTGTCTTCTGAATATGTTGTAGCCAGGTATGGCTATCTCCCAGTCATGGTTATCATTACACCAGGTTTCAGTGATGGCCACAATGTCCAGGTCTGGCTGCACCATGACAGCCTCCACATCTTCCATCTTGTTGCTAAGGCTCCTGGCATTGGCACACATGGCTTTCCATGATTTGACCTCCCTAGACTGTTTCGCTGTTCTACTCCAGCCCCTTCCTTGGTTGTCCTTTATCCCTGGTTCTCCTTGCTTTCTGCCCTTCTGCTGGGAGTCCAGCCTGGTAAGGGTCTATGACCTTCTGTTGGCACCAAATGGAGAACCTCTTCCATTTAGAAGTCTAATTCCTGGTAGGGGGCTTCCGAGAGACCCTTAGGATCTCAAGGACCCCTTCCAAAAGGTGCAGATTAGCATACTCTAGGTCCTCAAGAGCCAGGCAAGGAGCCTGAGGGTTCTGAGGTTGGGGTAAAGGATCCTCCCCTGGGAGAATGTCAGCAGGTTGTGCCTCCTGGGGAGGCAAATTGGTCTGGAGGTTGACAGGGACAAGAGCAGGGCATACCAAGGCAGCCTGGCCCAATCTGGAGCTATGAGGATCACTGTTGCTGGCTGGGATCTGAGCTTGTTCAGCACCCTGAGCAACAGAAGGAATGGAGGGAAGGCATACAGGAACTTCCCTGTCCAATCCAGTGGTACTGTGCCCACTGCAGGAGGTCTGCAGTAAAACTGTGGCAGCTGGTGATTGTCTTGGGCTGCAAAGATATCTATCTTTGGAGTGCCCCATCTTCTGAAGACAGTTTGTAGGATCTGTCTGTTTAGAGACCACTCGTGATTTTGATTGATCCTGCTCAGTGCATCTGCTAGGATGTTGTCCTTCCCTGGAAGATGGACTGCTGAGACAGAGACCCATTTGGAATACGCCAGAGTCCAAATTTTCACAGCCTCTGTGCACAACAAGAAAGACTTTGTGCCTCCTTGCTAGTTTATGTAATACATGGTTGTGGTGTTGTCGGTTCTGATTTGCACTACCTTGTCCTGGACGAGTGAGGAAAATGAATGGAGGGCCAGAAAGACTGCCCTGAGCTCCAACAGGTTTATGTGTAGCAGTGACTCCTGCTGTGACAAAGTACCATGTAAAGTGTGCTCTCCCCGATGGGTGCCCCATCCTAGGAGGGAGGCATCTGTTGTCAGCACTGCTGTTGGGGACTGCCACTGGAATAGAACCCCTTCCTTGAGGTTGTCCCTTACCTGCCACCACTGCAGTGCTTGAATGAGAGTCCCTGTGACCGGTACTAGCTTTGACAGGGAGTCTTTTCTGGGACCAATGGGACCTAAGGTGGAACTGGATGTCTCATCTGGAACCTGGCTCCTGGCACTGTTGCTGTTGAGGCTGTCATGTGGCCCAATAGTTGCAGGAAATGTCTTGCTGGTCTGGAGGTGTGAAGCTGGAAAGTTTGCCAACTGTACCAGGCTGTCCACCCTTTCCTAAGAAGGGAATGCCTTTCCTCTTTGAGTGTCCCAACTCCACTCCTATGAAATCCAAGAGCTGGACTGGCTGCAAGACTGACTTTCAGGTTCACCAGGAACCCTAGAGACTGCAGGGTAGCCTGTGTGAGAAGCAGTGTATCCCTTACCTGATGAGAGGACTGCCCCACGACTAACCAGTCATCTAGATGAGGGAATACTGTCACCCCCTGCCTTCTCAAATGAGCCACCACCACCACAGCCAGGCACTTTGTGAACACCCTTGGTGCAGAGGTGAGACCGAAAGGTAGAGCTCTGAACTGGTAATGGCCTCAAGGCAATCTGAGCTCAAGGTACTTCCTGTAAGACTGTCTGATGGGAATGTGGAAATAGGTGTCCTTGAGGTCCAAGGATGCCAGCCAGTCTCCTTGCCTGAGAGTGGGGAGAATCATTGCCAAAGTGAGCATCCTGAACTTTGGCTTCGACAGATATCTGTTTAGGGTTCTGAAATCCAATATGGGTTGCCACTTCCCAGTCTTCTTATGGGTTAGGAAATACCTTGAGTAAAAACCTTTCCCCCTCTGGGAGACCGGGACAGGTTCCACTTACTGGTACTGGGGAGGTGACCCTGGCAGCCACATCAGGGGTTCTACTTTGCCTGTGTCCTGGGCTGAGGGCTGGGGTCAGAGCGCGTGCTGCCCCTTCTGTCCCTGCCTTTAAAGTAGCCACACTGCTGCTGATAATCTGAGAGAGCCTGAGCCTGATAAAAAGGCCTGGTATAGGATCTCCCTCTACCTTCCCTACTTTGGTGCCTCTGGGAGGTGGATAAGAACAGGTTACTCACCTGAAACAGTAGTTCTAAGAGTGGTATATGTTGCTCATCCACACTTCTTGGCATGTCCCTTTCCCCTTTAAATCTTGCTGGAAAGTCTTCAAGCTGGCTCCTCCCACCCACCCAGGTGGTAAATACCTCAGCTCCGCCTCATGACGCCAGATCTTAGCCCGCTGGAAGCAGGCTTGTGCGCCAAAGCCGGGAGGTCGAGGAGGGTAGGGATGAACAACATATACCACTCTAGCACTACTGTTACAGGTGAGTAACCTGTTCTTTTAGGAGCATGGATATGTTGCTCATCCACACTTCTTGGCAGACTCCAAGCAGTTCTCCGGGAGGAGGGAGGCAAGGCGCACACCCCCTACTTAGGAAAGAGAGATTGGAGAACCGAGGCCCCCAAACCAGCATCCCAGTGTGACTCAAGGTCAATGTGGCAGTGGTTAATTAAGGTGTTTGCTGACTTCCAGGTAGCAGCCCGACAGACTTCCTGGATAGGGATGTCCCTGGAAGCAGCCACCGATGCAGCAGTATGGCAGGTAGAATGAGCTCTTATCCCTCTGGGAGGCTCCTTGCCCGCCAACTCATAGCACAGACCTATGCATGATGTAATCCACCTTGCAATGGTCCATTTGGCTGCAGGTCTGCCAGAAGCGGCTTCAGCATAGGTGACAAACAGCTGGCGAACCTCTCCACAAATTTCCGCCGTTCTCTCCTTATAAAATAGGAGAGAGCACTTCTCAGGTCCAGAGTATGGAGCCTGTACTCGGCATCCAAGTGTAGTTAGGGTCGTATAACGGCAGAGTCAGCACCTGGTTAAGGTGAAACTCTGACACCACCTTCGGAAGGAATTTCGGGTGGGGGCACAGGACAACTTTGTCCCTGTGAAAGACCAGATAAGGTGAGTCCACCAAAAGCACCTGGAGCTCCCCTGTCCTTCTGGCTGACGTGATAGCCATCAGGAAGGCAGTCTTCCACGACAAATATGAGAGCTCACACTTGTGCATGGGTTCGAATGGCTTGCCCATGAGCTTTGCCAAAACCAGTAACAGATCCCACAGAGGTGGAGGTTCACGCACCGGAGGGGATATGTGATCCAGGCCTTTGAAGAAGCGCCCAACCACTGTCTCCTGCGCCAATGACAGCTGACCGGCCCACACCCCGTAGGCAGAAATGGCTGCCAGGTGCACCCCAAGGGTCGATGACTGTAGACCCCCTTTGGAGAAAGACCAAAGATAGTCCAGAATGTTAGCCACAGAGCAGGGTAAGGGGTCCAGACCCTTACCCAGGCACTAAACTGAAAACCATTTCCATCTGAAGGCATAACATTTCCTGGTCGATTCCTTATGAGATGCCTTCACCACAGTGTAGACATCCTCGGAAAGACCCAGAGCCTGGAACTCTAGCCGCTCAGGTACCAGGCTGTGAGGTGCAGGGGTTGAAGGTCCGGATGGAATACCTTCCCCTGGTTCAGCGATATCAGGTCCGGGCTTGTACAAAGCCGCTCTGGGGCCCTGGAGCTGAAGCGGAGGAAATCTGTGTACCAGAACTGGCACAGCCAATCTGGGGCTACCAGGATCACCTTCGCCTTGTCCCTCCTCACCTTGAGTAACACCTTGTGGATCAAGGGAAATGGAGGGAAGGCATATAGGAGGCCTGGGGTCCATGGCCTCGTGAAGGCATGCCCCTGCAACGAGCCCTGCTGAGGGGGGCGGGCATGGTACAGCCTCAGTTTGGTGTTTTCCCCTAGGTCCACCAATGGTTTGCCCCAATAGGAGAACAGACTGTAAGCTACCTCTGGATGGAGAAACCACTCATGGGATTGTCTGGCCTAGATGGCTGACAGCATCCGCCAACTGGTTCGAGACTCCTGCCACATGAATGGCTAGGAGATCCGCCTCCAACCAGGGTATGAGGCTCCACATGCAGAGCACCTCCTTGCACAGCAGACGGGAGTGCGTGCTGCCCTGTTTGTTGAGATAGTACATGGTCGTGGTATTGTCCGTCTGGACTTGAACCACTTGACCCCGGAGCTGAGGAGCAAAGGCTGACAGTGCCAGTCTGACTGCTCTGAGCTCCAACAGGTTGATGTGGCATTGGGACTCCTTGGGGTCCAGAACCTGTGGGCCCTGCTGTCCCCCATGTGGGCTCCCCAGCCCATGAGAGAAGCATCGGTCGGAAGGACGACTGTCAGCTCGGGATGGACAAACGGGATCCGTTCCTGCAATCATTCTGGGGCAGTCCACCATAGGAGAGCATCCCACATCTTCTGGGTTACAGTGATCCGCTGGTCGAAATGACCATGGCGCTGAGTCCACTGGGCGGCCAGCTCCCATTGGAAGGGGCGCATATGCCACCTGGCCCAACAGACCACTGAGTTGCACGCCACCATGTAACCCAGAAGGTGCAGAAAGTCCTGGGCAGGGTGCAAGTGCCCAACCAGAAATGATCAGGCAAAGAAGGAAAGAACCTCCGCCCTGTCCACCGGGAGCAGAGCTCTAGCTTAACAAGAGTCGAACTCTGCCCCAATGAAGCCCATCACCTGAGAGGGCACGAGTTCCGACTTGGCCTTGTTGATCAGGAGGCCGAGCTGGGAGCAGGTTCGGAGGGCCAGATCAATGGACCTCTCCATCTTCTGAAGGGCAGAACCTGCCAAGAGCCACTCGTCGAGATAAGGGTAGATTCGTACTCCTCGACGCCAAAGATGGGCTGCCACCACGGCAATGCACTTGGTGAAGACCCGTGTGGCCGATGACAGGCCGAGCGGCATGGGTCGGAACTTGTACAAGGTCCCCTCAACCCTGAAGCGGAGGAACCGCTGATGGGACGGATGGATTGGGACGTGAAAGAACGCGTCCTGCAGATCCAGTGAACAGAACCACATGTTTCGCTCCAGGGATGGTATGATCTGGTTCAGAGTTACCATCTGGAAGGTGCAAGATCTGAGATATTGATTTAGGTCGTGGAGATCTAGGATGGGGCGCCAACCCCCTGTCCGCTTGGGCACCAGGAAGTACCTGGACACGAAGCCTGGGTCTGTAGGAGGACCGGCACTGGAGCTACCGCCTCCTTGCAGAGGAGCTGAGCTACGTCGTCTCGGAGCGCTGACTGGGTGCAAGCTGAAATCCTTTCCTCCCGAGGGGCATGGGCTTGGCTGGGAGGGTACTGCTCGAACTCTAGAGGCAGTCCCTGACCGACCACTTTGAGAACCCACCTGTCCAAAGTGATATTGGACCATGTGGAAATAAAGTGATGGAGCCGGCCCCCCACCGGAGGACCCAGAGCTGGCGTGACGGGTGTAGGGGTGGCAACACCCAACCCATCACCGAGCAGGCTTAGAGAGGAGGAGGAGGAGGAGGAGCTCCTGGACCTGCACTTTGGCCACCTTTACGGGCTGTTGTGGACCCTGCATGGGCCTTGGGTGCCAAGCTTGAGCCTGCTGCTGCTGTTGCTGCTGGCCTCCTTGATAGGAGGGTTGCCTGACCGCAGAGGAAGAGTGCCAAAAAGGCTTCTTATGCTTCTGCTGGTTCTTGCCCGAAGAACCCTTCGCAGGAGTAGCATCCAAGGTGGCACTGGACTGCTCTATGCACTGAAGGTGACCGGCCACTCCTGGACTGAACAGGTCGGTGCCTAGGAAGGGCACGTCAGCTAACTTGTGCCCAGTATCCACCAGGAAGGAGGAAAGCCTCAGCCAAGCCCTGCGGCAAGTAGCCACTGTGGCTGCTAAAGAGCGGGCACAAGAATCCCCGATGTCCAGGGCCATCTGGAGCTGCTGTTTTGCAACAGCATGGCCCTGATCACAGGCTTGCTTCACGTGGTCTGCATGTCTGCCGGGAGATGAAAGAAGACTTCATCTAATGACCCTAGGAGGGCATCAGAGAAGTGTGTCATTATAACAGCCGAGCTGGCCTGATGAAGGCCTAAGGAAGAGGCCGCATAGACCTTACGGGCGGAATGGTCCATATTTTTTGGACTTCTTATCCGGGGGTCGGTCAGTGTCGGCTGAGCTACCAGTACGCCTGAACACAGAAGCGGTCACCAGGCTTTCGGCCGAAGGATGTTCTGTGAACCCTGCCAGGGACCCCATTGGCAAGGCATACTTGTGGGCCATGCGGGCAGACAGTACTGGGCAGGAAGCTAGGTGCTGCCAAAGCTCAAGGGCCGAGCCAACAACGGCTTCTGGAAAGGCCTCCGTCGGGGTATTCCCCCCTTTTCAGGATATCCGTAAGGGCGTACTCTGCCTTCTTCTGGATGGACTCCAGGAGTATTCCAGTGGATTCGGAGATCAGGTGGAGAATGCCCTGAAAAGAGGAAGGACCTTCCTCCAAACCCGCCACGGATGACTCATCATCCCCAGGATGGGAGTGCAATCCGGTGGCGTCCGAGTCCGAAGAGTCAGGATACAACGGCCTCCTGCCTAGGTCTCCCTCAATACGCCAACGGCGATCAAGGATGACTGTAGTTGACAGACGTCGGGGAAGCCCGATGTCTGTTCAGGCCTCTTTCGAGGGAGCCCCTCACTGAGGCTGCTTAGGTGGTGGTTCCACCAAAATCAGTGGAGAGACTGAGGCAGGCTGAAACGGGATACGGGCCGGACCCACGGGTGGGGGAACCAAAGACTTCGGTTCCGGAGGGGTCAGCCTAGGAGGCAGAAGCCAAGTGATGGCCGGCAGGGCCGGCTTCTGCCCAGACAAAATCAGCTGTTGTCACATGAGATCTTCATAGCATCGACGGAGTTTCCGCTGCCTCTCCTCATCCGAGGAGGATGAAGATCTGTGCACGCCTCTGCAGTGTCTAAGACTCTTTCGCCGCTCGGCCAAACGGAAACCCTGGACCTCGATCGAGCCCCAGGGAGTCAGCCCGATCGACTGGGAGACACCAGAGTCTGTGAAAACAGAGGGTCCGGAACCGTTTCCTCGATGGGGACACTAGCGTGCTGGGTCTCCTCATCAGGAAAAACACGGACCGGAGTCCTTTCCAAAGAGTCGTCGACCGGGGTTGGCGACAGAGGGTCGACTGGGTCGAGAGTAATCTCAGCCTCATCAGCCATTTCCTCTGTCCCCTGGCTAGACGGAATGTCCAAAAAGCCGGCGGCCGAGGATGCAATCTCGACCGAGGCAGAGACCGCATGCTTTTGGGACTCAGAACTTTCTCGGTCCCAAGAACGTCTTCGCTTAGACGAAGACTTTGGATCCTTATCCCTCTTGTGAGGGCGGGAGGAGTGCGAGCCTGAGGGCACCTCACCCCTGGTGGGAAGAGACTGACCACTCCTTGAAGGAGCCCGTAAGGTGGAGCCAAGGTTGAGTGGAACAAAAGCTCACTGGCTGAAGCTTAAGCTGCTTCCTCCTCGAATGCCTTCATTTGCTCCAGCTGCTCAGTGGATCCCGCGGCAGCGGAAACCGCCCACCTTGCCTCCTTCAATTTCACCAGCGGGTTCCTTTTCTCCGGTCTCCCCAGTTTTAGGCGCGTTTTGCTGTCATCCAGGATGCTGGGATGGAAGGCCAGGCAGAAAGTGCAAGACGAGGTGTCATGTCCGACACTAAGCAATAAACGCACGTTAGGTGGGGATGTGTGCACGACATCTTCTGGCCGCAGGTACACCGGAGAAATCCCGGGGACGATCTATCCTCTATGTCCGATGCACTACAATCAGAATCGCTAACTCGAACGAGTTTTAAGGTTAGTTTCGGTATAAAACGACGCTTTGAATCTAGGGCCTACGAATTGCTGCGAGAGCACAAGGGAACCTGCATCTTCCAGCGGAAAGAAAGATCTGGTGTCATTGGGCAGAGCCGAGGTATTTACCACCCGGGTGGGTGGGAGGAGCCAGCTTGAAGACTTTCCGGCAAGATTTAAAGGGGAAATGGACATGCCAAGAAGTGTGGATGAACAATATATCCACACTCCGAGAACTTCTTCTTGGCAAAAGCGCTTTTTTTTTTTGTGTGTGTGAAGTCTATTTTTGCACCAACCCGGTGAACTCTCTCAGGCATCCTCCAACACCCCCAGCTGTACCTCCATGCCTGAGAGGCCTCAGATTTCTGGCACCAGACCGGCTATCCTCCTGCTCTAAGCCCCCCCCGAGGTAGGGGTCACGCCCCTATCTGCCCAGGGTGCTCTATATTGAATTCAGGCCGGGTTTGGCTCGGCCCAGGAGAGGAGGACAACTGGCTTATGGACTGTGGTGAGTGGGTGGAGGTGCAGTCACCCATCCCAGAGTCGGGATTTTCTATGTATACTGTTTCTCCCAGGAGTGCAGCATGCAATGACGACTGCAAGGCTGCTCTGCTGACATCTGCCGCACTCCCGCCCCTTGTCCTGGCTGGTGATCCTGCTATACCCCAATCTTCATCGGGGTCGCGAGGGCACTAAGCAACCCCAGGATCCCTCCCCAGGGAGAGGAGAGCTGTCCTCCAGACACTCAATCCTCTCCCTTCCCTGCCAACCCCCAGCTCACCGAGTCCGTCCCCGAACCCGGGTCGCCGGCGTGGCGCAAAGTGTGGCGTCCAGCGCCTCAACCCTCAGCGCTACTGGAGAGCCGGCAAAAGCGCTTTTGAAAGCAGCTCTGTATTCATCCATCTTTTTCATGTAAGCTTCCGTTTGCTCACCAAACAGAGAAATCTGCTCACAGGGGAAATCCAATGCTTTCGCTTTGGGTATCCCGAGAAAGGCTAGTGGCTCTCAGCCAAGCAAATCTTCTCCAGCAGTGTCACTGGTGTCCACTGCCATGTGGAACTGGTATTTTGAAGCCTCAATGCCACATCTGGCAGTCTCTGCTAGATCAGCTGCTAGGGCAGGAGAAGCTTTGCTGGCCAACTCCAACACTGATTTCCAGAGACTTTTTTGGTACTTGGACACATGAGCCATATAAGTGGCCTGTCTAATGGCCAAAGAAGCCCCCAGGTAACCTTTTTTGGCCAAAGACTCAATTTTCCGAGAGTCTCTGTCGAGGGTGAGAAGACAATGGTACATTTGCCTTGTCACAGGCAGCTGCCTGCACCACCCCCTCATGGCTGGGGTGACTGAAGAATTCTGCCCATTCCTAGCCAAGTGGTATTTTCTGTCCGTTTTCTTATCCACTGGAGGAACAGAAGTAGGGTTTGCAAGATTTTTAGGACTTGCCTTTTTAACGACTTGTGGATGTGGAGCAGCAAACGTTTAGTGGCTGCCAACCCCCATTATTTCCATCTAATCTGGTTCCTCCTCCTCCTCAGTGGTCTGCTGGGTGGGGAGAGCCATAGTCTCATGACTTGTTTCATAAAAGAAAAGCCGGGAGAGCCGCCCAGTGGCACTGAGGGCTGAGGCACTGGTCGCTTTACCTTCGCGCAATGCCGGCAACCCATGTTCAGGAATGAGCACGGACCACAGGGTCAGCAGGGCGGGAAGGATTAAGTGTCTGACTGACTGCCTCCCTTCTCCGGGAGGGGGTTTCAGCTGTCGGCCCTGGTTGCCCCTAGTGAAGGCTGGGGACACTGCTGCCACGCTGCAGACAGGGAGGAATTGGGGCAGATGCCTGGAGGGAGTGGACACGTGCGTGCTCCACTCCGCAGGAGTCACTGCACGCCCGACCCTAGGAAGGAAACAGAAAAACATATGCTGCAGTAGGTGTGATGGAGGGCGCCTCGCAGGTCTCCACTCCTGGCCAGCCATGGCACTGGCCCTTGAATCCTGTCTTTGGTTGGGGAACCCTGCCAGCCCAGCGGAAGGAGGCAAGCCCTGGGGCCAAGTCAGTGCCAGATGGTGGACATTGGGAGACTGGACTGGGGGGGCCTCTGGATGTAAGCCGGCAAGGAAAAACCAATAGCTGTTAAAAAAAAAAAAAAAAAAAAGGGAGGAGTAATCCTCAGGATGTCACGGAGGAGACTGAAGTCCTGTTGTTTTGACGAGACCTCAGGCTCAACTGGTTCTCAAGGTCATCGTCCTCTTCTTCATACCCTTCATAGTAGGGATTAGTTCAGCGAACTGGGAACTGAAGAGACAACCACTGGTAGAAACTGCTGGTAGAAACAGTGGTTGAACTGGAGTTTGAACAGGTGGTTGCTGAGGTGCTTGCTGCAGAACTGGTACCAATGGACCGGGAAGATTTTGCAGCAACTGTATCACCTTAACAGCATTAGCCATCTCTTCAGCAGTTCGCTATATGTTTCTCCTTTTGTTTCTTTTTGGCTGGGGCAGGTTCAGTGGCAGGTTCTGTACTCCTCTTGGACTCTGAAGAGGTTTCTCCCTTGTAAGACTGCTTTCCCTCAGGTTCCTTAGCTTTTTCCTTGTTAGAGGAAGGAACCGGTTTGTTCAGGGGCTGGGTCAGCAGCTTTCTCAGACATCTTTCCCCTCAAACTCATTTGTTCCCATAGACACCATATGGCATCAGAACCATCCATTGCTGGAATGGACCCAAAATGGCCACCGGGAATGAATGAGTTAAGGCGTCTATCAGCGTGAGACTGAGGAAAAGCTTACAAATTTCACAGTCTGCATTCAAGGTGCTCACACCTTAAGCGAACAACACAAGTTGTGTGGGGTCAGCATTAGTGAGCGGTTCTCCACACAAAATGCATGCTGAAATTCAGTAGGTCAGATTTTCTTTTTGGGTTTCTATGACATAACCCTTTGCCAAGAAATGCCGGTTCTGTGCCAACCAACAAATAAATAATAATGACTTTTTTTTTGATCAGTTCAGTGACCAAGGGAAAAACTGAGAAATCTCGATTCAAAATACAGAACAAACATGCAAGAACCGGCCGCCATAGTTTTCTAAGAATTATAACCAAAATAAAAAACATTTACCTCAAAGAAAGTAGAAAATGTCGGTTCCTTACCGGTTCAAAGAACTTATCAAAACTGGAGCTAAATCTAGACTAGACTACCCATATTACCCAAAAACAGTACTTTGAAAAAGGCTTTGAAAACTTTGGCTGGCAGTATAGCCTAGAGGTTAGAGGAACGAGGTGTGAACAAGCTTGATACGTCCAGCAGACCAGACCCGAGTTTGATTCTCACAACCTCCACTTGCATACTATGCGACTCTGAGCAAGTCACTTAACTGCCCAGTGCTCCCAGGTTGCCCCTGAAAACAGGAATTGTGCCTAGTGGGCCTTACCCGGTTACTAAAGACTAAAATAAAATAAAAAAATACACTAAACGAATCAGTAACTTATGAAAACCAACGGAATAAAGAAAAATCTTCAAGAATCTGAAGGAGCAACCTCCGAGGCATCTAACTTTGGCAGGCAGAGTAAAAAAATCTGACAGCTGCATAGAATGCACCAGGAACAGTAGTTTTAAAACTGAGCTCGGGCCTATCAACATTCTACTATTTGCATAGGTTCTTTAACTCTATCTTCTCTGGGGCAGTTGAATGGTGAAGACTAACTGCATATGTTAGAATACAATAACGGTTTCCTGGGGCTTGAACCATGGCAGCCTTTACTGTGTCGGCTAGGTCACCAACAGTCTTCTCACTCACAGACACCACAGAGCTCCGAGTGTTTTCTGGTACTGAGCTGTGTAGGCCACATAAACCATCTGCCTCAGCAAAAGGGAAGCTGAGGTATACACCTTTTTGCCCATGCCGTTCTGTTTTCTGGAATCCCTTTCTGAGGGTTGAGAGGAAAGGGGAACCTTGGCCTTGTCACAAGCAGCAGTCCGCACCACCCCTTCAGGGTCAGGAATGAGTATACAGGTACTCAGCACCCTGCCTAGCTAGCATATTTTCTTTTAACCTTTTTGTCTATGCCAGCTGCAGAAGTGAGGGATGCCAGGAGGTTGGACGTGGCCTTAACAGATTTGTGAATAGGTAGGAACAACCCACTTTGTGGGTGTTCCCATCATATCCAAAAACTCAGCCTCATCCTCTGCTGTCTCTTGTGGAGAGAATTTGAGGGTGCTGCCATCTGCCTCACAAAAGAATAGTGTAAAGTGTAATCCTCAAAAGACTGGGGAGGAACCAAACTCCTGAACAGGTGAACCATCAGGCTCTATGGGTTTGCCTCTTCCTCCTATTCTTCATAAGAACAGCTCAGCGTCCTCCATCACAGGCATTGATAAGGGAACAGCAGCCTGTGGGGGAGGGGGGGGGCATGGTTACAGAGGCTCCCACAACCTGAAAATCCTGGAAAAACAGCCATGCCTTAGCGATGTCCTCTGCCGAGAGCATTCTAGACTTGTCAACTGGCATGTCCTTTGCTTCTTCAGCAGGAGGGGCAGCGATATGCTTCTCTTTCTGCTTTTTCTTGGCAGGCACCTGCTCCAATGCCTGCTCAGCAGACCTTTTAGCCTTTGATTACTCAAGGGTCTCCCTGTCTGACACTGTGACCTCTGAATCACTCTTAGTAGACTTGTCCTTCTGCTTATTAAGAGGAACTGGACTCTCCCCAGAGGCTGGTTGTGAGGAGCAGGCAGACTGAGAAGCCATAATATCTTTAAATTTATTAGCCCTCTTTCTTTTGTGATATCTTTTTTCCAATCCTGACTTTGCAGCCATGCCAGCCTTTCCTTCAGGCGAGCCAATGCTGTGTCCGACCCGTCCTGTCTCTCCCCCCCCCCCCCAGAGTCCTCCTCTCTCATATGGCAGCTGATCCCCCGGGTAATTCCGGGCGTAACCCTTCGCTGGTGGGTCCCCTCCACCGACAGGGAAGCACCAGCCAGGGCCTGCGAGACCAGAACAACCTTTGGTCTGGAGGGTGCTGCTGAGATGGAAGGCTTCAGGGGCATTGATGGGCTTAGAGAGCTAGGCAGCAGTCATCCGCGTGATATGGAACATTTTCATGTTTTTCTGGTTGACTTCTCGACACTGTCATGCAGTGCTCCTGGTCTCCACCAGAGGCCACTGCTGACCGACAACTACCTAGCCCACCCCTGGAGAAGAGAGCAGTCCCAACGGACACTCAATCCTCTCTCACCCCAGCCAGCCCCTGACGCTTCAAGTCCATTCCCGAACCCGGTCGCCGGCATGGGTCCAAGTAACGGTCTGCACTCAACCTCCATGCCACCGGGCCGGCTTAGCTCTCTTTTTCAATGCTCTAGGCAAAACCTGATACAGAGCACACAACTAGAAAACTGTGGTCAGGACCCAGGTAATTAAAACACAACTCATGGAAGTCTGCCTTAACAGGAGTTCAAACAACTAGCACACTTTTTAAAACCTGTGGGTCCCGTCTTTCTTAGGCTTGTCAGACATGCCAATCGCTGACAGCCCAAAGGGAGAAAAATAAAGGTGGTTCCATAAGCTAGCGTTCGGTTCCCACAGAAAACAGAAACCACAAAAAATAAAAAAAAAAAAAAAAAACTCCAAAAATAACGTTACAAATAAAGAATAAATATGCCCCATTCAATAAAAATACAAACTCAGAACTGGGACCAGGTGAACGGGAATCACAAAAAACAAAAAAAAACGTTATCGCTATCCAAAATAAGGCAAATTCACTTCAAATTAAATAAAATTTTGGTGATTAAATGTGGTTCCATTAAGGCCGGAACCATGCTTTTAAAGGGATTTCTTGATTCCTGGAACTGTGACAGAACCAAGAAACAGAGCCCAAAACAACAAAAATACCCCGAGGCAATTATCGGAAAACATAACTAGAAACAACCAGGATGTCTGCACTGTGAAGTGCTTCCCTCAAGCAGAGAAATAAGTCTACAGTTAAAGGACAGGGGAGACCATGACACAGCAGAGTTTCAAATTTCATTCTAGGTTCTCTAATTAGTATAAAATTCTAGGCTCTGGGGCAGCTCATTCCAGGGTAATGATTGCAGTTTGTCAAGCAATAGTGAGGGATTCCTAGGGTTTGACACATGTGTTTATTTATGGACCAGATTTGAAGCAGGAAAGCACCTGCAAAGTATAAAAGGAGACTTTGCTCTAAAGAACATCCCCTCAAGTCAGAAGGGCAGGGACTGAAGCCTGTGAACTGGTCATTACTAAGTTTATAGTACTGTATATGTGCTCAGACTGTGGGGTTATGGGGAACGAAAGTCTTGTGTATCCTTGTTTGCACTAATGTTTTTCTACTTGGAGATGACCTGAGGGGCAGTGTGCTGTGTCTAGAGGGCAATGATGAGGGACCGGAGTCTCGATAAACTGTTAAATTTGGACTGCAACATGCAAGTTTGTTACAGCAGGAGCTGTTGCCTCAAAAACTGCCACGCCCGTGCAGCCATATTCTAATGTGTATGCTAATGCACACAGACTCCCCACACCCCGATTCCGCACATATTTATTTATTTGTTTTGTTAACCGGTGGAAGCACACTAGACAGCCAAGTGCCTATTTTCAGGTGCAACCTGGAGGATTACAAGGTACATACATTCAAGAACAGCAGGAAGAGTCAATGTTAACATACAGAAAACATCAGGCATAACAGAGATTAATCGGTAGCTAACAGCATAAGAGAGTTTAGGCACAAACAGATAATGTTTAGATTTCAGCATAAGATACATACTAGATGATTAGGTAGTTAACAGCATAATACAGACTAGTACAGACAGTGCCAACAGGGCAAACAATATAGGCTAAGCCATACCTGGGAGGGCACTAGGTGGGTAAACAGGAGGAGTACAAAACTACAGGAGAGAGAGACCTGGAAAAGGGGGATAAGGCAGGGTACCCTTCTGGGACAGGTGGGCAGGGAGTGGGCCTAGTGCAAAGATGCCAACTTATTGTTTTATCGACCAGTTACAGGAGAAGAAGTGCTTTAAATGCTGGAGCTACGCCCCCACCAATAACAGGCTGGGAGAAAGAGTGTGCCTCAGCTGGTGGTCTAAGAGGTGCAGAGACAGGCAGAGGCTGATTTCAGGAAGCCCCATAAGGAGGCTTTAAAGCAGGGATGGAAGGAGGAGGACCGAATTAAGGCAGGAAGGAAGTTCCAAATTTTCCGCGCGAGTCGGTGAAAGCCCGACCACCCGCAAGGGTGCGGGTTTTTGGAACCAGGTGATCCAGCGAATCCCTGGATCTTAAGTGGTAGGCTGGAGTGCCATGTTTGAGGGGAAAGGCGAGGGCAGAAGGGTAGCTGTTCTGGACAATGTTGTCAAGTTTCCGAGGACAAAGGTGCGGTGTTTTTCAGGAGGAGCCACCCAGTCGTGATGTAAACATCACAGCGGTGCGTGAAAGGAGGGGCCAAGAGCCAAAGCTGCAAATATTGTTATAAGCAGTGTCCCATTTTCGTGAAGCTAGATTTAGGGACAGAGGCAAAGGATACAAGCCCATAGCAGGCGCTGGTAGGAGGTCCCCTAGCTAGGGCCACTGCGTGCAACCGGGTGAGGCAACTTTTTGCTCTACAGGCAAGACCGAGCTTGCCATTAGTTGTCTCACATATGTTCCGAATATGTAGGGTAAGCTCCAGTAGCGGGTCAAGGGCGACTCCCAGATACCTGACAGCATCCACAGTCTGCTGGGGAGAGCCATCAACCCCATAGATCTTTAAGGGAGTATGGCAGGTTTTAGTCTTGATCAAGGAGCCAAAGAGCATGGCTTGGGTCTTTTTTAGATTGATGGTAAGCTTGTGGTCCACTAGCCAGGTTTGAATATGCATAAAGTCAGAATTTAGCTGGGAGTTTATGGTAGTAATGTCCTGGGAGCTGGCCAGGATGACGAGGTCATCCGCATAAAGGATGGTCTGTCCATGGGCAGTGACAGATGGCAGTTCATTAATGAAAAGGGAGAACAGAATGGGTCCAAGGACGGCTCCCTGGGGGACCCTGCAGATGACTGAGGGGTTGGAGAGGTACGGTTGAAGTTAGTGTATTGCTGCCTGCTAGAGAGGTAGTTTGAGAACCAGGCATGGGCAGGGGAGGAGAACCCAAGGACAGAAGAGTGCAGCTGAGGAGCGAGTGGTCAACCCAATCAAAGGCCTTCGAGAGATCACAAAGATAGCTCCGTCAGATTGCCTTGATCAACAGAGGTAACTCACAGCAAGAGCAGTAGACATGCTGTGCCCTTCCTGAAGCTGTATGTAGCGGGAGAGAAGATTGTGATTCTGAATGTAGTGGGAGAGCTGAGAGGCAACTACCTTCTCCAGAAGCTTGCAGGTAGCAGACAGAATAGCGATGGGTCGGTAGTTCTGGAGATCTTTGGGGTTACCCAGTTTTAAGACAGGGACAACCTTGGCCACTTTCCATACATCAGGGATGATCCCAGAGATTAGAGAGGTGTTGAAAATATGTGTGACAGGCCTGGCAAGGAGGGATGCCCCCAGCCTCAGCAGTTTAGGTTCAAGGCTGTCGTGCCCTGCCCCGCTGTGAGGGGAGAGACCAGCAAGAAGCTTCTGGGTCTCTTTTACTGAGACCCGTTTTAGGTAGAAGGGAGGTCGGGAGGTGAGTCCATTCAGGGAGGGACCAGGAGACTTGGGGGCAGGGGACTGGGAAGGGGGAAGGAGACAGGTCAGAGAACAGGGAGTTAAAGGCGTTGGAAATGGTGAGTGGGTTGTTGCAGCTGACCCCGCCAAGGAGCAGGTCGGTGATCTGTACTCTAGTGGATCCACCGACCGCATATTTGATATTTTGCCAGAAGCTCCTCAGATTGCTGGCAGAGGATAGCAGGGCAGATTGGCAGAACTCGCTCTTTGCGGAGGCGGATGGCTCTTTACAGGAGTTTCTAAGCTGCCGATATTCTAAGAGGTCATTGCTGTCATGGGAGGCCTTGTCTCCCAGCATTTGTCCCTAAGCTTCATGAGGGAGAACAGGCCGCCGTGAAGCCATTTAGTGACAGCGCCCCTCACCTTCCTTCCAGTGAAGGGGGCGTGTTTGTTCAGCAGGGGGACAAACTCTGCTATGAAATGGTCAAGAGCTCGTGCGGGGTCATTTGTGGCTGTGACCCGTGACCAGTCGGCTTGTTGTACATCCGTAAGGTAGTCCGTTTAGGTTAAATTTTGAATAATCCCTCAAATGGATCACTTTACTGGGGATTTTGGGTTAGGAGATGCCCCAACTGCATTAGATTGGAAAGTGATCAGAGATGACATCTGGGAGAATACCTGAGGATATTATTCTGTCAGGTCTGTTGCACAGAACCCAGTCAATAAGGACCCCCGTGAGGAAAGCCTAGTGGGTTCCATTATGAGTTGGCTTAGGGAGGCCAGAGACTACGGACTCATATTGTTTGAGTTGGACCCCATCCAGTTAAGATTAAAGTCACCCAGAACTAGCACCTCATTAGGGCCAGCCTTGTCACTGGCAGTCAAGTAGTGAGGAGGTCCTAGCACTCTGTCCTTTGGGGGTTGAGGCACAGACCAGGTGTACTTTTTTTGTGTAACATAGCAGAAGTGCGTGCAGGAACTCGCATGCTGGGGAAGTAGGTGGTGAGAGATCAATGGTAGTCACATTCAGGTGCACCTTGTAAAAGAGGAGCACCCCACCACCACGCTTATTCCATGCCCTGTCTTGTCTGATATGGCTGTAGCCTGGAAGAGTACACACTGAATCAGGGATGTGTGGCTTCAGCCAAGTTTCTGAAATCCCCTTATATCTGGTTCGTAATGTGCCACCCAGGCAGTAAGTTCTGCTAGGTTGTGTAAGATACTACGAACGTTCAGGTGGGTAATTTTTAATCCTTTGGCGGATAGCCAGGCAGGGGGGGACTTGAAAGAGGGCAAGTTGGCTTGCAGTCCAAGGAGTTTGGCCATGCCCCCAGCGGGTCCAAGGAGGGCTGTGGAGACAGTCCTGAGGGCAGCAGGTAACAGCGTGATACAGGTCGGCGGAGATTCCAGGGAAGGTGCAGCCAGATGAAAACAGGGGAAAAATAAAATGGGCAGGCAGATTGTGAGAAGTCACAATACTGGCAGCAACATACTGGCTACAGTGCCATTGCTAGACACCCCCCTGGTGACAACACAGGGGTGTTACTGCAAGCTGTAACTCACATAGGCTCCGAGGGGTAGCTGTAACTGCAGCCCCTAAGGACACACCGGTGCTAGCATGAAAGACTAGGTGGTAGGAGCTGCTGGAACTAGGCTGGAGGGCGGCCGCTGCATATGGGAAAAAGGGCTGATAGGTTATTTTCATGCTCACGTGATGTGCTACAACCTATTTATGTGAGAGCCGACTTCATGCTCACATGATGTGCTACAACCTATTGATGTGAGAGCCAACCAAGAGTGGTGGTGGGGGAGGCGGGGCAATCTCAGTGTGATCTGGACTGCAGCGGTCGCAACCAGGCAGCGAGGTGAACTGTACCTGTGCTGGATTTTGGTGGCTCCTTCCGGGCTGTGGGGAGGGCTGAAGCAACACCTCATGACCTCCGTTGTCTGGGAGTCTGCTGTGGAGGAAGGAGGAGAAAAACAGCCAGTTATAAAGGTAAGGGATGGAGAGAACACTGATGGGGCTGTGCAGAATCGGGATACTGGAAGGAACAAGTGTTTCAACAAGGACAGAATTAAGCAGACTTTACAGGCTGAAGGTGTTTCAACAAGGACTGAATTAAGCAGACTTTTACAGGGTAATTTTGGGCAGAAATAAAAGAAAGCGAGTACAGAATATATAGCAACATGCTGGGTTACTAGATGTAAGCATATTTACACAGAGAAATAATATAAATCCACTTTTTGTAATTATTTAAAGGGGATTAATTAAAGTAGCATGCAGAAAGAACATAGGCTGAGCTCCAAATGATCTAGACTTGTCAAAGAATGAAACTATCTCTACTTGTACGCCGGGGAAAAATGTTCTTTAAAAAAGGTGCCAAGAATCAGAAATTGAATCCTCTCAGTGTGATCTGGACTGCGGCGGTCGCAACCAGGCAGCTAGGTGAACTGTACCTGGGCATGATTTCGGTGGCTCCTTTCGGGCTGTGGGGGAAGGCTGAAGCAAGCCATCGTGACCTCCGTTGTCCGGGGGGTCTGACATAGAAGATAACAGTCAAGCTTGGCACTGCTCCTTTCCCAGGTTGGTATGGCAACCAGCAATGTTTTTATGCACACTCTTCAATGAATCTGAATTACCTAACTGTAACCGAGTTGTATAACTCTGTGTCTGTTGCATGAAATGTTTTTCTCTGTTCACGAGGGTGCATGTTCGGTGCCCCCATGATAATTTTCAATGGTAACGCTTAGGTTCTCGCATCCCCACTTTAACAGAGATAGGCGAACTAGTGCAACATTAACCTGCTGTTCCAGTAATTCTGCCGGCAAAATACATTATTTGGCTTGATATGTCTGGAACTCAATATCTATGCAGCCATTATATGTCATTTTTTATTTCTGATCACAGGTACCTTTATGGACTAACCGTCACTTCAGTGATGTGTCTTACTGCATCTGTACTATGTGTGGATTTTTCAAACATTATGATTTTAGGTTAAGTCCATGGTCATGCTGCTGTACATGGCTCACAGTTTCTGTGAATCCTGTCAATCTGTGATTAAAGGCTGCCCTTTATTCAGTAATACAGGGCTTAGAGTGTATTCTCAATGTAGGCTATGTATTTGATGTATCCTATACTCAGAGTCTCACATTAAATCAATTGTATATGTGACAACGGAGACTAAATAAACAAATTAAAAAAAAAGAATGTTAAAATGGCGGGGGGGGGGCGGGGTTCACTGACAGTGAAACTACTTTTACTAGAACGGCTGCAGGAGCCAAGAACCATGCAGACTATATCAATAATCACATGCAGGTACTGCTATTATACTACAAGAATGTGATCTGGAAATTTTTATTCTAAGACTGTGTCATCTCAAAAAAGAGTAGTAAAAAAATGAAGGCATTAACCTATACCAATTAAACATCTTATAAACGTTATTTAGAAAGAGCACGGCATCAGCAAGCTTAATGGTGCAACAGCCACACTGCCACTTGTGATGTCAGCAACCCATGTTCAGGAATATGTCCATGGCGTCAGAGGGGTAGAGACAGGGAGAGGGCATGATCAGGTGTCCCAGAAGACATTCTTCTGCAGGAAGTGAGAGTGAATGACTCTGCTGTGTGACTACCATGTGGGTGACTACAGGAAGTAGTGCAGGCTGAGTAGATGGGGAGGGTGAATGCTGTCCAGTTCCACGTGCTAGCATGCAATGGGTGCACTAGAACTCTCCACTGTGGCATGTAGCAGGCTGGGGAACTTAACCAAGGGAGGGGAAAAAAAAAAAAAAGGTACAGTACAGCACACGCTACCCCACTGGATGAAGTTGAGCGATGCTCGGGACCCATGCCAGCATCCACACCAGGAGAGCACCGAAATTCAAATTCCTGAGAGGAATAGGGAAGGCTGCCATAAGGGGTGAGCTATGAGACTAGAAGCTCCATGGGTCAACTAGGTGTTGCGGTCAGGAGGTGGTCATGGGTTGAAAGGGTGTGGGAACAAGCCCCGGGAGCAGAAAAGAATACATAAAAAGAAAATAAAACTTGAAATGTTGTCATTTTTGCATTCTTATTTAAAGAGGTTGTGCATTTCTTGTTGCATAATGTTGTATGAAAAATTGCTACATAAAATAAATCTTCATTGTGTAGCACTGCACTATGAGAATGTGGGTGTTGGAACATTTTAGGAAACTACAGTGCAATGAGAACCGATCAGAATACAGAGACAATGTGGGCAGCTAGGAAGCATCTGGATTTGGCAAAAAAATACACATCATATGGTTGGTTATTTATTTTACTTTCTGCAAATATAAATAACTGGATTATGCATAATGGCATTAACCTGATCTTCTGAGAAAAGAACTCCTTTCTGTGTATTTATTCTTTTGAACAGATCTCCACCTTCACAGTAATCCATCACTATGTAAAGACAGCCACTCTCTAAAAAACAAAAACAAAAATAAAAATCTTTAAAATAATGCACGCGATATGACAGACACATATGCTTCAAATATTTGAATATTTGAGATATCTGAAGGTGGAAAATCAGGAAATGGCTACCCCTTCTCCTCATACTCAGTTCTTGCCTCTCCCCCCCTCTCTTCTCCACCTGCCCTTCTGAGTCACCAGTGTGCACAACCTAACCCCATCCTTTTTACTCCAACAGCACTTGCGTACTGCCTTGAGCCTGTCCTAGTACACTCATGCACTATAAATGGTTCTATCGCATTATTACTGTCTTGTACATTTATATGTTCTTTTGTATGATTTTGGATGTGTATTGTAATTCACCCAATGTTCCACTACTGTTTATTGTACAATACCTTGTGTTCCAACTGTTACACAATCTTACAATGTTTTGTATTGTTTGTACTACCCACATACTATTGTAACTAGTCATCCTTCACAACCCTATAGCAACCCTCCCCAGATGCTACTTTGAGGGCAGAGACAACTTGTTGTTCAGTGTGCCCTCCTGGTGAAAAATCTCAATAAATAAATAAATAAATATTTGGCAGTAATTTGGCTTTACAAGAAATATGGCCATAAAAACAGATTAAATTCTAATTTCGGTAGCTATAGAAATAGACAGTAGTATAAAAGGCAGACATGAAGGGTCAGTCGTGTGATGTGCTACAGCACTAGTGAGCTAGATTCAGAACATGCTGGGTGCCTGTGCACTCCAATGGTCGAAGGGTAGTGCGCCTGTGCACTCCGATGGTCAAAGAGGATGTTCTGCCTGTGGCGGTGCTTTTCTTCCTGTGGGACAGGGTCCACACCTGCAGTAACACCTGTGGATGGGCCATGAGCAGCTGGATATATTACATGTTGACACTCTAGAGTTATCAGGGTTATGCAAGCTGAAACTAGGTGGGATTCCAAGGTCATGCGGTGGTTCTCGGACCTCAGGCTTAACCCATGCTGCCTCCGCATGCCTCCGATTCTTTCAGTTCCTATAACTCCAACCACAGTCCACCTGCCTGTTCTGGGTCAGGCAGGTGGCCCTGCTGTGGGGAAAATCCACAAGTGCAGAAAGGATGGGGTTGGGCCACTGTAGATGCATGGCCCAATGGGACTAGGGTGTAAAAATGTAACGTTTTGCTAATAATCAAAGGGCACCAGCTGACTAACAAGCCCTTGTTTGTCACCTAGTGCTTGTAGATAATCACAAAAAAGACTGTTATGATGTATAAAAACATTTAAAGAAGTTGCCCCCATATATTATAATGGAGCATGTCCCTGTCTCCCAGGGCACACGTCATTATGTGCCTGGCGCGAGGCAGATCTTAGGCAGCTCCCAGAACCAGTAAGTGGAAGGGATCGGCTGGGGACAATTTTACGATCCCTTCCACTTGTAAATATGACAACGGTTTTTTATCAGCTATATCCAGTTCACCATTCAGAGGTAAGGCACCACAACATGTAGTGCAGACACGCAACAGTGGATCTCTTTAAATTAATCAAACTTTCCCTGACACAGTAACATCACTTGTCCATAGTATTCCTGGGAGAATTCAGAAATAGTGTTTAAATAATCATCTGCTCATAACATTCCTAGAAGAATTTAGCAATAGTGTTTTAAAGGGGGCAAATCAACTTTGCCCCTCTGTTTTTGTAATATGACAGCAGTGCTCTTGGCACACACCTATTACAGACTGGCCCTAGTATGTCCCAATAGGATCTGAAATTTAAGGCATATAAGTAAATTTTAAGTTTTTTTCTATATTTATGCGGCCTCTCGGACCGACATTAACTCACTCCCTCCCCACCGGAAGCACATCCTGAATAAGAAGGCACGTATGCTTCTGCACGTTCCCAAAGTGTGGGTTTTGACATGCGATTTGAAAAACTGTACAGAGAGAAGTGCATCCAGATAGCCTGAGCTGTTCCGGGGTGTGCAAAAGTAAACCGAGCACGAAAGTATTGTTGTTGCTACTTTAAATCGGGCCCCAAATCCCATGCATGTGCAAGAGCCATAGCGAGCAAAGATCCATAGAAATGCAGGAGCACCCGCCTTGCACATGCGTGGATTTGGGCTCAGATTAAAACAGCATATTACACTACTTTCAGTGCTTTGTTTTAATTGCACACCCAAGAACTAACTGGGATATCTGGATGTACTCTCTGTGAGACTCCAGGTCGCATATCAAAACGTGCACTGGGAGCGGCTGGAAGCATGACGTGCATTCTTCCGGATGTGCTGAGGTGGGGTGTGTTGGTGAGGTGGCCGAATAAACATATAAACCAAATTTTATATATGTATTAATCCAGACTATTGACATACTACCACGCAGTATGTGATGGTGTGTAAAACACACTGCTCTCATATTACTAAAAAAGGGGGCAAAGCGTGCTGTGCTAAACAAGTCTCTAAGTCGCTTAGATGTTTTTAGTTGCATGAATTGAGACTGAATCAAATGGTTAAGCTCATCCCCATGTCAAGGCAACTCCTTCAGTTGAGACTTAATTAACTCTTTCAGTCTATCAGGTCCAGGTATTATGTTTAGATATTATCTGCTGACTCAGTATCTCTAGTTTTCTGGAATGATATTTGAAAAAACAGAAGTTGCTTACTTGAAACCATAGCTCTACCATTAGTTCACATTAACACCAAGAAACACAGAAACGTAATTTGCTGTCAGAAAGAACTGCTTAGCCCACCCAGTCTGCCCAGATGTCCCCCTACCCATTCTGTCTCAGCAGACCCTACCTGGTCTCCAGCAACCCTCCCACTTCCCTGTATCCTATCTAAACTATCTTATGCATGCTTGAAGCCCCCCCACCTTTCTAGCCTCCACTGTTTCCACTGGTAATCTATTCCAGGCACCCACCACCTTTTCAGTGAAGAAGTATATCCTCACAGCACTCTTGAATCCCTCCTCCAGTGTCACTGCATGCCCCTGGTCCTGGTGCTTGTTCTAATTTGAAAGAGACTCCCACCTGTACACCATTTCCCCCTTTGAGGTACTTATAGGTCTCCATCATATCCCTTCCCTCTCTCCTTTCTTCCAGGGTGTACATGTTGACATCCTGCAATCTCTCTTTGAAGGGCTTCTCATGCAAACCATGCACGATTTTAGTTGCCCTAATCTGCCTTTACTCTATGTCCTTTCTGAGATGGGGTCTCCAAAACTGAACACAGTACCCTAGTGTGGCAATATAACGGCAACACCACTTCCCTCCTCCTGCTTAAGATATCCCTCCCTATACAACCCAGCATTCCACTAGTTTCAACCACTGCCTTGTCACACTGTCCTGCCATAACCCAGAGGTCTCATTCTTGCCTAATGACTGCTAGTCATCCCCCCCAACCAATCAAATACTCAATGCCAGGGTTTCTATGTCCTAGGTGCATTATTTTGCACTTTTTGGCACTGAACCCCAACTGCCATGCTTTTAACCATTCCTCAAATTTCCCCAAGATCTTAGCTCATTTTTTCCACCCTTTCTTCTGAATGTGAACCCTGTTGCAGGTTTGGTATCATCTACAAACAGGAATACCTTCCTTTCCAGCTCTTCTATAATGTTCCCTATAAAGATAGGGAAGAGGACTCATTCGGTACTAAACCCTGTGGTACCCCACCTGTCTCGCACTCCTCTTTTGAGTAAGTACTGTTTAACTCCACCCTCTGTCTCCTATCCTTTAACCAGTTTCTAAGCCAATTTACCACTATGATTCCACTCTAAGGCTGATCAACTTCCTAATCAGCCTTCTATACAAGTAAGTCAAATGCCTTGCTAAAGTCAAAATAGGCCAAGTCCACAGCTGAAGAAACCAAATTAAATTAAGTAACATTATGTAGACGGGCTGTTTTGGGTGACACTGAGGGTGAGTGTCTCTGCCCCATGCTGGCTTGAAGTGTGACACCCTTAAACTACGGCCTTTCAGCTAAAGGACCAGTAGGCCAAAGTCCAGAAAAGTCTGGCTCCAGATTGGAGCAAAGAAGCAGAGGGCAGTCTCTTTAGGAAGCCTGCTACCAGTAGGTTTTGGTAGCTCACTCTTTGTGTCTCAGTCCCTTTAGGAGTTGTAGTCATGCACTGGAACACGACTGGCTCTCGAATCCCTGAGTGTACAAAAGCAGATAATGACTTGGAAAGAACGTGGTGGCAGGGATCTGAACGCTGCCCATTTTATGTAGGCCACATATCCTTACAGAGCCCAGCTCCCAAATGCAGCAAAGAAGCAGAGGGACAGTATTTCCTTAGGAAGCCTATCAGCAGGTCATACTAGCCCATTCTTTGAGGCTCAGTCCCTTGAGGAGTTGTAGTGCTTGACTAGAGTCCAGCTGGCTCCCAACTCCCCAACTGCACAAAAACAACTGATGACTTTAACTACTAGTCCTCAAGAGGCGAAGGCATGGCATGCTCCTCAACAAAGGCAGAGACTGCAGCTCTACAAAATATACCAGTGTACCAAAAACCCAATAAAGCCCAAAATGTTATTATATTAGTATAGTAACACACATGTGCACAAAAAGCCAGACCTATTATGATTATATATTAAAACTTTTGCGCTTTATTGGGTTTTTGGTGCACTGATGTTGTTTGTAGAGTTCAAGTATTGCCTTTACTCGGTAGCACCTTTTCCACCAGCATGCACAGCTTTAGTGTACTTTTTGTAATAGAGACTGGAGAAATGAGGATCCACAGGCAGTAGCGCTACACCACATCAAGCCAATGTTGTAACAGGATATGAAACTGTGGTAGCAACCCTACATATCTCACCAATGGGGACGTACAGTACCTGGCAGCAACCACAGATGCAGCAGTATGTCTGGCAGAGTGAGCCTTCAACTCCACCGGTGGCTCCTCCCCAGCCAATCTGTAACAAAAATTAATGCAAGGCAAGATCCACCTGCTAATGGTCTTCTGGCTGCTGGTCCATTCATGGCAGAGGAGTACAGCCCAGCGAACAGCTAGTGTGTGAATTGTTTGCTCAGCATTCAAAGCCAGAGGCTTCAGAATGTTGGTAGACAGGGTAAGTGCCTGGTTCTGGTGACACTCCGAGACCATCTTCGGCAGGAATTCAACATGGGGCACAGGACAATCTTGTCTTTTTGAAAAATCAATAATGGTTGGCTCCACAGAAAGCACCTGGAACTCACTCACCTGTCTGGCCAATGTGATCACGACAGAAAGAACAGGTACGTACTTACCGTAACAGTAGATCTTCAAGGGAATCTCTCATCAGGCCACTCCAATGGAACTTACAGCTGCCAGGCCTAGGACCACGTGGAAACTTTCTGCAAGCAGTCCACTAGGGGCCGCCCACGACAATGTCCTACATTGGCTCACCCCATATAAACGTAGGCAGCCCCTTCCCGCCCCAGTTCCCTGCCAGAGATCATGCTCGGAAAACCGCCCTCTAAAGAACCAGAAGAGAACCAATGGCTCTGCCAACCAGATGAGGCAGAAAGCAGCAGGTAAACCTTCCTGGAGAAAGAGACAGGCGTTATAGAGCTCTAAATCCTCAGGGGGAATGGGGGATGGAGAGAGAGAAAACAGCATGGCCTGGTGAAAGAGCCTCTCAAAGATTACAGTAAAGATTACGGTAAGTATGTAACTGTTCTATCTTCTTCAAGGATATCTCGTTCATCAGGCCACACCTATGAAACGAGTACCAACCAGTACTGACAGTGAACAGTCTGCGTGGCTGAAGCCTAAAAGCCTAAGAAAGGAGGCCTTGAAGCACAGCTAGACCAAAGCCTGCCCTTCTTCAGGAAGCAATGTCCAGACAGTAGTGTTACGTGAAGGTGTAGACAGTACTCCAGGTGACAGCTGCACAGATCTCTGCAGTCAACACATTTTTGACACAGGCAACAGAAGGGGCCATGTCTCTAACTGAATGACCACAAACAACCCAGTAAGTTTCCTTACCATACTACCTGTAATAGAAAGTAATACAGTTAGCCAGCCATTTGGACAGTCGCTGTTTAGAAACAGAAGCACCCTCTTTCCCAGGGGCGAATGAAACAAAAGCTGCAAGGACTTCTGTATACAGTACCGGAGTATTCCATGTACATCTAAAGTATGGAGCAATGCTTCCCCTGGATTGGCATACTCAGGAAAATAAACTGGCAGGTTGATGGTCTGATTCAAAGTAAACTCAGACACCACCTTTGGTAGAAACTTAGGGTTGGTACGCAAAGACACTGTCTTTGTGAAAAATCAAATAAGGAGGCTCACACATTTAAAGAGCCCCTGACACCGTTAGAAAAACTTGGAAAAAATGTGAGATTTAGACAGTTCAGTTTATATTTCATGTATTTTCTATAATTATTTACCCGTTTTCTTTATTACCAAGGACAGCTGTATGAAAGAGGCTTACTGTCCCTCAGTCTTTATCTGCTCTTTCCGCTATCCTACATGACATCATAATCTGGGTTGCACCTGGAAACAAGCTTCTGGTCATGGTGCTTTTCCCAGTTACCAACTTTGAAATAAAAAATAAATAAATAAAATAATCCCCGTTTATTTCATTGTAATTATCCCAGAGCAACAGACTGTGATGTCATAAACAAAACTGTGATGTCATACGTAGGCAAGCAGCCAGAACAGATAGGGTAGTGATCCTGTTTACATGCAAATGTCCTTAGTAATAAAGATGAATGAGAAATACAGAAACAATATTCAAATATAAGCTCACTTGTGCTAAACATTAAATTTTCTCAAAGTTGTCACAACAGTGTCAGGGGCTCTTTAAGCCTGAATCTCTGACATTTTTCAAGCAGAAGTAATAGCAATTAAAAATAATGCTTTCCAAGAAAGGAGGTGTAGACCACAAGTCTCAGCTGGCTCAAAAGGAGCCGAAGTAAGCTTTTCCAAGACAAAATTCAGGTCCCAAGCCGGGACTGGATGTGGATAGGAGGCTTCAAGTGCAGAATGCCTCTCAAAAATGTACAAGACACCTCCAGTTCAGCAACCATACGACTGCTAATAGGCACACGGCAAGCTGAAATGGCAGCCAAGTGCACTTTGATAGAAGAGTGTTGCAGACCTGCATCTGACAATGACAGCAAATACTCCAAAACCAGGTTTATCAGACAGGTAAATGTATCCAAGTGGTGAGAAGCGGACCACAAAGCAAACCATTTCCACTTCATGGAATAAGTGGCCCTGGCAGAAGGTTTACTGGCAGCCACTAAGACATCAGCTACCTTTTGTGACACCCCAGATCAGGCAATGGCTCTGTTTTCAGGAGCCATGCATGAAGGTGGAAGGACTTGAGGTCCGAATGGACCAGGGTTCCCTGTTCCTGTGACAGTAGGCCCCAGCATAATGGCAGAGGTACTGGTGGTTCCATTGACAATTGCTGCAGTAAGGGGAACAAAATCTGACGAGGCCATGAGGGCAAAGAGTATCAGAGTTGCACCTTCCATTTGGCACTTGGCTGGCACTCTCTGATCAAGAAGGAAGGGAGGGAAAGTGTACAAGAACCTCCCCTTCCAAGAAAGGGACAATGCGTCTCACCAAAAATCTCCAGGCCCTGGAACCAGTATTCAGAAATGTGGTAGTTGTGTGTTGTGAGGGAAGCAAAAAGGTCCAAATCTGGACAACCCCACCTGTCGAACAGGTCTTTTGTGACAGAAGTCAGCAGCTCCCAGTCCTGCATCCTGAACTGGGACGTGCTTGGCATACCTGTCAAGATGTTTTGGGCTCTTGGAACATGTACTGCCAACAGTCCTAGACTATATTCTAGAGCCCAATACCAAACTCTCATTATCTCCCGAATGTAATACATCACATTGATGTTGTCCATCTGTATTTATTTATTTATTTATTTTTATCAACTCTTTTCCTCCGGTCATTGATCAGGGAACTCTCTCCAGGCATCCCATCCTTTATGCCTGCCTGCCTGAAATCAGCTCGGTCTGTTGCTCTCGCCCCGCCCCCGGTTTAACCCGCCTGGGAGGGTAGCCCGACTCCAACTTGGGCTCCTTAGAAGGCAGACTCTGGCAGCAGGTAGGACCGGAGGTGGAGGGAGCCATGAGGCCCCAGCCGAGTCAGCTAATGTATGTTCCCAAGCGTGGGACGTGCAATGCCGCTCAGCTGCGATGAGGGTGTTCCCACCTGCGTGCAGAGAGCAGCTGCTCCCAGCGTCAGCCCACTGCTTACTGGCAGTGCGTGGCAGTGGCGGTCTCCACGGGGCAGCTGCTGCATCGGGCTACCCCAGGGTCCCTCCCGAGAGAGGCAGTCCTTTGGATGCTCGATCCTCTCTCTCCCTGCCGACCCCTGGTGGTCCGGGCTCGTTCCCAAACCTGGGCGCCGGCATGACATGAGGTGTGGCGTCCAGCGCCTCAATCCTGAGCGCCACCAGGCCGGGCAGTCCATCTGTATTAATAGAGGTCCTGGGGACAGATGGGTCTGGAAGGACTATAGGCCGTACAGAACAGCTCTCATTTCTAGGACGCTTATGTAGAGGGTGCTTCCCACTTTGGCCCATGTACCCTGTGTTTGATGGGACCCCAGATGTGCCTCCCAGCCCATCCCTGAGGCATCTGTAGTTAGAATCTAGTGAGGAAGGAGTTCAGCAAAGGAACCCCTTCAACAAATGGCTGGGTTCCATCCACTACTGAAGCAACCTGTGGAGAGGACAGGTTACTAGAACCTTCTGTTTTAGATCGTCTGTGCGTCGGTCCCACTGGGCTTTTAATGTCCACTGTGGGATTCTCATATGCGGTCTGACCAGAGGTACTGTGACAATGGCTGCTGCCATTAGGCCTAAGAGCCTCAGGTATGTCCTGGCTGTGACATTCCTGCTGTTGTAGACCATCTGGGCCTGTGCGATCAGACATTCGGCCCTCTCCTGGGGCAGGAAGGCTAAGCCTTGGACTGTGTCCAGGACTTCCCTATGTACTGTAGATACTGGCAAGGGGTCAAGACAGACTTCAGCACTCTGATAGTAATCCCTAAAGCATCGATCAAGTGCCCAGTGCATGCTAGGGTGTGAAAGAGCTGCTCCTTGGAGGGAGCTTTGAGGAGCCAGTCATTCAGGTAAGGGAAGACATAAGGGCCATCCCTGCAGAGGGCTTCTGCCACCACTACTAAACATATGGTAAAGACCCATGGCACAGATGATAAGCCAAAAGGCAATACCCTGAACTGGTAATGTTCCCCTTGAAACAGGATCCTTAGATATTTCCTGTGAGGTCGGCAAATCTTCATATGCAGATACGCCTCCTCTATAGCCAGGAAGAAAATATTACTCACCTTAGTAATTATGTTTCTTCTAATGGAGTCTTACTGTATTCTGACTTACTGCAGTTAGCCCCAGCACTTGAACTGCTCCGGAGAGGAAAGAATTAAATTCTATGCAGAGCATAGAACGTTGAGCTCGAGCCCGGTTCAAACCTCTGTCTGCTGCACTTTGAAGTGTAACCGCCAGATTCTTACAAGCTAATACTAACTAACTAACCCACTATGTGGAAGCTGTAAAACTTACTAGCCAAATGGCAACCAAATATTTTGGATCCCCACAAGACTCAAGTCGAGAAATCCAAAACCAAAAACCAGGTAGTGAACAACTTCTGACTACTGAATAAAGAAACATAACCCACTCCCCCTCTCTAAAAAGAGGGAGTGCCCAAATATACCTCTGGGGTGCAACACTGCACCTGCCAGCCCACTTCCCAAAAACCAGGTTCTGAGAGGGGAAGCAGGGAGGGAGGTCAGAATACAGCAAGACTCCATTAGAAGAAACAATTACTAAGGTGAGTAATTTTTTCTTCAAGCAACATGAAGTCTTGCTGTATTCTGACTTATCGCAGACTACCAAGCGGTACCTCCATGGAGGAGGGATTCAAACCTATTTTGGGAATAGGCTCTGCAGTACTGCTGTACCAAACCAAGCATCACTCCTAGCCTGGATATCCAGAGAGTAATGATTGGTGAATGTATGGACTGTTTTCCAGGTGGCTGCTTTGCATATTTCTAGTAAAGGAATATCCCTGGCCGCAGCCAGGGAAGCAGCTGTACCTCTAGTCAAAAGAGCCCTCAGGCCTGAGGGTGGTATTTTGCCTAGCTTCTCATAGCATAATTGTATACAAGAGACAATCCACCTGGCAATAGTTCTCTTAGTGGCAGGTTTGTCCTTACCCACTTCCCCATAAGTGAGGAACAACTGGAGGGAGTCAAACCTGTGCGCCTTAGTACGCTCAATGTAGTAACTAAGGGCCCTTTTAACATCCAAACTGTGTAATCTTCTCTCTCCTGAAGAATGATCAGTGACGAATACAGGGAGAGACATGGATTGGTTCAAATGAAAATCTGAAACCACTTTAGGTAAGAACCTCCTATTGGTTCCAAGGACCACCTTTTCTCTGTGGAATGAGATAAAAATCAGGCTCCACTGAGAGCGCTTGTAACTCATCGATACGTCTGGCAGAGGTAATAGCTACCAGGAACACAGTCTTCCAAGTCAAGTACTTAAGTTCTGCTGAAGACAAAGGTTCAAAAGGGGGTTGCATAAGCTGGGCAATGCAAACATTAAGGTCCCAAGCAGGGGTAGGATACCTAAAGGGAGGACTGGTATGAAGCAATCCCTTGAAAGATTTACAGAAAACAGGATGAGATGCCAGTGAGGAAGGCTTTCCTACTGACAGAAAAGCAGAAACAGCTGACAAATGTACTTTGAGGGTAGCTTGTCTGAGGCCTAGGCCATTGAGATGAACCATGTAATCCAGAACTGTAGACAATTCAGCAGTGTCTGGGGATATATGCTTTTTGGAACACCAGATGCTGAATCTTTTCCATTTAGAGTTATAAGTTTTTTCTGGTGGCAGGTTTTCAAGAGGCTTTGATAATGTCCAGAACCCCTTGAGACAAATGCAAATTTGCATATTCTAGCTCTTCAAGAGCCATGCCTTGAGATTGAGAGACCGAAGATTGGGATACCATATCCTCCCCTGAGAGAAGGTTAACAGATTGTGATTCCTGGGAAGACATAGGGGAAGATGGACTGCTAGGGACAGCAACGGGGGATACCAAGGCTGCCTGGCCCAATCTGGAGCAATCAGGATCACTTTGCGAGACTGCGACCTTATCTTGACCAGGATCTTGAGCTGCAGAGGAAAAGGAGGGAAGGCATACAGACATTTCCCTTCCCAATTCAGAATCAGAGCATCCAGAGGGACTGAGCCCAAGACTCTGGGTCTGCAACAGAAGATGGGAAGTTGGTGACTGTCTGGGGCTGCAAAGAGATCCATCTCTGGAGTGCCCCATCTTGAAAAAAATCACTTTTAACAGAGGATCCGGGGACCATTCGTGATGGCCCTGGGAAATCCTGCTCAATGCATCTGCTAGCACACTGTCCTTTCCTGTGAGGTGGACTGCTACCAGAGGTGTCTGTAGGGAGTAAGCCATGGACCATATTTTCATGGCTTCTGTGCACAAGGACGTAGACTGAGTGCCTCCCTGCTTGCTGATGTACCACATGGTGGTGGTGGTGGTGTCTGTCCTGATTTGAACCACCTTGTTCTTTACTGATTGTGAGAAGGCCTGTAGGGCCAGGTAAACCGCCCGAGCTCCAGAAGGTTGATGTGGAGAACAGACTCCTGAGAGGACCACACTCCCTGGGCTGAGAGAGCCTCCAAGTGAGCTCCCCAGCCCAGGAGAGACTCATCTGTGGTAAGGACCACAGAATGAGACAGAGTAATGAATGGGACCCCTTGCCTGAGTGTGTCCTGATCCTGTCACCATTGAAGAGCCTGGATCAGAGTCTGAGTCACTGGAATCAGTTTGGTCAGAGGATCTCCTTTCTGAGACCAAAAAGCCCTCAGGTGAAACTGAAGGTCTCTCATCTGAAATCTGGCCCCCTGGACGACTGCGGTGGAAGCTGCCATGTGGCCCAGCAGCTGAAGAAAGTGTCTTGCTGGTCGAGAAACCAGAAGGTGGAAGGAAGAAGCCAGCTCCGTGATGGCCTTCACCCTTACCAAGGGGAGAAATGCTCTTGCTTTGACAGTGTCTAGTTCTACCCCTATGAACGTCAACAGTTGTACTGGTTTGAAAACTGACTTGAGAAGATTGAGAAGGAAACCTAGAGAAGTGAGCACTTGCTAGGTCACTTTTAGATCTGACTTGACTTGGTCTGGAGACTGACCCACTATGAGCAAGTCGTCCAGGTACAGGAATATGGAGATATTTTTTCTCCTTAGGAAAGCCACTACTACTGGCAGGCATTTTGTGAACACCCTTGGAGCTGATGTAAGGCCGAAGGGCATTGCTTTGAACTGGTACTGGCCTGAAGGCAGTTCGAACCTGAGGTACTTTCTGTGGGAGCACCTGATGGGAATATGAAAGTAGGCGTCCTTTAGGACCAGGGAGGCTAGCCAATCCCCTGGCCTTAGAGAGGGAAGAATTATTCCTAGAGTCACCATTTTGAACTTTGGCTTTAACAAATGTTTGTTTAGGTATCTTAAGTCTAGGATGGGCCACCACTCCCCTCTTTTTTCGAGGTAAGGAAGTACCTGGAGTACAGACCTTTTCCCCTGTGTATTGTAGGAACTCTCTCTATGGCCCTTAAGGCCAGAAGAGATGAAACCTCTGCCTCTGGGGCAATGGTTTTGGAGATGTTTGCAGGTGGAAAAGATCTGGCTCTCAGCTTTGGGAATTTTTTGAAGCTGAGAGCCAGTCCCTGGCTTGCTACCTCCAGGACCCACTTGTCTGAGGTAACAGACTTCCAGTCCTGGAAATAGTAGGCCAGCCTGCCTCCTACAGGAACGGAGGAGTCGACCCGGGCCGGTACCTCAGGGTGTCTGCTTGACAGGAGCCTTAGGCTGAGAGGTGGATGCAGCCCTGCTCATCCCCCTTCTGCCCTTCTCCCTCTGAAGAACCCCCTCTGAGAAAAAGGAGAGGAGGCCTGTGCTTGGTAAAAAAGGCCTATGAAAAGGCCTGCCCCTAGCTTGCTGCCTTTGAGGAGTTGCCTGACTTTCCTTGGCCTGTGCACTCCTATAGGTGGTCCTGTATTCATCCATTTTCTTCATATAATTCTCTGTCTGCTCCCCAAACAGAGAATTATTAACCACAGGAAAATCCATGGCCTTAGCCTGGGTATCTTGAGAAAGGCTAGTACACCTGAGCCAAGCCAGTCTCCGAAGAGACACAGATGTAGCCATGACTCTAGATGAAACATCGAAGTCCACAGCAGCATGAAACTGAATCTTTGATGCCTCAATTCCATCAACAGCCACCTTCTCCAGCTCCTTGGCAAGCTGGGGAGGGGCCTGCTTAGCCAGTGCCAGTACAGTGTCCCACCTGGACTTCTGGTACCTGGCTGTATAGGCCATGTAATTCGCTTGCCTGAGTCCCAAAGAGGATGCCATGTACTGCTTTTTTGCCATGGCATCCAATTTCCTGGAGTCTTTATCTGGGGTGTGTGAAGCCAAGGGAATGTTAGCCTTATCACAGGCTGCAACCTGCACAACCCCAACATGGCTGCACTGCTGGTACAAATACTCCGTACCTAAGCCTGACAGCATGTACCTCTTGTCCATCCGTCTGTCCACAGGAGATCATGAATTTGGAGTTTTTAACAGCTTTTTTGTCAGTTTCCCAAAACACTTGTGAAGGGGAATAGACAACCTTTTGGAGTCTGGAATGTCCATCATCTCACAAATTCAGGCTCCTCTTGTTCCTCGACAGTTTCCTCCATAGGGAGCTGGAGGGTTTCTGCCACTTTCCTGTAGAACATAAAATGGGAAGAGGACTCAGAAAGCCTGGGAGGGGAAACACCAGAAGGCCTGTCTGGGGAGATATCTGGTTCAGTCTCCTCCTCTTCGATCATCTCCTCCTCCTCGATCTCCTCCTCCTCGATCTCCTCTTCCTCCTCGATCTCCTCCTCATCCCCCTCCAAGTCCGGTTCATAAAAATCTTCAGGGGTATAATCTTGAACTGGAGGAACCAACTGAACTGAACGCCTGCTAGAAGGCGCCGGATCAGTCGGAACCGAACTAAGCGATTCCACTATACGAATCGCTCGGATGATGCAGTTCTGGATCAGAGCTAGCCGATTTGTCTTTTCTTTTTCTTTCTGATGGACTCGATCCCTCAGAATTGGCTCCTTTTGCCCGAACGAGTCTCGCCCTGGTCAGAGGGCATTCCCTCTGGTTCGGTCGGAACTGAACCAGGCCGGCCATCCAGGTCAGCGGACTTCTCGGCCTCCTTTTCCCTAAGCCTGCCCAACCTTTTATCCAGGGTGGCTTTACTGAAATTCTTACAGATTTGGCAGTCTGACTCTAGGTGACTAAAACCCAGACAGCAAACACAAGTGGTGTGGGGGTCGGCCTTAGCAAAGGCCTCCCACACTCACTGCAGTGCTGAAACCCAATGGGCCTGTTTTTTTCCTTGGGTTTCTCAGACAAAGCCATAACTAAACTCTTACCCTTTTTATGGCAGCAGCCAGACAAGTCACCATATCGGTTTCATGTTAAAGGAATTTGAAAAACCACGTTTTGTTCTATTGTTTTTAAACCGATCAGAACGTACCTCACACTAAAACTCCTAAAGAAAACAATCACTAAACCAGAGACCGTTCAGCGAACCGGTCACACAAATCCAGTATACAATTTCCACACACTTTTGTAGCTAAGTCCACTACCTATGCACTTACTGTACCACAGACAGGGATCTGAACCAAAAAACAATGCGAGAATATTGGTAAAATCGACGATTTTTAAACCGCGAACAGACAGCGAATACAGGTTACTCACCTGTAACAGGAGTTCTAGGAATGGTATATGTTGTTCATCCACACTCATTGGCAGTATCCTTGCCGCTTTAAATCTTGCCGGAAGGTCTTCAAGCTTGCTCCTCCCACCCACCCGGGTGGTATAACTCTCGGCTCCACCCATGGCGCCAGATCTGGCCGCTGGAAGCTCAGGTTGTCGTAAGCGCGAGAGTCGGGTGGAGTGCGTGTGGATGAACAACATATACCATTCCTAGAACTCCTGTTACAGGTGAGTAACCTGTATTTCTAGGGACATGGATATGTTGTTCATCCACACTCATTGGCAGACTCTAGCAGTTCTCCGGGAGGAGGAGGCAAAACGCACACCCCATATACTTACTTGGGAAGAGAGACTGGAGAACCGGGCCCCAAAACCCAGCATCCCGGCGTGACTCAAGGTCGATGTGGTAGTGGGTAATGAAGGTGTGTGCTGACTTCAGGTAGCAGCCCTGCAGATTTCCTGGATAGGGGCGTCCCTGGAAGCAGCCACCGTTGCAGCAGTATGGCGGGTAGAATGAGCTCTTATCCCTCTGGGAGGCTCCATGCCCGCCAACTTATAGCAGAATCTATGCAGGAGGTTACCCACCTGCTTATCGTCCGCTTGGCTGCAGGTCTGCCAGATGCGGCTTCAGCGTGGAGTGACAAACAGCTGGCGAACCTCTCCCAATTTCAAGCCGTGCGCTCCTTATAATAAGCGGCGCCCTTCTAGGGTCAGAGTATGGAGCCTATATTAGCCTCCGAGGTGTGATTGGGGTAGAACACCGCAGAGTCAACACCTGGTTAAGGTGAAACTCCGACACCACCTTCGGAAGGAATTTCGGTGGGCGCAGGACAACCCTTGTCCCTGTGGAAGACCAGGTAAGGAGACTGATGGAAAGCGCCTGGAGCTCTCCCATCCTTCTGGCTGACGTGATAGCCACCAAGAAGCGGTCTTCCACGACAGGTGAGGAGAGCACACCTGTGCATGGTTCGAATAGCTTGCCCATGAGCTTTGCCAGTACCAGCAGTAGATCCCACGGAGGTGGGGGTTCCCGACTGGAGGAAATATGATCAAGGCCTTTGAAGCAAGCCGAGACCACCTTCTGCCTGCCACCGACTGCTTCCGGCCCGCGCCTGCAAGCAGAGATGGCTGCTAGGTGCACCCTTAGGTCACCACTAAGCCCTTGACTAGAAAGGGACCATAAATAGTCCAAGATGCTTGCCAAGGAACAGAGGAAGGGTCCAAGCCCTTGCCCTGACACCAAATGGAAACCTTTTCCATTTGAAGGCATAACATTTTCTGGTCGACTCCTTACGGGACGCCTCAACTACATTGAGGACCTCGTCGGAAAGACCCAAAGCCTGGAACTCTAGCCGCTCAGGAACCAGGCCGTCAGGTGCAGGGATTGAAGGTCCGGATGGAACACCTTCCCCTGATTGACTGAGAGCAGGTCAGGCGAGCTGGAAGCTGCAGAGTCCTGGAGCTGAGACTGAGGAGATCTGGGTACCAGAACTGGCGAGGCCAGTCTGGGGCCTATCAGAACCACCGCGCTTTGTCCCTCCTCGCCTTGAGAAGCACCTGTGGACTTTCAAGGGAAATGGGAAAGGCGTAAAAGAGGCCCGGGGTCCATTGCCTCGAGAAGGCATCCCCCTGCAGCGAGCCCTGCTGAGGGGGGCGGGAATGGAACAGACTCAGCTTCGCGTTCTCCATGGAGGCAAACAGGTCCACCTGAGGTGTGCCCCAAAGGGAGAACAGATGCTGTACTACCTCCGGCAGGAGAGACCACTCGTGGGATGCAGCCCCTATCCGGCTCAGGGGCACCGGCCAGGGTGTTGGAGGCCTGCCACCGTGAATGAGCTAGGAGATCGCCTCCAGGCTGCGCCACGGTGACCAAATCGGAGAGCTTCCTTGCATAGAAGCATGGGCGCGTCCCGCCCTGGCGGTTCAGATAGTACATGGTCGTGGTATTGTCCGTCTGGACTCGGACCATGACCCGGAGGAGCGGGCAAAGGCGGTGAGAGCTAGGCGGACGCTGGAGCTCCAGCAGGTTGATGTGGCATCGGGACTCCCGGGGACCAGAGGCCATGAGCCGTGTTCCCCAGATGGGCACCCCAACCCATCAGAAGGCATCGGTCGATAGAGAGACCGTCGGCTCGGGCGGACGACAGGATGCCCTCCTGCAAATGATCTGGAGCGGTCCACCACTGGAGGCGTTCATCCACATAATCACCGAGCTAAAGCTAGTCAAGGGATGTGACGTTGTGACCACTGGCTGGCCAGTCCCACAGAAGGGGCCTTGTGTTCCAAGGAGCCCAGCGGACCAAGCGCTGGTGCAGGCCGCCATGAGACCCAGGCGCCCAGAGTCCCGGGCAGGCGCCGGTGCCTAGCCAGAATGATCGAACGGCAAGGAGGAAGGAATATATTTGCCCTGTCCATGGGGCAGCTCTGGCTCCAGAAGAGTCGAGCTGCGCCCGATGAATAGAATCACCTGCTTGACTCCAGAGTTCCGACTTGGCCCTGCGTTGATAAAGGAGGCCCAGTTGAGAAACGACCTGGAGGCCAGATCTCTGGACCACTCAGCCTCCTCCTGGAGGAGCTGCTATCAGCCAGTCGTCCAGGTAAGAGTACACCGGACCCTCGGCCGCCCAGAGATACTGTCACCACTGCCATGCATTTGGTGAAGACCCTGGGAGCTGGAGACAAGCGAAGGGCATGAGCTTCGAAGAGGGATCCTTCAGCTCGGAGAGCGAAGGAATCTCTGGTGAGGCAGGGACAGATGAGGACGGTGAAAAAGCGCGTCCTGCAAGTCAGAGCAGAACCACCACGCGTTCAAGGATGGTATTATCTGAGCCAGAGTGACCATCCTGAAGGTTCGAGACCTTAGGAACTTGTTTAGGTGCGTGTAGGTAGAATGGACCACCCCGTCGTTCCGAACCAGGAAGTACCTGGACACAAACCCTGGGTCTGAAGGAAGGGTCCACCACTCTCTTACCACCTCCTTCTGGAGGAGGAGGCGATGTCGGCTCGGACGGCCGCCAGTGAGGCTGGGGATCCCGAAGCCCCCGAGGCGGCGGCTCTGAAGGTGGTGCCTGCTCTAATCCAGAGGCAGGCCTCTTCCCACCACCTCCAAGACCCACCTGTCCGTGGTAACAGCGGACCAAGCGAGCAGTGCTGAATGCCGTCCCCAGGGACCCAGGAGTAATGTGGCGGGGATGAGGCGACACCTCAGCCCGTCACTGGGCAGGCTTGGAGGAGGGACCGGCCGAGGACCTCCTGGGCCCTTTCCTCCCTGCCTCCTGTTAGAGGAAGCCCGGCTTGGGTTTGGGATGCAAGGCCGAGCCTGCTGGCCCTGACGTTACTGGGCAGGCGGCCGGGGCACAGAAGGACGAAAGGAGCTTAGGCTGTGGTTTGCGGCCTTTGTCCTTCTGGAGGAAGAGACCAGTCCAAGGTGGCATTGGACTTCTCGATCCTCTGAGGTGACCTTCCACCCCAGGGCGAGGTCAGTCCCCAAAGGACATCCGCCAACTTGTGCTGGGTATCCGAGTAAGGTGGATATCCTCAGCCAAGCCATGGCCTTAGCCACTGCGGCCGCCACCCGATCTGGCACATGAGTCCCCTATATCCAAAGCAGTCTGGAGCTGCTGTTTGGCCACTGCCCTGCCCTGGTCCGCACCTGCTTAACCGTAGTCTGCAGATCGGGCGGGAAGATGAGATGACCTCATCCAGGAGCCCAACAGGGCATGAGAAAATGTGCCATGAGGGCGGCGAACTGGCCTGCGAAAGGCGAGAGAGGGCGCGTAGACTTTAAGCCCGACATAGTCAATTTCTTAGCTCCTTGTCAGGAGGTTTGTCCACATCCCTGGCGTTGCCGGCTGGCGGCGCTGTCGGTGACAACCCCTCAGCAGAGGTGTTCGAAAAACCGGACAGGAACGGTGGGACCGCATGCTTCCTGGCCATCCTGGCCGAAGGGCGCAGGGCAGGAAGCAGAGGCGCCAAAGTTCCAGTGCGGACCCACTATGGCCTCGGCCACCGAAAGGCCTCCGTCGAGATCCTCGGTCCAGAATCTCCGTGAGGATACCTGGCCCGTTTGGAAGCGGGTTGAGCTCCATCCCGGTAGACTCGAGATGAGCCGAAGCAGTCCTAGGAAAGAACGACGGGCTATCGTCCATTGACTGACCTCCTGAAGACTCCAAGTCCAGTCGCTTGGAGAAGGAGGAATCATCTTCGGACTCGGAAGAGTCCTGAAGAAACTGCCTCTGGCCTGAGCCACCCTTCACCTGCGAGGTCGGTCGGGAGTGAGGGTAACTGACAACCGATGGGGTAGACCCTTAGCCGACCGAGAATCCTTGGTCGAGCCCCAATGGTGGCTATGGAGGCGGAGGTTCCACGGGAATCGGTGGAGCAGCTGGTTTGGCGGACAACCCGGCCTGGGTGTAGGCTCCTGGGACAGAGTCGAGGGTTGTGTCGGCCGTTCCGGTGACAGCCATTAATGGCGGGGAAGGCGGGTCGGCTTATTCCGGCCAGGAGAGGCTGTTGCAACATAAGGTCCTAAATGCCGTCACGCGTAATTTCGCCGAAGCCTCCCCTCATCGAGGAGGAGGGCGAGCAGCCAACGACGCCGCTTACATGAGTGCCGAAGACGAGACCGCCTATGACGGTGGGATCGGCTGGACCGCGAAGAGGTCCGGGACCGAGACCGAGAGTCCCGGAATTTCGAGGTCGGCGGGAGGTGCGGCCGGAACCGCACCCTTCGCTCGGATGGTCCATCCGAGGGCTCCGGAACCGAGGCACAGGCGAGCCCACGGATCCTCAACTCCTCCCGGGGAACCGGAGAGGAATCTCGGCTGCTAAAGGCGACAGCCCGTCCAATGGGTCAAGAAAAATCTCGACTTCATCGGTGGGAGTCTCGGTCCAACTGAGCTGGCGGGACACCGTGAGGCCAGTGGCAAGTCGAGCGTCGAGTCCACGCCCGTCGGCGCCGGGAGAGGGACCTTCCTCGCCTCCTGCGCCGCCGACGAGGACTTTACCGTCCCTCTTTTTGGACCGAGAATAAGGTCCAGCAGACGAGGCCCTTCTCCTTTAGTGGAGAGGGACAGACAAAGCTCCTTAAAAGAAGCCGTGTAGGAAGAACCCAGAGAGGCGGGATAAATGCCGCGGCCGAGAAGATCTGACCCGCGCACGCCTCCTCTTGGGCGACCATCCGCTCGAGCTGATCCGCTGACCGCGCCCGCGGACACCGCCAACCCGGGCCTCCTTGGACTTCACGGAGAAGCGCTTCTCGGGGCCCAGCTGCAATCGGGCAGCACGGTCTTCGAGGGACGAGGCTCGGAAAGATGAGCACAGGTCGCAAGCCTGCGGGTCGTGCTCAAGGCCTAAGCAGTATACACCGTGGAGTGTGGATCCGTCCGAGACATCTTCTGCCCGCTTTTGGGCATCTCCGAAATCAAAGTCGATTTGTCCGCCGCGGCAGCGAGGATAGAAGACTGAAGTCTTTTGCAAAATTTTATTTTTAAATCCATAAGCGGAGAAATAGGAACCAGTCGCAAACGCAGAGCGTTAAGGAGGGAACCTGAGCTTCCAAGCGGTAAGGAAGATCTGGCGTCATGGGGCGGAGCCGAGAGTTATACCACCCGGGTGGGTGGGAGGAGCAAGCTTGAAGACCTTCCGGCAAGATTTAAAGCGGCAAGGATACTGCCAATGAGTGTGGATGAACAACATATCCATGTCCCTAGAAAGGAGAAATATCCGGAGCGACTCTTCGGCTAGGCGGAGTAAAGAATCTGACGGTTACACTTCAGAGTGCAGCAGACAGAGGTTTGAACCAAGCTCGAGCTCAACGTTCCATAGCTCTGCATAGAATTTAACTCTTTCCCTCTGGAGCAGTACAAGTGCTGGGGCTAACTGCAATAAGTCAGAATACAGCAAGACTTCATGTTTGAAACAAATTCAGTCCCCTACTTGCAGTAGTGGGAGTAGGCCTTGCAGAGTGCCCATTCTGAACTTTTTGTATTCAACGAAAAAGCTCAGGTCTCTGAGGTCTAGAATGAGTCTTGGATCTCCTGTCCAATTTAGGACTAGGAAGTACTGAGAATAGAACCCTGAGTTCTGTCCCCAGGGAACAGGTTCTATTGCTGTCTTGTGAAGCAAGGTTCGAGTTTCCTTCAGAAGCAATGGAATGTGCTTTGGAGGATAATGGGAGGGCACTGGTGGACGGTCTGGAGGTAATTCCAGAAGTTCCAGAGCATGACCTTGTGCTAATATTTCCAGGACCCAAGCATCCGATGTCACCATCCTCCACTGGTCCAAGTGGAGGGAGAGATGACCCCGATAACCACTCCTGAAGGCATTGGTGGTTGGGAGTTGTAGAAGGAGTCTGGCAGAGCTGGTTGCTGCAGCTGCTACCGCACTGCAACATCTAGGGGGTTTTGAGTAGGCTCCTGGGGTAGGCAGGGCTGCTGCCCCTCTACCCTTACCCTGTTTTCTGGCAGTGGAATGGTGTCTGCTACTGATCAGATGAAAAGGCGCCCTCTGTCTACCCTTTGGCTAGATATGATAAAGGAAATACACAGATTTCGAGGTTCTGCCTGAAGCCTGCAAACTGAGAGGATATCTTGTACATCTGCACTGAACAATTTATATCCTCTAAAGGGGCACTGAGAATGGACCGTTGAACGTCATTTGCAAAGTCTGCCACCCTGAGCCAGGAGTACCTCCTGAGGCATATTCCAGAGGCTGCTTCCCTGGCAGAAGCATCAGCGATGTCATATGTGGTACATAGGAGGTGTTTACCTATGGCTGCCCCAGCTGTTAAGAGCTTTCAGACGCTCCTGCTTAACTGTACCTTCTGGAACAGCTTGAGAAGCTGCCTTAGCTTTCCTCCTCAGGGTATTTTGGTATTTAACCATATGGGCCTGGTAATTTGCAATTCTCAGGCCGCAGAGGCAAACGTTCTTTTGCCCAGAACATCTAGTTTCCTGGACTCCTTATCAGGAGGGAGAAAATTAAGGTGTTTTGGTGCCTTTGATCTGTCATGGGGAGCATTTATGACCACAGAGTCTGCCTGTAGTTGACCTGCCAAAAAGGACTGCATATGGGGGTGTGATACATCTTGTCTGCCTTCCTAGGTATGGCAGGTATCATACTGGGCTTATGCCAGGCAGCAAGGGTGGCATCCTCCAAGGCAGGTAGTAGAGGAAGAATGATAATGGGAGGGAATCAGGCAACACCAAGAACTCCACCAGGGTTGAGTAGAGAAGGCCACACGACAGGAGAACCTGTCTGTGTGAAAAGAGGTCAGCACCAAAGTTCAAAGATGGTAAAAGTGAGGACCACCAGCTACCACTCAAATTACCAAAGAATTTTATTAAATAGCTAAAAGCCATAAAGAAGACTAGCAATATAAACACCACACCTCTCATCCAGAGAGGGTAAACCGAGGGCCTCTGTGGAAAACTGGCCACTTCAACGGTTATTGTGCTGATCTGTCTTCGTTTGCTCTCCTTAGTTGCTCCTTAAGGAACCAAAAGCTGACTTCCACGTAAGCCATTAAAAGCACAAAAATAATCCACAATGAAACAATGAACTTCTACTAATATAACCCAAAACCAGCAGAAAACAAAAAAAAAAACGGTGACCCAAGACGCCTATCCGGCATGCCGTGAGCTGAAAGTGCAGGAAGTTACACACTTGCGTATCGACCCACCTGGTCATCATCAAAGCCTGGATGAGTAGAGAAGGAATTATAATCAGAGCAGGGTTTTAAATAATTCATTAGCAGTTTTTTTCTTGGGACGATACTAACTGTACAGAAAGTATTTATATAGATTTTCTAGAAGTGCTGTGTTTGTTAAACACAGTGAGGCAAAAGCTATTAATTTTCACAAAGTTTTAGCACTTTTATGAGCAAAGCTAATCAATTTTATAGTTAAATAAAACCCTGTCAGAGGGAATCGGTAACTCCAAAACTCCACCAGGTTCTTCTTAGTGATGTCCTGTTCCTCCAAATCAAATACCATGGCAGTTTGTAATTGCTGCATCATGGTTATAAAAGAGGATCTTCAGAGGCGACTTTGGTGTATAGACTACGGTACTCACTCCCTATGGATACCGTAGAACTGATCCTCTCATAGGAACTTTCCACATACTCTTCCTCCTCCTCCTCTTCATCCTGCATTATAAGGTCAGTATTATATTCCTGGTCCTCATTGATGTGTTCAGTAGGACTGAGGAGGAGCAGACGTTTACCCGATGCCCAAGACGGATGCTGGCGCATCGAACTGGCAGGCGCCGATGCTGGGCTGGCCCTGAAGGTCCCGCCAACGTGTCTCCTGCTGCCTCCTCCTTGACTCAAAGACTGGCTACTGTCCAAGGCCAGATGCCGATGCCACTGAGGATGTTCCTTCTCTTTGGTTCCTTCGCTTCCTCTTCCCCTGCCTTGCTCCTTGTTCCCTATCATAACTGTCTCTCCGTTCCTACCTCCTCTGCTTATTCCAGTTTCCTTCATTGGGCATTCTCTTTCTATGAATACCTGCAGCTATTTGCTGTTCCCCCCCTCTGTATTGCTGTCTCCCCATCTATGATACTCATTCTGTTTAGTTGCACTGTATTTCCTTGCTTTTCTGCACAATATCTTTACCCTACCTACTTAACGTTTATCGCAATGTAGTTTTGTTTTCTTGACAAAATTATCTATTTTGTACTGCACCTCTACTCATATCTGACTGTTCTGTATCCTCTGTGTAAACTCTGTACGTATTGTATTATGTTGTACCACTTTGTATTGTACTTTCCTGTTGTGCCACTTTGTGGGCCCAGGTCGTGCCTGAAAATGGTCCCCTGGATCAGTGCACTTACCCGGAAACCAAAGAATTAAAACACCTGTTATGTCCACCACCTGTATTTAAGTATATTCATATAGGACGAGAGTACCACCTGAATGTCGGCACCAGTGTGGTGACAGAGCGCCAGAGGGTGTCGCCGGAGGCATGGTCTCAGACGGCAACACACCAGCAGTGCTAGGCCTGGTGATTCTTAGCCTGTACTGAGGTGGTCGCACTTGAGTGGAGGGGTGACCCAGGACTAATCGAGTAGGCCTTGTACTTGCTGTGCTCCCTCTCCAGGTGCGTGTGTTTATGCTGCCCAAAGTCTTCTCCGGGACTTGGAGGGTGGGAGCCAAGGAGCGGGCTGGTGATACACAGATACATAGACACTGTCAGCAGATAAGGGCCTATGGCCCACCCAGTCTGCCCATTTGAGCTTGTGGAGCTCTTTCCTGGAGCTCTTTCCCATTCTGGCTAGCTGCTACTTCATTAGGTGAGTCTCCAAAGCGTTCAGCATCACCGGGTAGCAGTATTAAAGGGAAGTCCTATGAGGAAAAGATTAGCAGAGCTGAACATGTACTCCCTGGAGCAAAGGAGGGATGGGGGATATGATCTAAACATTTAAATACCTCAAGGGGATAAATAAGGTTAACATAGAAGGGATTTTCCAGCTTAGAAGAGGGGGATGCGAAGAGGGCATCAGTTGAGGTTGGAGGGTGGAAGATTCCAGAGGGAAATCAGGAGGAATTTCTTCACGGAAAGGGTGGTGGACAGGTGGAATGCTTTGCTAGGGAGTGGTGTCCTGTAGAACAGTTGGTGGCTTTAAGAGGGTTGGGATAGGGTGGGATTATGATGAAGAGGTGGGAAGGGGAAGCTGCAAGCTGAGGGCTAGCTGCACAATCAAGCAGACTCTATATACCATAAAGGCCTACTTCTGCTAAGCGTTTTCAAATGTTACGTATGTAAAGTTTCTACAAATGTGGCAATCCTTCACTTCACAGGCCGACCCGAGGCAGCACACTGTGACAGGGTTGAATAAGGTCCTGTTCCCATTTGTTATGCAGAAAGAGTTACATGCAAAGATCTGTTCTATCCTCTCCTTTTCTGTCTCGTCTGTCTGGTTGCGCAACCAAATGTTCTTGTGAGACCTAGGAACTGATCACTCTGTCTCGCGATTCTCTGCCTCTCGCTATCTCTGTCTTCACTTGCTGTTTTTGTCTTTTCCTCCCCCCCTTGCATATCTGCAGTTATAAAAATATAAGTGAATCTTTATGTGAAACTATAAGTGATACTGGGATCCCTTTGTTAGAAACTGGATATAGTTATACTGTTGAAATGATTGCAAAAAGCTATTTGGAACTCTAGGGTTAACCCGAGATGCAGTATAAGCTCCTCTCAGACTTGTTTGCAAACTCTGTTGTTTTGTCTTGTTCTGTTGTTGTTCCATTGGCCTGGTGTTCCTGGGACTGTCTATTCCATTGGCCCAGTGTTCCCAGTATTGTCCAGTGCTTGTTGTCTGAGGGTCTTTCCAGAAACCTTGAAAGAGGCTCTGGTGAGGCTCCTTCTGAAAAGTCATCTCTCGACCCAGATATCCTAGTGAATTACCATCCCATCTCCAACCTTCCGTTTTTAGGTAAGGCTGTTGAGAAAATCGTGGCGCAGCAGCTCGAGGAGCACCTCGTGTCTTTTGATATCTATGAGTCACTCCAGTCAGGTTTCAGAGTCAGACATAGCAATGAAACGGCATTAGTTAGGGTGCATAATGACCTCCACAGGTCTTAAGATAGAGGAGACAGGTCAGTTCTTGTTCTCCTTGATCTCTCTTCAGCTTCTGACACTGTAGATCACATTATGCTTCTTGATCGCCATAGAGAGTACTGTAGACTCACCAGCGCTGTCATCAGCTGGTTTGAGTCCAATCTCTCTGGCAGGAAGCAGCGGTTAGCGAAAGGGAATTTCTTCTCCTCCCTGAGACTCCTGCCACATGGAGTACCTCAGGGGTCAATCTTGCCGCCGATGTCATTTGCAGTATACATGCTGCCCTGGGAGAGCTCATTAGGCGGTACAGTGTGGGTTTTCACAGTTATACAGATGATACCCAACTGTACTTGCCCTTTGCCCCTGGAACACCCAATGCTGTTGAAGTGCTAAACAGCTGCCTGGCTGAGATCAATGACTGGATGTCCTTCAGCTGTTTACGACTGAACCTGGATAAGACGGAGGTCCTCATGACTGAGCCAGTAAGAGGGTGTGATGGGAGTGCCTCCAACGTGGTCACTGGTTTATTCCTGGGATCTACGTCATTGATGGCCTCCTCTAGGATGCAAGATCTTGGCGTGGTCCCGGATGACAGACTGACACTTGAAGCACAGGTGTCGGCTGTTGTCCAAAGTGTTTTTTACCACTTGAGGAACATTGCCAGGGTCAAACCCCTAGTTTCACCAGAGGACCTGCCCGCACTGGTGCATGCCTTTGTGGCATCCAGGTTGGATTACTGTAATGCTCTTTACTTCAGGGTCTCTGGAGGTACCCTTTGCCAGCTGCAGTTGGTGCAAAATGCAGTTGCCAGGTTGCTGACTGACCTTTCTAGGTCTAGCCATGTGACCCCAGTGTTGCATGCTCTGCACTGGCTGCCAGTTAGGCACAGTGTTATCTTCAAGGTGAGTTTACTCACTTATAAGGCCCTGCAGATGCTCTGCCCTGGCTACCTGACTGATCTCCTGACATCAGACACCTCAGTCCGCTCCCTCTGCTCCTCGACCACGAGCTGCTTCTAAGCTCCCAGGACCAGATTAAGAACTTCTGGCGACCGGGCTTTTAGTGTCGCTGCATCGGTCCTGTGGAACTCCCTTCCGGCTGTCCTCAGGGAGGCCCAGTCAGTTGAGAGGTTCAAGAGTGGTCTGAAAGCCTATCTGTTTTCTATGGCCTTCCCTGCTGATTTTATCTGACCAGTCCCAAAAAACTGCTAAGGCTAATGTTAATGTTGTATCTGAAGTTTTTTATTGATTTATCTGTTTCTGTCTTATTTATGATATATGTTTTATTTAATACCCTGCCTGTTTTTATGTAAGGCACACAAAGCCTCCAGGATTGGGCACTGTATAAATAAACTTTGCCTTGCCTCTTTTGCAGAGCTGTCAGCAGCAGACCAGCTTGGGACCCTGTTCTATTTGCAAGCCTGCTCTGCAAAGAAACTGAAAAGAACATTTTGTGAGAAACATGATGTCTCTTAACGAGTTCCCAGGCAAAGACTTCTAAAAAGAGCAGCAATGCTTTTTGCTAGAGAAAGTGAGAGAGACAGACTGAGATTTGGAATTGAAAAGAAATCCACAGATGAAGGGCTTTGTTTACTCTGTTTGTACTGTCTTTGTAAACAATTCTACTGAACAATTTTATTTTGCTTTTACTGTTACTGATAATAAAATGCTACTTGCGAATTTACAACTGCTCCTGGCCTTCCTATGCTTCTTGACCTGTACCTTGACCACACACCACACACCACACACCACACCACACACACACAGATGTTATGAGAGTCACGGAGTATATTTTATCACCACATTCACAGTACGAAACAATTTCATTGGCTCTTTAGTCAGCATACTTGTTGTCAAAGTCACTTTCAAAAAGTGATAACTAAGGAGAAAATACCAGAAAACGAAGACTATAACAGCAGTGTTTCCATAAAGGGTCTGACAAGTATGGTCGACAGCAGAAAAAAAACTGAGAGGAATGGGCTGCCATGTTTGTATGGGGTCAACCGATGTAGAACACTGTCATGGACGCCCTAGTGGACTGCTTGCAAAAGTTTCCGTGTGATCCTAGTCCCTGACTGCTATAAGTTCCCTAGGTGTGGCCTAATGAGAGATCTCCTCAAAGAAGATGCACAGTTTTCCACAAGTGCAAGACATTACTCTTGTCCATAAACTTAAATGGTTTACCCACTGACCATGACAGCGCCAGTGTTAGGGCCTATGGTGGAGATGGTTCACCTACCAGAGGGCACAGGAGGCTCCACCTCTTGAAGAAACTGCTGACCACTTTATTCTGTGCCAACACTGGCATGCCAGCCTTGGCACAGTATGCCGAAAGGGTAGTCAGGTACAGTTTGAGGGTTGTGACTCGCAGCCCTTCTTGAGACAGAGACATGAGGTAGTTGAGAATGTGTGCCATATAACAGGTGAAGTGCAGCATTCCATGCTCCCCATACCAGCATAAGAAGCTCTTCCACTTGCAAGTGCAAGTCTTGAGAGTCTACTCCTTCTAAGATGCTTCCAACAGTCTAAGAACATCCTCAAAAAAAAAAAAAAGAACTTAGAACTCTAGCTGCTCAGTAACCAGACGAACAGGTGCAGGGATTGCAGGTCCAGGTGCCCAATTGTCTTCACAAACCACATCAGCAGGTCCAGTACCAGAGGAAGCAGCTACAGTGGTCTGTTGATGAGACTGGGGAGATCCTGGTACTAAAACTAGCATGGCTAGTCTGGTGCTCTTAGAATTAAGGATGTCTTGCCCATTGGTTAAGCGACCACCCGTGGGATGCTTCTCTAACACTCACACAACTAAGAGCCATCTGCCAGTGGGTCATTTGTCCTGTGACAAAGATTGCCATCATATCCATGTGCAAGCAGAGAACTGGCTTATTATGGGAAGCTCTATCTGAGAGATGGAATGGTCCGGAGATTTTTTTTTTTTTTTTTTTTAATACAACTCTTTTTCTGCTCAGACACCCCAGGGAACTCTCTCAGGCATCCACCTGATCTCAGCTCTACCTCCGGGCCTGAAACTCCTCTGTGGCTCCTGGCACCAACACGGTTATCCCCCGGCTCTGAGCCCCCCTCCCACCCCAAGGCGGGGCTGCCCTATCCTCCCAGGGCGCTCCATCTAGAATTCGGGCTGGGCTCGGCCCAGGAGCGGAGAGAGTCCAGCCAGGGGAGTGGGGCTGAGGTAGGTGGTGCCGTCACCTATCCCCGGGGGCAGGGATTTTTCCTGCTTGGTCACGCCTTCGCTCCCACCCCCCAGGCGGAGCCCAAATGAGCCATGACGCCAGGGGACATCCGTCGCAGCTCCACAACCCTCTATGTGTGGCAGCACCTCCAGTCTCCACTGGAGGCCACTGTGGTGCCGGGCATGTCCATGGTCCCCCCGAGGGAGGAGAGCTATCCTCCGGACACTCAATCCTCCCTCTCCCCTGCCAACCCCCGATGGCCCAGGCTCGTTCCCGGATCCAGGTCACTGGTGTGGCACGAGGTGTGGCATCCAGCGCCTCAACCCTCAGAGCCACCAGGCTGGCATGGTCCTGAGATCTGACCGTCTGAATGTTCTGGAACCATAGCCTGTTGGTCAGTCTGGCCAAGTTCAAGCTGAACCCAAAGTAGGAGATTCTGTTCACTGAAGCCAAGCTGGACTCTTTCCAAGCCAGAGTCTGTCTGTCTCTGGAAAGGGTGGATGACCCATCCTCCTTTGCCCAATGATTCTGGATTGCACCCAGTTTAGGATTTTCTCTGGCTTCTGGGCTTCCTGGACTCTGCCACAGTCATGGTGCTATGACCCACTGGCACATCAGACCCATTTAGTGGGAACTGGGATGCCTGTGGTCCCAAATCAACAAATTCACATGACCCAGCTGATACAGGATGCCAGCCATTGGCGGCTGTCCCCAGTGAACGTTTCAGAAGGCATTCTGTTAGTCCAAGAAGAGCCCTTGGCCATACTGAAAACAGATGCATTGCTAGTGGGCTCTGTGCACATCTGCTGGACTGCAGGATGCACAGGTTCTGCCTGTGGAGTGAAATGTGGCTACACATCAACCTACTGGAACTCTGCACATTTCATCTTGTGCTAGCAGAGGTCACACCGCCGGTCAGGGATCGAGCTGTCCAGGTCAACATGGACAATATTTCCACCATGTTCTAACTGGACAAAGAGACCGACTCCTTTTATTGGGATATGGAGGCATGCATCTTTTAGATGCACTTAACAAATCCAATTCCCCTCCAGTAAAGATGGAATGAGTGTCCATAAAGTTAACATGGTAACACTTCCTTTTCTTTTTTATACGGCTTTTTAAACTGTGAAAACTGGTCATTTAAAGAGCAGTAAATATATGGAAGCTCTCTTAGTACCAGAGGCCCTGCTGTGTAGCTTTTTTTTCCTCAATTTTTCTTACATTTTGCAAATTCTGCCAGGAGGGGCCGATGATAAAGAAGCCCTATTCAAACCTCTCCCTAAGCAGCTGTTTGAATAAACCCTTCAGGAGAAAAATCTGTGAATAAAAATTCAGCACCCTCTCTCTGTACAGCACACGCCTTTTCTCCATTTTCTGTCAGTTGTCTGTGCCAAAGCAGACTTTTTTATTATCAGGAGTGATGCCATAATACTATGTACATCTGTGCTACACTGATCAAATTTCTCCCCTTTCTCACCTACCTCAGTGAAGAGGGTAGGGTTATAGAAGGGCCCTGCATCTGCTGCACGACCTGCACCATTCGCCACATTTTCATGAATTCTTCCAGGAAGGTCATCTACCTAACTGAGCAGCAAGATGCCCACCTGGAGCCTCCACAGTGGGTTTACTATGTGCATCTTTCACTGGTTCGCTCCCACTCCATGACGGACTTCCACTTTGCACACTGTGGAATTTAATCAGTGAATCTTTCACCAGTTTCTTCTTGTGCAATTTTGTTTTTATCCCCAGAGGTACCGAGAGAGAAATTCCTCTCCTCTGCAGACCTCTTGGCTTTAATTGTACTGCCACTGGTGGAAAGTTTAGCAGAATTCTGCGGAGAGATATTTACCATACTGGCTCCCTCCATATTAAATACATTTTTCTCTACTGGGGGAGCACAGTGTAGACACCAATGCTGAAAGTGACAGCCCTTTTATACACACACTTTTTTTTTTTTTTTTTGGTTTTACAGCTTTTTGGACTGAATGCAAGGTAGAATCAAATCTTGCCCACAAATGCTTAGGACCCAAACACTTCAAACCCAAATTGTGGCTGTCTACCTTAACACCACAGCCCACTTTTTAAATCTGTAGTGCCAGTGCGTGTTTTGAGTTTCAGTGATCTGGGATCAGAAATGGTCTTGGGAACTTCTGGGCATACTTGATGGACCTTTGGGTCTCCCTCTGCTGTCAACTTTCTATGTTTCTAAAAGGTGTGCTACACAGAGGAAGGAGTGTTTTACTACCAGTTTTGCATGATTTACTCACACTTTCTGATTTTAGGAATGCATTTCCCACCCTGTATATTTACAGGATTTTGATACGTATGCACAAAACTGGCAGCAGCATTCAATGATACTAGCCATGGATCCAAATACTAAGACTGTCAGCAGTAGAGGTGGGGTCAGAAAACAGCATAGGTATCAATTGCGTACATGCAGGAGACTGAGGAGTTGTGCACTAGATGGCAAGAAGGACAGTTGCAACAAAAAATGTTAAAAATAGGGTCAATGCACTACATAGCAGTGGGAAAGTATTTCAAGACTCCTCACTGGTATCAGAGAAGGAGGATCAGAGGTTGCAGACACCCGGGGAACTGTGACCTTTTTTAGAGATGGAGGTCCGAGACAGGTCAATCCATGGTAGTAGTACTACCATGTAGATGAAAATAGTACCAGGTGAAAGCAGCTAGCATTAAATACTTACCAGTCCTAAAAATTATCTGGACCCTTGTTGCTACAGGATATAAATAGAATTAAAACTGAATTTAAATCCCATCCCCCCATAGTGGTTTGGAGTCTAAAACAAACAAACAAACAACAATATTATCATCAGACAGCTGCAGCTCAGAGGTCATGCAATCAATGCATGGATTGCTTCAAACTACTCAGAGTTCCAGGGAAGAAATACTGTGTGGGTATGATTTTAGGCTTGGTTCAATCTTTTCTTCCATCTGTAATTCTTCTGTATGAAAACTTTATTTCCTTACTGTGTTCTGTATTTCATATTTGTTTTCTGTATATCTTGTATGTTACATAAATACTAAATATATGTTATTTTATTCACCTGGTACAGTGCAGTGTTTTTAAAAAGGTACCGAAAATGTATTTCACAGGCAACTCTGTGTTCGGTCTCTGGGAGCATATACAGAGTTAAAGTATACAGCTGTAGTACAGCAGCACGTTCTGCAGTGCCTCAAGCAAACCGAGGTTCCAAAGCCCAAGCCATGTTCTATATGAGCAAAGACTTAAAGTGGGATGAGAAGGGAAAAGCTCAGTGATAAATTTGCAACAGGTTGGTGGTGGCACTGGTGAAGAATGTTAAGCCAGTAGTCTGCCCAGGCACAGTGACAGGTTTCCTTTCTATTTTTGTTCTTTCATTTCTGACTGACGCACAGTATCTGAAACACGACTTATTAGTGGAGTTAACCTCCAGTGCCATCTGGTCTTCTGCTATTTTTATTCCTCTGACTTTTGATTATTTCGAGTTTATCGATAAAAAGCATCTACATACATGTGTCATGCAAGCTACACCTTCTTAGGCTTTTTTTCTCCATAAGCAAGGGTTGAAAGTAAGTTTTGTAGCCACCAACAAGGACTAGTGACTGGGAAAATACAATGGCCGCAGAGTTTTCCAGTGGCCCAACTGGTGTACTTTATGAATGTCACCTTCTCCAATAAAATACAGCCAGCACGGCTAGTTAAAGAAAATGTTACTAACCCAATACAAATATCTACCAGCATTTGGCAAGTTGGCCAGTACCAATTTGGATCCATGCTGAAGTACTGAAGGTCCCTTCCTTTTAAACCGTCATCTTTATACCCTGCAAACTTTTGCCTATTATATTAGCTATGTATGATACTGTTTAGATCTCTTCTGTTATTCTGAATGAAATCATTGTGTGCAGTTGTATGTATATGTTGTTAGGCGCCCAGAGCCTGCAGTACTGGGTGCGTTATAAGTAAACTACTACTATGTCTAGAACAATAGGACGGCATCTTCTATTATTGTACTTCCTTCTCTGTGGGATGCATTGTTTTAAAGGCAGGGGTTGACAAATTTCAAAATTAAAGTACTTGTCCATGGACAAGTGGCTTGACTAAAATTAGTAGTCCTGGTGCTTGAGATGGTAGTCCAGTTAAAAATAGGAGAATTTTTTAAAAATTTAATAAAACTAAAGAAAAACACATTTTTCATGAAATTTTTGTTTTGTTTTTAATTTTAAAGAGCAGATTCCTACTGTCGGCGCTGCTACTCTCCCCCAGCCCGTTTGATGCCTTACTTTATCAGTAGCGAGCTGTTGAAGTTTGGCATAAATAGTCCATGTGTGCTAAAAGTCATATCCCTCGTAATGTTGTAAATCTGTAGGCTGTCCATAAAAAGACAGACCTCCCGGTCCGAAAAACACACCCCCACGTCGACCCACGCAGCCCTGTTTTGTGATTTGTGATTTTATTATATCAAAGCACTCAATCAACTAATAGGGACCCAGTTAGTTGATCAGTCGCTTTGATATAATAAAATCCCAGCAGTAAAGGGTATAAATATCTTTGAAAATACCAGCCCCATAGAACTGAATGGAACGCGCACACAACCTTCGTTTTGTGGCATCACAAAATAGGGCTTGATGCTGGGCATGGCGTTTTTTTGGACCAGAAAGTCTTTTTTTGGACAGCCTACAGATTTACAACATTAAGAGGGATATAACTTTTAGCACACGTGGACTATTTATGCCAGACTTTACCAGCTCGCTACTGATAAGGTAAGGCATCAAACGGGCTGGGGCAGGCAGCTACTAGGAAGCTGCTCTTTAAATGCTGTCCTTTTTCTATAGGCTGCCACTAGTTGCATTCCACGAGATCAGATGAACCCTACAGTCAGTCAGTCACCCCCCCCCACTGAGTGACTTCAGACAGTACTTCCCTATTTATTATTAATTTTATATGCCTTTTCTTTTTTCCTTTTCTATAGGCTGCCACCAGTTATGTTCCCCAAGATTCCCACAATCTGACCCCCCCCCACTGATTGACTTCAAACAGTGTGCTTTCCTTTTCGTTTTTAATTAAATGCTTTTCCTTTTGTTTTTTTCCTTTTTTTCTATAAATTGCCGCCAGTTGCCTTGTTGGTTCCCCGAGATCCCCACAATCCGACAGCAGTCACCCACTGAGTGAGTTCAGTTCAGACAGTATTTTCCCTTTTTGTTTTTGATTCTAAACGCTGTTCCTTTTTTCCCTTGTAGGTTGCCACCAGTTGTGTTTCCCCGAGATCCCCACTTTTTCACAGCAGTTACCCACTCCCCAAATGAGCGACTACTGACTTCAGTACTTTCTTTCCCCTTGCTGCTGCAATTCTTCCTTCCTAGTTAATAAGCTTTTCATTTTTCTTTTGGGTTTGGCTATTGGGCAAGCTGTCACTAAGTTGCATTCCTTCTTCCAACACACATGATCTCATGACCTTAAGTGCAGCAAGTCTTTTTTTTTTTTTTAGCCATTTCCCTTTGAACAGTTTATACAAGTTATTGTTTCTTTGCTCTGCTGACAAACCAACTGTCTCTCCCAGGCCACCTTTATGTTGTTCCCCAACCCTCCTCCTGTCCCCACAATCTCTCACCCCCTCCCCCAGTTTTCCTTTAAAAACCCCATCCTCTTTCTTTCTTTTGGCTTTTAGTTTTTTTGTTTTTTTTATTTGCTGCGAGTTAGAGGCTGGGCATGTATTACTGTTGGTGACTGCCCTTGGTTAGGTCTCAACAAAAACTGGAGTCGCGCAGCAGCCAAGCCAAGTACATCCACTACATCAGTCTGCTGACTGTCACACTGTGAAAGGGCGCCTTTCAGTTTCCTTGGCGTGACATGCCTGTGACTCTCCTCCGCCTCCCCATCCCCACCACCATCGCGCCCACTAGCCTGGACTGACTCTCAGGGTCTGCACAATATGGCCTGACTAACCTGTAAGTCCTTGGCTGCTGGCAATCGCCGTTGCTGCTGCCGTGGAAGGAGAGAAGGAAGTTGCCTTCAGCTCAGCACGTCTCTCTGTGCTCGCTCCTGCTGGCAATCGCCGCTGCTGCTACGGTGGATGGAGGGAGGTTGCCTTCAACTCAGCACGTCTGTCCGCGCCCTCTCCTGCTACTCCCCAGTGCACACGGCTGCTCTCTCAAACGGAAGCATTAGTACCATGTGAGGCTAAGAAAATCCAGCAGACTCGCACGAATATTAAAATAAGCGGCATCTAGCAGTCGAGACCCAGTATTACAAGCTATTCCAGTGGGGGGGAAAAGGCAACAAAAAACTTGGTTGTCCGTGGGACAGCTGAGAGAAGCAAAACTGCTTGTCTGGCTGTCAAGATTTGTAGACCGGGACATCGGGCTATGGGATTTGTCAAGCCCTGTTTAAAGGAAAGCTCTGCTTTGCAGGGGCCCCTGCCCCTGCAAACTTTACCCTCCGGTTTAGCTTTACTGAAAAAAAAAAAAAAAAAAGGCTTTTTCCTTATGCTGCAAAGTTCTTAATTTTAATTCTGAAAAGTCCACTTCCTGGAAGTATGGCAGACACTTGGGCGTCTCCATTACCTGTAAAGGTGCGCTTCAATACAAAGGCATTGAAGCACATGGTGCTACACCGCACCTTTACAGTTAATGGAGCCGCCCAAGCATCCACCATACTTCCGTGTAGCAGACTTTTCAGAATTAAAATTAAAAAACTTTGCAGAGCTAAGAAAAAGCCATTTTTTTCAGTAAAGCTAAGCCAGAGGGTAAGGTTTGCAGGGGCCGGAGTCCCTGCAAAGCAGAGCTTTCCTTTAAGTAACCCATGTTATTTTTGAGGATGCCCCAAGTTACTAAACACTGATGCCTTTAAGTCTGTCTTCTCAGTTTACTTGTGCTGTAATCTGTCTCATTCATTCAAAATCCACCACATGTGGAGCCGATGTGCATGTTTACCCACTGAATTGCTTCCTTTACTTTCCAGTCGTGAATCTGATGATATTATATAGACACTATTGACCAATGTTTCTCTGATCTCCACCTCTCTGACCAGGTAATCCTTGTTGCTAAGAACAAGGTCCTATGAATAAGGTCCAATATTGCTTGACTTATGGTGGTAGCCCTGAAACACTGTACAGGGAAGCACTCTTCAACAAGATCCATTAATTACAAACTACTCTTGGATTTGGTTGTTCTCTACTCCCAATCAGTAATCAGAAGTGGAGGACAGCCTCTGAGAAGTTGATATCACCCATCAACAACTTGCTTTCATTTACTTAAGCTTCCTAATCTCTTTGTAAAGTTTTAGGTCTTGCTATTTCTTCTGATGTAGTGGTTTGTAGTATAACCCGACTGTAACCATGTCTCAGATTTAATTTGATACCTTTGGCCAGTTATTTCAGTCCCTTCTGATTTGAGGTTATTTGTTTCGAATACAGTATTGTACCTGGCTCCAGATGTATAATAGTACCCCTCCTCCTTTCTTCCCTCATCTTCTATATCTTCTGAATACTTTAGTTGTCCAGCTTGATGTCCCACAAGTCCATTTAATTGTGCCATGTCTCTGTTACTCCACTTATGTCCGATTCTTCCAAGGTGATCAGCGTCTCCAATTCACCCACTGTTTTCCTTAGTCGTTTGTGTACACACATTTGTGTACAAGCATTCTAGTTTCTGTCTGGTTTCTTTTGTCTTATCCTAGTTCTTTTTGTAATAGCACATGTTGACCATTCTGGTTTCCATACTGACACGGACCTTGTTTTGGCTACTGGGGATATGTTGTCTCTTTGCCCCAGTCCCTGAACTGCACAAAACAACTTTCTGCAATTAAGTCATAAGTACCTATACTGCATAAGACTTCACTACCACCCCAGTTTGGGAACTTCTGTCTTAATTATGGAAAATGTTTCCCACAGCTTGGGGACTTCGGCTGCTGCACCAAACAGATTGAGATATTTGGGCTACCTGAGATTTTAATTTGGCTAGTAAGATTTTTGACTTGTGGCCAAAGTGACGCCTAGCAAACACCTTAACAAGAGTACTGCTTTACCCAATGTGGGTATTGACATACATCCAAACTTAACAGCAGGAATGTTTCCCCTACTGACGCTGTACAATCTTCAATGCCATTCTCCCTCAGGAATCTTGTCTAGTCCTGCTTTAAAAGTTTGAACAGTGCTGGTTTCCACAATCTCCCCGAGTAGGCTATTCTACATGTTAACCACTATCTGCATTAAGAAATGCTGTTTACCCTTACCACCACTCCTCCCCCGGTTTAGAGTTTGCCCTCCAGTTTTGCTTGCATTCACCCACTTATCTCGTCCTTTTATTCTCTAAATATAAACATAATGGGGCATGTACAATCTCTCTTCATAGCTCTTGTCCATACGCCACTAACCAGCTTGGTGGCCCTATGCTGAAACCGCTCAGTCTCTTCAATGTCCCCTACAATGGTGGATACATGCCAAGCATCTGTTTGACCATCTGTTCGCACATTGTCCAAACACTGCAGACCAGATGTACTGAGCTCAGCCTCACAAATGAATGATTCTTTAGTTACATGGTGCTTTTCCAAATACAGTGACAAATTATTGTACAAATACAATAGTAAAGCAGAAATTAAGTAGTTAACATATAATACTGGAATATTACACATAATGAAGTAAAAACTAAAGTCTGTCAGAACCTACATAACTTTTTTTTTTAATGCAACTCGCAACAAAATAAATAGGGTTTCTCGGCATTTGACAGGCATGCATTGCAGGCCAAGAGCACATGGTTTAATTCCTGCCATGCTGGGGTTGGGTGGGGTGGGCAAGATAGACCCAGAAGCATTTCCATCATCACATTACTAGGTTACTGTTACTCCTGCAGTGCAGCTACACTCCCTTTGGTGTGGATACCCCCCCTCCCCCAAACACCATTTTTCTCCTCTCTATAACCTCTCCCAGTGCCTCATTTTAAAACATGTCCCAGCCATGCCGTACAAAGTAGGAGAGAGGTACGGCATTGTGTGGTCCACTCTCCAAGGCTACTCCTTAACCTGCAGCAGGCTCGGCTGCTGACTACCTCCCCCGGAGCCCTGCCTCCACAATGCTTCCCAGAATCCTCCAGCCCAGAGTTGGGGAACAAGATTCATTACAAACTGTCACTCTTCATAAACCCTTCTGAAATAGAGTGCATGTCTTCATTCTTTGATTGCATACTTTACTGCCCCGTCCCATTTAAACGTGCTCATCGCCTCTTACCTTCAAAGGACTCCCTATACTGCACAATATTTGGGTGCTTCATGTTTGCCAGCATAGCAACTTCTCTCCTCGATTCATCCCTCTCCCTGTTAGGCATCTTCAAATAAAAGACAGAGTAACACATTCCATTTGTTAAAGCAAAGTACTAAATAGATTGAGTGACTGATATTTTATTCAAAAAAATACACTTCGAATAAAAAGTTCTATTTATAAGAGTATTCCAGCTGCAGTAAACTTAAGTTTCAATCGAATACAAAATCATTTAAACAATGCAGTACATATATATACATACTTAATCATGGGAATTCCAAATACATAAGAACAATTACACAAATGCTCAATCTCTTTTACTATTTCATTCATTAAGAAACGTTAATGAAACCGCTGGTATACATGGTAGTAGCGCTACCGCCTGCAATGCCGGTGACCCTGGTTTTAGAACGAGCCTGGGTCATCAGGGGTCGGAGGTTTAAGCATCCCATAGGATGCACTCCTCCTCTGAGGGAGAGAGGGCTGTCACACGGCCCCATTACCACTGCCTGTGGATGCACGGGCGGCAGCAAGAGACACACGATGCGTGGAGGTTAGGACCCCATTAGGCACTTGGCTGAGACGTGTGCCAGTATGTTTTCAGCCTGGACTCTTGTCCTTTGTGCCAGCATCCTCAGGGATGGGGTTTCAGGGCCCACAAGCAACAGGTAAACTACAAAATCAATCCCCCACTGCTGTGCAGCATGATTCCCAACAAGCTAAACTGCTCATCAGTTTTATGTAGTAATGTAATCCCCCTCCACCCCCCAAAAAAAACTGCAAGGATATTACTTTAAGAAATGCAGACTTACCCTAGAGATATTAATCTCCTTGATGACATACTGCTTGCCATTTTCCTTAGATTTAACTAAAATAGCTTTCCCAAAGGATCCTTCTCCAATTTTAGCCACCCTATTGTATTTATCCATGGTTCTTTGGGTAACGAAGCCTCATGCTTGTGCTAGGCAAATAAAAAAATAAGTTACTGTCACTGTTCACTACAGAAACATTCAAAAAGCCAATATTGTTATGGAGAATGAAGACAAAGGTTGCGTTTGTGCCAAGTGAAAGATCAAAGATTAAGTTCACTTTTTTTTTGTTTGTAAAGAAAGCCACTGTACAACAGTTTCCCACTGAATATGTAGAAGCCATCTCTTGCTATCAGCTTAAACACTAAACTATCACAAATATATGGCAAGTGTGGGCCTCAGTTTTACATTCATCTAAAACATTATAATACAAATACCACTAGACTTAGCACTGCCACATTTATAAGGGACAAGATATCCCCACATCAGAGTTTGCTGCCTGGTTTTCTAGAACTTTGCTTTTGGCCAGAAAATTAACTTCAACACTTCAACTTAGTTGCTTAAAGTTTTTGAGATGAATGCATTTCTATTGATATTGAAGATTCATTTCTAAACTGTATTTATATTTAAAGATTATTCAATCCCTCATGAAGTAACAACAGTGATGTAATTGTGCTTCTTTACAAGGCATTCGTAAAGTAGCATTTAGAGTATTGGTGCAGTTCTGGTCGCCACAGTATAAATCCCCCAGGACACCCCACTCTGGCAGTTTTTTGTTCTTTAACACAACCACTGTTACAATATGAGGACTCTTATTAAGAGCATGGTAAAATCACTGCCCTCCTGTATGAGAGATACCACTGAAAAATTGGCAACTTACAGCCACAGATCAATTGTTATCAGGGAGGTGGCTACTCAGACACCAAGACTGGTCTACAAAAGAGAGCAGAATCTGACCGGTAAGTTGGTATACAGCTTCCAAACTATGGAGTGAGCACAAAATGTGGCCATCAGCCCCTCCAAAATACAGCGTTCAATGTAGCCCTGGCAAGCATTGTCCCTCGACGGAGAAAACCACGATGTTCAGCACTTGTCTGAAATTAGTAATTTCATAAATTGTTCAATGACAGTGATTATCTAGCGACCTGTTTTCTACTGGGGGGGGGGGCCAAGAAGGCATTTGAAGTATGTGTTGGGGAACATCAGAGTGCGATTAGGAACAATTATATCAATAATACTCTTCCCAAGCATTTGTCAGCACAGTGCTACTGCACATGACCGAACTCGGAGCTGCAACTTTCATAATGATTTAAAGTACATTACACGGCTCCGTTTCTTTTTTGTCTTTTTTTTTTTTTAAACTCTATTTATCCCTTCTTCCTACTCCTACCTTCCACTTCTTCAGACTGCTCATGCATTCCAGCCCACCGTTCCAGGATCTGCGCCTAGAGTGCCTCTTCCTCCCTCTGTCCTGCACAGCGGGGTCTGTCCCGATATTGGTGGTCCGGGTGGAACAGTCATCATCTAGAACCACCGAGGGGGTTTATCCGCTTTTTCTGTGGTCCCCTTTCCCAACCCCCTTGAGGCGACGGCGCAGGGCGTGCGTCAGAGATTGCGACGTACTGGCACGTCTCTTTCAAGCGCCCGACAGCGTTTCCCCTCCCCGACTCCGTGAAACGGAGCCGCCAGCTCCCTCCAGAGCCAGTGTTCCCACTGGCTCTCTCAGGATGTCGGGTGCATATTGCACCCCTGGTATCCCACCCCAGAAGGAGCAGGAGAGCATCCATTGGACGCTCAATCCTCCCTCTCCCAGCCGAACCCCGGTCGCCAACGTAGCGCAAGTTGTGGCATCCAGCGCCTCAACCCTCAGCGCCACTGGGCCGGCCACACACAGCTCTGTTTTCACTGGGAATTGGATGTAGAGGTTTAGTTAACATACCTCTACATGCCACAATGTTTCTTTTTCTCCCAGGTGGAAACGCCTCGCTCGTCATTTTTTTACGAGCCTGCCAGCACAGAGCAGGATGCCAGGGGCACACTCTGTTTTCCGGTGCGGCGGCACTTTTGACATGGCGTCTCAAGGAGCAAAATTAAAAAGCTAAATATCTGGAGAAAGGTTAGCTGAATTTATTTTAAACCATACAGGTTGTTTTAAACGGGCGTTTTTGCAGCACTGGTGACTGCCCCCACTCTTTTGTGCTGTTTTCCTTTAAATGACTGCATACTGCTAATGATTTGTCTTACATGCCTTCCTTCACAGACTGGCCATATGAGGGTCACTTATACCCGATATCACATCTTGGGTTAACTGTACCACTGCAAAAGAGAGCCACTTTTTACTCATGGCTTAATATGAAGGTGTTTCACTTTTAAAGTGCTGGAATATTGACTTTGCTTTTTCCTAATTCTATTAACTGTTTGCCAGTGGGACTCTATAATATACACAGTATGGATCACTAGTATATTAACGGAAAGCTGTTGATTTTGAATAGTTTCTGGTCCACTTTGTTATTTTATGTAACAGAACGAAATTGTACTTTTATTTGCTATTTGTGTAGGTTTTATGTCTACATGCTTAATATATTACTGTCAGTTAAAGTAACTGCTATTTAATTATGCACTTTACAACAAACTGGCCTCCGCGTATGCGCAAAAGTCGGGGCTAGTAGTTTAAGCACCTTAGCATCCTATTCAGGCCACTTGGAAAGAAAAAAATTAATCACCTTAGTAATGTTGTTTCTTCTAATGGAGTCTTGCTATATTATGACATATGCAGTATAACCCCAGGTTAGAACTGCTCCAGAGGTGAAAGAGCTAACTTTCCATGCCAGGCATGGAACCTTGAGCGCGAGCTCGGTTGAAAACTCTGTCTGTTGTTGCTCAAACTTAAACTGTCAGATCTTTACGAGCAAAACTCACCAAGGTTCTGTGTGGAAGCCGTAAACCTACACTAGCCCATTGGCTACTAACTACAAAAAAAACACATTTGTGTTCTTGATCCCAAAACAAAGACTCAAGTCAGTGGAATCAAGAAAGAAAATTAAAACATAACACCCAGGCACCCTAAGAAAGGGTGAAACAAAGTGGGCATCTATGAAGTGCCAACATTGCGCTGCCCACCCACATCCCAAAAATAGAGGTTCTGAGAGGGGCAGGCTGGGGGGGAGGTCATAATATAGCAAGACTCCATTAGAAAAAACAACATTACTAAGGTGAGTAATTTTTTCTTCAAACAACATGAAGTCTTGCTATATTATGACATATGCAGACTATACAGCAGTACCTCCATGGAGGAGGGATAGAACCTACTTAGGAAATAGGCTCTGAAGCACGGCTGTGCCAAATCGAGCAACACTCCTAGCCTGGATGTCCAGGGGAGTAATGCTTAGTGAAAGTGCGAACTGTTTTCCAGGTAACTACTTGACATATCTCTAGGATAGGGATGTCCCTGCCAGCAGCCAGAGACGCAGCTGTACCCCTGGTAGAGTGAGCCCTCAGGCCTGAGGGAGAAACCTTACCCAGTTTTTCATAGCAAAATTAGATACAAGAGACAATCCACCTGGCAATGGATCTTTTAGTGGCAGGTTTTCCTTTTCCAACCTCACCATAAGTGAGGAACAATTGGAGGGAGTCAAACCTGTGACCCTTGGTACATTCTATGTAGTAACTAAGGGCTCTTTTGACATCTAAATTGTGCAATCTTCTCTCGCCAGAGGAGGAATGGTCAGTGAAATATACAGGAAGGAACATGGATTGATTAAGGTGGAAGTCTGAAACCACCTTAGGCAAAAACTTTCAGTTAGTCCTGAGGACCACCTTACCCCTGTGAAAGGAGATAAAGTCAGGTTCCACTGACAATGCTTGCAACTCACTTATGCGCCTGGCAGAAGTGATGGCTACCAAAAACACAGTTTTCCAAGTCAAGTACTGGAGCTCTGCTGAAGACAACAGCTCAAAAGGGGGTTGCATAAGCTGGGCAATGCAAATATTAAGAACCCAAGCAGGGGCAGGGTCCCTGAATGGAGGGTTGGTGTGAAGCAACCCCTTGAAAAACTTGGAGAATACAGGTGAGCTGAAAAGAAGAAGGTTTACCTGCTGATAAGAAAGCAGACACAGCTGCCAGGTGCACTTTGAGGTAGCTGATCTCAGCCCCAAAGAATTCAAATGCACCAAATAATCCAGGATTGTGGGCAAGTCAGCAGATTCTGGTGGAATATGCTTGCCAGAGCACCATATAAAATCTCTTCCATTTGGAATTATAAGTAGCCCTGGTGGAAGGCTTCCTAGAGGCCTTCAAGATATCCAATACACCTTGGGAGAGGTGTAAGTCAGCAAACTCTAACTCTTCAAGAGCCATGCCTTGAGATAGAGAGATTTGAGGTTCGGATACCAAACCCTCCCCTGGGCACAGGTTAACAGATTGTGATTCCTGGGGAGGTGCAGGGGGGGGGTGGACTGCTAAGGACATGAGGAGTGGGTACCAGGGCTGCCTGGCCCAATCTGGAGCAATCGGGATCATCCTGCAGGGTTGAGACCTGATTTTGACTAGCACCTTGAACAGAAGAGGGAAGGGGGGGAAGGCATAGAGAGACTTCCCTTCCCAACTGAGAAGGAAGGCATCCAGAGGGACTGAGCCCAACACTGGGGGCCTGCAGCAAAAAAAGGGAAGTTGGTGATTGTCTGGGGCTGCAAAAAGATCTATCTGAGGAGTGCCTCATCTGGCAAATACTATCTCCAGTACTAGGGGATCCAGTGCCCATTCGTGATGGCCCTGGGAAATCCTGCTGAAAGCATCCGCTAGGACATTGTCCTTGCTGGGAAGGTGAACTGCCGTAAGGGAGACATTCAGGGAATAAGCCAGAGACCACAACTTCATTGCTTCGGTGCACAAGGCCGTAGACCGAGTGCCTCCTTGCCTGTTGATGTACCACATTGTAGTAGTATTGTCTGTTCTGACCTGTACAACCTTGTTCTGAACAGATGTGGAAAAAACCTGGAGTGCTAGAAAAACTGCTCTGAGTTCCAACAAATTGATGTGGAGCAGAGATTCCTGTGGGGACCACAATCCCTGGGTAGTGAGGTCGCCCATGTGAGCTCCCCACCCCAAGAGGGATGCATCTGTAGTAAGGGTCAAGGAGTGAGACTGGGGGTTGAGGGGAACCCCCTGTCTCAGATTGCTCTGGTCCTGCCACCACTGAAGGGCCTGGATCAGGGTTCGAGTCACTGGGATCAATTTGGTTAGAGGGTCTGTCCTTTGAGACCAAAAGGCTCTCAAATGGAACTGGACATCCCTCATCTGAAATCTTGCTCCCTGCACTACTGCTGTAGAAGCAGCCATGTGCCCCAGGAGCTGTAGAAAATGCCTTGCCGGTCGAGAGACTTGCAGAGTGAAAGAGGAGGCCAGAGAGACCAAGGTCCTTGCTCTTTCCAGAGGGAGGAAGGCTCTGGCCTCTTTTGTGTTCAGTTCTGCGCCTATGAAGGTGAGAAGCTGGACAGGCTCTAGAACAGACTTTGGAAGATTGAGAAGGAAACCTAGAGATGTGAGCAGTCGCTGTGTTACCTGAAGGTGTAGTTTGACCTGGTCTGGGGACTGGCCTACTATGAGCCAGTCATCCAGATAAGGAAAGATGGCAATCTTTTTGCCTTCTTAAGTGGGCAACTGCTACTGCCAGGCATTCTGTGAATACCCTAGGGGCCGAGGTGAGGCCGAAGGGCATTGCTCTGAACTGGTAATGGCCTGAGGGCAGTTCGAATCTGAGGTACTTTCGATGGAAGCTTCTGATAAGAACATGGAAGTAGGCATCCTTGAGGACCAGGGAGGCTAGCCAGTCCCCCTGGCCTTAGAGAGGGTAAAATAATTCCCAGAGTCACCATTCTGAACTTTGGTTTTAAAAGGTGCTTGTTTAGATACCTGAGATCCAGGATGGGCCGCCATTCTCCTGTCTTTTTTGGGGTAAGGAAGTACCTGGAGTACAACCCTTTGCCCTGGTGTAGGGGTGGAACCCTTGCCACAGCTCTGAGAGACAGGAGGGAAGAAACTTCTGTTTCTAGGGCAAGTGCCTCTGATGGATTTGCAGGTGGAAAGGACCTGGCTCTCATCTTGGGAAATTTTTTGAAGCTGAGAACCAGTCCCTGGCTTACTACTTCCAGGACTCACTTGTCTGATGTTAAAGACTTCCAGTCCTGGACAAAGTAAGCCAGCCTGCCCCCTACCGGTAGTGGAGAATCTGCCCTGGCCACCCCATCAGGGAGCCTGTTTTGCAGGGGCTTTGGGTTGAGAGGTAGAAGCAGGCTTACTTGAACCCCTTCTGCCTCTTCCTCTAAAGAACCCCCTCTGGGCATAAGCAGAAGAGGAGGCCTGGGCTTGGTACAAAGGCCTATGAAAAGGCCTGCCCCTGCCCCTGACATGCTGCCTTTGAGGAGTGGCTTGCCTTTCTTTGGCCTGTGAACTCCTATAGGTGGTCCTATACTCATCCATTTTCTTCATATAATTCTCTGTCTGCTCCCCAAACAGAGAATTGCCCACAACAGGAAAATCCATAGCCTTAGACTGAGTATCCTGTGACAGGGCAGTACATCTGAGCCAGGCCATTCTGCGAAGAGACACAGATGTAGCCATCACTCTTGATGAAACATCATTAGAGTCTACTGCAGCATGACATTGCACCTTGGATGCCTCAATACCATCCGCAGCCACCTGTTCCAGTTCCTTGGCAAGCTGGTCAGGGACTTGTTTTGCTAGGGCCAGCACAGTATCCCATCTGGATTTCTGGTACCTAGCAGCATAAGCCATATAATTTGCCTGTCTGAGTCCTAAAGATGCTGCCATGTACTATTTCTTTGCCATGGCATCCATCCTCCTGGAATCCTTTTCAGGAGGGTGAGAGGCTAGAGGAATATTAGCCTTGTCACAGGCTGCAGCCTGCACTACCCCCACATGGCTGCATTGCTCAGAGAGGAACTCCGTATCAGAGCCTGATAATGTATACCTCTTGTCCATCCTTTTATCAACAGGAAGGATAGCGTGAGGAGTTTTTAGAATTTTTACTGTCCGTTTCCTAAAAGATTTGTGCAAGGGAATAGATGGTCTCCTAGACTCTGGAATATCCATCATTTCTACATAATCAGGCTCTTCTTGGTCATCAACAGCTTCCTCAACAGGGAGTTGGAGAGTTTCAGCAACTTTCTTATAGAATATAAAATGAGAAGGGGACTCAGATAGCCTGGGGGACCCCTGATGGTCTGTCTGGAGAGATGTCCAGTTCAATGGGCACATCCAGACCTTCAAAATCACATTCACTCTCCTCCTCCCCTTCCTCCGGTTCATAAAAATCCTCAAAATCATAATCTTGAACCGGTGGAACCGTCCGAACCGAGCGCTTCCCTGATGGTGTCGGTTCGGACGGAACCGGGGAAAGAGACTGGACAATTTGAATAGCTTTAGCTGTTTCCTCAGTGGTTGGAGAAAGAACTTTTGGCTCCACACTAGCTGACTTTCTAGCCCTTTTAGTTGGAACCGGCTCCTCAGAGCTGGCTCTTCGTTTGGCCGAGGAAGTATCGCCCTGGTCAGAGGCACTCCCTCAGGTTCGGTTGGAACCGAACCGGGCTGGCCATCCGGTCAGCGGACTTTTGGCCTCCTTTCCCTGAGCCTACCAACTCTCTTTTCCACGGTGGCAGCAGGAAAATTCTTACAAATCTGGCAGTCTGCATTGAGGTGGTCAAACCCCACACAATATATACAGGTGGTGTGTGGGTCAGCCTAGCAAAGGCTTCCCCACAGAGGCCACAGTGCTGAAACCCAGTGGGTCCGGTTTTCTTTGGGTTTCTCAGACATAGTGCCACCTAACAAAACTTGCCCGTTAGTGGCAATCCGTAAACAAGACTCTCTTATCGGTTTCCAACCGTGTCACGGGTCATGGAAAAAACCATAATGAAATCCTTTTTTTTTAGAACCGATAAGAACCGGGAACCGCACTCTAAAGGACTAGAAAGTTATTTTAAACCAATCTGATCGGTTCAAACCGAACCGAAAAAGACGTTTACAAGTTCCACACAGAAGAAATAAAAGTAAGCCTATCTATTACTTACAATACCACAGACAGAGCTTGAACTGACCGATTGCAGTTTAATTTCGGTCAATAAACCGAAAATTACAACTTTTTAACCGACAAACAAACCGAGCAGCAGGAGAAATCTCCGGAGCGACTGTTCAGTGAGGCGGAGAAAAGAATCTGACAGTTTAAGTTTGAGCAACAACAGACAGAGTTTTCAACCGAGCTCACGCTCAAGGTTCCATGCCTGGCATGGAAAGTTAACTCTTTCACCTCCGGAGCAGTTCTAACCTGGGGTTATACTGCATATGTCATAATATAGCAAGACTTCATGTTGTTTGAACACTACCTGTAAGTTGCACTTATCAGAACTTCTGTATTGACACCACATTACATTTTGCACAGTACTGACTCTCTGTGCCGTTTTTGTGGTTTCTACAGTTTTCATATCTAAACAGAACACACGAGGGGCAGTACAGCAGCTTTTGCTGGTTTGCTCATTGATATTCTGTACCTATAATTTAGCAAGGCCTTTCATTCAGTGCCACATATGAGGCAGACACAGAAGACAGGAGACAAGGAGAAGGGTTAACTAGGTGGATTGGAAATTGGTTGTCAGCTAGGACTATTCTAAAGTTCTCTGATGTCGGGGCATCAAAAGTGGGCTGCCCCTAGGGGCCGGCCTGGGACCAGTACTTTTTAAACAGGTTCATCAGCGACATCAGCTGGTGTTGAAGTGTAGAGATGGTCTTTTTGCAGAGGATGCAAAATTCTGCAGGGGACTGAATAATAAGGAGAAACATAACAGCACAAAAAGGGATGTGGAAAGGCTGAAGCAGAATTCAGCAACAGAAATGCAATGCCGAAAAATGTAAATGGGTGCACACTGGTAATAAAAACAGGCAGACAGAATACTGCACCAATAGAATCAAACTACAGCACTCGAAGGAGGAAAGGAACCTGGGGGTGATGATTAACAATGGGTTTAAAGCCTCTTCCCACTGCAGTACGGTATATTTATTTATTTAGCTTTTGTTGACCAGGTAAGCACACTAGACAAACATATGCCTATTTTCAGATGCGACCTGGGAGATTACAAGGAATATACAGACACAGCAAGGTTTAACAAGATTACAAAAGATATACAGACAATGCAGGGTTAAACAGTGAGGCAAGCCTAACAGCACATAATAAAGTAAACAGTACAAGAAGCAAAACAATTGTGGGATATACCAGATGTAGTTTCACTGTTTGCGGAAGGGAGGTGATATTGCCACCGTACAGGTCACGGTTAGACCACACCTGCAGTACTGCATGCAGTTTTGGAACCCATACTCCAAGAAGGCTAGGGAGAGGTTAGACACAATCTAGTGGAGAGCTACGAAAATGATCCAGAAGCAGCTGCGTATGATCTACAGGGAGAGTCTGGCAGTCTCAAATGTGCTCTCTACTGGAGGACAGGAGAAAATGGTGGTGAGGGAATATAGTAGAAACAGAGAAATGCATGCAGGGATATAAAAAATACAGGTTACTCACCTGTAACAGGAGTTCTAGGAATGGTATATGTTGTTCATCCACACTCATTGGCAGGTATCCTTGCCGCTTTAAATCTTGCCGGAAGGTCTTCAAGCTTGCTCCTCCCACCCACCCGGGTGGTATAACTCTCGGCTCCGCCCCATGACGCCAGATCTGGCCCGCTGGAAGCTCAGGTTGGGCAAGCCGAGTGAGTAGGGATGAACAACATATACCATTCCTAGAACTCCTGTTACAGGTGAGTAACCTGTATTCTAGGACATGGATATGTTGTTCATCCACACTCATTGGCAGACTCCTAGCAGTTCTCCGGGAGGAGGGAGGCAAGACGCACACCCCCATATACTTACTTGGGAAAGAGAGACTGGAGAACCGAGGCCCCAAAACCAGCATCCCGGCGTGACTCAAGGTCGATGTGGTAGTGGGTAATGAAGGTGTTTGCTGACTTCCAGGTAGCAGCCCTGCAGATTTCCTGGATAGGGACGTCCCTGGAAGCAGCCACTGTTGCAGCAGTATGGCGGTAGAATGAGCTCTTATCCTCTGGGAGGCTCCATGCCCGCCAACTTATAGCAGAGATCTATGCAGGAGGTTACCCACCTGCTTATCGTCCGCTTGGCTGCAGGTCTGCCAGATGCGGCTTCAGCGTAGGTGACAAACAGCTGGCGAACCTCTCCCCGAATTTCAGCCGTGCGCTCCTTATAATAAGCGAGCGCCCTTCTAGGGTCCAGAGTATGGAGCCTATATCCGGCCTCCGAGGTGTGATTGGGGTAGAACACCGGCAGAGTCAACACCTGGTTAAGGTGAAACTCCGACACCACCTTCGGAAGGAATTTCGGGGTTGGGGCGCAGGACAACCTTGTCCCTGTGGAAGACCAGGTAAGGAGACTCGATGGAAAGCGCCTGGAGCTCTCCCATCCTTCTGGCTGACGTGATAGCCACCAAGAAGGCGGTCTTCCACGACAGGTGAGAGAGCACACCTGTGCATAGGTTGAATGGCTTGCCCATGAGCTTTGCCAGTACCAGCAGTAGATCCCACGGAGGTGGGGGTTCCCGCACTGGAGGAAATGTGATCAAGGCCTTTGAAAAAGCGCCAGACCACCTTCTCCTGCGCCATCGACTGCTTCCCGCCCGCGCCTGTAAGCAGAGATGGCTGCCAGGTGCACCCTTAGGGTCGCCGACCTAAGCCCTTGACTAGAAAGGACCATAAATAGTCCAAGATGCTTGCCAAGGAACAGGAGGAAGGGTCCAAGCCCTTGTCCTGACACCAAATGGAAAACCTTTCCATTTGAAGGCATAGCATTTTCTGGTCGACTCTACGGGACGCCTCAACTACATTGAGGACCTCGCGGGAAAGACCCAAGGCCTGGAACTCTGCAGCTCAGGAACCAGGCCGTCAGGTGCAGGGATTGAAGGTCCGGATGGAACACCTTCCCTGATTGACTGAGAGCAGGTCCGGCGAGCTGGAAGCTGCCGCTGAGTCCTGGAGCTGAGACTGAGGAGATCTGGGTACCAGAACTGGCGAGGCCAGTCTGGGGCTATCAGAATCACCTGCGCCTTGTCCTCCCTCGCCTTGAGAAGCACCTTGTGGATCAAGGGAAATGGGGAAAGTAAAGAGGCCCGGGTCCATTGCCTCGAAGGCATCCCCTGCAGCGAGCCCTGCTGAGGGGGGCATGGAACAGACTCAACCCGCGCGTTCTCCATGGAGGCAAACAGGTCCACCTGAGGTGTGCCCCAAAGGGAGAACAGATGCTGTACTACCTCGCAGGAGAGACCACTCGTGGGATGCAGCCCCTATCCGGCTCAGGGCATCGGCCAGGGTGTTGGAGGCTCCTGCCACGTGAATGGCTGGAGATCCGCCTCCAGGCTGCGCACAGTGACCAAATGCGGAGAGCTTCCTTGCATAGAAGCATGGAGCGTCCCGCCCTGGCGGTTTAGATAGTACATGGTCGTGGTATTGTCCGTCTGACTCGGACCACTTGACCCGGAGGAACGGAGCAAAGGCGGTGAGAGCTAGGCGGACCGCCGGAGCTCCAGCAGGTTGATGTGGCATCGACTTCGCTGGGGACCAGAGGCCATGAGCCCGGTGTTCCCCAGATGGGCACCCCAACCCATCAGAGAGAGCATCGGTCGACAGAGAGACCGCTGGCTCGGGCGGACGAACGGATGCCCTCCTGCAAATGATCTGGAACGGTCCACCACTGGAGAGCGCTCCACATCCCCTGTGTCACCGGCACAAGCTGGTCCAAGGGATCGCAGCGTGCTAGACCACTGGCTGGCCAGTCCCCACTGAAGGGGACGATGTTCCAGCGGCCCAACGGACCACGCTGGTGCAGGCCGCCATGAGACCCAGGAGGCGCAGGAAGTCCCGGGCAGGCGCAATTGCTCAACCAGAAATGATCGGGCAAAGGAGGAAAGAACCTCGGCCCTGTCCGCCGAGCGCCTGGCTCGAAGAGAGTCGAGCTGCGCCCGATGAATAGAATCACCTGCTTCGGCTCGAGTTCCGACCTGGCCTCGTTGATAAGGAGGCCCAGTTGAGAGCAGACCTGGAGGGCCAGATCTCTGGACCACTCCGCCTCCTTCCTGGAGGGAGCTGCTATCAGCAGTCGTCCAGGTAAGGGTACACCCGGACCCCTCGGCGCCGCAGGAATGCTGTCACCACTGCCATGCATTTGGTGAAGACCCTGGGAGCTGGAGACAAGCCGAAGGGCATGGCTTGGAACTCGAAGAGGGATCTTTCCGCTCGGAAGCGAAGGAATCTCTGGTGAGACGGACGGATAGGGACGTGAAAAAACGCGTCCTGCAAGTCCAGAGAGCAGAACCACACGCCGCGTTCCAAGGATGGTATTATCTGAGCCAGAGTGACCATCCTGAAGGTTCGAGACCTTAGGAACTTGTTTAGGTCGAGTGAGTCGAGAATGGGGCCAGCCCCGTCGTTCGAACCAGGAAGTACCTGGACACAAACCCTGGGTCTGAAGGAGGGTCCACCACCTCTTACCACCTCCTTCTGGAGGAGGAGGCGATGTCGGCTCGACGAGCCGCCAGTGAGGCTGGGGATCCCGAGCCCCCGAGGCGGCGGCTCTGAAGGGTGGTGCCTGCTCGAATTCCAGAGGCAGGCCTCTTCCCACCACCTCCAAGACCCACCTGTCCGTGGTAACAGCGGACCAGGCGGAACGGAAGTGCCGGAGCCGTCCCCCCACGGGGGGACCCAGGGGTAAGGTGACGGGGATGGGGGCGACACCCCTCAGCCCGTCACTGGGCAGGCTTGGAGGAGGGACCGGCCGAGGGACCTCCTGGGCCCTTTCCTCCCTGCCTCCTGTTAGAGGAAGCCGGCGGCTTGGGTTTGGGATGCCAAGGCCGAGCCTGCTGGCCCTGACGTTGCTGGGCCGGGCGCGCTGGGGGCACAGAAGGACGAAAGGGCTTAGGCTGTGGTTTGCGGCCTTTGTCCTTCTGAGCGGAAGAGACCGAGTCCAAGGTGGCATTGGACTTCTCGATCCTCTGCAGGTGACCTTCCACCCCAGGGCCGAAGAGGTCAGTCCCCAAAAAGGGAACATCCGCCAACTTGTGCTGGGTATCCGAAGTAAAGGTGGATATCCTCAGCCAAGCCCGCCGACGCATAGCCACTGCGGCCGCCACCGATCTGGCACATGAGTCCCCTATATCCAAAGCAGTCTGGAGCTGCTGTTTGGCCACTGCCCTGCCCTGGTCCCGCACCTGCTTAACCGTAGTCTGCAGATCGGCGGGAAGATGAGGGATGACCTCATCCAGGGAGCCCAACAGGGCATGAGAAAAATGTGCCATGAGGACGGCCGAACTGGCCTGACGAAGGCCGAGAGAGGAGGGCATGGGAGACTTTTCGCCCGACATAGTCCAATTTCTTGGACCCTTGTCAGGAGGTTTGTCCACATCCCTGGCGTTCCCGGCGCGCCGGAAAACGCTGTCGGTAACCAACCCCTCAGCAGAGGGGTGTTCCGAAAAACCGGACAAGGAACCGGTAGGGACCGCATACTTCCTGGCCATCCTGGCCGAAGGCGCAAGGCAGGAAGCAGGGCGCTGCCAAAGCTCCAGTGCCGGACCCACTATGGCCTCGGCCACCGGAAAGGCCTCCGTCGGAGAATCCCCTCGGTCCAGAATCTCCGTGAGGGGATACCTGGCCCGTTTGGAAACGGGTTCGAGCTCCATCCCGGTAGACTCCGAGATGAGCCGAAGCAGTCCTAGGAAGGACGACGGGCTATAGTCCATTGACTGACCTCCTGAAGACTCCAAGTCCAGTCGCTTGGAGAAAAAGGAGGAATCATCTTCGGACTCGGAAGAGTCCTCGAAGAGCTGCCTCTGGCCTGAGCCACCCTTCACCTGCCGAGGTCGGTCGGGAGTGAGGGTAACTGACAGCCGATGGGGTAGACCCTTAGCCGACCGAGAATCCTTGGTCGGAGCCCCAATTGGTGGCTGTGGAGGCGGAGGTTCCACGAATCGGTGGAGCAGCTGGTTTGGCGAACAACGGCCTGGTATAAACTCCTCGGATAAGTCGAGGAGGTTGTGTCGCCGTTCGGTGACAGCCACTTAATGGCCGGGAAGGCGGCGGGTCGGCTTATTCCGGCCAGGAGGAGCTGTTGCAACATAAGGTCCTCGTACTGTCGGCGTAATTTACGCGAGCCTCCCTCATCAGGAGGAGGGCGAGGGCGGCGGCGGCGCGCTTACATGATGCCGAGACCGAGACCGCCTATGGCGGTGGGATCGGCTGGACCCGAAGAGTCCGAGACCGAGTCTCGGAATTTCCAAGGTCGGTGCGGGGAGGTGTCGGCCGGAACCGGCACTCCCTTCGGCTCGGATGGTCCATCCGAGGGCTCCGGAACCGGAGGCACAGGCGAGCCCACGGGATCCTCAACTCCTCCCGGGGAACCGGGAGAGGGAATCTCGCCAAGAAGGCGACAGCCGTCAATGGGTCGAAAAATCTCGACTTCATCGGTGGGAGTCTCGGTCAACTGACCTGACGGGACACCGTGAGGCCAGTGGCCGGAGCCGAGCGGTCGACCGAAGCCGACGGTCGACGGCCCGGGGAGAGGGACCTTTCCCGCTCCCAAGAGCGTCGACGGAGGGACTTACCCTGTCCCTCTTTTTGGACCGAGAATAAGGTCCAGCAGACGCAGGCCCTTCTCCTTTAGTGGAGAGGGACAGACAAAGCTCCTTAAAAGAAGCCGTGTAGGAAGAACCCAGAGAGAGCGGGATAAATGCCGCGGCCGAGGAAGATACGGCCCGCGCCGCCTCCTCTTCGAGGGCGACCATCCGCTCGAGCTGATCCGCCGAGCCCGCCGCCGCGGACACCGCCAACCGGGCCTCCTTGGACTTCACCGGAGGGAAACGCTTCTCGGGACGGCCCAGTTGCAATCGGGTAGCACGGTCTTCGAGGACGTAGGCCGAGAAAGATGAGCACAGGTCGCAAGTCCTGGTCGTGCTCAAGGCCTAAGCAGTAGACACACGGGAGTGTGGATCCGTCGAGACATCTTCTGCCCGCATGGGCATCTCCGAAATCCGGGAGTCGTTGGTCCATCGCAGGCGAGGATAGAAGACTGAAGTCTTTTTGCAAAATTTATTTTAAACCATAAACGGAGAAATAGGAACCAGTGTAAACGCAGAGCGTTAAGGAGGAACCTGAGCTTCCAGCGGTAAGGAAGATCTGGCGTCATGGGGCGGAGCCGAGAGTTATACCACCCGGGTGGGTGGGAGGAGCAAGCTTGAAGACCTTCCGGCAAGATTTAAAGCGGCAAGGATACCTGCCAATGAGTGTGGATGAACAACATATCCATGTCCCTAGAACAGGTTATTCACCTGTAACAGTAGTTCTAGGAGTGGTACATGTTGTTCATACACACTATTTGGCATGTCCTTTCCCTTTAAGATTCTTGCCAGAAGGTCTAAAAGCTGTCTCCTCCCACCCACCAGGGTGGTGTATACCTCAGCTCCACCCCTTGATTCCAGATCTTGCCCGCTGGAAGCAGAAGGTTGTGTGGGTTCGTGTAGATGAACATATACCACTCCTAGAAAGTACAGTTATGTAAAAACTTACTGTAACAGTAGATCTTCGAGGAGTGTCTCTAGCGTAGATAATACTTTTGGGTTACCAGCAGAGGACGCTATGGCATACGGCAGCTCTTCTAGCAGTTTTTCACCAGGGACCGCCCACACATGACATCAGCTTCCTGTTTCCTATATAAAAGTGCGGGCGGTCCCTGGTATCCTCAGTTCCCCCAACGGATTCAGCTCGCAAAGCGAGGACTGAGGGGAAGCAGAGGTACCAAAGGAGTCCCAACCCATAGTCACTGGACCAGAATTTGCTCTCTTAGAGAAGGAGGGGGACAGAGGGTGGGAACAAACCTACTGCAAGAGACACTCCTTGAAGATCTACTATTAAGGTAATTTTTTACTTAACTGTACTATCTTCCACGGAGTGGTCTCTTGCAGTAGGTAATACTTCTGGGATGAATCCCAAGCAGTAATGCCCATGTTGGAGGAGAGTTATGACAGAAGACCCTGTAGGGCTGCACGGCCGAAGGCCACCCTACTTCGTTAGGTAATATCCAGATTATAATGCCTTGTGAATGCATGAATCGTGGACCAGTAGCCGCATTGCAGATATCTGAAACGGAGGCTCCTTTAAAGCAAGCCACAGTAGTGGACATAGCTCTAGTGGAGTGGGCTTGGACAGGTCCAGGTAAAGACTTGTCGTATTTTTTGTAACAAAATGTAATACAATTTGCCAATCAAGATGACAGTACGTTTAGCAACCGGGAGGCTGTCACGACCTGGGCCAAAAGAGACGAACACTTGCGACATCTTTCTAATTGATTGTTTCAGATTAGTATAGTAACGTAATATATGATGGACATCTAAAGTATGTAGTAGATGTTCACCCTGATTGGAGTAGTCAGGATAGTAGACCGGAAGCTCCAAGGACTGATTTAAAGTATGTACGGAGACTACTTTAGGAAGGAAGGAAGGAAGAATTGGTATGAAGAACCATCCTGTCTTTGTGGAAAATCAATCAGGTTCCCTACACATGAGCGCATGAAGCTTGGAAATACGTCAAGCGGAATTGACAGCCACCAGAAATATAGTTTTCCACGAAAGAAAACTAAGGTCACAAGTGGCTGCTGGCTCAAAAGGTTCAAGGGTCAATTTTTCTATCATAAAATTGAGATCCCATGTAGGAGTGGGTCTTTGAATAGGTGGTTTAATATGTAATATTCCTTTCAAAAACATCTTAGCTAGATGATGTTGGTACTGTAACCTGCTATCTAGAGGTTCATGGAAAGCCAAGTGGACACTGATGGAAGAGTAACAAACTGGACTCAGATAGTGAGACCAGGGAGTCCAGAACCTTCGTCTGTGGACAAGAATAAGGGTCCAAAGATCGAGAGGCAGACCATATGGAAAAGCGTTTCCATTTGGAATTGTATGCTGCTGTTGTTGCTGGCTTACAGGAAGCCAAGGGAATATTTGTAACAGGAGAGGACACTTGTAATCTAGTTATGAAAGCATTCTCAGAAGCCAAGCATCAAGGTGTAATACCTTCAGGTTGGGATGTAGGAGAGACCCTTGACATGGAGTCAGAAGGTCCGGTCTGATTGACAACAGAACGGGGTCCCATACTGAGAGTTGTAGGAGTAGGGGAAACCACATCTGGCAAGGCCACACTGGAGCTATGAGCATCATTGTGACTGGTTCTAGTTGTAGTTTCAGTAGAGTCCGCTGCAGGAGAGGGATGGGGGGGGGAGCATATACGAAGAGTCCTGTCCATGGTTGGGACAGGGCATCTACAGACTGTCCCTTTTTGTTCAGGATAATGGAAAAATACTTGCAAAGATGGTAATTCACTGGGGAGGCAAACACATCCAGTTGTGGAGTGGCCCATCGGTTGAAAACTTCTCGGAGTACTTGCTCGTTAAGTGTCCATTTGTGAGTGGGGAACTGGCAACTCAGCTGGTCAGCTAACTGGTTGCAATGTCCCGGTAAGTGGACAGCTGTTAGCACCAATTGTTGCCGGATGGCTTCCTGCCAAACTGCACGAGTCTCCATGCATAGGGTGCGGGATTTCACACCCCATTGCTTGTTGAGGTAGAATACTACTGCAGTGTTGTCTGACTGGATCAGTAATGATACTGGCGTGAGGTAGGGCCGGAATGCCTGAAGGACTAGACAGAGCGCTTTCATCTCTAGGAGACTGACATCAGACTGATAGGGAGAAGCCAGCCACCGGCCTTGTGTCTGATAAGGATCAAAGTCCATCCCTGCATGGAAGCATCCGTGGTCAACGTCTGCATTGGAGGGGGGGGGGGGAGAATCGGAAAGGCATTCCTTGATCTAGATGGACTCTGGTTGTCCACCATGTCAGGGATGACTTTAGAGAAGGAGTGACCCTGATTTTGTCTTTGAACAGTCCTGTCTTTTGGGACTACTGATTCTGAAGGTCCACTGGACAGGTCTCATATGAAGATGGGCGAATGCTACCACAGGGATGGCAGCAGACATGTGACCCAGTAGGCACAGCCTTTGTCTGGCAATGACTATTTTCTGAGACTGTATGTGTGATGACAGAGATATATGTCTGTCCTACCGGGCAGGCGGGAGGAAAGCTCTGGCTGTGACTGTATCTAGGACAGCTCCAATGTATTGGACGGACTGTGTCGGATTTGGGCTGGACTTTGGTCAACTGACTGTGATCCCCAAATCTGCGAACATCTTCAGGGTAGCATCTAGGGAGGCAAGCAGAGCTACTCTGCAGTCTGCTTTGATTAGTCAGTCATCTAGCTATGGAAAGATGAAGTGCCCTTTTCTTCTTAAGGCTACTGCCACCACCGCTAGGCACTGGTAAACACCCTGGGGGCCGATGAGAGGCTGAAAGGGAGTGCTCGAAACTGGTAGTTTTGACCCAGTAGGTGGAAGCGTAGAAATATTTCGGTGGGCAGGGTGGATGGGGATATGTAGGTAGGCATCTTTCATGTCTAGGGCACAAAGCCAATCACCCTGTTTCAGAATCGGCATGATAGCAGGTAAAGTGATCATGTGAAAATGTTTGTACTGAAAGTATTGGTCTGAGGTCTCATGTTCGTTTAGGCACCAGAAAGAAGTAGGAGTAAAATCCTGTTTGATGTTCTAGAAGGGGCACTGGTAAAACAGCCTTTTTGGTCAAAAGGGCCCTCAATTCCTCCTGTAAGATTCGTATATGAGCCAGAGAATAATTAATCTTCCGCAGAGGGCAAGGGTGTGGAGAGGAACTCCAGAGTATGACCCTTCTGTATAATCTGAAGTACCCATTTGTCTGAAGTGATCGTTTGCAAGGCCTCCAGATGGAGGGCAAAATGACCCCCCCATAGCCTCTGAGGCCTGGTCGAAGAGGCAGGGGGGGCCCTAGTGAGTCACTGGGAGGCAGGCTGCCCAGTCTCTCCTCAAGGGCGGGAGTGGGCACCCCTGGCGGCAGAGGCATTGCCTCTGGTGGACTGAGCACAACCTCTGAAGCCGCCTTTATTTACCTCTGTATCTTTCACGTCTTTTGGAATAAGAGGAGTGTTGAGTATGGTAGGTTGTAGATGGAGTGTGATACATGCCATGGACTGTATGGAGGGTTCTGCCCGATGCCTGTAAGTCTTCCAGTAAAGTTAAAGTACCTGGCCCGAACAGTTTGGACCCATTAAAGGGGGCATTAGCTACTTTATATTGCATGTCAGGGGCAAAGCCTTAAAAAGGCGAAGGCAGGCATGGCGACACAAGGTGATACCAGTGGCTGATAGTCGGGCTGAGGTATCTACGGAATCATATCCCGACCTGAGAAGGCGATGGGAGACAGAACTACTAGTTGTCACTGTAGCCAATAATGTATCCCTGCCCTGTGAGGAAGGGAGTTTATTGATGAGCTCAATGGCAGAGGACGCAAGGGTATGCTGATATTTTACCATATGACCCATATAGTTTAAGATTCTGTTATTCATAGCACCTGAGGAAAATACCTTTTTCCCCAGATAGTCAATTCTTCGGGATTCCTTATCAGGGGGTAAGGAGCTCTTGTGCTTGGGTTTTTTGGTGCGGTCATGAGCGACAGTAATGACCACAGAATCTGCCTCAGGAATACTGGACAGAAGGGGATGGTCCAGAGGAGCCTGATATAGACAATCCGCTTGCAGGAAACCGCTGTAATAGCTGAAGGCTGATGCCAAGCAGCCAGCATGGCATTCTGGTAGGTTGGTATTAGTGGGGGAACCACTAAAATGGGCTCTTCTGGTAATTCAAGGTATTCTGCCATATCCTTGCGTTGTTTGTCATGTTTAGTAGTCGAGAATCCCATGACCTTTTGTATCTGAGCCATCATCTCACTAAAGGTCGGGTCATCTGGGGACAGGCTGCGGAAGGTATAGGCAGGTCCTCATCCAGAGAAGAGATTTCCCAATAAGGAGATTCAGGATTGTGAAAATCCAGCTCTTGGAACTCTTCATCTTCAAGAGCGTCGGGGAAGTCATCCGGTAATTCTTGTTCATCTGACAAACAGTCCTCTATGAAAGGAGGATTGGACCAGGGTGGTATGGTATCCTGGTCACTATGAAATCTTTTAGGCGGAGGAGGAGGAGGAGTAGATCGGAAAGGATCACCCAGCGCCCCAGAGTCAGAGGACTGAGAGTGCCACATGGCATGTAAGACCTGTCGGACTACGCTGGTGGTGTCCCTTTCTTGGGATGAAGGGGGGAAGGGTGAGAAGGGGCATGTTGGGAAACAAAAGGGGTAATAGAGGGGATGGGACACGTAGTATGAACAGGTCACACCCCTGGGTGGTAAAGACCAGGGTCCCTATCTCTGTCTGCCTGACCCCTATAGGAAGCTACCTGTGACGGCGGAGGGGCAGTAAGTAAGAAAAAAGCCATAGGTTTTCCCCTGAGGAATGTGGGGTCTCGTGAACAGACCCGCAGGGAAAAAGGAGTTATTTTCACTTAAACTGTCAGATGCCGTCGACGGGAAAACAGCCCCAAAATCAGCATCCCGGCATGGCTCAATGTGTCTGTGGTAATGGAAAATTAAGGCGTTTGCCGACTTCCCAGTAGCAGCCCTGCAGATATCCTGGATAGGGACGTCCCTAAAAGCAGCCACCAACAAAGCAGAATGGTGGGTGGAATGAGCTCTTATCCCTATTTGGGGCTCCTTGCCCACAAACCGACAGATCAATGCAAGATTTAATCCATCTGCCAATCATTCACTTTGCTGCAGGTCTACCAGGTGTGGCTTCAGCGTAGGTGACAAACAGCTGGCAAACCTCTCCCCAAACTTCAGCCGTGCGCTCCTTGCAATAACGGAGTGCTCATCTCAGGTCCAAAGTACTGAGCCTGTACTCAGCCTCAGAGGTGTAACTGGGGAAGTACTCCGGCACAGTCATCATCTGGTTCAGGTGAAACTCCGACACAACCTTTGGAAGGAACTTCGGGTTGGGGCATAGGACAACCCTGTCCCTGTGAAAGACCAGATAGGGAGACAAGACAGAGCGCCTGTAGCTCCCCAGTCCTTCTGGCTGATGAGATAGCCACCAAGAAGGCGGTCTTCCACTACAGATGTGACATCTCACACCTGTGCATTGGTTCGAATTACTTGCCCATGAGCTTTGCCAGTACCAGCAGTAGATCCCACGGTGGTGGTGGTTCACGCACCGGAGGGGAAATGTGGTAGAGGCCTTTAAAGAAACGCCAGACCACCTTCTCCTGTGCCACAGTCTGTTAACCGGCCCTCGCCCAGCAAGCAGAGATGGCTGCTAGGTGCTCCTTAAGGGTCGAAAACTGGAGACCCCCCTTTGGAGAGGGACCAAAGGTACTAGAGGATGCTAGCCACTGGACAGGACAAAGGGTCCAGGCCCTTGACCTGACACCAAACGGAGAATCTCTTCCATTTGAAGGCATAGCACTTCCTGGTCGACTCCTTCCTAGATGCCTCAACTACATTTAGTACATCGTCAGAAAGACCCAAAGCCTAGAACTCTAGCCGCTCAGGAACCAGGCTGTCAGGTACAGGGATTGAAGGTCCAGGTGGAGGACCTTCCCCAGACTGACTGAGATCAGGTCCACGCCGCGGGAGCCTGTTGCTGAGGCCAAGGAGACTGGGGTACCAAAACTGTCGAGACCAGTCCGGTGCCACCAGGATCACCAGTGCCTTGTCCCTCCTGACCTTGAGGAGCACTTTGTGTATCAAGGGTAGCAGAGGGAAGGCACAGAAGAGGCCTGGGGTCCATGGCCTTGAGAAGGCACCTCCCCCTATAGCGAGCCCTGCTGAAGGGGGGCGGGCGGGCATGAAACAGCCTCAGTTTGGTATTCCCCCTGGAGGCAAACTGGTCTACCTCTAGGGTACCCCACTGGAAGAACAAGCTGTGTACTACCTCCGGATGGAGAGACCACTCGTGGGATACCTTGCCTACACGGCTGAGGGCGTCCACCAGTTGATTTGAGGCTTCTGCCACATGGATGGCTAGGAGATCTGCCTCCAGTCGGCTCACGAGGGTCTAGATGCAGAGCCCTTCCCTGCACAGAGACCGGTAATATATGCTGCCCTGCTTGTTGAGACAGTACATGGTCGTGGTATTGTCTGTCTGGACCTGCACCACTTGATCCCGAAGAAACGGCACAAATGCAGTCAACACCAGCCAAACTGCTCGGAGCTCCAGCACATTCATGTGACATCGGGATTTCTCGGGGGTCCAGAGCCTGTGGACTCTGAGTCCCCATATGGGCACCCCAGCCCACGAGAGAGGTGTCGGTCATAAGAATAACAGTCCGCTCAGGGCAGACAAATTGGATCCCCTCCTGCAGATGTTCTAGGACGGCCCACTATTGGAGAGCGTTCCACATCTTCTGGGTCACTGTGACCAGTTGCTCGAAATGACCGTGACGCTGAGTCCACTGACCGGCCAGCTCCCACTGAAGGGGGTGCATATGCCACCGGGCCCAATGGACCACAGAGGTGCAGGCCACCATGTAACCCAGAAGGCGCAGGAAGTCCCCGGCAGTGCGCAAGTGCCCAATCAGAAATGACTGGACAAAGGAGGAGAGAACCTCTGCCCTGTCCGCCGGGAGCCTGGCTCTGGCTCGGCAAGAGTCGAGCTCTGCTCCGATGAAGCAGATCACCAGCGAAGGCACGAGTTCCAGCTTGGTCTCGTTGATGAGGAGACCAAGTTCGATGCAGGTCTGGAGGGCCAGATCCCTGGACCTCTCCACCTCCTGTTTGGAGGGACCCGCTATGAGTCAATCATCAAGACAGGGGTACACACCGACCCCACTCCCAATGCCGAAGATGGGCTGCTACCACTGCAATGCATTTGATCAAGACCCGAGGGGCTGATGACAGGCTGAACGGTATGGCTTGGAATTCGAAGAGGGCTCCCTCTGCCTGGAAACGGAAGAATCTTCGGTGTGACAGATGGATCGGGACATGTAAGAACACATCCTGCAGATCCAGTGAGCAAAACATGTTCTGCTCGACAGATGGTATGATCTGAGACAGAGTTACCATCCTAAAGGTGCGAGACCTGACAAACTGGTTCAGGTCGTGCAGATCTAGAATGGGGCGCCTCCCCCTCGTCCATTTGGGGACCAGGAAGTACCTGGAAATGAACTCTGGGTTGACAGGGGGGATCCGCGACTCTGCCCACTACCTCCCTGCGGAGGAGTTGGGTAATGTTGTCTTAGAGAGTCGACTGAGTGTTCATGGAAACCATTTCCTCCTGTGGGGCATGGGCTTGGCTTGGTGGGTACTGCTCGAATTCCAGAGGCAGTCCCTGGCCAACCACTTCCAGGACTCACTTGTCCATTGTAACAGCGGACCAAGCTGAAAGTAAGTGGCAGAGATGGCCATCCACGGGAGGACCCAGAGTGGGCATGACGTGCATGGGATTGGCAACCCCCATCCCGTCACTGTGCAGACTTGGAGGAGGATCCGGATCTGGTTTTGGGACCACCAGGACCCTTTCCTCTGGGTTTACGGGCCGTGGGCGACTAGGTTGAGCCTGTTGCTGCTGCCGCCGCCCCAAATGAAAGTGGGGCTGCTTGGCCACGGGCAGAAGGCCAAAAAGGCTTTCTCTTCTGCTTTCTGGAACCCTGGTATTTCATCTGGGCAGAAGTAACTGAGTCCAAGGTGGCACTGGACTTCTCTATGTGCTGTAGGTGACCGTCCACTCCTGGATCAAAGAGATCCGTGCCCAGACAGGGAACATCCGTTAGCTTGTGCCAAGTGTCCGCCGTAAAGGTCAAGACCATCAGCCAGGCCCTGCGATGCACGGTGACCATGGCCACCACCAAGCGGGTGCAAGAATCCCCGATGTCCAGAGCAGTCTAGAGCTGCTGTTTGGCAACCACCCGACCCTGGTAGCGGACCTGCTTGACCGTGGTATGAAGGTCTGTGGGGAGATGAGGAAAAACCTCATCCAAAGAGCCCAGGAGTGCATGAGAAAAATGCACTGTGACTGTGGCCAAGCTCACCTGATGAAGGCCAAGCAATGAGGCAGCATTGACCTTTCTAGTGGAATGGTCCAGCTTTCTGGACTCTCTGTCCGGAAGTCTATCGGTGTCTCACAAATTACCCGAGAGTTGGAACACAGACCATCACCAGCCCCTCAGCAGAGGAGTATTCTGTGAATCCCGAAAGGGAGCCGATGGGAACCCCATATTTGCGGGCCATTCGCTGAGGGCGCATGGCAGGAGGCTGGGTACTGCCACAACTCCAAGGCCGGGCCAACAATGGCTTCAGTCACAGGAAAGACTTCTGTCAGAGAATCTCCTGTTTTGAGAGGATCAGTGAAGAGATATTCAGCCCGTTTCTGAATGGACTCCAATGGCATCCCCGTAGACTTGGAGACGAGACAGAGGATGCCCATGAAGGACGTGGGATCATCCTCCGTCAAGAGACTCCCAATGGATGCTTCATCCAGGGGAAACGAACGCAAATTGGAGTCCTCAGACTCACAGTAGATCGGCCGATCAACCATGTCACCTCGGACCCGCCAGGGACGGTCGGGAGTGAGGGTGACAGACCACCTGTGCGGGAGGCCCTTGACTGGCAGATACTCCTTGACGGGAGCCCTGGAGGGAGGCTGCCCCAGAGGGAGGCTACTTAGGTGGTGGCTCCACCAGAATCAGTGGAGAAGCCTGTTTTGGCCAAGCCGGGAGGGTCTTCACCAGCTCCACAGGCAGAGGGGTGGTGTTGACCAGCTCCAGAGGGGGTCAGCATCAGCCTAAATGGCGACAGCCAAGTGATGGCTGGTGTGGAAGCCAGGGTCGATTTCGGACCAGACATAATTAACTGTTACCACATGAAGTCCTCATAGCATGGGCGCAGTTCGCGTCGAAGCCTCTCCTCTTCCGAGGAGGCCGAGGATGAGGATGAATGGTGGCGGTGCTGTTTTTTAGACCACTTATGCGATTTCTTCAGCCCATCAGTCGAAGGAGTCAGAGACCTTGACCAAGGCCGTCAGGGGGGACCAACGAGGGTGCTCGGAAGGAGCCAGAGAGAACCACGGCTCCCCCAGGCCAGGGACAGGAACCGTAAAGAGGTTCCCAGCAGGTTGGGTTTCCTCTTCGGTGGGTTTGGTCAGGAGCGGGGTCCTAAATAATGAATTGTCAGCCTCATCAGGCGACAATGGGTCGACGAGGTCAAGAACAATCTGGACAGGATCATCATCCCATGTCTTAGCTGTGTGGCTTGACGGGGATACTGTGAAGCCAGCGGCCAAGGCCACAATCTTGACCAAAGATGAAACAGCAGATTCCCGGGACCAAGATCTCTCTTGATTCCAGGAGCGTCGCTGACTAGACTAACCTTCCTTTGACTCTTAATCCCTTTTACAGAAGCGGGAGACATGCGCACCTGAAGGGCCCTCCCCCCTTTGGTTGGGAGAGACTGGCACATGTCCTTGAAGGAGCCTGAAAATGTGGCGCACAAATTGAGTGGGACGAAGACCAACATGGAAGAGGACCGATTAACAGGCCGAGCCACCGCCTCCTCGAAGACCTTCATCTGCTCTAGTTGCTCAGTGGACCCCACAGCCGTGGAGACTGCCCAATGGGCTTCTTTCAGTTTGACTGGTGCATTCTGTTTCTCCAGTCTGCTGAGCTGAAGACATGCAAGACGATCGTCCAAAACACTGGGTTGGAACGCACGACAGAAGTCGCAGGCCTGGGTGTCTTAGGCATGGCCCAGGCAGTAGATGCATGAGGTGTGCAGGACAACTTCTGCCCACACGGACAGCGGCAGAACCCATGAGAGGACTTTTCCTCCATCACGGTCACAATCGCAAAGCGATGTGGAGAAACTCGAACGAGTTTCATTATGGGTAAATTCGAAGATTTGTTCGCGAGGGCCTACTCAACGCAGAAGCGATAAGGAGGGAACCTGACTCTTCCAGCGGAAAGGAAGATCAGGCGTCAAGGAGCAGAGCCGAGGCATATACCACCCGGGTGGGTGGGAGGAGCCAGCTTTAAAACCTTCCTACAAGAATCTTAGAGGGAAAGGACATGCAAAACAGTGTGGACAGAACAACATATCCACAATCCTAGAGTGATAAATTTTTTCTCCCTCTTGTAATATTTGTTTTTGTGGTGGCAACAAAAAGTCGGTCTAACATGACCACAAGCCCTTAGGAGGAATTATAGTACAGTAAACCTACCAAACAAACCTCACCCACTGGGAGGGGAAACAATTCAAATACCACCAGCACATATAAATTCCTAAAATGTTGAACAATCCTAGTTCACAGACACCATATTCTAAGGGGAGAAGAGTGTACGGAAAAGATACTTGTGAGCCTGAGGATGGCGAATGGATTATGTGTGGCTCAATGAAGGAAAAACTCAAGAAGATCAAGAGTTACAAGTACGTAACTACCTGTAGGGATGGCGGAGAAAAAAGGCGCGTCTAGAGAAGGTTTCCTTTGCAAGTCCACTACAACAATGGCAACAGAAAGAGGGATCACTCCATTGAGCAGCAAAAGCAGTCGGTCAAAAACAGTACAATAAAGAGCAAGACAGATCTTGCTTTTTGCTACACCCAGAAAGTAGCCATTCACATATACAGCGTGGCATATAAAAGCTTAGTTTATTACAAAAACAGCACAAAATATAAAAACAGGTAAATACAATACTACCACAGTGCAAAAAAAAAAAAAAAAGGCGCTCCCACTTGCACTGTGGGGGTACTCCAACATATTCAAAGGGGGCATAAAGATTTGGCTACAAAAACAAGTCTGTCTATTTTCATGTGACACTGCTCAAGGTTTGCACACACACTCTGGAAGTCTGAAGTAGGCTCTGCCACTGGGAGTAACGCTCCCCAAACAGTATCAATTCAGGAAACAGCTGCACTCCATTCAGTCAGTCAGAGTCAGATTTCTGACATATTGCTGGTTTAATCAATGCAAGAATTCACTCAGACACCCGACACAATATCCCTTACCCATAGCTAGGGACCAGGTGCCAAGTTGTGGGTGAAGGATGCCGATTTATTTATTCCTGGTACTGACAACTGAAGAGAGTGCTGCCATTTCCCTGAACTGATGCTATTTGCAGATGAAGCCAAGATCGGCAATAGAGTGGCCACAATAGAGGTAGTGAAGGCCATGAGGAGGAACCTGGTAAGGCTAGAAGAGTGGTCCAGAATTTGGCAGCTGAGATTCGAGGCCAAAGAATGTGAAGTCATGCACATCAGACACAACAACTCCAGAGCCAAGTATAGGTTGGGATGAAAAGTATGGCATGTAACTCAGAGGAAGGGGGACCTAGGGGCTATCATTACAGACAACCTAAATGTAGCGAACCAATGTTCAGGGGAGTGGAAAGAGCACATGGGATGATGGTGTGCTTGGGGGGGGGGTAGCAAGCAGAAGGAGAGGTTATACTCCCCTTGTACAAGTCATTGGTTCACACCCTCCTTGAATAATATGTCAGTTCTGGAGTCCTCACCATAGAAATGACACAGACATAGTGGAGGCTGTGCAGAGGAGGGCAACCAAGATGATACAGGGCAGTAGGAGAAGTCCTTCAAGAAAAGGCTGAAGGGCCTCAAAATGTATTCCTTCAAGAACAAGAAAGCCGGGGGGGGGACATGACTGAGATCTTTAAATACCTGCAAAGATAAACAGGGTGAAGTGTTGGGAGCTTTTCAGGTTGAGAACAAACGTGGTTACAAGACACAGCACCATGATGTTATTGGGGGCACTTTCAAGAGGGAAGTGTGGAAGCATGTCTTCACAGAAAGGGTGGTAGATACATAGAATAGGTTGCCTAAGGAGGTGGTGGGGACAGTGACGGTGATGGGATTCAAGCATGTGTGGGACAGGCACATGTGTATCATTAAAAGGAAAAATCACCCTGAGAGGGTGGGGGAAGCTGGGGACCACACAAGGCACCTTGCCACCAAAAAAGGTAGGTAGGGGTTCAAGGGCAGACTGGATGGGCCATGCAGTCCTTTTCTGCCAACATAATCAATGTTTCTATGTACCACACAGGGTGCCTTGCCACCACACAGGGTAGGTAGGTGGGTAGGTAGGGTCAAGGGCAGACTGGATGAGCTGTGCAGTCCTTTTCTGCCAACAAAATCTAGTTTCTATGTAATCACCCCACTGATTAATGGTGATACTTCTCACTGCAGTCCAAAGAGCAGCACCCACCATTTCAGGAACGGACAGCTTCACCTTCACAAGGCTGAGGTGGACAAGGGCTAAGCAAATGTATGCCAGAGGGCTACACTCTAGTACTCGGTCCTTTGGGTCACCAAAGCCCACAACTCTGCTATCCAAGAAAATCTGGTAAACTCTCTACAAGGGTCCTTACCCTAGCCCAGAGACTTTAGTCATAGATGATCATGGGTAATTTATGGAGAACCTTAACAATGCTACCCTCTGAAGCTGGCCCGGTGATGCTGAGGGCTGAGGCACTGGACGCTACATCGGCGACCTCGGTTCGGGAACAGATTCGGGCGTTGGGGGTCGGCAGGGGTGGGAGAGGGCTGAGCATCCGGATGACTGCTCTCCTCTCCCATGGAGGGTTTTGGGACTTGTTAGGCACCTTTGCAAACTCCGACGGAGATTGGGGGTGCTACAGGTGCTGACACTGTACAGGGATGGAATGGCAACGGACATCAGCAGCATGCCTCTGCATACGTCATTACACATCCACGCTCCAGGGGGAACTTAAGCCATAAAAGCTCTGGCCTTGGGATAGGCAACGGCTACCTCCAGTGCCCCACTACCACACACTGAATACCAGACTTGTCCCTCCTCTCTTCTGATCTTCCATTCTTCCTGGGCCGACGCACTACATTTCAGATAGCGCGCAGGGAGTGGAAGGCGGCCCTGCCTCGTGGGGCTCAGAGCTGGGGGGTCTGTTAGTCTGACGTAGGTGGGGGTGTCTGTCCCTGGTTCTCGGAGGGCAGGCTTCAGGTGGGTGGTAGAGTGGCGAAGTTGTGTGGGGTCAGCCTGAGAGAGTGTTCTCAGGAGCCAGAGAAAAAAAGAGAATTGACAAAAAACAAAACAATGCTACCCTCAGAACCACTGCCAATGACGGGAGGACGCTGCAAAATATTTAGTGTGGACACCTCAAGGACCTCCTATTTTGATATTGCCTGAATTTTGTCAGGCACGAGAGGAGCTGGCAAGAGGGGATGGTCCTGGGTGAGGTGGAGGACAAATGGGCCAAAATGGAAGAGGGCATAGTAAAGGCAACAAACCTATGCACCAAGCAAGTAAGCAAAAGGAGAAAGAAGAGGAGACTTTTTATGGTTCTTGAAGGCGGTGGCCGAAAAGGGAAAGGCATCGAGTAGCAATCAGAAGGTACAGTATAAGGAGACCAAGAGAAAAGAGGGTAGGGAAGTGTACCTGGGAAAACATAGGGAAACAGGAAAAGCAGTAAGAAGTACAAAGGTGCAAACTAAGGAAATAACAGCCCAGACAATATCAAAAGTGGACAAGACATTTTTAGGTATGTTAGCAAGAAAAGGAAGACAAAGGGAGGGATTGTTCAGATAGGGAGGTACTGTAGGGAAGGGGACCAAGAAAAGGAAAACATCTTGAACAAATACTTCTGCTCAGGGTTCACAGTAGAGGAGAAAGGGGAGGGACCGCAAAAAAGGTACAAGGGGGGTGCTAAAGAGCCACGTTTGCAACTGGAGTTGTTTTCTTGGCATGCTGTGTCAGGCTCAGATTAACTGGTGATACATTACAATTTTCAGCAACATTCTTCCATTTTTATTTTAACTTGTCGACTGCTTGTTTGACACTTAAATCAAACGGTACCAAATTTATGATGGGTCATCCAAAAGGAACAATGGAAGGAGCAAGTAAAAAATCTGCTCCACAACCGTCACAGGCCCATCAAAGTACATCTGAACACGGCCCGTCAACGCAGTGCTTGGATTTCCGCTTGTGACGCCAGAGACCCGGGTTCAGAAATGGACCCAGGATGCTGAAGGACCAGCCAGGGAGCGAAGGCTTGAGCATCTGACGACTGCTTGCCTTCTCTTGGGGGGAGGGGCCGACCCGGTACTAGCTGACTCCTGGCGGAGGCCAGGGGTACAGCATTGCATTGGATCACACTACGAAAGGGCGTGGTGAATGTCGGTGAATGCCTGACATTGATGGTATGCCGTGCCCCAGGAGAAAATGGAAATAGTGCTCCATGGTCAACTAGATAACGTCTGCCGGCTCCCGCTACCACGAGACCCTGGGCAGCCTAATGCCCACCCCAGCAGCATGCAGGCTAACTAGGCATGCGCTGGCCTCCCCCACCGGTGCCTTCACCCTCGCAGGAGGGGGACCAATCCAGAAAAGGGGTACACCAGGTTACCCAGGTGGCTGCAAATGTGGGGTGGCGATGGCTGTGTCTGGGCTGGGTGGCAAATGAAGAGCACAGGTGGGTCCGAAGGACAGGCAGACCAGGAGGCGGGAAGGTGCAAAAGAAAAAAAAGTGCATATGAATACGGTACAGTTCATAACAGGGCAGGAGACCCCTCGCCATGGGACACTGTGCTTAAGGCACTTCAGGACATGGACGGAAAAACAGAACGTGTCCTGGAAAGGACTGGTGCTCAGGACACCAAGACAGAATCAACAACCAAACTTGCCAGAGAGGCAGATGACAGATCAAAAAAGACTCGGGTGGTCTTTGTGAAACCTACAACTGAAATTAATCATCTAAGAGCCCGAGCTGAAACATTAGAGAATGCAAATCGAGCCATGAATTTAAGACTAGTTGGGATTCCGGAGGGCACTGAAGGGGAGAATTTGTTGGGGGTACCTTAAACAATGAATGCAGTCCCATATCCACCTAGAGTTACATTTGGATTTAGACACTTTAAAAATCGCCTTCCGAATTAACTTTCGATGAGCACAAGCAACCCAAGAGACAGCCTGCACAGTCCTGTTAATTAAGACTGGTCCAGAGGTAACAGACACAATCCTGCGATGGGTAAGAAGTAACTGCCTCCTAAATGTTGAGGGGCATGAAATAAAAACCTTCCCAGACTGGTTGTATGAGACTCGTAGTTGCTGTACACTCTTTGATCCACTCCAGCGGTAGTTAAGGGGCCTGGGGTGGCCCACTCCCTATTAGCTCCAGCCCACCTTAGAATTACTTACAGCGACAAAACATACCAATTTAACGATGTGGAGAAAGCTCGGAAGAGAGTAAACTGTATTGTGGCAGATTTCAGAGCAGATCTCCACCGGCCCATTCTCAGCCACACGTCTCCGAAGAAGCTTGAGGTCTGTTGGGCTAGTTTGTTTTCCCCTCTTTTGATGTTCTGGTCACTAAGGAGAGATTGACAACCATCTTCAGATGGGAAGCCCTGCCAGGAATTTGTCTTGCTCTTTCACTTTGCTGTTTGCTTAGTTAGCATTTAATTTTCTCTGGGTTTGGACAGGTTTCCAAAGAACATCTTCCAGACTTTTTAATATATTAATGCACTAACTGGTGTCACAAGAATTAATACAGATGTTTGCTTTTACAAATGGCACCAACCACGAGAAGCAAGAGTAACCTGGCATACTCTGTATAGACACAACTTTAAGCTTTACAACCTGGGACTCTAAGGATTGACAGTTGTTACATACAAGTAAATATTAGGTTTTAATAAAGTTCTAGATAAAAATTATCATTAGCATCTCTGATTGCATACTAGTTAAATTGGCAATCTCCTTGTGCCAGTTAATTGAATGTTGTTGTTCTAGCATTTCTAAATTTTCTTTATTAAATTGATTTACCAGTGGGCAGAGCACGGCTGTGGTGCCAAGGGACTGTAATTTTCTGAAATGTAAGCGTTAAATATAGGATAAAGTATGGGTCTGGGTGTGTGTGATTTACACACCCGAGGGTTTGATGCTACAAAACCCGGGCGAAGCTCGAGGGGTTTATGTACATCTAACCCCGAGGGTGTGTAATTGCTTTCACACCCAGACCCATATTTTATTTTATATAATTACTGGGTTTCCCTTTTTTTGCCTCAGCAATTGTATAAAATAAAATCTAGCTGTGTAGCCGGGTTCGCGGAGGGTGAAGTACATTGCCGTAGTCAGCAGTTTGATTCTGTTAAGTTTTTTTTTATTATTTTGTTCACAGCACTGACTGAGGCAGATTTTTTTTTCTTATGTACTTACCGCCTAGTCGAGGTGGCGGTTTGTAGTGTCCCATAGCAGTTCCCCGAGCAGGCACGGTGTCGCGAAGCGAGGAAGTGCAGCGCGCGCATGCACAACAGTGAGGGAAATCGTGCGCGTGTTTGCCGTAATGAACACTCCTTCATTACGGCCAATTACGCCACGGTTTCCCTATGGGGAAAAAAGGGAAACCAGTAATTAGCAAGGAATAATGGCCTTAGAGGTCATATGTACTAAAATCTTTATCATCTGCCTAACTTCGTTTATATCCCACAGGTTTTATCGTGGCTGGCAATCCTAAACAATCCTGCCTGGACCTTTCTGCCAATTGACACTGCATGCAAGTGTCCACTTAGGACAGTACCACACATGTATCACAATTCAGTGGACTTGTACTCCTGATAACATACAGTATTTGTGCACATGATTTGTGTGCAAATGTGATTTCTTGTACCAGTGTATGTAGTGCTTTGGCATGTTCATTTAAAAGTAAATAAAGTTTTAAAAAAAGAAAAGGTACAAGGAGCTTTAAGGGATTTAAACTTGAAAGGATCGTGGCTGACCAGGTCACTGAGTACTTTTCCGAAGTACAGTCTACTGTGCCCACAACAGCATGGATTCCATCAGTGCCATTGCACAGCTATGGCTGTAGTTGAATTCACAGACTACGTTCACAAGACCTTGGATGGGGGGAGCCTGGTGGGATCCATCTTCATAGATCTTACCAAAGCCTTTGATATGGCCAACCATCACATCTTGCTTGACCAGCTTCAGCACCTCGGGCTAGCCTCTGAAGCCATCCTCTGGTTCCAGGATTACCTATCCAGAAGAGCACAGACTGTAAAAATTGGGACAGCTATCTCCTCGTCTAGGGATATGGTACTGGGTGTCCCACAAGGGTCTATACTGGGCTCTCTCCTCTTCAGCCTATTCATCCAACAGGCTTCCAGAGGCCTGCAATAGCAAGATTATTTTCTGTATGCAGATGATGCTGTCATCCTTAGTAGTAGTGCCCAGCTTCAGCACCTACAGGATGATCTGCAGTACTCATTTCGCAGCTTGGATGACTGGTTTAGCTCTCAGAAATTGCTTCTCAATTACAAGGTGACGAAGACAATGCTGATAACCACTCACCAGCACAAGAGATCTCTTCTGTCCCTTACTATTGCTAACAACAAGGCTGCTTCACTCAAGCAGGTCAGCTCTTAGATACTTGGGTGTGATCATTAATGACACCCTCTCATACGTGCAGCACATCAATCAGATCGTCAAAACAGTCAACACCAAACTTGGAGTTCTTTACAGGCACAGACAGTACCTAACTCCTGAGGCACTCAGGTTGGCAGTCTCCTCTTCCATCTTGTCCGTTATTGACTACGGACTCGCAGTCTATGGGTTGGCATCTGACACTGCGCTAAAACGAGTAAGCATGGCCCTCAACAATGACTGCAGGCTGGCTCTAGGGGCCGATAATCTCCTACACACCTGCTCCTTTACGAGCGCACTAACTAGCTCAGTCTTGCCAGCAGAATCAAATACCAAACATGCCTGCTTGGCATGAAATCTTTCCTAGGTAAAGCTCCAATGACCTTCAAAGAACTGCTCCGGCAAGGTAGATCCGGGTACCGCACTAGAGGGCAGACTTGCAGCCCACTTGCTATCCCCTCCAGAAAAAACGGTGCTTGGCCAATGATCCTTCGCATACAGGGCTCCTTCTTGGCTAAATGAGATCCCAGCATGCCTTTTACTCATTAACAGCCTCCCTGTCTTCAAGGTGGAACAAAGACGTCACCTTGCCAAGGCTGAGGTACGTAGCTGCATGTAATATGTAGTGCTAGTACTCAGTAGCTTGGAGTCAGCCTGCTCCTGGGATGCATTCTCCGATTTGCTACCCTACTACCCAGTAATCCTGAGTTTAAACTCCTACTTCCTACTACTACTTGCCAGCCCTTGAACTTGAGCCTTCCATAACCACAGCCTGTTGATGAGCCTTCTGTCTACTGTCCTTAACTCAGCACTCTGTTTTAAGTCCCTCCCCTGCTACTGACCCTTCACAAATGTGACTCTCTCAAAACACCTGTCTTCCCCCCCCAGCTTATTCTGTGTATGGTCCTCCTTCACATTGCTCTCCAATATGTTCCTATTAGATCAGTCCTACACAGAAAATTACCCCCACCCACCCCTTGACTTGAATTAACGACAAAGCCTCCTCTTTGCTGCATTAACATACAGAGTGTGAAAACCTATTTTGAGTCTCTCCCCTCCTGACTTTATATGAAATAATGACAATGCCTCCCCTGGCTGCTTTACCTCCTGCTAAATAAGTTCCTTAAATCCACAGCACTCACCATGTACCTTGGGCTATACTAACTGCAATATGTACCTCTATATGAGATAGCTTACAATTATAAATAGTCAGACCAATTGCTATTTCTCGTATTTTTTGTCTCTGTACTTGTGCACCCATACTCTGTAACCACCTTTCTGTGTTGTCCTCCTGTCAAGACGTGGAACCTTTGAAAAAGAGCATTTTGCTCAAAGGTCATGTTCGGATGACGAAATAAATAAATAAAGGGGAGGGAAATGGACGCTAGTTCCTTTTCTCAGGAGACGGTCGGGACAGTACTCTCTAATCTGAGGGTGGACAAAGCCATGAGGCCAGACAAGGTGCATCTAAGAGTGCTGAGGGAGCTCAGGGAGGTACTAGCTGCACCGTAACAAAAAGAACGCAGCACTGTTGGACCAAAGCATTCCCCCTGACAAAGAGGCTGGTCGAGCCTCGAAGCGCTGGGGACTCTATTCCTGGTTATAGCAGTTTTTTCACTGAAGGTGATGGTAACAATACAGAACAAGTAGTGAAGTCATAATAAAAATTTCAAGCATCACTTTGGTCCAAGAGTGCCATGTTCGTTTTCCTATGGTATTCAACTACATGACAGCAACAGGATTTACTGAGTCTGTTGATGTCATTTGCTGATCAGGTACTAACTGCACCTCTGACAGACTTGTTTAAACAGATCACTGGAGACCGGTGTGGACCCAGAGGACTGAAGAAGAGCAGATATCGTCCCACTACATTAAAGTGGTAGCAAGGAGGAGGCGGGCAATTATAGGCCTGTCAGCTTGACATCGGTGGTGGGGAAATTAATGGAAACACTACTAAAGGAAAGGATTGCGGAATATCTGGAATCCAGTGGACTACAGAACCTGAGGCAGTATGGTTTCACAGGGGGAAGGTCATGCCAAACAAATCTGACAGACATTTTTGCCTGAGTGACCAAGGAGATGGATCAAGGAGCAGCAGTGGATGTGGTCTATCTGGATTTCAGCAAGGCCTTCAATACCATTCCACATAGGAGACTGGTAAACAATTTGGGGAGCAGAGGGTGGGCAATCATGTGGTAATCTAGATAAGAAACTGGTAAGGGGATAGGAGGCAGAATGTGGTGGTACATGGAGTTCACTCAGAGGTGGTGAGAGTGGCCACCAGGGTACCTCAGGAGTTAGTGCTTGGGCCAGTTCCCTTTAATGCCTTCATTAGCAAAAAAAAACTAGCTGATGCACTTTGCTCCCCAAAAGTATACCAATCAATCAGATTAAGATGCAAATAAGTCGGGGCCACCCGGTGGCGCTGAGGGTTGAGGCGCTGGATGCCACACCTCGCCCCACACCAGTGACCCAGGCTGCCAGGGGTCGGCAGGGGAGGAGAAGTATTGAGTGCCTGATGGCTACTATCTTTCTCCGGGGAAGGGAGATCTGCAGGTCTCAATGCAGTACCGCCACCTGGGGGTGCTTGGGTGGTAGGTGCAGGAGGAAGCAGTACAGAGAAGGGGTCGGGTGTCAGCTGAGGGCCGGAGTAGAGGGCGTGTCTCAGCGTGCCTTCGACTCATCTGCTCTCATTGCACACTGGTGCCCAGGGGGCAGGAAGGAAAGCAGGAAAAAGCTCCCCACATTGGAGCCGGTAGACTGGCTTCAGAGGATGGCAATCGGGGGTTCTGGGACTCCACCCGCCATTTCCCCAACATCCAACAGAAGAACTTCGACCAAAGAGGGTAGTTGGTCCAGGAGGTTGGCAGGTGGTTAGGAGGGGCAAATCGGGTGCCCCATCACTCTGTGCTCTCCAACATATCACCTCCAAAAACCTTATAAACACTACAAACAGGTATCTGCCTCTATCTCCAAAATCAAACAAAGCGGCAGAGGACACTGCAGCACAGGAGCTAGCACAACAAAACTCACCCAAATCAGGAACCAAAACAAAAAAAAAGCAAAAAGGAAATCCAAAAAACTTCTGATCATAGGAGACTCCATGATTCGGGGAGTTGATACCCATCTCCAGCCAGGGGTAATGGTCAGATGTCTCCCAGGTACATCAGCATGGAGAGACACTGACCGCATTGCTAAAATTGTTCACAAAGCAGGAGAAAACATTTCTGTCCTGGTACACATAGGGACTAATCGATCTCACCAGCCAGTCAGTTGTGGAGACCAAGGCACATCTGACCAGGCTGGGTGACAAACTATTATCCATTTCGTCAGACATCTCCTTCTCTGAGATCCTGCCAGTTTGGGAGAGGGGGGCAGATGGACGGAAGGTCAGAGAAGGGGAGATAGAGGAGCTAAACACGTGGCTCAAGGGCTGGTGCCAGGAAAAAGGACACAGATTTGTGGGGAACTGGCAACAGTTCTGGGAGCGAAAGTTCTTTAACTCTGATGGACTGCACCTGACTAAGGAGGGAGTCAGTGCATTGGGGCAGAAGTTTAACGTCTTTGCAGAATATTTAAACTAGCAAATGGGAGAGGGGTGCAGCACCCCATACATCGAATGGGAAGAACACCCCTCCCCCCTCAGCTAGTGGTCAAACAGGGATTCAGCATGTTTGCAGTTCATTTGCATCACCAGGTAAGAAAAAAAGGTACATCTCCCCATACGATGCACAGGGGAAATGCCAAACCCCACCAAACAACTAACACACCGAAATCTGGCCAATGGAAAATCATGTACACAAATGCTCACAGCCTGGGATACAAGATCCCAGACCTGCAGGCAATAATGTCAGAAGCTAAACTGGACATAGCAGCAATTAGTGAGATGTGGTTTATCAGTAACCACACTTGGGAGACTTCAGTACCTGACTATGTACTGTTCAGAAGAGACAGAGGTGCAAAAAAAGGGGGGGTGGAGTGGCCTTGTATGTCAATGAAAACATCAAAGCTACAGAAATTCAGAATATACATAAGGAGCCAGAAGAACTGTGGGTCACCCTGGAAACAGGAAATGGGACGGGCCATTAAGAACTGGGGTTGTCTACAGGCCCCCAGACCACGGGGAGGACATATACACATTACTGTAGAAGATATACAAAACATGACAGCTAAAGGGGAGGTTCTGATAATGGGAGACTTCAACATGCTGGATACAAATTGGTCAATACCAGCAGGAACATCTGCCAGAACGAGACACATGGTGGATTCCTGGCCTCAAACAACTGGTACAACAACCCAAAAGAGACAGAGTTATACTAGATCTAGTACTGACTAACAGGGAAAGGATCACAGATCTCCAGGTAGAAGGTCACCTGAGGTCCAGTGACCATCACATGGTATGGTTCAATTTGGCCACTACAGCTAAAATCATCCCATTCCAAGGCAAAAATATGGGACTTCAGAGGAGCGGACTTTGATAAGATGGCCAACAGAGTTAAGCTAGCCCTGGCAAAAAGAAACACAGGTGAGAGGGTACAGGCAAAGTGGGCAAGCATTAAGGATGCAATACTTGAAGCAACATCCCATTGTGTTAGACAGAAAAGAAAGTGCAAAAGAAAAAGGAAACCACTTTGGTTCTCAAATACAGTAGCAAAAAAGGTCAGAGCCAAAAGGCTGGCCTTCAAGAATATACGAGAACACAGCAGGATGAAGATGGGGAGGCATACCAAACTGCCCTAAGGGAAGCAGGGAAGACAGTAAGGCATGCAAAGTCCCAAACTGAGGAAGCACTAGCACGAACAGTAAAAGAAGCTGACAAGATTTTCTATAGATACATTAGTGAAAGGAGAAAGTCCAGAGGAGGTATTGCTAAGCTCAAAGGAGAAAAGGGGCATGTGAGGAGGAAGACCCTGTAAAAGCATCTATCCTAAATAGATACTTTTGCTCAGTATTTACTGAAGAGAAGGTAGGGCAGGGCCCACAGCTCAGCATCACGGACACAGTGGGGAAGGAGGTGAGCACTACTCCCTTCACAAAAGAAAGGGTCCCACAAGAGCACGCTAAGCTCAGGGTGGACAAGGCAATTGGACCTGATGGCATACATCCCAGGGTACTTAAGCAGCTAGGGGTGGAACTAGCAGAGCCATTAGCAGAACTGTTTAGTGAGTCTCTGAGCACAGGAGAGGCCCCAGAAGACTGGAGATGGGCTCATGTGATCCCGCTCCACAAGAGTGGTAGCAGGGAGGAGGCAGGGAACTACAGACCAGTCAGTCTTACCTCAGTAGTGGGCAAGATTATGGAGGCACTCCTTAAGGAAAGGATAGTGCAACACCTGGAATCCATTGGGGCATAGGATACAAGACAGCATGGGTTTACGAAAGGAAGGTCCTGTCAAACTAATCTCAGATTTCTTTGACTGGGTAACCAGAGTGGTGGACCAAGGGGGAGCAGTTGATGTTGCCTACCTTGACTTCAGCAAAGCTTTCAACACTGTTCCACATAGAAGATTGATAAATAAGCTGGGTAGGATCGGGGTGTGTCAGAAGTTGGTCAACTGGGTAGCAAACTGGTTGACGGGCAGAAAACAGAGAATGGTGGTAAATGGTATACAGTCAGAAGAGATGCAAGTCACAAGTGGGGTACCTCTGGGATCAGTCCTGGGGCCAGTCCTCTTCAATATCTTCATTAGTGACATTGCAGATGGACTAGAGGGTAAGGCATGTCTGTGTGCAGATGACACCAAGATCTGCAACAGAGCAGATGATCCAGATGGGGTGGGCAGAATGAGAAGAGATCTGGATAAACTAGCAAAATGGTCAGAAGAGTGGCAACTGGGATTTAATGCAAAGAAGTGCAAGATCAGGCACATAGGGAAGAGAAACACTGAAGCAACCTATAGGCTGGGAGGGGAGTTGCTGGCAGTCACAAAGGAAGAGAGACTTGGGCATCATCATCACCGATGACATGAAATCATCCAAACAGACCTCTAAAGCAGTAGGTAAGGCTAGGGGTATGTTAGGGTGTATTAGTAGGGGTATCACAAGTCGTAAGAGGGAGGTAATAATCCCTCTTTACAAGACACTGGTTAGGCCCCATCTGGAGTACTGCATGCAGTACTGAAGGCCACACCTTTACAAGGACATTAACCAAACTGAGACAGTCCAGAGCAGGGCAACCAAAATGGTGCAGGGACTGCATCAGAAGACATATGAGGGCAGATTAACGGAGCTCAATATGTATACCCTTGAGCAAAGGAGGGAGAGAGGTGATATGATTGAAACATTCAAACACCTTAAGGGCATTAAAGTGAAAGAGTCTAACATGTTTAAATATAAGAAAAATAGCAGGACAAGAGGACACAGCATGAGATTAGAGGGAGGCTGATTAAGGGGAAATGCGAGGAAATTCTTTTTCACAGAAAGAGTGGTGGATGCATGGAATGGCCTACCTCAGGAAGTGGTGGCTATGAATACAGTGCAGGGCTTCAAACAGGCATGGGATAGGCATAAGGGAGCAATACAGATGAGTATGAATACTGTAGATAGGCCACTGACAGAGCTAAGGCCGATGGCACATTTATAAGGTAGAAAAAGAAATGGGCAGACTGGATGGGCCTTGCCATTTAATGCAAAAAAGTGCAAAATAATGCATTTTGACCACAGAAACTCAGAGGCAGAGTACAAAATGGGGGGAAAGGCCCTGATGGCATATCAGGTGGTATTGTATCTCTAATGAAAGATTACTTATGTCTCCCTCTAAAGATTATTTCTGAACTAAGTCTCAACACTGGTAAAGTACCAGCTGAATGGAAAAAAGCAAATGTAACACCTGTATTTAAAAAAGGAGATAAAAGTACTCTTGATAATTATTGCCCAATCAGTCTCACCTCAGTTTTTTGTACAGTACTAGAAAGAATAATAAAAGATAAGTTAACTCCAATGATAGCCGATATCAGTGCATACCAGCATGGGGTTAAGGGGCAATCGTGTGCAACTAATCTCATAAGCTTTTATGGCCATATTAGTTACAATCTTTATAGTAAACTATCCTGCGATGTGATATTTCTTGATTTTAGGAAGGCCTTTGATTCAGTGCCACATTGGGCACTGTTAAATAAGTTACAGAAACATGACATTAATCCCCTACTTATACACTGGGTCTCAGACTAGTTAAGAGGTAGAATGCAAAGAGTTATCATCGACCGTCATAAATCTTCATGGCAACCGGTACTAAGTGGTGACCCTCAGGGACCTGTGTTGGCTCCAGACATTTTTCAAGTATTCATCACTGACCTATCCAATAACTTAAGCTGTAAAATTGTGAAATATGCAGCTGACTGTAAAATCACTAATATTTGCGGGAACCATGAGGAAACTGAGACACTACAGAAAGATATTGACACACTAGGAGTTTGGTCCACCAAGTATGGTCTCTAATTTAATACGGCTAAATGTAGTGTCATCCACTTTGGGAAACATAACCCTAGAAATACTTATTCTTTATATAACGAAACTCTAACCAGCAAAACAAGTGAGAGAGATCTTGGTATTATTGTTGATTCTGAGCGGGGGGTGTTTAAATAGGCACTTAAAACTTTTTTGTGGAGTCAGGCTTTTTAGTGAACTGTTATTTAAGCAATAATGCCCTCCAGGGTGTGTGTGTCGTTTGGGATAACATCACGCCTCAGGTGGTTGGGCACGAGGTCGCAAGCCGAGTGCGTCCGACAACTGAGGCGTGACGTTATCCCAAACGACACACACCCTGGAGGGCATTATTGCTATTATACAATGGCTCGTTGTTAAATATAAAATAAATAGTTTTAAAGAATGTTTTTATTAGTGTGGAAAAATATTTGTTTCTTAAGAGGAGATGCAAAAAAAAAAAAAGAGGTCATCTAGTTCATCATCCAAAAAAATCATCTCCAGCCCAAGACTGACCAATCAGAGTCCAGGATTTTTTCTTGCCATTGTATAATATTTGTTATTGTTGTATTTACTAATTGCAATAGTTTTTTTTATGGAATCATTGTTTTAACACCGTAAAGCACCCTGGTATTTGAAAGGTGCTCAAAAATGAAGTCATCATCATCCCAGTACCATTAGTAATGCAAATAAAATTTGGTGGGTGATTAAACATTTCCTCAAAAGATCCAAATATTTTGCTCCCTCTATATTGTGCATATGTCAGACCTCATTTTAACTATGTTTCCCCAAGTCTGGTGCCCCTATATGTAGAAAGACATACACAGACTGGAGAAACTTCAAAGAAGAATCACAAAATCACTATGTACAGATAATCTGCCATATGGCCAAAGACTTGCTAAATTTAATGTCCCTGGAACAATGACGGGTGAGGGATGACCTCTTATTTACCTGGGACATTATTAATTACACATATATGACTACAGAATGTGGACCTGGTTTTAAACACGTAGCTATTTCCACCAGAGGTCATCCACTTCAGTTGAATAGAAGTAAATTTCTATCAAAGAAAAGGGCATATTATTTCTCACAGAGAATAGTAAACCCTTGGAATAAATTGCCAGTATCAGTTATTAGCAGTGAAAACCAAAATACATTTAAAAATAGACTGGATAAGGCTGGCCCGGTGGCGCTGAGGGTTGAGGCACTGGATGCCACACCTCGTGCTGCGCCAGCAACCTGGGTTCAGAAACGGACTCAGGTCGGTGGGGGTCGGTCGGGGGAGGGAGGGAGGATTGAGCGTCCCAACGGATGTTCTCCCTTGGGGAGGGATACCAGGGGCGTTACATGCACCCGACGTCCTGAGAGAACCGGCGGGTGCACCAGCTCTCGAGGGGTTGGCAGCTCCGTTCATTGGAGTCGGAGAGGGGCGTGTTAGGCGCTTGGGAGAGACATGTGTCAGCACGTCGCGCCTCTGGACTTGAGTCCTCGCACCGGCGTTCCAGGGGGTGAGGACACAAGGGACACAGAAAACGGAAAAACTCCCTCGGCCGTCCTAGATGATGGCCGCCCTGAGCCCTTCAGACCACCACTATTCTCAAGGCAGACCCCGATGTGCAGGTAGGAGATAGCAGGAGAAGCACTCTAGAGGCAGATCCCTAGGTCAGGGGGCTGAAATGGGATGGATGGCCAGAAGGAGTGGACACCGAGGGCAGGCAGAAGGGGATAAAAAAAATGTTAAAAAAAAAAAAAAAAAATAGACTGGATAAATATTTACTTTCTCACAAAAATGTATGCTACTATATGTAGCTTTGTGGAGCTTCCATGGGCATCTCGCCTTTTTTGCTCCAGTTTCATCCTTCATCCTTAGTATGAAAGAGATACTTGCAACAACCAAAAAGGGACCTCGGGGTAATCATATCAGATGACCTAAAGGTAGCCAGACAATGTGACAATGCAGTCGGGAGGGCTAGTGGGATGCTGAGGTGCATAGGCAGGGGTACCACCAGCAGGAAAAGGGAAGTGGTGTTGCCCCCATACAGGTCATTGGTACAACCCCATCTGGAGTACTGTGTCTAGTTCTGGAGACCAGATCTCAGGAAAGACAGAATAGAGGCAGTCCAGAGGAAGGCTATCAAGATGGTGTAAGGTGTGTATCAAAAGCCCTATGAGGAGAGGCTAAAGGAGCTCAATATGTACACCCTGGAGGTGGGAGAGAGAGGGTATGATAGAGACCTTTAGATACCTAATGGGGGTGAATAAGGTACAGGTGGGAGATATTTTTCAGAGGAAAGGGTGCTCTAGAACAAGGGATCATTATGAAGCTGGAGGGTGGTTAAAAGCGGGAGAGATGTGAGGAAGTACTTCTTCACAGAAATGCTGGCAGATGCCTGAACAGCCTTCTAGCAGAGGCAGTGGCAACAAAAACAGTGGTGGGGTTCAAAAAAATAACTGAGATAGGCACAAGGGAATCACAGGTGTAATGAAGAGACAGAGCCGTAGATCAATCAGGGTCTGCAGCATAAGCAATCATAATAAAAATGGGCAGACTAGATGGGCCAAGCGGCCCTCATCTGCCATCAGTTTGTATATCACTGTGAATGTTACAGGATTTGGCACCCACGCAGGCAGTGAAAATCTCTTGAAAATTATGCTGTTGCACAACAATGTGCACTCAGCACCAACATCAGAACAGACATCGGCACTGGCATCAGCAATATGAGCACCATCACCTACATCAATGTCAAAGAATGGTGACAACAAGACACTCAAGTCTTTGTACTCAACAACTGGCCTTGATCAAGTCCTTGATTGAATCTTCCCATTTGTCTTGTGTATGGTCCCAGAGGGCTTCATCAAAAAACACTTTTAGTATGAGCCCTTAGTGGAGGATGCTGGCATTGAGAAAAATGGTTGCATCTAGAGCAATGGCACTGAAAAACCACTTAAAATAGCAATGACAGTGTCACGTAAAGGTAAAAAATTTGTAAAACTAAATGAAAATCAGAAATTGTAGTGAGAAAGAAAATGTGACCTACTGGGATTTGAACCCAGGCCCCAGAATACCATCCCGGTGTTCTTAACCATTAAGCTATGGGCTCACATGGCTGGGCCTGCAGTTTTCCCTTGGACACTCTTTCTCTGGTGTTGTACAACCCTGCAACTGGGAACAGAGAGGACAAACAGATGTTTTTTAGTTCAGTATTAGCCACTGCTAAGCAAATTTAAATCACAAATTGTAGTGAGAAAGTAATAAAGTGACCTACTGCCCAGTCATGTGAGCCTATAGCTTAGTGGTTAAGAGCACCGGGATAGTATTTACTAAGCTCATCTCCCCATATACCCAACTTGCCCCATCAGCCTCTTCTCCACCAGCCCAGTCACCCGCTGCCCCTGGGACTTAGCACCCGTCCTTTCAGTGACCCATAGTTTGCCCCATTCCCCACCCCCTCACCCCCATAGCAGAGCCTCCTGGGTTTCCCCAAGCCTGGGAGGAGTTTAGGTCGGCTGCAAGGTCAGCCACCTAGTGAGTGGTGCAGGGCGAGGAGGCATCATTTTGCAGGCCAAGGGATTTTCCATTTTATTTTCCCCTTCCCAGGACACCTCATGGGCAAGGACCTGGCAGGTCATCTCCCAGTAGGGTGACGCCCACTCATCCATCGCAGCTATACTTATACTGCAACTCGTGATCAGACAGATAGAAGAAATGCAGCAAAGCTCACCGAGCCTCCTGCCCTCCCCACCCCCCGACCAGCAACCAATGACTCCGACTCGCTTCAGAACCTGGCTCACTAACGTCACGAGTGATGGTGCTTCTGCTAACACTGATGGACTGGATCCTGTCTCTCCCTTCTCATTTTTAGTAAATATACATTTATGGACTCCAGGCTCCGCTCAAAGGACTTTCCCCACTGACATTAAATCATTCTGGTAACCCTTCTGTGGAATGATTCTAGGCTATCCCTATACTTCCTAAGATGTATGCTCCAAAAAAATGCATAGTACTCCACCTGGGGTCTTACTAGTGAATCATATACTGGCAATATTTCCTCCTTTCTCCAAATTCTCCCAATGTCAAACCCCCTCCCTGCGTACCCAGTATCTTATTTGCCTTAGGCTTCATTGCAATGACTGGTTTGCTTGTGGGAGTCACTTACAATGACTCCTAGGTCCTCTCCTTTATATGCAGTGGCCAGATTGAATCCTTCCCATTTAATGATTGGCAACAGGGTTTATTTTATTTATTTATTTAAACTTATGTGGATTCATTTGCATTAAATTTCAACTGTCAGTTTCTATCACCATTATCTGTTTAGGCTCCTCTAATTCTCTCACCTCCTCATCGCTATACCCTACACTGCAAAGTTTTGTGTACCCTACCAAAAGACATGGTATGCCTTCAATATCTTCTTCCTAGGTCACTTAAATATGCTGTACAGAACAGGTCCAAGGACTGACCCTTGTGGAACCCCACTCGTGACTTCTCCATCCCCTGATTTGACCCCATTTACCACAACCCTTTGCTGTCCCCCCCAGCCAATTTCCTATCCATCTTACTAACTCTTCTCCTATGTCTAAATCCTCTACTATCTTCAGTAATCTCTTGTGTGGTACAGAGTCAAAAGCTTTGCTAAACTCTAAGTATAGCAAATCACTAGCCTGCCCTTTATCCACCACCTTTGTAGCCCAATCAAAAAATACTGTGAGGCTGGTCTGGCATGAGCTCCTTGTCACAAGCTTGTGCTGTTTTCTCTCTTGTAACCCATTTTCTTTCAGATAGGTTACCAGACTTTCCTTGATAATGGTCTCCATTAATTTGCATATAATAGAAGAAAGACTGACTAGTCTATAATTAAAATCTAGAGTTAGTATTTGGCGTATTGGTCCTTGTAAGAACAGATCCAGAAGCAAATGATTTGATACATCTATGTTGGTCCATTAAAAGGTATCAAATCATTTGCTTCTGGATATAGTCTATAATTAACCAATTATTTTTCTCCTCCCTTGTGAAGTAGGACCATGTTCACATCCATATGTCTATTAGGACTACCCCAAACACCACTCAACTATTAAATAACTCATGCAAATACAGGATAAATAAATGCAAACACAAATAATTGTTTCTTTGCACACAACCCGATGCATGCGAGACATGCCATGCAAGTACTTAAAGCAGCAGTATTTGTTAGTTGGCCAAAAAAAAAAAAAAATGCACCACAGGTTTTTTTGTTTGTTTTAAGCATAACTGTATTTCTGCATCCTTATGTTTATCCTCGGTGTATTTTTAGTTTTCAGATATTTTTAATACAGTTTTTATAGCAAATTTTGTAATTAATGACTCCCATCGTTAAAGATGGCCACCACTTGCAATTCTTAAAAGTCTTTTCCTCTGATGTTACCTCTTGAATGTACACATACACGTACTTTGATACTGTGGATATATAAGGATTGTGTTACCACATGTTTCTTAAAACTCTCTTTTTGTGACCCCTACCTATTCCACCGAACTCTCTCCGATGACCTCAGATAACCACAGTCTCTACCTCCTTGCATGACTCGGCTTATCCCTTCAGCTCCTCTCTGGCACCGGGCATCCCTCGGATCTGCCCTCCGGGAAGGGTCGCCCCCGGCCAAGGCACTCGTTCTTATAGTATTGAGACACCGGGCCGGAGAGGTGAGCGGAGAGGGCCAAGCCAGACTCCAGGAGTGTGGACTGTGGAAAGAGGCGGGGTTTACATACTTAAATCCCCTGTGGAGCCCAGCTTGTCATGGCAACGTGCTACCATGGCTCCACCCCCAGGCTTATGCCACACCGCTGCTTTCAGCTACCCCCAGCCACTGCTACAGGTCACTCCTCGAGCGAGCACTGTACCCTAACCCTCCCCAGGAAGAAATAGCAGTCCTCCGGACACTCAATCCCTTCCCTCCCCTGTCGACCCCCGACGACCAGGGCTCATTCCCGAACCCGGGTCACTGGTATGGCGTGAGGTGTGGTGTCCAGTGATTCAACCCTCAGCGCCACCAGACTGGACTATTACCACGTTTCTGATAGCGAACAGAACAGCATAGCACTGTACCAAGATTTTTCTTTTTTAATTTTGTGGGCATGGCCCAGGAGCAGGACATTTTAAAAGTGTCAAAATCTGCTATCTTGGTTCAGGAATAATAGTAAATGAAAAAGCTGGATATCTTGATATGTTTGCCAGAAAAACAGAACTGCTTAAAAAAAATATTTGGTGACTAACAAATACTGCTGCTTTCAAGAATGTCGATGCTTCACACAATACACTACCACACTACTTAATATAACACTGACAAAAAAAAAAAAAAAAACGCCATTAAACCAAAGTAACAATTATAATCTCCAAAATCTAAGCACATTACATGTGACAGAGTGGCAAGTCAGGGGACAGAGGCGGACCCCTGCCATGGGAAGGAAAATGTCACGAACAATGTTAGGGCACAACCACAACTATCCAAAATGTACATCAGCCAGTTATTCCACATATTCTCAAATTTTAGTAGGGATTCCCATATTTTAGGGGTGAGTTTTTCAATCCTGTAAATCTCCATCATGATATCCTGGCACAACCCTACCAGTGAAACCATCATGATGTTCTGGCACAACCCTACCAGTGTTCTGGCACAACCCTACCAGTGAAACAGTAGAAGAACGTTTTTAAATATAGTTTTTTTACTTGCAGCTGTAAGAAGTTTGTTTTGGAGTTTTTTCACTACCTTACCTATCAGTACAGGGCGATACTTCAAGAAAATAACTGTCTCGAGGGAAAAGGTTACAATACTTCATGTTAGCACATTAAGCTCTCGCTCAGTCTGAACCTAGAATGGCACCAAAAGTGGGCAGCTCCAAAAAATGCGGGTGAGTGTGCGCCACGAGTCTTTGCACAGCCTCTCCAGCATGTTGGTGCATGGGTCGTTTGCTTTGCAGTACCGGAGTGATTAAGAAATGAGTCAAAGTCTTCCAGGCAAATTCTTGCTTTACTAGGGCCCCTGTTATAGTGTACACTATACACTGTAAAGGCTGCAGTATTCCCATGAATTCTCTGATATTACAATTCCTGCCTCCACCTCTCATTTTGTCTGGACTGACGCCATCGAAATAGCGTGTGTTTGTCCAATCGCTTGATATGACTGGGAAAATTAAATTGTCCGGAAGTACTTGTGACAATGTATGTTGTTAACAAAAACAAAACAAAAAATCAGAATATTGCAACTTCAAAGGGTCTTCTGCATGCTGCTGAAAAAAAAAAAAAAAAAAAACATAATGATAGAGTTGGGGATCAGTCATATTAATGTAAAAGAAAAAAAAAGTGCCTATCCAGATAGTGAAAAGATGCCCAGCCATCAGTGGTCTGTCTGGTGCCTAGTAAAAAACAAAACAAAAAAAAAAAAAACAGATAAAACAGGATGCTTAGTGCAGCTGGGCAGTACTTTCTGCTACATAACACGGTGACCTGGGTTTGAGTGTAGATTTGAGTCATCAGGGGCGGCCGCAGGGGAGGAGGACAGAGCATCCATCGGATCGCTCTCCTCCTCCAGGGAGGGAGGCAGTCATCCCGCTGCAGCCACCACCACCTGGGTGACCACAGGAGGTGCAGCTCGGGGATGCCGTGGGGGCAGGATGTCAGGCGGAGTTCTAGGGTGGCGTCACGTCATGAAGTGCTTCCTTGGAACTCCTAGGTGCCACATTCTCGGAGCCAGGAGAAAACGAGAACACCCCACAGCGAACCTAGAGATGGTCTCGGCCGCACCCTGCGCCGGATGATCTCTGGAGGCGCCTAACAAAAACACAAGTAGGTGGGGGAGGGGGAGTAGTATGGGGAGACCGCTCTCCCTCTCCCCGTCGGGGGGTGGCAAACCAAGGCAGCATGGAGGTGGCTCCAAGGAAGAAGTCCAGATGTAGCCAAGCATCGATGCCTAGGAGAGCCTGAGGGAAGGTAAGGCTATGGGAGAAAGGGGCCGTAAACAGCAAATATAAAATAAAAAACAGAATGCTTAAAATGTTTGTCAGCCTAAGGTACCACATTCAGTATGTGGTACTGTCCTTCTGTCCGTGACAATCCCTCTGTGTAATGTTTAATATTTTAATTGCAGCTTTTTTAAATGGTAAGGGATCATAGTTTGGCACCAGCAAGGTGGCCAGCCGATACGTCCACTTCCCAGCTGATGAACATGCCCCCGTGCTATGACATCCAGCAAAGGAGAGAGCGGGAGGTGATCCCTATTGAAATGAATGAGTCTAATTTTGCCTTACATTTTAATACATTCTGATGGCGACTTGGAGATCTAAAAGGGCCACTGATCGACTAAGAAGGCCCTTGTTAGTCAATCGGTGGCCCTTATTAATCTCCAAGTCGCTATCAGAATATATTAAAATGTAAGGAAAAATTAGACTCATTCATTTGGATGTATAGCATGGGGGCGTGTTCATCAATTGGGAAGTGGAGGGATCGGCTGGCCACCTTGTCAGGATCAGACTACGATCCCTTGCCACTTAAAAATGGCTGCAAATAAAATATTTGAGGACCTAACGTACCACATACCAGAAGTGGTACCTTAGGAAATAAAGCTGACAAAATCAATTTAATGTCAAACTCTGAAACAATTTTATTTAGTAACTTCTGCTGAGTTCAGAGAATGACCTTATCCTTATCTTACCTCAAGTCTTGACTACTGTAATGCTCTTTACCTCAAGCAGTTAGGGGGGTTGGAGAATGCTGAAATCAGGTTGATCTCCAGATCATCATACTCAAATCATATTACTCGTGTTGTGCCATCTGCACTGGCTACCTATTAAGTGGTGCATCACCTTCAAGATGCAGCTGTAAAATGTACAAAGCCTTACACGGTCTCGGCCATGGCTCCCTTAAAAACCTATTGGCCTAGTATACTCCCAAATGCTCACTCGGCTCCACAAAGGAGTTATTACTGGCCCTCCAGAGATCTCTCACCTAAAAAAAAAAAAAAAATTCAGATGACAGGGTGTTCTTGGTGGCGGGCCTGTATTTGGAACTCACTACCATATTATCTTACGAATTCCACTTGGTGGAGGCCAAGCACAGGGGGAAGAGATCAACAAAGCTCTAGAGGAGGCAATCATCAGGATGACAAGTAAGGCGAAGGTGCTGCTAGCTGGAGATTTCAACCTGCCAGATGTGGAGTGGAACTTGACAGCTGCAGCTTCGGCAAGGAGCAGGGCTATCCTTTACTCCCTAACAAGGGACTTTTCTCAGGCAATTGGTTGAAGAATCTATTAGGGACAGAGCAGAGTTGGACCTGGTGCTAACAAACAGGACAGCATTGCAGACGTAACAATAGCCAGTCCTCTGGGTACCAGAGACCACCGTACAGTGTGGTGCAACTTAAAGAAAGGAGCAGAGGCAAGCCACATGAGGTCGAGGGTACTTTTTTTTTGTTAAAATTTTAGGTTTATTATTTTCAGTATAGCATGAATGTAGTTCACATTCTCATACAAGGTAATAGGCATATAACAATGTATACATGAAAACATTTGATATTCAAGGTGGCTTCCATGTATTCTGATACAACATGAGTGGGGTTCCCTTAAAGTCCATAAGAAAATCTTAATAAAGGTACTCAATGAATGCTAACCGTCTCAGTGGCTATGAAGGTTCACATAAAGGTAGAACTTACTAGAAGTTGATGCAATCTCTCTGAATTGCTATTTATCCAGTTTTGCATATTGATAAAGGTAGAAATGTGTTTTCTATTGCAGCTTGGTAAGAGAAAACATAGTATGTTAAGAAACAGATTAGCCAAATAACTACATAATAACATTCTAGGTGAACATTAATTTTAACAGCGACTAGAAAGGAATAGTACTTCCCCCTACCCAACCCTTCCCACAATCCAGGAATACTGACACAAGAAAAGTGTGGAGGAAATTCCCAACCATATTCACAAAAGTGAAAGTCCAGTAAAAGTTAATTCTTCACCCGAGGCTTCCTCAGGTCTAGCCTTGGCTGTTAACTCCATCTCAGTCTTCTCAAGACAATGAACCTGCATTGCTGGGGTCAGAGAACTGCAAAGACTTACCCCCATGTGTGATCCAAAGCCTAGAAGGGAGTTAAAAAGGAGTTGATGATGCCCAGGGCTTTGAAGTAGTGCCACACACCATCGAATTTCTTCCTCCTAGCCCTGGTATGGAACAAGAGGTCTGGAAAGACTTTTACTTTGAGCTCATTGATTGTGTCAGAATATGCCACTCAAGCGACTGCAAGCAGAAGTGGCAGGTCTCGGTTCCTGAACTGCGCACCAGTACTGTCCATGGCCATACCTTGGGACTGACCCTGTATGCTCTTTTGAGGGTTTTCCAATCAAAATCCCAAGGCATAGCTGAGGAGGACTGTACCTAGCTTAAGAGAAAAGACAATAAACAGGTCCTTTCCGCTTACCAGTACCTCCACCAGTTGGAGGTTACCAGCGTGGATTTTGTTCTCAAAGGCCTCAAAGCACCCTCTTTACTAAGAGTTCTCCTGAGTCAGTGTGGAGACAGCAACTTGCATGGTCATCACTATTCGATCTGCTTCAGCAACCAACGCAGTAAGTTCTTTCAAAGCTGCATCATGTTTCTCCAGAGTTTCTTCGATTTTACCATCCCTCATTTTCATGGAACTGATCACCTGTTACCAGGGAAGGTTTGTGGTCAGGCCTGCAGGGCTATCTTCCTTGTGGCTGGTGCTGTCTCTGGCCTTCCCCGATTTTAACACTTGTTGCTTCTACAGCCTGACTGCTGTTTTTTAGGATTCCCCATATCGAAATGTGTGTTCGATTCTGCTGGCATTCAGGAACACAATGCTGTAAGGTTTAGAATTGTTATTTGCAGCTGAATTCCACATTTTCGCAAAAATGTTGTGCTGATTTACAGAGCTGGCAGAGAAAGCTTACTGCCTGGAGATTGGCTTTCTACCACTCCCGCCCCCATGGTCGAGGGTCCTTGACTTCAAGGGGGAGCGGACTTTAAAGAAATAGAAGACAGCCTCAGAAACTACCTTGGGGGGGGGGGGATGCTGGGGAGAAGGAGTAGAGACACAATAGGGAAGCATAAAAGATGGTACAGTTAGGGCAAGAAGTCTCTGCATGAAGTAAGCAGAAGGAAAAGGAGGCTGCTGTAGTTCTCTAAAGAGGTGGCAAAAGGTGGTGAAAGAAAAAAGGGAGGCATTCAAGAAGTACAAAGAAACGCAGAAGGAGAACAGGGAGTGGTACCAAGCAAGGCAGAAGGAAGCAGATACGGTGATAAGGGGAACACTGGTGCAGACAGAAAAAAGTGCAGTCAGGGAGGTGGCTATAAGGGTAAGACATTTTTCATATACGAAAGCGAGAAGAGAAAAGCAATGGCAGAGGTAGTGAGGACTGGAAGGGTGGAAGGAGGAGACTGTGCAGAAGGAGACCAAGAAAAAACAGACATTTTAAGCAAGTACTTCTGCTCAGTCTTAGATACATAGACAGTGTCGGCAGATAAGGGCCTATGGCCCACCCAGTCTGCCCATTTGAGCTTGTAAGTTCAGTTTATGTTTTCCAAGAAGTCTGTTGCCCCTTACCCCTGACCTCCAGAATTCCTTTATGTCTATCCCATGCATTCTTAAATCCGTGATTGTTTCAGCCCCACCACTTCCTCAGGCAGGGTGTTCCCTTGTCCACCACCGTTCTGTGAAGAAATTCTTCCTCACGTTTCCTGTAGAATCGTCCTCCCTCCAACTTCATCCCATGCCCTCTAGTCCTAGAACATCTTTTTCGCTTAAAAATAGTGTATTCCTGCACCCTGTTCCTCCCTGTAAGATACTTGTATGTCTCTATCATATCCCCTCTCTCCCTCCTCTTCTCCAGGGAGTACATGTTCAGTTCCTTCAACCTGTTCTCATAGGACTTGTGATGCAATCCATGCACCATCTTTGTTGCCCTCCTTGGAACCTTCTCTACCCTGTCTATGTCCTTACGTAGGTGAGGTCTCCAGAACTGCACAGTGTACTCCAGGTGGGGCCTCACTAGTGTCTTGTATAATGGAATTGTGACCTCCCTTTTCCTGCTGGTGATGCCCCTGCCTATGCATCCCAGCATCCTATTTGCTTTACCTGCTGCCTTGTCACACTGTTTCCCTGCCTTGAGGTCATCAGAGATGATAACCCCAAGATCCCTTTCCTGCTTGGTGCATGCTATATCCTCACCCCCCAACTGATATATTGTGCCAGGGTTTTTGTGCCCCATATGCATTATCTTGCACTTCCTTGCATTGAATTTCAACTGCCAAACCTCTGATCATTCTTCAAGTTTCTGCAGGTCCCTTCTCATTCTGTCTACACCCTCTGGTGTGTCTACTCTGTTACAGAGCTTTGTGTCATCAGCGAACAGTGAAATTCTGCCTTCTAGGTCCTGCGCAATGTCACTGATGAAGATATTGAATAGGACCGGTCCCAGCACTGATCCTTGTGGTACCCCACTGGTCTTCACAGTAGAGGGAGGAGGAGATGATCCACCAGAGAGAAGCAAGGCTAAGAGGACAGGGAGGTGGATGCAAGTCCATTTTCAGAGGAAAGTGTCCTGGAAGGTGGATAAGGTGATGGAAACAGAAGGGATACACTCAAGGGTACTGAAAGAGTTCAAGGAGGAGGAGCTAGCTGCCCTGCTGACAACCTTGTTCATCAGCTCACTGGAAACATGTGTGGTTCCAGAGAGGGCTAACTTAGTCCCTCTACACAACAGCACAGGAGAGAGGAGGCTAGCAATTGCAGACCAGTCAGACTAACTTCAGTAGTGGAAAAATTAATGGAAACTCTATTGAAAGAAAGGCTGGAATCTAGAATCCAGTGGGCTACAGGACAATAGGCAGCACAGATTCATGGGAGAAAAGTCATACCAAATAAATCTGGTAGAATTCTTTTACTGGGTGACTAGGGAAATAGATCAGGGGAGGGCAGTAGACGTAGCCCATCTGGATTTCAGCAAGGCCTTCAACACTGTCCTGCACAGGAGATTGATAAGTAAATTATCCAGCTTAGGAATGAGGTCCAAATTGGTAAACTGGGTTTGGAAACTGGTTAATTGACAGGAGACAGGCTGGCCTGGTGGCGCTAAGGGTTGAGGCACTGGATGCCACACCTCGCGCCACGCTGGCGACCCATGTTCGGAAACGAGCACGGGTTGTCGGGGGTCAGTGGGGACGAGGAAGGATCAAGCATCCCAAGGACTGCTCTCCTTCCTCGGGGAGGGCTTAGCCCTTGCTGGTGCAGCAGCAACCCCCTGGTGGCAGCTGGGGGATTGCACAGCCCAACCAGCAGACGCAGGGAATTGGAGCTGCGGCAGACGCCTTTCGAGAGCGCACAGGAGCATGCACACATTGAGCAGGGTGTCACTGCACATCCAAGCTCTGGGGCAACACTCAAGGACAAAATCCCCCAGCGTGGATAGCCAAGGGTACCTACCATGTCGGTCCACACTCCCGCCGTTGGACCTGCCTGCAGACACCCCCCCTCCTCCCCCCAGACTCTGGTGATTCAGACTGTTACAGTACCAGGGCGGGCAGCCCTACCCTGAGGGACTCAGAGTTGGGGGATCCACCAGATCGGAGTGCCTGTCAGGTAAGGTTTCAGACTGGGAGGTAGAGACCAGCACGGGGTAGCTGGAGAGAGTTCCACAACTGGGAGCATAAAGAAAAGTTTAAAAAAAAAAAAAAAAACACAGCAAGGAGACAAAGTGGTGGTAAACAACACTCACTCTAAGGACAAAGACTAACCAGCGGTGTACCGCAGGATTTGGTATTGGGACTGGCCCTTTACAATGTCTTCACAGGGGACACTGCAGAAGAGCCGGAGAGGAAGGTACGCCTTTTTGCAGAGGACAGCAAGATCTGCAACTGGATGGACACTCAGGAGGAGGTGGAGAAAATATGCAGGGATCTAGGGAAACTTGAAGAATGGTCAAAGACATGACAGCTGGGGTTCAATACCAAAAAGTGCAAAATCATGCACCTAGGGAACAGAAACCCCAGTGCTGAATACAGGATGGGAGAGGCGTTATTAACAGTCACTACACAGGAGTGGGATAGTATAGTTAAGCAAGAACTTACTGTAACAGTAGATCTGCAAGGGGATCTCTTGCAGCAGGCCACACCTATGGAACTATAGCTGCCAAGCACTAGGACCACACAGAAACTTTTCTAGATAACGGTCTATCAGGGTGACTCCCACACCAACGTCAGGCTCCAACATCACAGTATGCCATAAGAGTGGGTGGTCCCCGTGCCCTCCTCGGTTCTCCCACAAAAGACCATAAGCAGGAGAGTCCTGCAGAGGAACCATGGAGGGATCTAAGGTTCCCACCAAAGAAGAGATAGAAGAGAGACACAGGAGAGCCTCACAGGCTTAGGAGGAAGGAACAGCATGGCCTGCTGCAAGCACTAAGATCCCCTTGCAGATCTACCATTATGGTAAGTTCTTATGCAACTGTATTATCTAACTTCAAGGGTATTTCTTGCAGCAGGCCACACCTATGGAATGAGTCCCAAGCAGTTCTGACATTAAGAAATGCAGTCTGGGTGGTAGGAAACCAACAGCCTAAGAAAGCGGCCCTGTGGAACCACTAGACCAAAACTGGTCCTATGCCTAGAGGCAATGTCCAGACCGTACTGCTTGGTGAAGGTGTGGACAGTAAGTAACAGCATCACAAATCTCTGCCACCAACACATTCCTAAAAAAGGCAGTAGAAGTGGCCATGCTTCTAGCGGAATGGCCACAAACAACGCCAGGAAGGTCCTTGCCCTACTTCCTGTAGCAGTAAATGAGACAGTTGGCCATCCATTTGGACAAACATGGTTTACAAACAGGGAAGTCCTCTTTTCCAGGGATGAACAAAACAAACAACTGTTTGGACTTCCTACAGTCCTTCACACAATGGGTATAGTAACGCAAAGTGCTAAAGAGTGGAGCAATGCTTCCCCTGGATTGGCATGCTCTGGATAATAAAATCGGAAGGTGGATGGATTGATTCAAAGTAAACTCAGACACCACCTTAGGAAAAAACTTAGGGTTAGTACGTAAAGACACTCTGTCTTTGTGGAAAACCAAATACGGCTGCTTGCACATGAGTGCCTGTAGCTCTGAAATTCTTCGAGCAGAAATAATAGCAACTGAAAAATAATGATTTCCATGACAGAAAATGCAGCTTGCATGTCACAGTCAGCTCAACAGGAGCCAAAGTAAGTTTTTCCAACACACAATTCAAGTCCCAAGGTAGGACTGGATTGCAGGTAGGAGGATTCAGGTGAAGAATGCCTCTCAGAAATGTATGGGACACCTTCAGTTGTGCCACCACGTCCATCAATAGGCACATGGAAGGCAGAGATGGCAGATGCATGCACCGTACGAGGAGTAGCTTGACCGGAGTCTGAAAGGGACAGCAAGTACTACAGAATCTGATTTACTGGACAAGTGAAGGGATCCGGCTGGTGTGAAGCAACCCACAGTGCAAAACGCTTCCACTTTATAGAATAAGTGGCCCTGGTGTAAGGTTTCCTAGCCATCACCAGGACATCAGCCACCTGGATAGCACCCCCAAACTGAGCCATGGCTATGTCCTCAGGAGCCAGGCATGAAGGTACAGGGATTTGAGGTCCGGATGGACCAGGATGCCCTGGTTCTGGGAGAGCAAGCCGGTGCACAGAGAAAGAGGCACTGGGGGTTCCACTGCCCGCTGTTGCAGCAAAGGGAACCAGATCTGACGGGGCCAGAAAGGGGCTAGGAGTATCATTATGGCCTCTTCCATCTGTAGCTTGATCAGAACCCTCTGAAGCAGGGGAAATGGAGGAAATGCATACAGAAACCTCCTTTTCCAAGAGAGGGACAATGCGTCCCACCAGGAAACTCCAGGCCCTGGATCGAGCAAGCAACAAAGTGGCAGTTTTGCTGGCCCGGTGGCATTGAGGGTTGAGGTGCTGGACACCACACCTCACGCCGGTGACCCAGGTTCAGGAGCAAGCCCAGGATGTCGGGGGTCGGCAGGGGAAGGAGAGGACTGAGCGTCCGGAGGACAGCTCTCCTCTCCTGGGTGGAAGGGGGATCCATACTCTGAGCCCGACTGGTCCCTGGTGGAAGCCGGGGGCACGGCAGGCACAGAGTTGACGCTGGGGATGGGGAGTGGCAATGCCGGCAGCAATGCCTTAGCACAGGGGTGTGCCACTCCTCCTTAGGAAAGCGCGGAAGCGCCTGTGGATGCCAGGGAGATGGAGCACCCAGAGCGTGCCCCCAATATGCACTTGCCTACCTGACTACCCCACAATCAGATGCCACTTACAGTATCGGGGTGTCTGCCACCCCACCTAGGCCCTGCTCAGGGGGAAACCACAGCTACATGGGGACCGGGTGGTTAGTATCTGGAAAGCGAGACGCAGGGATGGCCCCGCCCCAAAGGGTCGGGGTCCGCAGGACGAGGATGGTTAAATAGAGATTAAAAAAAAAAAAGTGATAGTTTTGCATTGTGTAGGTATACAAAAAGGTCCTCCCGTCTGATGAGACCATGGCGGTAGACTGAGAAGACGTAGCCACCCCCTCATAATCTTCATCCCTATCCTCATCCTTATCTGGGAGTTGAAGGTCCAGGTGAAATTCATCCCTATCTCCCGTATCTCTGGAGGGAAAGCCAGGGGTCCAGCCCTGTGAGGAATTCCATGGGCATGTTGGAATTGTAGGTGTGGGAGCCAGCGTCAGTGGCGCACCAAGGGGTGGGTCCTGCACGGGAGCCAGGTGAGCCTGCATCAAGTCCCATAGGGAAGAAAGTAATGAAGGAAAATCCACAGAAACCAGCGCTGGGTAGCTAGGCAGCGCAGACTGAGGAGGGACCAGCATAGACCTCGGTGGAGTAGCCAGCAACAGCAGTCAGTTAAGGGATTGGAGGCAGCTTGGGGCGATGCCGGGCAAGGCAACGGGTCCAAGGAAAGAGGGGCTAATGTTGCAGAGGCAGGCAGCAGTCAGGCAGGCACAGAAGAACCCTGGGACCACTTGGCCCATACCAGTCAAAGACAGGCCAGTAGAGCCACCTGACTGTGGGCCCAGTCAAAATAATGGCCAGAACAGCAGGAGCTGGGGGTCTGGGATAAAGCCTGGCTCCAAAGCACCTCCACCTATCAAAACAAGGTGAGCCGGAGGTGCTACCAATGGTGGCCCGGCCGGGGTGGGGGGGAGTGTGCGAGGCAGACATCACTGCCCCCGAAGCAGGGGATGACCTAGCATGGTCAGAGTGTTGTAGGGGACCGGGAGTGGGGAGGGAGGGAGGGAGGGAGGGGACTGGGGTTTAGTCACGGTCCTTGTCCTTATGTTTGCCACAGGATTTATCCCAGGACTTTGATAACTGGGAGCCAGAGGACAGGGCCAGGGAGACTATAACTCCTGGCTTGCAACTCCTTCTCCATGCTGATGACTTTTTGCTGAAGCAGAAAGTTTTCCAAGGTCCGTTGGCAATGGTGGCAGGTACCCTGGTTGAAGCCACAGCAGATGGAGCAGGTGTCAATGTCATGGTCTGGGCCTAGACAGAGAACAAACGCAGAATAGCCATTGTTCTCCCAGCGTTGCTTTCCACAGGCGCACTTAGTCGTATGGTCAGAAGACGAAGAAGGCTGAGAAGACATAAATGAAAAATAAGGACTATTTCCTCACTGAAAGGGTGGTAGATGCGTGAAGCAGACTGCCAGACAAAGTAGTGGAGGCTAAAACACAGGGGTAGAAACAAACTTTTTTTAGGAGAAGTGTACCTCCAGCAGAAGGAGGTAGGTGGTGTTGCCACCATATAGATCGTTGGTGAGACCCCATTCAGAGTATTGTGTCCCACACATGCAGAGTTATATGGGCCCGTGGGGCAGGGGCCCCAGCAATAATCTGTGAAGCGTGCTCAGCCCCACCAATAATTTGTCCAGTTTTGTTTTCTGGCCTTGAGTGTTTTGTTAGGGTTGTGTAGAACTGTCTTGTTGAAAATCAAACTGCCCTCAGAACACATGCGGCTCGGTTTTCATGAGCAGCCGAATCTTACCACTCCACTCTGATTTCATCTCTTATTTTTTTTTCTTTAAGCCTGTTTAAAATAAAAAAAAAATAAAAAACCTGAAGGAAGAATAGCAGCTTATGTGCCTTGGTCCACGTTGTCAGGGCAATGATCCCCCTCTCCAATCAGTAGCCAAGAGAGGGGAGGAGCCGACTATTCTCGCCTTGTCACCAGCCCACGCTTCTGCCACTTCATACATGTGGAGTGAACCTTGCTTTTGTGGAGCAAGCAGCAGGGCAGGAGTTAAATTTGTGGTTGTCTGATACAGGTCGAACTAGATACTCACAGTGGAGTTCAGTTGGTTAGCTGGAGTCAGCGATCTGGTGTCTGTCATCATGTTGCGGTTATGGTTGGAACACCAGTTTGGTTTGGGGCTCAGCAGAGAGAGAGAGAGAGTTGGAGTCAGACTAAGCAGGCAGAGATGGCTGGAGACATGAGTTGACCGCGCCATGCAGGATGATGGAAAAGAGAAACCCTTGACAGGCCAGTAAAGTGCAGTAATAGCTTGAGCCTCCAAGCTGAGCTGGTCATTCACCAGCAGGGGCTCTTACTGGGACAGTCACACTCCAGTCCTGTTTACATTAAAATGAGTACAGAGCGCCACGCTTGCTGCACAGTAGCTTATGTTGTTCTGACAGCGACTCCGGTTTCCTCTTCATAGTAGACCTACCTTTTACTTGGCCTAAAAATAACTTTATGGTACATCAGCTCTTCTTTCAAATCAAAACAACTCACTGTCAAAAATCACCCAGCCCTCTTCTAATGATATGACTACTTACATTTAAAGAGGCCGGTTTAACCCCATTCCCCTCCCCAGTTGTCCAGTTGTGTTAATTTTTAATAAAATTAAAAACAGGAACCCTCATCTAATACAGAACTTGATTGGGGTGCTTTTTTAATTTTATTCAATGACATTTTGGTACTGGTGGGAATGTTTGAGGCATATGGTGGTGTATTTCTAAAGTGCTCCCCAGTTATTGATATTGCAATGCCATTGTCCTATAATGGGGGGTGGCAGAGGCTCGGCTTACAGACAGGGCCCGTGACAGTTCTGAAGTGAGTCCCCAGCAACTAATATAGCAGTGCCATTTACTTGTAATGGGAGGGGGTTCAGCTTATAGATAGGGGCCCTTATAGTTCTGAAGTTATCCCTGGTAAAGGCAGTGGGGCTCAGGTTTAAAGACAGGCCAGTTATGTTCCCATTGTCTTACAGACACTATTCATCAAATTAGTGTACGTAATGTGTTGCTGGGTTTATCACATTGCCTTACCATGCGGAAGAAACTTTGCACGGCAAGGCAGTGTGGCACCGTGCAGAAGACCTTTATTTGCATCCTTCACATGGGCCAGTAGCCATCTTGAACCTGCTCTCTAGTATCCAAACCATTTTAAACTGTTCCCTCAACCACTAGTAGCCACCATCTCTTTTTTGATCCAACAATAAAAACAGTAACAATGTTTAAGCTGTTCCCTTTATCTACAGTAGTCATCTCTGAACTGTTCTCTCAAGCGCCAGCCCATCTGCACTGTGAGCTCTGCATTTATTGCATGATTGAGAGAGGGTTTCTGCAGTTTACTGCTGCCTCTGCCCCCATTAGTGGCTGGAATTGGGGAATTAAGGAATGGAGAGGACAGCTGGTGCTGTGTTTTCATGCTGTTCCCGAGCACCGTGGACAGTTGCAGAAAAAGGTACTGTGGTAGGTTTCCATTACCATTGGTTTTTGAAAATATAGTGATTGGCATCAACATTACCAGAGGGAGCTGCACTTCATTATGCTACGAAAGAGTAGCAGACCAAGGATCTGTTGCAGCTGTAATCTGTAAATTCAATGCTGGTATTCTTTTTTCTGTTCATCTTGAAGACTCTAAATTTTCATCCCCACCGCCCCCCCATTTGTGATTTAGGTGCTACCAGGCCATATACAAAATAAATGACAATCCAGTTGTATAGGTTCTAATTCAGGGAGGTGGCATTCACACAAAATGAAAAAAGAGGCCTGGCAGTCACTAATATGCATTGTATGTCACTCCTCCCTGGCTGGTGAGTCGTTTACTGTTTGAGAATTGGTGGCCATGAAAAGGCACACTGGATGCCTATGCTCATTTTTAGTGAGACATAGGGGAGTGATTACAGTGGAGAAAGAGCAAACATCAAAACAAATATGGGCTAAAATTATGAATATCACAAAAGCTAACTAAAAGTGCAGATACATACTGCTGTCTGTAGGATATGAAACAAAGTAGAACTAATACTGTAAAAAACTGTTGTTCAAACAACATGAAGTCTTGCTGTATTCTGACTATTGCAGTTAGGTCCTGCCCGGAGAACAAAGACTTAAACTTTCCATGGCCAGCATGGAATGTTCACCACGAGTTCGGTTGAAGCCCCCGTCTGCTGCTGTTTAAACTGCAACTGTCAGATTCTTTACTCCGCCTCACTGAACAGTCGCTCCGGAGATTTCTCCTTGCTCGTTCAAAAAGTCGGTTGAAGCGTTATTTTTTTTCGGTCGGTTTCACCGAATTACAGCTACCTCTCAGTTGGTTCAAGTCTCTGTCTGTGGTACCGTGAGTACTAGATAGGTTTTCTGTTTAGTTTCTGTGTGGAACTTGTAAATTGTGGATCGGATAGGCTGAACCGATCAGTCTGAGGTAAAAAGTTTGTGCTTCATTTAGAGTGGCAACCGGTCTGTATCTGTTCTAAAAAAAAAAAAAAATGGATTTATTACCTCAAGACACGGTCAGGAACGATAGGGAGTCTTGCCTGGCGGATTGCCAAAAAAGGTAAGTTTTGGATAGGACTGGCCATGTCTGAGAAACCCAAGGAAAAAAAAAACGGGCCCACTGGGTTTCAACACTGCAGTGTGTGTGTGGGGGGGAAGTCTTTGCCAAGCCTGATCCCCACACCACCTGTGTTTACTGTCTGGGGTTTGACCACCTCGATTCAGACTGCCAAATTTGTAAGAATTTTCCCAAATCTACCCTGGAAAAGAGATCAGGTAGACTGAAGGAAAGGGAGGCCGAGAAGTCCGCTGACCCGGATGGCCAGCCCGGTTCGGTTCCGACCGAACCAGAAGGAGTGCCCTCTGACCGAGGCGATACTTCTTCGGGCAAAAGGAGAGCAGATTCTGAGGAGTCTGTTCTGGTGAAAAGGAAAAGAAAAGATAAATCGTCCAGTTTGGACACAGAAATTCATACTCCGACCGCCGATGAGATAGCCAAGGCGATAAGGATAGAGCAATCGCTAACTTCGGTTCTGACCGAGCCGGAACCATCTGGCAGGGGTTCGGTTCAGTTGGTTCCCCCGGTTCCGGATTACACTTTGGAAGAATTTTATGAACCGGAGGAGGAGGAGGAAGGAGAGTATGAGGGTGATTATGAAAGTCTGGATGTGCCTACTGACCCGGACATCTGCCCAGACAGACCTTCAGGTGTTTCTCCTCCTAGGCTTTCTGGGTCCCCTTCTCGCTATATGTTTTACAAAAAAGTGGCTGAAACTCTTCAGCTTCCTATGGAGGAAGCAGTAGAGGATCAGGAGGAGCCTGATTTTGTTGAGATGATGGACATCCCAGAGTCCAGGAGACTGTCTATCCCCCTCCACAAATCGTTAGGGAAACAGACACATAAAATTCTTAAGTCTCCTAATTCTATACCTCCTGTGGACAGACGAATGGACAAGAGGTACACTCTGTCAGGCTCAGACACAGAGTTTCTTTTCCAGCAATGCAGCCATGTTGGGGTAGTGCAGGCTGCTGCCTGTGATAAGGCAAATATCCCCTTGGCATCACACCCCCCAGACAAGGACTCCAGGAAGATTGATGCCATGGCAAAGAAACAATACATGGCAGCATCTTTGGGACTCAGGCAGGCTAACTATATGGCCTATACAGCTAGATACCAGAAGTCCAGGTGGGACACTGTGCTGGCTCTGGTTAAACAGGCCCCTGAGCATCTTGCCAAGGAGCTGGAGCAGGTAGCTGCAGATGGGATTGAGGCATCTAAAGTACAGTTTCATGCTGCTGTGGACTCCAATGATGTTTCATCAAGAGTCATGGCTACATCTGTGGCTCTTCGGAGGATGGCTTGGCTCAGATATACCAGCCTCTCACAGGATACCCAGGCTAATGCCATGGATTTTCCTGTAATTGGTAATTCTCTGTTTGGGAAGCAGACAGAGAACTACATGAAAAAGATGGATGAGTACAGGACCACTTACAGGAGTGCTCAGGCCAAAGAAAGGCAAGCAACTCCTCAAAGGCAGCAGTCCAGGGGCAGGGGCAGGCCTTTCCAAATGCCTTTTTACCAAGTTCAGGCTTCTTCTTCTTTCTCTCAGAGAGGGTTCTTTAGAGGGAGAGGCCGACGGGGGATGAGAAGGACTGCATCCACCCCTTAGCCTAAAGCCCCTGCCAAGCAGACACCCTGATGGGTCAGCCCAGGCAGATTCTCCCATACCAGTAGGGGCAGGCTGGCTTACTTTGTCCAGGACTGGAAGTCTCTAAAATCAGGCAAGTGGGTCCTGGAAGTAGAAAACCAGGGGCTGGTTCTCAGCTTCCAAAAATTTCCCAAGATGAGAACCAGATCCTTTCCACCTGCGAATCTCTCAGAGACCCTTGCTCTAGAGGCAGAAGTTTCTTCTCTCCTAGCTCTCAGAGCTATAGAGGGGGTTCCCACCCTACACAAGGCAAAAGGACTGTACTCCAGGTACTTCCTAACCCCCAAAAAGGCAGGAGAAAAGCGGCCCATCCTGGACCTAAGATATCTGAACAAACATCTTTTAAAGCCAAAGTTCAAAATGGTGACTCTGGGAATTATCCTTCCCTCTCTAAGGCCAGGGGACTGGCTAGCCTCCCTGGACCTCAAAGATGCCTACTTTCACATTCCCATCAGATGCTCCCACAGAAAGTACCTCAGGTTTGAGTTGTTCTCAGGCCACTATCAATTCAGAGCAATGCCCTTTGGCCTAACATCAGCCCCAAGTGGTTGCTTTCCTAAGGAGAAAAAAAGATCTCCATCTTCCCATACTTGGACGACTGGGCTCATAGTAGGTCAGTCTCCAGACCAAGTCAAGTCACATTTGGCCTCTTCCTTCACTCTGCAGGTCTCTCGACCAGCAAGACACTTTCTGCAGCTCCTGGGGCACATGGCTGCATCCACAGCTGTTGTGCAGGGAGCCAGATTTCAGATGAGAGACATTCAGTTTCACTTGAGAACCTTTTGGTCTCAGAGAAGAGACCCCCTTTCCAAGTTGGTCCCAGTGACTCTAACCTTGATCCTAGCTCTCCAGTGGTGGCAGGATCAGAGCAATTTAAGAGCGGGGGTCCCCTTCATTTCCCCTTCTTACGACTTGACTCTCACTACAGATGCTTCCCTTCTGGGTTGGGGAGCCCACATGGGCGACCTTTCCACTCAGGGAGTTTGGTCCCCCCAGGAATCTCTGCTCCACATCAATTTGCTGGAACTCAGAGCTGTCTTTTTAGCTCTTCAAGCTTTTTCTGCATCTGTCCACGACAAGGTGATACAAGTCAGAACAGACAACACCACAACAATGTGGTACATCCAGCAAACAGGCGCCTCGGTCTTGACCTTGTGCACGAGGCAATGAAGTTGTGGTCTCTGGCCTATTCCCTGAACACTTCCCTCATAGCAGTTCATCTTCCAGGGAAGGACAGTGTCCTAGCGGATGCCCTCAGCAGGATTTCCCAGGGCCATCACGAATGGTCCCTGGATCCTCAAGTGCTGGGGATAGTTTTTGCCAGGTGGGGCATCCCTCAGATAGATCTTTTTGCAGCCCCAGACAATCACCAACTTCCTCTCTTTTGTTGCAGACCCCCAGTCTTGGGCTCAGTCCCCCTGGATGCTCTGATTCTGTGTTTTGTTTTTGGGTTTCCTGACTTGAGTCTTCCGTTTGAAACCAAAAACCCTTTTATATAGATGTAGTTGCCAGTTGGCTAGTATGAGTTTTACAGTTTCCACACAGAACTTCTAGTGAGTATTGCTTGTAAAGATCTGACGGCTGCAGTTTAAACAGCAGCAGACAGGGGCTTCAACCAAGCTTGTGGTGAACATTCCATGCTGGACATGGAAAGTTTAACTCTTTGTCCTCCGGGGCAGTTGAAAGGCAGGACCTAACTGCATATGTCAGAATACAGCAAGACTCCATTAGAAACAACATTATTAAGGTGAGTATTTTTTTCTTTCTGCTCCCCCTCCCGGTTTTGTTTCCTATCCTGTCCACCTTCCATCACTCAATCCCATTTCTTTCTTACTTTTTCCTGCTCATTTTCCCCCTCCATGATTCCCAATGGTTTGCACAAACTGTTGCTTTTTTAATGTACGCTGTGTATGTGTTGGTTGGTTCTGATTTTGAGCTTTATTATAATGTTTAAATGAATGCTACTGTACATATTGATTTCTGCTCTTTAGGTGGTTGGTACAAAGGAGCACACACATCCCTCATCCCCTCTCTCCCTTCTTCCCCCATCAACTACTTTTGCAGTTTGTCAGCTCAGCCACACAACAAGGCACTCTCTGCTCCACCTTAAAAATGTTTATATTTTCACTCCTTTCGTATGGCATCCTCTCCCCAGGGATCACCCCACTCCACTGGGAGCCTCCCGACCGCAGATTGTTTAGGTCCCTCTCAACTAAACATAGAAATCTTAAAAACTAGCCTGGAGCCGTAAAGAAAAGGGGACACCATGTACTCACAGCAGCACTAGAAGTACGCAAGAGATAAGCGGAGCCACACCTTATGATTACGTTTATAGCTGATTAAGCTGAATTAAATACACTGCAAAAATAGGCATAGGCTTCTCCCCCCACCCCCAAATGCATTCAGGGCTGCCCTTTCTGTGCAAGGCTTGTCAGAATGCAAAAGCAACCTTTGCGGGGGAAGGGGGACAAATTATTTGCACCTATATTTGTAATACAAGGTTTTGTGTTGGCTGGCTTTTGCATTTTGTGTTTCTTAATGATTATATTTCTGAGTGCATTTACCCCTCTAACACTTCTCATCATTCTTGCAGATCATTTATGCTCCTAGGCACTTGGCTGAGTCTTGTGTATATTGATCAGACATTAAAGAGACAAGGACATATTTTCAATCCGGACTGACTTTCACTCAAAAGGGGAACTTGCCTTTCCAGTGACACCTGCTCCTGTTTTGTACTCTTTTGTCTCCCATTGGGTTAAATTTCTAGATAATGTAAAGTCAAGGACTTTTAAGTAAATTACAACAACTTCTTTGCGAAAGCAACAGTCCTCCCACAAAATGTTTTGAACATGAGGCTATTTTTAGTGGCTAACTTGAGAACTTGGTCGCTGGGTACTTTGCCTTCTGACCCCTTGGCTCCACCAAACATTTTACATACCCGACTCCTATGCTGTATCCAATTCTGGAGACCACATCTTAGAAAGGACAGAGACATAATGGAGGCTGTCCAAAGGAGGGCAACTAAAATGGTGCAGGGGTTGCATCGAAAGCCCTCACAGGAGTGACTGAGGAAACTCACAATATGTACACCGGGGGGGGACAGGACATTAACATAGAAACATATAAGTTGACGTCAGATAAGGACCGCAAGGCCCATCTAGTCTGCCCATTTCTTTTTCTACCTTATGAATGTGCCATAGGCCTTTACTCTGCCAATGGCCTAACTATTCATACTCATCTGTATTGCTCCCTTATGCCTATCCCATGCCTATTTGAAGCCCTGCACTGTATTCGTGTCCACCACTTCCTGAGGTAGGCCGTCCCATGCATCCACCACCCTTTCTTTAAAAAAGAACTTCCTCACATTACCCCTTAATCGGCCTCCCTCATTTCATGCTGTGTCCTCTTGTCCTGCTATTTTTCTTATATTGAAACATGTTAGATTCTTTTCACCTTGTTAATGCACTTAAGGTGTTTGAATGTTCCAATCATATCACCTCTCTCCCTCCTTTGTTCTAGGGTATACATATTGAGCTCTGTTAATATATCCTCGTATGTTTTCTGATGCAGTCCCTGCACCATTTTGGTTGCCCTTCTCTGGACTGCCTCCATCTGGTTAATGTCCTTGCACAGGTATGGCCTCCAGTACTGCATGTAGTACTCCAGATGGAGCCTAACCAGTGTCTTGTAAAGAGGGATTATTACCTCCCTCTTACGACTTGCGATACCCCTAACTAATAAACTCAACATCCCCCTAGCCTTGCCTGCTGCTATAGTGGTCTGCTTGGATGATTTTGGGTAATCTGTGATGATGATGCCAAAGTCTCTTTCTTCCCTTGTGACTGCCAGCAACTCCCCTCCCAATCTATACACGACTTCAGGGTTTCTCTTCCCTATGTGCATGATCTTGCACTTCTTTGCATTAAACCCCAGTTGCCACTCTTCCGACCATTTTGCCAGTTTATCCAGATCTCTTCTCAATCTGCCCACCCCATCTGGATCATCTACTCTGTTGCAGATCTTGGTGTCATCTGCAAACAGACAAACCTTACCCCCCCCCAGTCCATCTGCAATGTCACTGATGAAGATATTGAAGAGAACTGGCCCCAGGACTGATCCCTGAGGTACCCCACTTCTGAATTACTTCTCTTCTGACTGAATACTGTTTACCACCACTCTCTGTTTTCTGCCCGACAACCAGTTTGCCACCCAGTTGACCAACTTCTGACACACCCCAAGCCTACCCAGCTTGTTAATCAATCTTCTGTGTGGAACAGTATCGAAAGCTTTGCTGAAGTCAAGGTAGGCGACATTAACTGCTCCCCCTTGGTCCACCACTCTGGTTACCCAGTCAAAGAAATCTAGGAGGTTAGTTTGACAGGACCTTTCTGTTGTAAACCCATGCTGTCTTGGATCCTATGCTGCTATGGATTACAGGTGTTGCACTGTCCTTTCCTTAAGAAGTGCCTCCATAATCTTAACCACTACTGAGGTAAGACTGACTGGTCTGTAGTTCCCTGCCTCCTCCCTGCTACCACTCTTGTGAAGCAGGATCACATGAGCCCTTCTCTAGTCTCCTGGGACCTCTCCTGTGCTCAGAGACTCACTAAACAGTTCTGATAATGGCTCTGCTAGTTCCACCCTTAGCTCCTTTAGTACCCTGGGATGTATGCCATCAGGTCCCATTGCCTTGTCCACCCTAAACTTATTGAGCTCTTACAGGACCTTTTCTTTTGTGAAGGGACTAGTGCACACCTCCCTCCCCCATTTCCATGGTGCAGAGCTGTGGGCCCTGCCCCACCTTCTCCTCAGTAAATACTAAGCAGAAGTATCTATTTAGGATAGATGCCTTTCCATGGTTCTCCTCCTCCTCACACTCCCCCTTATCCCTTTTAATCTTAGCAATACTCCCTCTGGACTTTCTCCTTTCACTAATGTATCTATAGAAAGTCTTGTCCCCTTCTTTTACTGTTCATGCTAGTGTTTCCTCAGTTTGGGCCTATGAGACCTATAAATACCTTAGGAGTTTGAACAAGGCACAGGATAGGAGGAAAAAGAGGAAAAGATGCACAAGAACAGGAGATATGCAATGAAGCTGGAAGGAACAAAATTTAAGTGAGATGTAAGGAAGTACTTCTTCACTGGAAGATCTTTAGATGCCTGGAACAGTCTTACAGCGGATGTGGCGGGGCAAATAAACTGTGGTGTGTTTCAAGCATGCATGGACAGGCACAAGGAAATCTTAGTTGGGAAATGGGCGGGGGGGGGACAGAGATCAAGTACAGTCTGCAGTAACAGTTAATGCAGGGACAAACTGGCAGACAGAGGACCAAGCAGTCCGAATCTGCCATCAAATTCTATGTTTAGTACTTATACCAAGGTGTGTGTAGTGAAAATATTACAAGCACCAGAAGAAAAAATTACTCACCTTAGTAATGTTGTTTCTTCTAATGGAGTCTTGCTGTATTCTGACATATGCAGTGATGTCGAACCTTTGAACTGCCCCAGAGAGGAAAGAGTTAACTTTCCATGCAAGATATGGAATGCTGAGCTCGAGCTCGGTTGAGACTGTCTGTTGTTGTTTGAACTCAAACCGCCAGATCTTTACGAGCTATACTCACTGGGTGTCCTGTGTGGAAACTGTAAACTTACACTAGCCAACTGGCTACTAAATATAATAAAAAGATTTTTTGGTCCCAAAGCAAAGACTCAAGTCAGGAAACCCAAAAAATAAAACAAAACACAACACACACACCCAAATTAAGAGGGTGAGAAAAAAGGGGCACCTCCAGAGTGCCAACACTGATGCTGCCCACTCACATCCCAAAACCCAGGTTCTGAGAGGGGAGGCAGGGGAGGAGGTCAGAATACAGCAAGACTCCATTAGAAGAAACAACATTACTAAGGTGAGTAATTTTTTCTTCAAACAACATGAAGTCTTGCTGTATTCTGACTATTGCAGACTACCAAGCAGTACCTCCATGGAGGAGGGACAGAACCTACTTCAGGAATAGGCTCTGAAGCACTGCTGTGCCAAACCAAGCATCACTCCTAGCCTGGATATCCAGAGAGTAATGCTTGGTAAAAGTATGTACTGTTTTCCAGGTGGCTGCTTGACAAATCTCTAAGATAGGAATATCCCTGGCAGCAGCCAGGGAAGCAGCTGTAACTCTGGTATAGTGAGTCCTCAGGCCTGAGGGTGGGATCCTACCTAATTTTTCATAGCAAAATTGTATGCAAGAGACAATCCACCTGGCAATAGATCTTAGTGGCAGGTTTTCCCTTACCAACCTCACCATAAGTGAGGAACAGTTGGAGGGAGTCAAACCTGTGACCCTTGGTGCGCTCTATGTAGTAGCTAAGGGCCCTTTTCACATCCAAGCTGTGCAGCCTCCTCTCCCCAGAGGAGGAATGGTCAGTGAAGAAAACAGGAAGAGACAGACTGGTTAAGGTGGAAATCTGAAACCACCTTAGGCAAAAACTTCCTATTAGTCCTGAGGACCACCTTATCTCTATGGAAGGAGATAAAATCAGGCTCCACTGACAAGGCCTGTAACTCACTTATGCGTCTGGCGTCAGTGATGGCTACCAAGAAAACAGTTTTCCAAGTCAAGTACTTAAGCTCTGCTGAGGACAAAGGCTCAAAAGGGGGTTGCATAAGCTGAGCAATGCAAACATTAAGGTCCCAGGCAGGGGCAGGGTCCCTGAAGGGAGGATTGGTATGCAGCAATCCCTTGAAGAACTTACAGAATACAGGATGAGCTGAAAGGGAAGAGTGCTTACCTGCTGACAAGAAAGCAGAGACAGCTACCAGATGCACTCTAAGTGTAGCTGGTCTGAGTCCCAAGCTATTGAGATGAACCATATAGTCAAGGACTGCAGGCAACCCAGCAGACTCTGGAGAAATATGCTTCCCAGAGCACCAGATAGTAAATCTTTTCCATTTTGAGTTGTAAGTCTTTCTGGTGCAAGGCTTTCGAGAAGCCTTTAAAATATCCAGAACACCTTGAGAGAGTTGCAAATCCGCACATTCTAACTCTTCAAGAGCCAGGCCTTGAAATTGAGAGATTTGAGATTCGGATACCAGACCCTCCCCTGAGAACATGTTAACAGGTTGTAATTCCTGGGAAGAGACAGGGGAAGGTGGACTGCTAAGGACAGCAAGAGGGGGTACCAGGGCTGTCTGGCCCAGTCTGAAGCAATCAGAATCACTTTGCAGGGTTGAGACCTGATTTTGACTAGTACCTTGAACAGGAGAGGTAAGGGGGGAAAAGCATACAGGAACTTCCCTTCCCAATTGAGAACTAGGGCATCCAGAGGGACTGAGCCCAACACTGGGGGCCTGCAGCAAAAAAGAGGAAGTTGGTGATTGTCTGGGGCTGCAAAAAGATCTATCTGTGGGGTGCCCCATCTAGAGAAGATCACCTTCAAAATCAGGGGATCTAGGGACCATTCGTGATGGCCCCGAGATATCCTGCTGAGAGCATCTGCCAGGACATTGTCCTTCCCTGGGAGGTGCACTGCTATGAGAGAGGTACTCAGGGAATAGGCCAGAGACCACAACTTCATTGCCTCTGTGCACAAGGCCGTAGACCGAGTGCCCCCTTGCTTGTTGATGTACCACATTGTGGTGGTATTGTCTGTCCTGATCTGAACTACTTTGTTCTGAACAGACTTGGAAAAAGCGTGAAGTGCTAGAAACACTGTTCTGAATTCTAAGAGACTGATGTGAAGCAGAGATTCTTGAGGTGACCACAACCCTTGGGTGGTCAGGTCCCCCAAGTGGGCTCCCCATCCCAAAAGGGAGGCATCTGTAGTAAGGATTAGAGAATGAGACTGAGTGACAAAGAGAACTCCTTGTCTTAGGTTGTCCTGATCCTGCCACCATTGCAAAGCCTGGATCAGGGTTCGAGTCACTGGGATTAGTTTGGTCAGAGGATCCTTTCTCTGAGACCAGAAGGCTCTCAAGTGGAACTGAATGTCCCTCATCTGAAATCCTGCTCCTTGGACTACTGCTGTAGAGGCAGCCATGTGGCCCAGGAGCTGCAGAAAATGCCTTGCTAGTCGAGACACCTGGAGGGTGAATGAAGAGGCCAATGAAACAAGGGTCCTTGCCCTGTCCAGGGGAAGGAAGGCTCTTGCCTTTAATGTATCCAGCTCTGCTCCTATGAAGGTGAGGAGCTGCACAGTCTCTAGAACTGACTTTGAAAGATTCAGAAGGAATCCTAGAGAAGTGAGCAGTTGCTGAGTTATCTGTAGGTGTGACTTGACTTGGTCTGGAGACTGACCTACTATGAGCCAGTCGTCCAGGTATGGAAAGATGGAGATCTTTTTTCTCCTTAGAAAAGCAACCACTACTGCCAGGCATTTTGTGAACACCCTTGGAGCTGAAGTTAGGCCAAAGGGCATTGCTCTGAATTGATAGTGGCCTGAGGGCAACTCGAACCTGAGGTACTTTCGGTGGGAGCTTCTGATGAGAATGTGGAAATAGGCATCCTTGAGGTCCAGGGAAACTAGCCAGTCTACTGGCCTTAGAGAGGGTAGAATTATTCCCACAGTCACCATTTTGAACTTTGGCTTTAAAAGGTGCTTGTTTAAATATATGAGATCCAGGATGGGCCGCCATTCTCCTGTCTTTTTGGGGGTTAGGAAGTACCTGGAGTACAATCCTTTTCCCTTGTGTAGGGGTGGAACCCTTTCTATGGCTCTCAGAGCCAAGAGGGAAGAGACCTCTGCCTCTAGGGCAAGTGCCCCGAAGGATTTGCAAGTGGAAAGGATCTGGTTCTCATCTTGGGAAATTTTTTGAAGCTGAGAACCAGTCCCTGGTTCACTACTTCCAGGACCCATTTGTCTGATGTTAAAGACATCCAGTCCTGGGCAAAGTAAGCCAGCCTGCCCCCTACAGGTGGTGGCGAATCGGCCCTGGCAAACCACCAGGGTGCCTGTTTGGCTGGAGCTTTAGGCTGAGGGGTGGTAGCAGGCCTGCTTGTACCCTGTCTGCCTCTCCCTCTGGAGAGCCCCCTCTGGGCAAGGCAGAAGAGGAGGCCTGGGCTTGGTAGAAAGGCCTATGAAAAGGCCTGCCCCTGCCCCTGGAATGCTGCCTCTGGGGAGTGGCTTGCCTTTCCTTGGCCTGAGCACTCCTACAGGTGGTCCTGTATTCATCCATTTTCTTCATGTAGTTCTCTGTTTGCTCCCCAAACAGAGAATTACCCATAACAGGAAAATCCATGGCCTCAGTCTGGGTATCCTGAGACAGGCTAGTACATCTGAGCCAAGCCATCCTACGAAGGGCCACAGATGTAGCCATGACTCTAGATGAAACATCATTGGAGTCCACTGCAGCATGAAATTGCACCTTGGATGCCTCAATACCATCTGCAGCCACCTGCTCTAGCTCCTTGGCAAGCTGGCCAGGGACCTGTTTAGCCAGAGCCATTACAGTGTCCCACCTAGACTTCTGATATCTACAGTAGCTGTATAGGCCATATAATTAGCCTGCCTGAGTTCTAAAGATGCTGCCATGTACTGTTTCTTTGCCATGGCATCAATCCTCCTGGAGTCCTTATCTGGGGGGGTGTGAAGCCAAGGGTATATTTGCCTTATCACAGGCAGCAGCCTGCACTACCCCAACATGGCTGCATTGCTGGGTAAGGAACTCCGTATCTGAGCCTGAGAGAGTATACCTCTTGTCCATTCTCTTTTCTGGTTCTCCTTTTGCCCGAAGCAGTTTCGCCCTGGTCAGAGGGCACTCCTTCTGGTTCGGTTGGAACCGAACCGGGCTGGCCATCCGGGTCAACGGACTTCTTGGCCTCCCTTTCCCTGAGCCTACCGACTCTCTTTTCCAGGGTAGCTGAGGGAAAATTTTTGCAAATCTGGCAGTCTGAATCGAGGTGGTCAAACCCCAGACAATAAACACAGGTGGTGTGGGGGTCAGCCTTGAGAGCTTCCCACACACACTGATGTTGAAACCCAGTGGGCCCAGTTTTTCTTTTGGGTTCTCAGACATGGCCAGTCCTAACCAAACTTACCCTTTTTTCGGCAATCCGCCAGGCAAGACACCCTTATCTGTTCCTGACCGTGTTACAGGTTGTGGAAAAAAACGTAATGAAATCCGTTTTTTTTTTTTTTAGAACCGATAAGGACCGGTTACCACACTCTAAAAGTAGAACAAACTTTTTTGAACAAAACTGATTGGTTCAAACCGAACCGATCCAACGTTTACAAGTTCCGCACAAAAGAAACAATAATAAACCTATCTAGTACTCACGATACCACAGACAGAGACTGAACAGACAGGTTAACGGATTAAATTCGGTCGAAAACCGAGGAAAACAGCACTTTCACTGACTAAATTGAACCGAGCAAAGGAGAAATCTCCAGAGCGACTGTTCAGTGAGGCAGAGTAAAGAATCTGGAGTCTGAGTTCAAACAACAACAGACAAGAGTCTCAACCGAGCTCGAGCTCAGCGTTCCATGCCTTGCATGGAAAGTTAACTCTTTCCTCTCTGGGGCAGTTCAAAGGATGGACATCACTGCATATGTCAGAATACAGCAAGACTTCATGTTGTTTGAATCACATTACCTGTACTGATCAAAACAATTGAACCTTTTTCCTCTGTGGCTAACTAGCTGAAAACAGTCTCCCCACAATCTCCACTGAATAGTTTATAGATGAAACTTTAAGCCGACAAAAAAAGTGAAAACAGTCATTCAGCAGTAAGCATTTTTTAGTTAAGCAGAAGAAGCAAATCTCCTCCTTCCCACAGAAGCTGGCAAAGATAGGAGAGGGTCCTTCTCCCCCTTATGTTACCAAGATGCAGGGACAGCTTGGTGGTAGCCTGTCACACTGGCAAACAGGGTTCATAAGCAGAATCCAGTCGCTTGGGGGTCGGGGGAGGAGAGGGGAGAAGATAGAGCATCCAAAGGACTACTCTTCTCCTGGGGAGAGAGGGAGGTACACCGGCTCTGCTCTGTGCCTGCCATCTAGGGGAAGCTGGGAGGCTGAACAGCAAGAGCGATGCTGGGGACAGGCCACGAACCAGCATGAAATGGGTGGGTGCCTTTACGCCTCTGCATCCCTGGCTGCCTGGTAGGGAGGAAAAAAGGCAGGAAAAAAAAAAAAAAAAAAAAAACACAGGTGCCACTTATGTAGGACGAGAGCCTGATTTTGGCAGAGCCCACTGCCACTGACTAGGCACCCTCCTCCAAAGCACACAGCTCCAGAATGGCTTGGCATGTCCCGCTGGCCCCACCACATAGGACAATTCACGGGGATCGCCACAGGAGGAGGTAAGTCCTACGGATAATGGAGTGACAGGGCTGGGCAGTATGGTACCCGATAAGGGTAGACCACCAGGGAGACAAACACTGTGTTGGGGGGAAAAAAGGTATTAAGCTGCAGCCTGCCTCTTGCCTCGGCTCACTCCATAATCAGTTTTGACAAATTAAGTCAATATGTGGACTGATGAGTGACTGGTCTGAAGACTGATTATTTTAAATTTTTGGGGGGTAGAAAAAACCTGAACAATCCTCTGAGCTCACAGATGTCTAACTGAACTGCCCAACATAACTGTGTATGCCATTGGTGCCTATCACCTGTACATGCATATGGCCAAATCAGTGAACCATGTGTTACAAAACAAAAAATATGTCATCCACTATCTACATGCTGTGCAAGTATTAGGCAGGCTACTATGGGTCTCCAGTCTCCAGCACTGAGATACGATCTCCAACTCTACCTCACCCCCCTTTCCCCACTCTGGCCAGGGTTCTGTACCAGCATGACACAAACTCACTCACTGTCCCTGACCTGACTCCTCCTCCTGCAATGCCTGTCAGTAATCAGCATGGCTCCTGTGAGTGCTGTAGGTTTTGGGGCAGGCTTATCGACTTGTTTGTAGAGGAACGAGGACACAATGACCTGCCCCAGTCCAGCCACTGTAGCGTGGAATCCACCTGTTCTCAACTAAGGCAGGTCAGTAGTATGTCTAACCCACATGGCTCCACTGATGCATCTGCCGCATCAATGTCACAGTAAGGCTGTCAGAAACCCAGAACTGCACCCCATGTGGCTGTTTGCACAACTGCATCTGTCCCAAATGGGGGGGGGGGAAGAGATAGGCACTTCACCGCAGTGCACATATAGAAAAATTCCACATTACATGCACTTAGCCTGTTCCCACTTGCACAGAGAACAGGTTGTATATGTTAATTTCAACCTTTACTAAAAAGGTGGGGGCTTCAAGCATGCATGGGATAAGCATAGGTGTCTATCAGAGCAGCAGTAGGTAGGGGGAAGGTCACCAGAGATAGGAAAGGGTCTGCAGAGGCAGAAAAGGCAGGGAACACTTGGGCAGACTGGGTGGGCCAAGCGGTCCTTTTCTGCCAACATCTTCTATGTTGATATGAGGCATTTAAAAAGGGACTAAAGTGCTACCTCTTTATGCTGGCTTTTGACACTGACTAGCATTTGCACACCACTGTTGATTCTGAATATTTGTCCATGTGTTTATTGATTTACAATGTTGTGATTATATTACACAGTGTAATAGATTTTCCCTTTTGTGAAGCATCCTGACCCTCTGGTACAGGATGTTCTAGAAATAAAACTGCATCACCTTATGAAAAACCAAATAGGGTCCACGGGAGCTTACAGCTCACATACTCTCCTGGCTAAAACACGAGCATCAAGAATGACACGACAGAACTGCAGGATTTAAAATATTAGAGGAAATCTACCTACAGACATTATGTGTATCCAGAAAAGCAGTAAATCAACACTGTCTTTTTGTACCGCACAAGCTTATGAATCAGTAAAGGACAGGACAGGGCCAATTACACAGACCATTTACCATACCAGATTCAATAGTTAGTCAGCCAGCAGGAAAAGAAGCTTCAGAGACATCAGCAATTACATGATCTGATCTTTAAATTTCACCTCTTTAAACAGATTAACATTTATGGCATACTGGTTTCTGGCAATGATCAGGCATACAGTCAAGAGAGATTACTGTGGCATTTTGTTATTGCTAACAAGCCCTTGCACGTAATAGAAAAAAAATATATTCAAATGGTGGAACACTTTTTGTTTTGTTTTTTCCAAAATGCTAACAAATGAAAGCATTTACTAGTATGAATGGGGTATAAAAATATTTAAGATAAAACAGCATGAAAGGGGCCATCCAATGATACAGCAGTAGCATGCTGCACTATAATGCAGGTAACCCTAGTTTGATAGCAAGCTCAAGTTGTTACCGCTTGTGTGGCCAGGGCTGAGGAAGTGTTGTCCTACATGCCTGATCCTATTGTGCTCTGGGCACCTCCACCCCCGGCCCCACTTGCAGGCTCTCCCGGTCTCAGAAGATATTAAGGGGGGGATTTGGGGCTGGGAAGCTGCCCGCTAGGCCCGAGAAGGGGCACCTGGATAGGTGAAGGAAAAAAAGAAACACCCTTAGAGTCATCCTCAGGGTATTTTTTTTGTATCATCTGTTTATCTCCCCTGCACCTCCATCTGCCACTCCTTTGGGCCAACTGCCAAGAACACTCTCCCCCGCAGTTCCAATGCCGATCCCCGACCCTTCATCGCAGCCACCTCAGGGGTAACCTGACGTAACCCTTCGTCGAATGGGTCCTCCTCTTCCGAGGAGAAAGGGCCTGGCAGCCAAAGGCATTGGCTCTGGGTGCTGCTGAGGTCGGTTCGGCTTCTCAGAGTTCTGAGGCGGCATTGGTCCAGGCAACGGTCATCCGGTAGATTGGAGGTGCCATTTTCTTTTTTTTCCTCCTCCAACTCTCCTGTGCATTGCATCTGCATTACCCCTGGTCTCCACTGGGGGCCACTACAGAACGATGCCTCTCCCTAACCCACCCAAGGAGAGAAGTCCTCCGGACGCTCGATCCTTCTCCTTCCCCTGCCGACCCTCCGGCGCCCAAGTCTGTTCCCGAACCCGGGTCGCCAGTGTGGTTTGAGGTAAGGCACCAGCGCCTCAACCCTCTGCGCCACCTCAGGGTATTTTTAACTACTACCCAGGGTGGAGTAGTGAGCAGGCCATCAGAGGACACACAGAACTGCAATGGGAGATATTCCAAGCAGAAAAGAAGAAAATAAGAGTAATTCTGATGTGGTTGAGAAAGCCCCTTTAAGAAACCAGGACTAATAAGAAAACTGCCAACCTACACGGTTTGGCAGCTTGTAAGCAAAGTGAATTTGAGACCACCATGGGCCCTTAAGAAGTGGCCCCTGGCCACAAAAATACAGGTTACTCACCTGTAACAGGAGTTCTAGGAATGGTATATGTTGTTCATCCACACTGTCTGGCAGGTATCCTTGCCGCTTTAAATCTTGCCGGAAGGTCTTCAAGCTGGCTCCTTCCACCCACCGGGTGGTAAAACTCTCAGCTCCCTTGTGGCCTTAGATCTGGCCCTGCTGAGCTCAGGTTGTGCATCGAAGCCGAGGAGGTCGGGTGGGTCGTGTGGATGAACAACATATACCATTCCTAGAACTCCTGTTACAGGTGAGTAACCTGTATTTCTAGGGACATGGATATGTTGTTCATCCACACTGTCTGGCAGACTCCTAGCAGTTCTCTGGGAGGAGGGAGGCAAGGCGCACACCCCCTACTTAGGGAATAGAGACTGGAGAACCGAGGCCCCAAAACCAGCATCCCGGCGTGACTCAAGGTCGATGTGGTAATGGGTGATGAAGGTGTGTGCTGACTTCCAGGTAGCAGCCCTGCAGATTTCCTGGATAGGGACGTCCCTGGAAGCAGCCACCGATGCAGCAGTATGGCGGGTAGAATGAGCTCTTATCCCTCTGGGAGGCTCCATGCCCGCCAACTTATAGCAGAGATCTATGCAGGAGGTGACCCACCTGCCTATCGTCCGCTTGGCTGCAGGTCTGCCAGGTGCGGCTTCAGCGTAGGTGACAAACAGCTGGCGAACCTCTCCCCGAATTTCAGCAGTGTGCTCCTTATAGTAAGCGAGCGCCCTTCTAGGGTCCAGAGTATGGAGCTATATTGGCCTCGAGGTGTTGATTGGGGTACAACACGGCAGAGTCAACATCTGGTTAAGGTGAAACTCCGACACCACCTTCGGAAGGAATTTCGGTGGGGGCACAGGACAACCTTGTCCTGTGGAAGACCAGATAAGAGACTCGATGAACGCCTGAGCTCTCCCATCCTTCTGGTTGACGTGACAGCCACCAAGAAGCGGTCTTCACGACAGGTGAGAGAGTTCACACCTGTGCATTGGTTCGAATGGCTTGCCCATGAGCTTTGCCAGTACCAGCAGTAGATCCCACGGAGGTGGAGGTTCTCGCACCGGAGAGGAAATGTGATCAAGGCCTTTGAAAAAGCGCCAGACCACCTTCTCCTGCGCCACCGACTGCTTCCCGGCCCGCGCCCGGTAAGCAGAGATGGCTGCCAGGTGCACCTTAAGGGTTGTCGACCTAAGCCCTTGCTGAGAAAGGGACCAAAGGTAGTCCAATATGCTCGCCAAGGAACAGGAGGAAGGGTCCAGGCCCTTGCCCTGGCACCAAATGGAAAATCTCTTCCATTTGAAGGCGTAGCATTTTCTGGTCGACTCCTTACGGGACGCCTCAACTACGTTGAGGACCTCGTCGGAAAGACCCAAGGCCTGGAACTCTAGCCGCTCAGGAACCAGGCCGTCAGGTGCAGGGATTGAAGGTCCGGATGGAATACCTTCCCCTGATTGACTGAGAGCAGGTCCGGGTGAGCTGGAAGCTGCCTCAGGAGCTTGGAGCTGAGGATAGGAGATCTGGGTACCAGTACTGGCGGGGCCAGTCTGGGGCTATCAGAATTACCTGCGCCTTGTCCCTCCTTGCTTTGAGAAGCACCTTGTGCATCAAGGGGAACGGGGGAAAGGCGCAGAAGAGGCCCAGGGTCCACGGCCTCGAGAAGGCATCCCCCTGCAGTGAGCCCTGCTGAGGAGGCGGGCATGGAACAGCCTCAGCTTCGCATTCTCCCTGGAGGCAAACAGGTCCACCTGAGGTGTGCCCCAATGGGAGAATAGATCTTGTATTACCTCCGGCAGGAGAGACCACTCGTGGGACGCAGCCCCTATCCGGCTTAGGGCATCGGCCAGGGTGTTGGAGGCTCCTGCCACATGAATGGCTAGGAGATCCGCCTCCAGGCTGCGCACGAGTGACCAGATGCGGAGAGCTTCCTTGCATAGAAGCATGGAGCGCGTCCCGCCCTGGCAGTTTAGATAGTACATGGTCGTGGTATTGTCCGTCTGGACCTGGACCACTTGACCCCGAAGAAATGGAGCAAAGGCGGTGAGAGCTAGGCGGACCGCTCGGAGCTCCAGCAGGTTGATGTGGCATCGGGACTCCCACGGGGACCAGAGGCCGTGCGCTCAGTGTTCCCCCAGATGGGCACCCCAACCCATCAGAGAGGCATCGGTCGACAGAGAGACCGTCGGCTCGGGGCGCACAAACGGGATGCCCTCCTGCAGATGAACTGGAACGGTCCACTACCGGAGAGCGTTCCACATCCCCTGGGTCACCATCACTAGCTGGTCCAATGGATCGCAGTGTTGGGACCACTGGCTGGCCAGCCCCCACTGAAGGGGGCGCATGTTCCAGCGGGCCCAACGGACCACGCTGGTACAGGCCGCCATGAGACCCAGGAGGCGCAGGAAGTCCCGGGCAGGGCGCAATTGCCCAACCAGAAATGACTGGGCAAGGAGGAAAGAACCTCGCCCTGTCCGCCGGAGCCGTGCTCTGGCTCGAGAGTCGAGCTCTGCCCCGATGAAAGAATCACCTGCTTCGGCTCGAGTTCCGACTTGGCCTCGTTGATGAGGAGGCCGACCTGAGAGCAAACCTGGAGAGCCAGGTCTCTGGACCGCTCCACCTCCTGTCTGGAGGGGGCTGCTATCAGCCAATCGTCCAGGTAAGGGTAAACCCGGACCCCTCGGCGCCGGAGGAATGCTGTCACCACTGCCATGCATTTGGTGAAGACCCTGGGAGCTGGAGATAAGCCGAAGGGCATGGCTTGGAACTCGAAAAGGGATCCCTCCGCTCGAAAGCGAAGGAACCTTTGATGGGACAGACGGACAGGGACGTGAAAGAACGCGTCCTGTAGGTCCAGAGAGCAGAACCACACGCCGTGTTCCAAGGATGGTATTATCTGAGCCAGAGTGACCATCCTGAAGGTTCGAGACCTTAGCAACTTGTTTAGGTCGTGTAGGTAGAGAATGGGGAGCCAGCCCCCTGTCCGTTTCGGAACCAGGAAGTACCTGGACACGAACCCCGGGTTTGAGAGAGGGTCCACCACGTCTGTTATCACCTCCTTCTCGAGGAGGAGAGCGATGTCGGCTCGGCGGAGCTGACAGCGAGGCTTCGGACCCAGAGGCCCCGCGAGGTGCGACGGCTCTGAAGGGTGGGGCCTGCTCGAACTCCAGAGGCAGGCCCTTTCCTACCACTGACAAACACCCACCGGTCTGTGGTAATAGCAGACCAGGAGGAAAGGAAGAACTGGAGCCGTCCCCCCACGGGGGGAACCTGGGGTGAGGTGACGAGGTTGGGGGCGACACCCCTCAACCTGTCACTGTGCAGGCTTGGAGGAGGGACCGGCCGAGGGACCACCTGGGCCTTTACCTCCCTGCTTCCTGGAGGAGGAAGCAGCGGGCTTGGGTTTGGGACGCCAAGCGCGAGCCTGCTGGCCCTGGTGTTGTTGGGCCGGACGTGCCGGGGGCGCAGACGGACGAAAGGGCTTGGGTTGCGGTCTGCGGCCCTTGTCCCTCTGAGTGGATGAGACCGAGTCCAAGGTAGCATTGGACTTTTCGATCCTCTGGAGGTGGCCTTCCACTCCAGGGCCGAAGAGGTCTGTCCCCAGGAAGGGGACATCCGCCAATTTGTGCTGGGTATCCGCTGTGAAGGTGGATATCCTCAGCCATGCCCGACGGCGCACAGCCACTGCAGCCGCGACTGACCTGGCGCACGAGTCTCCAATGTCCAGAGCAGTCTGAAGTTGCTGCTTGGCCACTGCCCTGCCCTGGTCCCGCACCTGCCTAACCGTGGTCTGCAGGTCAGCCGGGAGATGAGGGACTACCTCGTCCAGGAAGCCCAACAGGGCATGGGAGAAATGTGCCATAAGCACGGCTGAGCTTGCCTGACGAAGGCCAAGGGAGGCATGGCGTGAACTTCGCCCGGCATAGTCTAATTTCTTGGACTCCTTGTCGGGAGGTTTGTCCACGTCCCTAAGCGTTTCTGGCACGCTTGAAACGCTGTCGGTAACCAACCCTCGGCTGAGGGATGTTCCGAAAACCGACAGGGAACCGGTAGGGACCGGATACTTCCTGGCCATCCTGGCCGAAGGCGCAGGGCAGGAAGCAGGGCGCTGCCAGAGCTCCAAGGCCGGGCCCACAATGGCCTCAGCCACAGGAAAGGCCTCCGTAGGGGAATCCCCTCGGTCCAATATCTCCGTGAGGGGATACTTGGCCCGCTTGGATACGGGCTCGAGCTGCATCCCGGTGGACTCTGAGATGAGCCTGAGCAAACCCAGGAAGGACGAAGGGCTGTCATCCAGCGACTGACCTCCCGAGTACTCCAAGTCCACTCACTTGGAGAAAAGGGAGGAATCGTCGTCGGACTAAGAAGAGTCTGCAAAGAGCTGCCTCGGGCCTGAGCCACACTCCACCTGCCGAGGGCGATCAGGAGTGAGGGTGACCGACAGCCTATGGGGCAGACCCTGAGCTGACCGAGAGTTCTTGGTCGGAGCCCCAAACAGCGGCTGTGGAGGCGGACGTTCCACCGGAATCAGTGGGGCAGCTGGTTTTGGCCGAACAACCGGCCTGGGAACAGGCTCCTCAGGCAAAACGAGGGGTTGTTTCGGCCGCTCCGGTGACAGCCCCCTAATGGCCAGGGAAGGAGTCGGTGTCGGCTTGTTCCCGGTCAGAAGGAGCTGTTGCCACATGAGGTCCTTGTATCGTCAACGTAACTTACGTCGAAGCCTCCCCTCATCCGAGGAGGAGGACAAGGACGAGCGGTGGCGCCGCTTACCGCGGTGCCGAGACCAAGACCGCCTATGACGGTGGGATCGGCTGGACCGCGAAGAAGTCCGAGACTGAGACCCTCAGCCTTTCCGAGGACGGTGTGGGGAAGGGACGGGTGGAACCAGCTCCTCCCTCGGCTCGGAGGGTTCACCCGAGGGCTCCGGAACCGGAGGCACTGGCAAGCCCGCGGGATCCTCAACTCCCACCGGGGGAACCGGGGAGAGGGATTTTTGGCTTCGCTGGTGGGCAGCCAGGTCAGCAGATGTAGAAAGATCTCACCGCGCTTCACGGAGAGTCTCGGCCAACTGACCTGACGGGGACACCGTGAGACCAGTGGCCGAAGTCAATGATTGACCAAGTCGATGGCAGACAACTCGGGGAGAGGGACCTTTCCCGCTCCCAAGAGCGTCGACGGAGGGACTTACCCTTGTCTTTCTTTTTGGACCGAGAAGAAGGTCCAGCAGACGTTGGTCCCTCTCCTCTAGAGGAGAAAGACAGACAAAGCTCCTTAAAAGGAAGCTGTGTAAGAGGAACCCAGGGAGAGCGGGATAAATGCCGCGGTCGAGGAAGATGCGGCCCGCGCCGCCTCCTCTTCGAGGGCGATCAGCTGCTCTAGCTGATCCGCCCGGTACGCCGCTCAGAAACCGCGACGGGCCTCTTTTGACTTTACCGAGGAAAACGCTCGGGCGCCCAGTTGTAAATGGGCAGCACAGTCTTCGAGGACATAGGCTGAGAAGGAAGAGCACAGGTCGCAAGCCTGCGGGTTGTGCTCAAGGCCTAAACAATGAACACCGTGAGTGCGGATCCGTCGAGACATCTTCTGCCACAAAGAACTCTTAAAACGAGTCGATTTGTCCATCACAGCCGCGAGGGACAGAAGACCGAAGTCTATAAGCAAAAAACTTTTAAATTCGTAAAACCAAAGAATTAGGAACCAGTCTTATACGCAGAGCGTTGAGGAGGGAACCTGAGCTTCCAAGCTTTAAGAAAGATCTGGTGTCATGGGGTGGAGCCGAGAGTTTTACCACCCGGGTGGGTGGGAGGAGCCAGCTTGAAGACCTTCCGGCAAGATTTAAAGCAGCAAGGATACCTGCCAGACAGTGTGGATGAACAACATATCTATGTCCCTAGAACGTTGGCTTTTGTTGGACAGAGGTGGCTCATAAGTATCAATCAATCTTTATTTTATCAGGTGAAACACCATTGAGTAGAACTCAAAGCAAAGTAGTATATGCTTTAAGTCGTCAATACAAATTCATAACACAAATTAAGAAGCCTGAATCTTCCTCGACCTTCCTAGTCATTCTATTATAGTGCCACAGAGGTTACTCCTCCGACTGACCATCATGCCCTTGGGCAACAACAGGCCAAAGATAACATCTGGGACCCCTCAACCTATTTCCCCAAATATTTTTAACACCCTTTTCTTTTTTAAGCTAAATTTGTATTTAACGACCCATCATTAAAGATGGCTGCCACTCTCAATTTTTAAATATCTCTTCCACTGAGGTTACCTGTTAAACATACATAATAGATTCTTACTGTGGCTGCATCATGATGGTGTTACTACACATTTTTGATGATAATCAGCACACCACTGTACCAAGATATTTAATATTTTTCATGGTAGGTGTGACCAGAGTAATTTTTCTGTTTTTTGTTGTTGTTAGTGTAATTATTTTTCTTTGATAAAGTCTGCTATTTGGAGTGGATATGAACATGGCTTCCAGGTAGCTCTCAGAAGAAATACTGGCCAACTGCTAAGTGCTGAGTCTCCCAGAAGCTCATCTAGTTTCAGACCCTTGCAGATGTGAGGGTGCGATTTAGAACACCACAAACATCCTGCAAAACAAGGTTGTAAAGCCGAGTAAGGATGTCACAGGGGGGCAGGAGGCTAGTGACCTGGATGATGACAGACACACACACACGCGCATAGGTGGGGATGCTGGAGGGACTGTCACTCCAGGGAGAGGTCACTCACCCACAGCCCTGAGCACATAAAACTGGGGAGCTGAAAAAGCACTTTCTCCCTCTTTTTCTCTGACCGTTTATATCTGGAAGAAGGTGAGAGCCCTGCTAAGGGAACTAGCTTACCTGTGTGAGGGAAGGATTGACTCAGTGGAAGTCCTTTCAGGCTAGTGGCAGATAAGACAGGCTAAGCGAGCCTAGGTTTTGAGATTCTTCTATCTATCATCTGTCTGTATACTTGATATTTTCCTTTCCCCGGTAAACGTGTAAACCTTTTGCATTTGTATAATATCCTATCTGTTAATACATGTAGTAACTACTAGTAAAGACTATCCCTCTAGAATCAGTGGCAGTGCCTCATTATTGAGGAGGTAAGAAAAAATTACTCACCTTAGTAATTGCTTTTCTTCTCATGGAGTCTTGCTATATTATAACATTAGCAGTCAGCCACTGCAGCTGAACTGCCCCGGAGAGGAAGGAGTTAACTCCAGAGGATCTGGAGTTCTACAGCGCGAGGGCGCTGTGCCCAAAGCTCTATCTGGCAGTTTCAAATGAAACTGTCAGATCTTTACGAAGCTAACATCAAAGAACAGAAAGTCTGTGTGGAAAAACTACACTAGCCCATGGCTACCTACTAGTAGTAGTAACAACAATATAAACAACAAAGAAACACCCAGAACCATAATAACAAAAATTGATGGTATTATGGTTCGTTTACCACCCTTGACAAGCACATTATGAACCCCTTCCCCCAAGACTCAAGTCCAGGAAGGGGCAATTTAAATAACCTAAATAAAGCAACCAGATCCCTAACCCAAAGGAAAGGGGTAAAGGATAACTACAATGGCATGACACAGTGCTTGCACCAATTAGCCACCCCTACCCAAGTAGAGGTTCTGAGAGGGACAGGAGGGAGGGTGGTTATAATATAGAAGACTCCATGAGAAGAAAAGCAATTACTAGGGTGAGTAATTTTTCTTCAAACACCATGAAGTCTTGCTATATTATAACATTAGCAGATTACACAGCAGTACCTCCCATGGAGGAGGGTCAGAACCTACTTGGAAATAGGCTCTGAAGCACAGCTGTGCCAAACCGAGCATCTCTCCTGGACTGGACATCCAGGGAATAATGCTTGGTAAAGGTGTGAACTGTCTTCCAGGTAGCAGCTTGACAAATCTCCAGAATGGGATGTCCCTAGCAGCAGCTAGGCGCAGCTGTACCCTGGTGGAGTGGGCCCTCAATCCTGAGGGGTTGCTCTACCTAGTTTCTGATAACAGGATGGATACAAGAAACAATCCACCTTGCAATTGTTCTCTTAGTGGCAGGTTTTCCTTTGCCAACCTCGCCATAGGTAAGAAACAGTTGGAGGATTGAACCTATGACCTCTGGTGCGCTCTAAATAGTAGCTAAGGCTCTTTTGACATCCAAGCTGTGCAGTCTCCTCTCACCTGAGGAAGAATGCTCAGTGAAAAATACTGGAGAGATAGATTGATTCAGGTGGAAATCAGAAACCACCTTAGGCAAAAACTTTCTATTAGTCCTAAGGACTACCTTATCTCTGTGGAAAGAGATAAAATCTTCTTCCACTGACAGGGCCTGTAACTCACTTATCGTCTGGCAGAGGTGATAGCTACTAGGAAAGCGGTTTTCAAGTTAAATACTTGAGCTCTGCTGAAGACAGAGGCTCAAAGGGGTTGCATTAACTGAGCAATGCAAATATTCAGGTCCCAGGCGAGGCTGGTTCCAAAAGGAGGGTTAGTATGAAGTAACCCTTTAAAAACTTGGAGAACACAGGGTGAGAAGAAAGGGAGGCAGGCTTCCTGCTGACACAAAAGCAGAGACAGCTGCCAGATGAACCTTCAGGGTAGCTGGTCTAAGGCCTAGGGAATTCAGATGGACCAAATATTCCAGAAGAATGGGAAGATCAGCAGATTCTGGGATAATCTGCCTCTCAGAGCACCAGATGGAAAACCTCTTCCACTTAGAATTATAAGTGGCCCTAGTGGAAGGCTTCCTAGAAGCCTTTAAAATATCCATGACACCTTGAGAAAGGTGTAAGTCAACAAATTCTAGCTCCTCAAGAGCCAAGCCTTGAGGTGGAGGGTTTGAGGTCCGGATACCACACTCTCCCTGTGCACAGGCCAGTAAGTCGTGGACTCTGGGTAGGCTCAGGGCAGGGTGGACTGCCAAGGACAGAAGCAGAGGTACCAGGCTGTCTGGCCCAATCTGGGGCAATCAGAATCACTCTGCAAGGTTGAGATCTGATTTTACTAGTACCCTGAAAAGAAGAGGAAGGGAGGAAAGGCATACAGGAACTTCCTTTCCAGTCCAACAGAAAGGCGTCCAGAGGACTAAGCCCAGTACTGGAGGCCTGCAACAGAAAAGAGGAAGTTGATGGTTGTCTGGGGCTGCGAAAGATCTATCTGAGGAGTGCCCCATCTGGCAAAAGCGGACCCCAGCACTTGTGGATTCAGAGCCCATTCGTGATGGCCCTGAGAAATTCTGCTGAAGTCCGCAGGACATTGTCCTTCCCTGGGAGGTGAACCGCTATCAGGGAGGTGTTCAGGGAGTAGGCCAGAGACCACAACTTCATTGCTTGGTGCACAGGCTGAAGACCGAGTGCCCCTTGCTTGTTGATGTACCACATTGTGGTGGTATTGTCTGTCCTGACTTGAACCACTTTGTTCTGGACAGAATCTGAAAACACCAAGAGCTAAAAGACAGCTCTGAGTTCCAACAGATTGATGTGGAGCAGAGATTCCTGAGGAGACCACACCCCTGGGTGTAAGATCGCCTAGGTGAGCCCCCCACCCTAACAGGGAGGCATCCGTGGTGAGGGTGAGGGAGTGAGAAATGGGAATGAAGGGAACCCCCTGTCTTAAATTGCTCTGGACCTGCCACCAGTGGAGGGCTAGAATCAGAGTTTGAGTAACTGGAACCAACTTGGTAAGGGAGTCCTTCCTTTGAGACCAATAGGCCCTCAAATGGAACTGAATGTCCCTCATCTGGAATCTTGCTCCCTGCACAACAGCTGTGGAAGCAGCCATGTGCCCAAGGAGTTGCAGAAAATGCCTTGCTGGTCGAGAGACCCGCAGGGTAAAGGAGGATGCCAGGGCGATGAGTCTGTCCACCCTTTCCAAGGGAAGAAAAGCCCTGGCTAACCTTGTGTTCAATTCTGCGCCTATGAAAGTTAGGACCTGACCGGTTCCAGAACTGACTTTGGTAAGTTTAGCAGGAATCCCAGGGAAGTGAGAAGCTGCTGGGTGACTTGCAAATGGGTTTCACCTGACCTGGAGACTGACCCACAATGAGCCAGTCGTCCAGGTAGGAAACACAGCAACCTTGCCTTCTTAAGTGAGCCACTACTGCAGGAGATATTTTGTGAATACCCTTGGCGCAGAGGTCAGGCCGAAGGGCATTGCCCTGAACTGGTAGTGGCCTGAGGGCAGTTCGAACCTGAGGTACTTTCGGTGAGAAGGCCTGATCAGAACATGAAAATAGGCATCCTTGAGGTCCAGGGAAGCTAGCCAGTCCCCTGGCCTTAGGGAAGGCAATATCATTGCCAGAGTCAACATTTTGAACTTTGGTTTCAAAAGATGCTTGTTCAGGTACCTTAAATCTAGAATGGGCCTCCATTCTCCTGTCTTTTTTGGGGTAAGAAAGTATCTTGAATAAAGCCCCTTGCCCTGATGGCAAGGAGGAACCCTTTCCACTGCTTTGCAGTCCAGAAGAGAAGAAACCTCTGCTTCCAAAGCAAGGGCTTCTGAAGGATTTGCAGGTGGAAAATGTCTGACTCTCATCTTTGGAAAGTGTTTGAAGCTGAGAACCAGACCCTGGCCTATTACCTCCAGAACCCATCTGTCCGTAGTTAGGGACAGCCAGTTTCGGCTGAAATAGGCCAACCTGCCCCCCACTGGTACAGGAGAATCGGCCCTGGGCACCCCATCAGGGTGCCTGCTTAGCAGCAGCCTTAGGTTGAGGGGAGGGGGACGGTCTACTTGTGCCTCGTCTACCCCTGCCTCTGAAGAAACCCCTCTGCGAGACAGCAGAGGAGGCTTGAAATTGGTAAAAAGGCCTGGAAAAGGCCTGCCTACCCTCTGGGAGCATGCCTTTGTGGCATGGCATGCTTCTCCTTAGCCTGGGCACTTTTGTAGGTAGTTCTGTATTCATCCATCTTTTCATATAGTTTTCTGTTTGCTCCCCAAACAGAGAATTTCCCACTACAGGAAAATCCATAGCCTTTGACTGGGTATCTTGGGACAGATTAGTGCATCTGAGCCATGCCAACCCACGGAAAGCTACAGAAGTGGCCATGACCCTAGAGGAAACATCATTAACATCAACAGCAGTATGAAATTGAACTTTAGAGGCTTCAATGCCATCAGCAGCCACCTGTTCCAACTCACTAGCCAGCTGGCCATGGGCCTGCTTGGCTAACTACAATACTGTGTCCCACCTAGATTTCTGATATCTAGCCACATAAGCCATATAATTTGCCTGCCTGAGTCCCAAAGAAGCTGCCATATACTGTTTCTTAGCCATGGCATCAATCTTCCTGGAATCCTTATCAGGAGGATGTGAGGCCAGAGAATATTAGCCTTGTCACAGGCTGCAGCTTGTACCACACCTACATGACTACACTGTTCAGTAAGGAAGTCTGTATCCGAGCCTGACAAAGTATACCTTCTGTCCATTTTTTATCTACAGGAGGGACAGAATGAGGATTTTTAAAATCTTTGTTGTTTGCTTCCTAAATGACTTATGCAAAGGCATAGACAACCTCCTAGACTCTGGAATATCCATCATTTCCACATAATCAGGCTCCTCTTGCTCATCCACAGCCTCCTCTAAAGGAAGCTGGGGGTTTCTGCAACCTTTTGTAAAAATAAAGAAATAAGGGACTCGGACAGAATAGGAGGAGATTCTAAAGGTCTGTCTGGAGAAATGTCGGTTCAATGGGCACGTCCAGAGCCCCCAGCCACACATATATTGATCAAATTCCTCCTCTCCCTCCTGTGGTTCATAAAATCCTCAACTTCAAAATCCTGAACCACTGGGACTGAACGAACCAACCTTTTACCAACTGTTGGTGGTTCTACAGATCCCTGAGACAGTGACTGGACAATCTGAATGGTTTTAGCTATCTCTGCAGCAGTTGGAGACACAATTTTGGACCCCAAACCTACTGATTTCCTTGTCTTTTTACTCGGGACTGGTTCCTCTGAACCAGCCTTCCTTTTGGCCGAGGAAGTCTCGCCCTGGTCAGAGGGCACTCCCTCTGGTCCAGTGGGTACTGGACCGGGCTGGCCATCCGGGTCAGCGGACTTTTTGGCCTCTCGTTCCCTGAGCCGGCCCAATCTCTTTTCCAGGGTGGCTGCAGGGAAATTTTTACACACCTGGCAGTCTGACAGGAGGTGGTCAGACCCCAGACAATAAACACAAGTGGTGTGTGGGTCAGCCTTGGCAAAGGCCTCCCCACAGACATCACAGTGTTGAAACCCAGTGGGCCCGAGTTTTCTTTTGGGTTTCTCAGACATAATGCCAGCCTAACCAAAACTTGCCCTTTTGATGGCAGTGCCAGGCAAGACACCCTTATCGGTTCCTAACCGTGTCACGGGTATTTGAAAAAACTGTTATAATTCTGTTTTTTTTAGAACCAATAAGAACCGGGAACCGCACTCTAAAACCCACTGTACACTTTTAAAATGTAGAAATAACAAAGCGATCGGTTCAAAACCGAACCGATAATTAATTTTCCACACAGACTTAAAATTTAGTACTTACAGTTACCAGATACAGCTTTAAAACCGAAATGCGGTAAAAATAATGACTTTTGGCGGTTCAAATGAACCGAAAAATACTCGCTTGAACCGAGAATGAACCGAGCTGAAGGAGCTGATCTCCGGAGCGACTGTTCAGTGAAGCGGAGTAAAGAATCTGACAGTTTCATTTGAAACTGCCAGATAGAGCTTTGGGCACAGCGCCCTCGCGCTGTAGAACTCCAGATCCTCTGGAGTTAACTCCTTCCTCTCCGGGGCAGTTCAGCTGCAGTGGCTGACTGCTAATGTTATAATATAGCAAGACTTCATGGTGTTTGAATTTTAGTATTTTCGCTGGCATTACAAATTCTCAGTTTACAGTCTGCTGTCCAAAGTGCACTCTACCTAATATTATTGTTTGACCTTCCTGACCCGGAGCAATGGGGTATTCCCTGAGATAATCACAGTGTGGCAGCTCAGTGACACAGTATACTCACACAACTGTCCCGTATACTGGTATGGCCCAAAGGGCAGGTTGTCACAAACTGGAGGCAGTGGTGTGGGATCACTGTCACAGTAGGTATGCCACAGGAGCGGGAATTAAAAAAAAAATAAATAAAACACCCCTAGCTGTTTTACATAAATATCACCCCGAGGTGTCGCCAGTGTGAGACAGATGCCTTACCTCCCCCGGTACTTCCATACATTACTTCCGGACATGTTTAGTGTCACAAAGGTTCTTGGGGGGAAATAGTCAGGGAGGCTACGGTGATAGCAGGCCAGCAGATTCCGGTGACCCCTACTGCGTTGCTCTTCAGACTAGAATACATGGGACAGGAGGGTTGGGGCCTGTTGCCTAGATGGTTGCAGGTGATGTTATTCCTGGCCCACCAATGTATACTAAACACTTGGGTTTCCTTCGCTGCCCCGTCACTGGCACAATGGAAAACCTTAACAATGTAAACTTTAGTGCTGGAACGCCTGTCATGGATCCTTAAGGGGAAGGGCGAATGCTTCATGACGACATGGGAACTGTTTCTAAACACCCTCTCTGTTGCTGAGACCCAGGCCTTGTGCCAAGGTATCATACAGATCTGTCCCATTTTTATATCTAAGAAACTGGGTGGTATGTATAATCTCATAATAGCACTCTGATTTTTTCCACTCCCCTTGGGACCAGGCACTAAGAAATCGTCTATCATTCACTTGCCACAATTACTTTTTTGGCACACAGTAACACATGGAGGGGTTTGTCCTAGATATAGGGATACCCCTTTCTTATCTGGACTAAACATGGAAACATACATTGAACTTACTGGCAGAAAAGGACCGACAGGCCCACCCAGTATGCCTAGCAAACCGCTATGACTTCCCTTCCGCCAGCCCCAAGATGTCATGTATTAATTACATCTTCTGCCTTTTCTTGGGAGGGAGTGGGGTGGGGGGGATTGTTAGTTTTTCATTTACATTTATTTTTTATGACTAATTCTTGCTATTCCTTTCTGAAAATGAAGTCAATATGATACAACTCTTATTATAGCCACGATGGAATTGTTCATTGTACTTTCTTTTAAGCAAAGGGTCATCTTTTCTATATGTTCGATTATTTTGAAATCTATTGTGATAATTGTTGTATCTGGAAGTATGTAAACTGACCTCAAAAAATATGAAACAAGAAAAAAAAAAAAAAAAAACAGATCTTGGGTGCGCTGCTCGGCAGCTGATGAGGAAGCAGCACTGATCTACGAGCTCCTGGGCTTAAATGTTAAGAAACATCTTTAAAAACTTAATCATTACATAAACCTGCAGAATTTTAAAGACTGAGCAGTAAAAACAGACTAATCATTATGGGCAAGTCTCAAGGAACAAATCCTCCAGCAATGGGCTATTTTGCTCCGAAGGGTCAACAGTGTGATATGAGGCTTGCTCAGCAAGGCAAAACCACGGAGTGTGCAGAATCATCAACAGGGGAAGCTACCCTCACCTCAATTCAGACGATGTTACATCCATAGGTGTGCGCGGGAGTGGGGGCCACCCTGGCTCCACCCCCCCCGTTAAAAGTCATCCAAACAAATGTTAATAATTAGTAGTTTGGGATTCTGCTGGACTTGGCAAGGACTGTCACTCCTGAACCAGTTAGTCTCACCTAACAGCCACCGTTGCCCAACCACCCAACAGACAGCAATACACAACTTGACTTCAGTACCTCAGACAGCCAATCTGAACCAGTTAGTCTCCCCTATCAGCCACCGTTGCCCACCACCCAACAGATAGCAATACACAACTTGGCTTCAGTTCCTCAGACAGCCAATCAGTGTGCGCCGTCTTGGGTGGTCCAATCACAGCAGTTTTACTTTGGCGGTGACGTGCAATCACACATCATTTCGGTAGGATATATAAAATAATCTTCAGGCTCTCACACACTCACTGCCCTGACCGGGGTTTACTACTACCTCTGCTGCAGTGGGAGAGGATCGGGAAGATGTCGTGTCGGGAAGACACCGTTACTGCTAGCTGTGGCTGTTTCCCACCCACTGCACTCCAACATGATGCAAACGACCACTGCCAACTAGGGACAAGAACCGAGGAGGAAATGGGACACACAACAGTGATGGTGCTGATCAAAATCTTTGTGCTGAACCTGGGTCCCACAGTTTGGATGGATAACACGCACTGTGGCCAAAGCATTGAAGCCATCTTCAAGCAAGAGGAGGACACCAGCAGACCAAGAAAGTCACAGGTATTCTTTTTTTTGTTCTCTGCCCAGATTTACTATGGCATACCAAAATGCCGAAGCCCGACACCCAGTAGTCAGTACCCTGTCCAGGGAAATAAAGTCTGCCCAGGACATTCAAAGTCCCGGTTTTGGAAATGTGCTATTTGTGCAGTGCAAAAGTCCCGGTTTCGCTGTACAAAAGTCATTGTTTAATAATGTAATTTGGAGTAAACAATGACTTTTCTACAGGATTTCTCCCTTATTTCCCCTAGATTATGCCAAAATGTAACTGAGAACCATGGCCCACTGCAGAGTGTCGCACCTTTTAATTTTCTTTCTTCTCCTCTGGTCCCAACATGTTTGGCTGTGTCGCTAAGGCAACGGGGGGGGGCTGGGCAGTTCACAGACTGGCATGCTAAACTGTCTCTGCCACATGGTTTTATAGGTATGCTTCTACTACTCCTCCCACCAGTAGACTGCATGACTACTGACCTCCTCCAGTCTCCTACTCCTCTTAGTGTGTGCATCAGGTGTGAGCTGCCAGCACGTGTTGAACTTGTTTGCTGCGAGCTGCAGTTCCTCAAAGTCCAATTACCGGGTACTACTTCACTGAATCGGCCCCCTTGGCTGCCAGAAATTGGCAGACCTAGTGCTGAGTCCTCTCGTCCCTCTGGTAGTCGGATCACGGCCAGTGCCGCAGATCGGGCCATGGGCCCACTGCCTGCATGCCTGGAGTGAGTGCACACGTGACAACATCTAGGGCGGCTGTCAAAGAATTTCAGACAGGACCTCTCTAAGAGTCTTGATGGTCAGACTGAAGTCAGACAGATGATCTTCGAGAAGGTGGAGGATGTGGCAGGAGCCGGGACATCAGGCAGCAGTGAAGGGCAATGCCAAGGCAAGTTTACTAAGAGTTATTATGATTTGCTGTTGTGGATGTTTAGTTTTTTTTTTTTTTTTTGTTTTTTAATTATTGAGGTCCTCCGAGACAGAGGACTGGGAAGCAGTCTGACTGTGCTGGCTGAGCGCTAGCCCAGAAGAAGTGTGAACCTGAGGCTGATTATGTAACTACTTACTTGGAGCCACCCAGGAATGGAATCTTCGAGGGAATGGGGGGGTGAGTCGAGTGCCTACTGCTACCTCTGTGTTTCAGTCCCCAAACCCTTAAATGAGTGAGTTAAGGGAGGGAGGGAGGGTTGATTCCCCCACCACTTAAAGCCCCACCACCTGGATATTGTCCATGGCCCCCCGATGCAACTGACCACCCATCTGGTCACTGGTCAGTCAGATTCTCCTACACCCATGACTTCAGGCCAGGGGAAAATGTGATTTTTTTTCCCCCTTGAGTCAAAGGTAGGAAAGACCTCACAAAAGTGCATTTTTTTGTTCAAGAGAAGCCCCAAAACTCACCACAGAGCATGTAAACACCCCACAGCTTCTGGGGGCCTAGCGGCTCCAGACTCCCAGGTTTTCGTGTCCTACTTCACAAATATCATATCCAATTATCTCCCCAAAAAAATCCTGCCTATGCCACTGATTTACATTGGTGTTTTGAACTATTGAGGCTCCGGGAATGGGAGCCATACAAATAAACCTTGCCTTGCCCTGCCTGTTTTAAAAAAAATGTCCGGGGGGGGCATGCCCCCACACCTCCCCTAGCTTTGAGAGGATTTTGGCCCCCCTTTGTTCACAGATTCTGCGCACACCTCTGGTTCCATCAGCTGGTCAAGACAGTCCACGCCCTTGAAAGTAAATCTAACAGTCACACACACCAAGGGTTTTGGCACTGGAAACCCGCATGGATACCTGCGAACAGATGGTCCAAAAGTTGGAGGCTTCGGTCTTGAAGTTGGTCAACATGATGACTAAACTGATCAAAGAAAATACCCTACTAAGGCGGCACTCTGAAATGGTTAAAAACCAAGCGAGAGAAAGAACTCTTTAGATTGTGGGACTGACTTGAGTCTGCTGAGAGACAACTCCCTTAATCTTGCAAACAGCACAGTTATGTAAAAACTAAACTTAACAGTAGACCTTCGAGAGAATCTCTTAACAGGCCACACCTATGGAACTATAGCAGTCAAGTGCCAGCACCACAGAAACTTTTTTGCTAGCAGTCCACTAGGGGCTGACCACAATGACGTCTTACTTCGACGTCCTCTCTATATAAATGTGGGTGGTCCCTCTCCCTCTTCAGTTTCCCGCCATACACAGAGGACCTCCCTCTAGGGAACCAGGAGACAGCCAAAGTTCCAGCTACCAGGCAAGGCTGGAAACAGCAGGTAATCCATATATGAGAGAGAGAGAGAGAGAGAGAGAGAGAGAGAGAGGTGAAGATGCTCCGTGTCTAAGGGGGACAGAGTGTGGAACAGCATGACCCAATGAGATTCTCTCGAAGATCTACTTTTACAGTAAGTTCATACATAACTGTACTAGCTTCTTTGAAGATATCTCTTTCATTAGGCCACACCTACGGAAAGAGCCCCAAGCAGTACTGCCACAGAGACAGTCTGGGTGACTGGAGGCTGCAGGCCTAAGAAAGGAGGCCTTAAAGCACAGCCAGGCCAAAGCCTGCCCTTCTTCTAGAGGCAATGTCCAGACTGTAGTATTTAGTGAAAGTGTGGAAAGTACTCCAAGTTGCAGAAGCACACATTTCTGCAGCTGATACATTCCTGAAACAGGCAACAGAAGTGGCCACGCCTCTGGCTGAATGGCCACGAACTCCAGGAAATCCCTTGCCGTACTTCCTGTAATGGGAGATACGGTTGGCCAACCAACTGGACAGGGACTGTTTAAAAATGGGTATACCCTCTTTCCCAGGGGCAAACGAATACAAAAAGCTGCAAGGACTTCCTGCAGTCCTTCATGACATGAACTTAATATTGGAGTATTCTACGTACATCTAAGATATGGAGCAATGCTTCCTCTGGACTGGCATGCTCAAGAAAATAAACTGGTAGATGGATAGTTTGATTCAAAGTAAACTCCAACACTACTTTAGCCGAAAACTTACAGACGGTCCGTAAAGACACCCTGCCTTTATAGAAAATCAAATAAGGAGGCTCGCACATAAGAGCCTGAAGCTCGGAAATTCTTTGAGCAGAAGTAATGGCGACTAAAAATAACTCTTTCCAAGAATGGAAGCGTAGACCACGTGTCGCGGCTGGCTCAAAAGCAGCCAAAGTGAGTTTCTACAGCACAAAATTCAGGTCCCATGCCGGGAGTGGATTGCAGATGGGGCCTTCAAGTACAAGATGCCTCTAAAGAACGTGCAGGCCACCTCTAGCTGAGCCACCGTACTGAAATAGCAGCCAAAGCCACCTTGATATAACAGTATTGCAGTCCTGCGACTGACAAGGACGATAAATACTCCAGAACCCGATTCACTGGACAAGTGAAGGGGTCCAAGTTTTGAGAAGCGGCCCACAAAGCAAACTGCATCCACTTCATTGAATAAGAAACTCTGGTGGAAGGTTTTCTGGCAGCCACCAGGACATCAGCCACCTTTGGGGACACTCCAAAACTCGCTAAGGCCATGTCTTCAGGAGCTAAGCATGGAGATGGAGGGACTTGAGGTCTGGCTGGACCAGAGCTCCCTGTTCCTGTGATAGCAAGCCCTTGCAGAGGGGCAGGGGTACTGGGAGTTCCACTGCCAGCTTCTGCAGTAAGGGAAACCAGATCAGGCCTGGCCAAAAGGGAGCCATGAAAATGAGGGTAGCTTCCTCCATTTGAAGCTTGATTAGCACCCTCTGAATCAGAGGAAAGGGGAGGAAGGCATAAAGGAACCTCCTTTTCCAAGAGTGGGACAATGTGTTTCACCAGAAAACTCCAGGCCTTGGAAAAGCAAGCAGAAAAGTGGCAGTTTTGCATTGAGTGGGGACGCAAAAAGGCCCAACTCTGGATGACCCCACCTGTCAGACAGGTCTTCGACCACAGAGGTCAGCAGCTCCCACTTGTGCACTCTTGACTGTGACCTGCTTAGATTGTCTGCCAGGATGTTATGGATGCCTGGAACATGGACGGCTGACAGCTCTAGACTGTTCTAGAGCCCAGTACCAAACCTTCATCGCTTCCCTGCACGGGGATAAGAATGAGTCCCCAATTCTCTGCACAGGGGGTAAGAATGAGCCCCCCCCCTTGCTCATTTATGTAGTGTACTACACTGATGTCAGTCTGCATCAGCAGATGCCCCGGGGACAGATGGTTCTGGAAGGCTTGCAGAGCATACAGAACGGCCATCATCTCTAGGACATTTATGTGGAGGGAAGTCTCCACTCTAGTCCATGTTCCTGGTGTTCGATGAGGTCCCAGATGTGCCCCCCCAGCCCTGACCCGAGGCATATGTGCTAAGAATCTGCTGATGGAAGGGAATGAAGAAGGGAATGAGGACGGGAACTCCTTTCAGTAAATTGCGCCTAAGTTCTATAAGGTGGTAATAAATTACCTTTCTCAGGTTCTTGGTGGAACGGCACAAAGGAAGAGACAACATAGAAGTGGTGTCATGTAATAAATGAAATTTATTACAGGCAAATGATAGTACAGGCTTACTACCAACAGTAAATACACTGGGAGAACTTCCAGTTTTCCTTACCTAGGTAAATGCAGTCTCTCATCTCAGAGAAGCTACGTGCTACACAGGGTCTTATATCCTGATAATCACTATGGTTACTACTAAAGAAGATACATAAAAAGTATATAATTGGACAGTAACAGGTGGCCTGTGTAACCATCCTAACTAACATGAGAAGTTGCTTAGCTTGCATAGATAGCACAAACAATGGGGTCTCTATAAGTCCAAGGTCAGTTGCAATTACAGTGATGCACAGGTACTGAAGATGGCACTGTTGCCTTACTTATAATAATAAAGTGAAAATAGAGTGGAAAGCATCTCCCAGGACTAAGATATATATTGTTAAAACATAACGAAGGATAATATGCATTAGTAAAATACAGTAGAACACAGATCCTGACACATGCTTATACAGTAAGTGTCTTTGCCCTAAAGTTAGTACACGTACCTACATATGTGTTGCTGTCTGCAAGGTGGGGGTACAATCAGGGGTGCTGGACCATGGATAACAGTTTCATCCACCAATGGAGCAACTTCAGACAGAAGTTACTAGAACCTGTTGTTCCAGATAGCCGGAGCGCTGATCCCCCTCTACTATTAATGTCCATTTAGAGATCCTCGTGTGTAGACTGGCAGGGAGTCCCGTGACAATGGTTGTTGCCATCAGGCCCAACAGTCTCAGGAATGTCCTGACTGTGACATACCTACTACTGTAAAGCAGCTGGGCCTGTGCCGTTATGCAGTCCACTCTGTCCTGGGGCAGGAAGGCTAAGCCTTGAGCAGTGTCCCATACTGCCCCTATGTACTGCAGACGCTGACAAGGAGTCAAGGCTAACTTGGGCAGATTGACCGTGATCCCTAGGGCATTGAACAGCTGTCTGGTGTGTGAGACAGGTGCTCCTGGGACTAAACGTTGAGCAGCCAGTTGTCTTAATGGGGCAGACATACAGTCCCTCTCTCCTGAGAGCTGCTGCCACAATAAATAAGTTTGGCACAGATGACCAGCCAAAGGGCAATACCCTGAACCGATACGTGTTACCCCTGAAACAGCAACCTGAGATACTTCCTGTTTGGTGGACAAACCTCGATATGCAGGTAAGCATCCTGCATGTCCATGGAGCATATCTAGTCTTTTTTTTTTTTTTTTTTTTTTTAATGAGGGGCAGCAGGCCTTCCAGAGTGACCATCCTAAACTTCTTGTACTGAATACAGAAGTTCAGATCCCTCAGATCCAGAATGGGCCTCAAGTGCCCTGTGGATCTGGGGACTAAGAAAAAATGAGAATAGAACCCTGTTTCTTTGTTCCCAGGGAACTGGTTCTATGGCCCTCTTGCACAGCAGTATATGTACTTCCTCTAGTATCACTGATCTGTGGTCTGGAGAATAACTTGAGGAAACTAGTGGAAGGTCTAGAGGCAATTCTAGAGCGTGGCCCTGTTCTATTAACTGCAGGACCCAAACATCTGTTGTAACTTCTCTCCACTGTTCCAGGTGGAGAAGAGGTGACCCCCTACCACCACCTCTGGATTTTGTACTGGAGGGTGGGGTCTAATAAGAAGTCACGTTGAAGCAGATCCAGCAGCCGCATCCTCACCTCCTCTAGGAGCTTTGGAGTGGGCACATGTGAAGAAGGCAGGGTCCAGCAAAGCTGCTCTGCTGCGTGGCCCCCGACCTAGGCCTACTGGTAGCCCTACGAAAGGGCACCGTCTGCCTATTTCTTGGTTATGTGTGGTAGAGGGAATGGACTGACCTCAGAATCCTTCCCAAGGCTTGCAGGTCAGAGAGGATATCCTGCACATCTGTCCCAAGGAGTCTATATCCTTTGAAATGAGCATTCAGAAAGGAATGCCGGACATCACTGGCAAATCCTGACACCCTCAACCAAGAATGCCTTCTTAGGCAGATGCCAGCCGCAGCTACTCTGGCTGAGGCACTGGAAATGTCGTAGGTAAACCTTAAGAGGTGTTTACCCATGTCAGCCCTAGTCTGGAGGGCCTTGAGCAACTCCTGCCTCTAGGGACCCTTGTGGAGGGACTGGGATGCTGCTTTAGCCTTTCTCCAGAGGGTGTTCTCGTATTTGACCACATGGGCCTGATAATTTGCAATTCTGAGGCCAAGTCTTGGCAGAGGCAAAGGTTCTCTTTCCCATGAGGTCCAGTTTTCTCGGCTCTTTATCTGGGAGGAGAGAACCGAGATGTTTAGGCACCTTAGACCTATCATGGGCTGCGTTTATCACAACCAAATCAGCCTCAGGTTGGAATGTGAAAAAAGAGCTTTCCTGAAGGAGCCTAGTAGAGCGTGTCTGCCTTTCTGGGCATGGCAGAGATCAAGCTTGGTCCGCGCCAGGCAGCCACAGTGGCATCCTCTAGTGCAGCCAATGAAGGAGGAATGATAAGAGGTGAAGAATCTGGTAGCTCTAGACACTACCAAATTTCTCCTAGTGATGTCTTGCTCCTCAGCATCAAATCCCATTTCAGTTTGGAGTTGCTTCATCATAGAGATGAAGGAGGGGTCTTCAGGAGGGAACCTCGGAATATACAACGTAGAGTCCTCATTCCTGGTGGAAATGGTGGAGACAGACCTGTCAGGGGGGCTCCCATCCATATCTTCCTCCTTCTCTTGTGATAGGAGGTCAGGGTTGTATTCCTGATCCTCGTCGATGGGCTCTGAAGGCCGCAAGGAAGGAAGTGAGGATGTCAACGCCCTAGCCTAGAATGTGCAGGGCACGTCAAAGGAGCAGACGTCTATGCAGGGGCTGGTCTGAGAGGCCCCATTGCCATCGTGCCTGGTGTCTGATGTACAAAAGAACCCAGTTCCCCATGCGGTATTTCTCTGTTAACCGAATAAAGAAAATAATGGAGTTTGGTGCAGCTGTTATTCGAGGGACGAGCGGTGTGACAGGTCCCTCCCCATATGCCTTGATGTCTGCCAACTTCCACCGATGTCTCTCTCTCTATATTCCTGTGTAGACCGGGATTTTGGGACAAAAAAAAAAAAAAAGAGGCCACAAACTCGCTTCTTGTTTGATCCTCTGCCCTCTTACAGCAAGGTGCAGTTCGGAAATACAGAACTGTAGCAGAGAGAGAGAGAGAGAGAGAGAGAGAGAGAGACAGACAGACAGACAGAGAGTTGAGGTGACTTTTTTTTTGGTTGTTGTTATAAAGTAACTATCCCAACTCTGAACAGGGACCCTCCTACAACCTGATCTCAGTTACCGGGGTGAGAGAGAGAGAGAGAGAGAGAGAGACAGACTGTGACACTGTGAGCAGGGCAGTAGAAAGAGATAACGCTGCATACTTCAAACTCAATCACTCCCCTCTGGGGGCGCTAGAGAGCCATCTCCTGGGCTGGACGAACTTTTGTAAACTCTTCACCTCGTGGGGTTAAATATTGTATTTAATTCGCATCAACTGCTAAAAAATGGGAAACAGGCACTGGAACTCATTACACCTTACCAGAAGGAGTTGATAGATATAAAATTAATGAAATGGGACGTCAGAAAACGCAGGCCTCGGGCCAGGCAAAGGAGCAGCATGCAACCACAAGCCAAGGTCTCAAGACCAGCAGATACTAGTGATAGTGGAAACCAGGGTACCTCTGAACCATCATGGGCAGCAATGCTGGAATCCATGCGGGCGATGGACACCAAGACTGAAAAAACTCTACAGAAGCTTAAAGTTCACGACCAAGCTATACAAAAACTTACAGGGACAGTGGCGGACACGGAGAAATGGCCTGTCTCTATCTTGATGACCATGACCACACTTACAAAAGAGAATGGTCAGCTCCGAGGCCACCTGGAACATATTGAAAACGAGATCCAAGCAAGAAACATCCGAATTGTGGGCCTACCGGAAGGGTCGGAAGGCACAACACTTTTGCAATATTTGAAAAAATGGTTAAGCGAAACCCTGACACTTCCAGAAAGCTTCAAATGGGATTCTTTGTCAAAAGCCTACCATGTGAATCCACGGGTTCGCCCATCTGCTCCTAATCAATCGCGCACCGTGCTGCTCAAGTCTTCGGGTTCAGAGATCAGGGACTTGATAATCCAAGCTGCGCGAGCGGTATACCCCATACTGGTAAATGGAGAGGATGTAAATTTTTATCCTGATTTGTCCTTCCAGACCAGAGCGAGAAGGACTGCCTTCAATGGAGGGCGGCAGAGATTGAGAGGGCTAGGCATTATTTACTCCTTCCTCCTCCCGGCACGTCTGCGGGTCATGTATGGAGGCAATAACTGGCAATTTAACAGTCCCCAGGATGCGGGCAGATGGGTGGAAAAGATCTAGGGAGAATTTGCAGATTGTCGCGATCCCCGGGAACCGGAATGCGTCTCTTCAGACTCAGAGGACTGAACAGTGAGTTCCCTATACTCAAACCAACATAGTCTGAGGACATGGACAGTAAAATAATGTTGATAGCTATAGGTTCAATCTTAAATGGAATTTTGGGGACTGAAGGGGCTAATGGGAGCTCTGCTTTCGCCTATTACAAGAGAAGATATACGGGATACTCACTTGAGGGAGTGGGAGCGGTAGAACCGCCATTCTGATTAACCAGGGCTCTCATGTTTGCACCCTTAGTTCACAACAAATGCTGCCCATAGTTTGAAGACTTCCTGTCTCCTTGTATATGTTGGATAAAAAAAATAAGTGTTATTAATACAGTTGATTATTTAAAAAAAAATTTGTTTTCTGTAACAGAGAAAGTAAAGGAGATGTTAGAGCTTTTCAGAAGTTCAAATGTTTGACTGTATTCTCAGAGCCGAGGGAAGGCATTTTGGTGCCCTGGGCAAGAGATAATTTGAGCCCCAGAAAACAGCTGGTGGTCTGGGGGCTGCAAAGCCCCAGAAGCTCTAGGTTGTTTACATGCTCTGTGGTGAGTTTTGGGGTTTTTCTTGAAGGAAAAACATACTTTTGTTATACGTTGCCTACCCCTGATTTCAGGGAAATCTTTGCTCCCATTGAATCTGAGATGTGGGAGTCGAAGATGCTGGCTGGCTGTCATCAGAGTGTGCAGTGCAGCTGCAATTGTTGTGGACAACTGTCTGACCAACAGTTCCATCAAGAGTGGCTCATGGGGACATATACAGGCACCTCAGTGGCACAGATGCAGTCCTCGAGTGCTGGACACAAAAACCTCTGAGATGCCCCACCTGCAACCACCCATCCTCACATAGTGGGATGTATCCCCCTGAGCCCAATCACTCAGCTCTAATGGCAGGCTCCACTACCCCTGTAGTGGAATTGCCACCACCTAACAGAAGGAAAAGCCTCCACCCTAGACCATCTTCCCTTCAGCTAGACTATCTCCAGCACTCAATGCTGCTTGACCACCCTTCTAGACTATAACCAGACTCCGCCCCAACCATCCTACATGTGGCTTGAACACCTCCACAACACTACACTCACCTTACCCACCTATCTTCCCTATAGCTGAACCACCACCCTACGCCAAGACCAGCACCCAAACAATCCCTGTAACTAGACCAACCCTACATACCTCTAAACTGTCCCAGATTTTGCATCAAAATTTGCATTTGTCCATCATAAAGGTTGTGTTTTTATGGTAGAGAACAGTGGGGTAGGGGGAATGGTTAAAAATCACGAAATAATGTAAAACATTAAAGTTACAGACTTATTCTTCTTCAGAAAATGCAGATGAACACAAATCCCCTTTTTCTATCAACTTTCTGAGTGAATAGTGCCAATTTATAACATATGTCCAAGATTTTGGGTCTTTGTCCCTGATTATTTTAAGTCTTGTCCCCGATTCATGAGGCAAGAAGTTGAGAGGTATGCAGCCCCAAGTCTAGCATCCCTCCACAGGACCACTGTTTCTGTAGTGGCATCCCCCGCCAAACAATATTCTAACTGTATCCGATCCCCCCCACCGCAGGAACCCCCCATAGAAAAGCACCCCCTGCATCTTCCTCTACCCCTCCCCTCCAGTTGGGAGAGGGCCAAGGAGTGTAAGATTCACATCATAGAACTGTTGCTATGGTGCTGTCCAGGGTCCCACGGTATAACTTCTGGCATACAAAAAAAGCGCTGCTCCTCTGGTCCACTCCCTCCCTCTCTCTTTCCCCAGCTCAGACTCAAATCCTCTGTTGGCAACCACGAACATGGCAGGTATTTTTGTATGTAATTTATAAGTGCTGCAGAAACTGTCAGATGTCAAGATCCAGAAGTGGCCAACTGACATCCATGATTTAGGCGACATGCTCAGTCTACGCAGTGTTATAAATTATTAATAAAACTGTCATGTTCATGGCTGCAAGCCAAGCAGACCTAGTGAGTTGGGGACACAGATAAATGGAGGATGGGAGCTTTCTTTTCTGCCAAAAGGTTTACTGTTGGACCACAGCACTGTAGCGGCATTTCTCTGCTGTGGATTTTCTGCTTCCTGGCTCTTCCTGACTTGTGTGTGGGGGGAGACAGCTGCAGGGGGTATCTTGTCTGGTGGGGGGTCCTGCTGTGGGATGGTGATGGGATACATTATGCAGTAGTGTCCCCAAGAAGCAGTGTCTAGGCGGGGCACTATTTAAAAAAAAAAAAAAAAAAAGGCCTGACAGGGCATGATAGGGTGCTTGAGCTTGAGGAAACGCCCAAGGGATCATTTAGTTAGCCCTGGTGAGAGTCAGTGTAGGGGCCCCATGGTGCAATGAGAAGTTCATTAGGGAAAAAACATTCTGCCTAGCCTATACCAGTTTTCAGTATGCCTTGGCAGTGCAGCCCCTCTCCTCTGCCCAGTAAATAACCCCTGCATAGCACCCCCCCCCCGTACTGCTGAGCCAGCTCAACTGCTCCAGTCAGCATCCCTGCAGCCAGAAGGAGCCCCACTCCAAATCCCCTCATTCCCATCAGTTCCCCTCCACAGCCCAAGCCAATCCAGATACATGTAACTGTTAATATGTTATGATCTGAACTGTACAGATCCCCTCACATGGCATCCCAGACAACTAGACAAGGCACTGGCAGGCAAGGCCTCATTTTCTAAGCAAGACAGGTGTGGGTGGCAGGGTGAGAACGGAACAAGGACTCTGCTAGGGAGAATCAGAAGGAGAGGACAAGAAAAAAACCCAAAAGGGAAGGGAACAGGAGTGCACGAGGGACACGGGTCAAGAGGAAAGAATAGAAAATGTAACAACGTGGTGGACAGAAGGGATGGTGTGCTGTGGCCCGCGCCATAGCAGTCAGGCCAAGGCTGAGGCAACTGCTTCAAAATCTTCACTCCCATCCCAGTCCTAAGTCCAGAGCATGAAGTTCAAGTGAACTACACAGTCGCCGCCCACCAGCCAGCAGAGCCGGCTCCGAGACAGGCCCGCCCAGGCCCAGTAATTCAGCGGCAGGGAAAACAGATCTTTGTCTTCTGACTTCCTGAGTGAGACTATCAATCCCTCCGCGCCCCCCCCCCCCCACTGCGCACTTACCACATAGATCCCATCTCATCATCTCACAATTTGGATTCGGAAATTAATTTGGAATTATTCATCGCTTCGCTAGGTCTGCTCTTCTGCTTGTCTGCAGTGCCATGACTTTTTACTACAGACACTCTGTCACTGTTGAGTGACAACTACTAGTCTTGTCTACATAGACAACAAGAGACAGAGTACTTAGTGTGGTGTGCATTCTGTTTATGCTTACATTACACAAGTGATGAAAAAATACAAGACAAGGATCTCTTCTGTCTTCTCTCTCATGACTCATCACTCCTCTCTGACTCTCTCGCTTTTTTTTAGTTTCTGTAACTGTCTACTACTCTACGCTAGTATGCTCAACAACTTGCTCCACATTCTCCCTGTCTTCAACGCAAACCGCCTCTCACTCAGTGCCAAATGCTCCGCTCGTACCTTTTATACTAATGGGCGGCGTGCTGGCCCGCTCACAGTTCCTCTTTCTCAGCATCACCACCACACTGCACAACATGATTATTATTTTCTGCAGTAGACTCTGCAACCATGTGACCCCCCCCACTTGCTGGTCCTTGGTCCGCAGATGCACCCCTGCTGACAGTCATTTGTAATTACAGAACCAAAAGAAAAAAGAAAAAAAGATTAAAGCGGCAGCACAAGTCATTTAGAACATGAGCTTCAGTGGAAAAATGCGCCCCTCGGAGGCTTGCGCCCGGGGCGAGAGCACTACCTGCCCCACCCTTCCTACGGTACTGTGTGTCCTACCTAAATGTAAACCAGGTTAAATAGCAATCTTTTGATTGTTTTTTCTTTTCTATAAGTTCTACCTGAAGGATAAACCTTTTGCTCTTGGAAAGGCTAGCATTTTCTAAATAATAATGGACTTTGGGTATTACAGACCTGGACACTTTGGACTTTACCCCAAATCCTACTGTAAAAGATTATATGGATTAAATAAGATGTTCTCCATATATTTGTCTATCAGCCATTGGCCAATCTATTTCTGCTGTATCCTGTATGAGCATTGTAATTATACTCTATATGATCATAGAGAAAATAATAAACATAAAGTAAAATAAATAAATAAATAAATAAAAATCACTCCCCTCCCCCCAACACACTCCAAGCTGATATGCCTGCAGCCAAAAACAGCATTAACTGAAGTCACCTGTTGTATGTGTCAACTGATATTATAATGGAAAAAAAAATCAACTTCATGCTTACCGTAATTTCTTTACCTTTTCTGTTAGCACCAACATTGTCAATGGGTAATCACAACAACTGGGTATAGTGCACCCCTACCAAGGGAATGGCATAGCCCAAGCTTTAGAATGTTGGGCATATGAGGATTCCACACTGCAGCAACTCCCCAGTCACTACTAACCTCACAGTGCCAGAATAGCTATACATCTTCTGGCAGCCATCAAGGCTTCAACTACTTTCACGGAGAAACCTAGTTTTAGGAGCCTCCTCCTTTCAGGAGACAGGCTGCAAGCTGCACTGTGCCTAGGTTTGGGTGGAGAATGGGATTTTGCAAAAGAACGTCCCTTCATACCGGAAGGCAGAAGGGTACTTGCTGAGCTAGGTTCACTAGATCGGAGAACCACAATCTTCTTGGGCACTCCGGGGCTATTAGAAAAAAAGTTTCCTCTTGAGTGACTTATTTTTCAGAAGACCTTCTGAAGAGGAGGCAGTGGAGGAAAGGCATATGCTCTGTCCCTTCCCTCTTCTGGTTCCTCAGGCATTAAATTGCTTCAACTGTACTAAATACTATAAACAACCCCTGTGACCAATGGATCCCCTCCTCCTCCCTCTACTACTACTACCCCCACTTTTCCCAGATTATCTTCTCTGGCAACTCTTCACCTTTCAGGCTCCCCCTCCTACCTTGCATTTCCACAACCCCACCATTTCTCTGCCCCTGCTCTCTTCCTACACTCCACTTTATTTGACTTGTTCTGACAGCCTAGTCAAAGAGCACTCTACTGAATATTTACTGGGCCTTTATGGTCTTTACTCTACCTCCCTTCTTTCTCCTAACCCCCCTAAATGAATACTGGCCCACTGACAAAGCCTACTATCTTCGGCTGCTTTCCACTGTAAATTTTGGATTATGCAATTGCTGTGGTTTCTCTTTCTTAGGTTTGTTCTTAGTTGTACTTTGGATCTTTTATTCACGTGGATTCGTAACTACTGTGCATAGTTTTAAGTTGTGTAACTTCTCTACCTTATTGACATGTTCTGTGAACACACCATCTTGTAATGTTTTTTGCTCTGTATTGTCCTGTTGTCTGTTGATACGGAACCTTGCAAAAGAGCACTGTGCTAAAAGGTTATATCTGAGCAATGAAATAAATAAATAAAAAGAAAAAGGACCACACTTGAGTCAGAGCATCCACTGCCTCTACCTTTGGACAACAAAAACGACTGAAGAAACTGTGGGTCTGAGCACTGTGGCTGGATGCGAACACATCTGCAGTTGCCCGAACCGACTGTTTAGGAGTTTGAACACTTCCAGGTTCTACTGCCACTCTAAGGGGTGAACATTTTCACAACTTAACTAGTCCACCTGAAATGTTCAACTCCCCTGCTAGATCTACTGCACGGAGAGAGCGAGAGAGAGACGATTCTCCTCCGCCCTGCTCAGGAGTACGGAGGCCTCCCTCCCGAAGCATCTCTCTGTTTTTTGTGCCTCTTTGGTCGTTTATGTATGCCACTGTGACAGCAGTGTCTGACCACACCTTTACTGCGTTGTTCTTCAGTATGGTCTGAAAACGCAGTAGAGCTAAGTGGACTGCCCTCATCTCCAGGACATTTATGTGGAGATGCTGTTCTTGTACAGACCAAATCCCCTGTGTGGAAGCTGGTCCAGAACTGCCACTCATCCATACAGACTGGCATCTGTTGTAAGAATTACCTCTGGTGGAAGTTCCAGCAGAATCCCTTTTCTGAGATTCTACACATGCACCCACCAGCTCACAGAGTGACGAAGCTGAGGGGTGAGGGCAATCCTGGCTTGATAATCCTCTAATAACGGGTTCCAGGCAGTCAGCAAACCCATCTGAAGGGGCCGCATATGGAAGCGAGTCCATGGGACTAAGTCTGTCACTGCCGCCATGAGGCAGAGAATCCACAGCAGACTGTGGGCAGATGCCAATGAGATTCCTGAGCCATCGGATCTCAGACAACAAGGTCTCTTCCCTTTAGGGTGACAGCAAAACCCTCTACATTCGTGTCGAAGGCTGCACCCATATGTTCCAAGGACTGAGCTGGTTCGAGGGAACTCTTCACCCAGTCATGCGATTCCAGGATCTCGTCGGTGCCTGAATGAACAGTATCATCCAGATAAGGGTAGACATGATGTCCTTCCTGTCGCAGCTGAGCCACCAGAACTATCAACACCTTCGAGAAGACTCAAGGGGCTGTTGCAAGGGCAAACTGAAGTACATTCTACTAAAAATGTTGGCCCAATATTGAGAACCTGAGGTACTTCTGGTGGGACTGATGGATCGGGATGTGAAGGTAAGTATCCGTCAGATCTGTTGAGGCTAAGAAGTCCCCCAGCTGGATAACCCAGGTTATCGACCTCAGAGATTCCATTCTAAATGTTTTGTGGCGGACGAACTTGTTCAGATGCTTCAGATTCAGAATAGGTCTGAAGCTCCCGGACTTCATGGGAACTATGAAATAGATCGAATAAAATCCTTGACCTTGCTTGTTTGAGGGAACCAGCATAAAGGTCCCGATTTGGATGAGGTGGGTCAAAGTGTCTGACACCACTTGGTGTTTTGCCACTCGTTTTGAGACCGGGGATGGCAGAAAGCGTCACCTTGAGGGAACTGTTAAGAAGTCTATGGCATAGCCCAGGTGAAGGATTTCCAGAACCCAGGTGTCCGACGTTGTCTGGGCCCATCTCGAGAAGAACTCCTAAAGTCTTCCACCAAGGAAAAGGGGGCGCAATGATGGGCCCACGTACTTTCACTGTGAGGCACCAGAGTTTTGTGCTGGTCCTCCTCCATGGCACTTGGCAAAGGCCCCTCTATTACTGTAACCCTTGTTGCCAGAGTAGATATCTCTATTTCTCTGCTTACCAAAGTTCTGAAAGGGACAAAACCCCACCTCGAGACTGCCTGCTTCGGCCATCGCCTTGATCCCATTGGGGTACTGTGGTCTTGCGCTGTTGTTCAAACACCGGGAGGTGGCTCTTCTTGTCCTGAACATCCTTAAAGATAGAATCCAGGCCAGAACCAAACAATAAAATTCCTTCAAAAGGAAAGTTGATCAGCGGACCAATGTCTGAGCCACATGCCCCTCATGGCCAATGCAATGTGGTAGGCCAAACGGGCAGACATGCGCATGTTCTCTACTGTACAGAGTCACCAAGAAAGGTGGAGGCTATGGCCACCAACAGCAAAATGCTTGTACCTTCTGAATCAGGCGGAACAAAGCTGGCCAGTGTAGTGACCCCGATATTTAAGGTTCTGGTCACAATAAATGATGCATAAGATGTACAAAGGTTCGTGCCATTAGAGGTGAAAGCCCTCCTGCATGCGGTATCCATCCACTTGTCGTAAGACTCCGGTAGGGCCACAGTGCCTTCAACAGGAATGGTGGTGTGTTTTATTGAATTATAAACTGCCTTGTCCACCAGAGGAGGAACTTCCCACCTGTGAGACATTTCCCTAAAAAAAAAAAAAAAAGAGAGAGAAATTCTGTCTTTTTGGTTTGGGAAGATTTTTTTCTCCGATCCACACTTGCCCATTTCTGCTCAATAATTTGGTCACAGTGAATAAAACCTGGGAAACATTTTGAAGCAGAGGAGGACGCAGACATAACTGGATTCACATCCACCGTCTCCAAGGACTGCTCCTCCTTAAGCTGTAAGGATCTACAAGCCTCAGCTGTCAAAAAGGACAAGGACTTATTGTCAAACGGGGAGGAGGGGGGAATCTGAATCCTTGACTTGGGTTCCATCCACTCCCCTTCCTCTTCCTCCTCCTCCTCAAGGGGAAGTCCTCCTCATCAGAGAGCAATTTATTTTTAGGCCAGGAGCTTCCCCAAGATCCCCGAAATCCTCATCCTGGCCTTCTAAGATGTCAGAGTCTGCCTGCACATCTGATTTCGCAGCCTTCTCTTGCTGCCACACACCTGGACATACCTGGCTGAGACACCCCCCGAGGCTTGGTTTGGGGTCGGGTGCATCTGCTGGGATGTCCTGCGGAACATAGGCATTCAAAAGCTCACCGAGGAGCAATACAAATGATTTTCGCAATTCTGCTTTGCCACTGCTGACAGACAGACCAGGTGCCCCCATCCAAAGCTTGAAGGGGCAGCTGTGGGGGGGGGGGGACTGTGAGAGAAATATTATGCAGTGCAACACAATGAGGGCAATAGGAACCCATGGGGGAGGGCCTCATCACCCTTCTGCAGGTCTTACATCGCTTTATGATTAATGGTCTCCAATAAGCCACGGTGCCAATAACAGACAATTTTACAGAGAAAACCCAGGTTAAATGTATAAAAAGCAATAGTTATTAGCCCTATAGCTTGCTGGGCTAAATTCACCAAAACTGTAAAAACTGTATTAACGCACCAGAAAGTGCATGTGTGCTCCCGAACGGGTACGCATGAGCGTTGGGGCACTAGCATGAGTGTGTGCACACTTGCAAGCATGCTAACACAGTAGCACAATATGTTTTAATGGGGATTGTGCTGCGCAAACTGCTTTAGCGCTGCGCAAGCACACGCAACACGGAAGCGCACTTAAAAAATTAAAATGGCAGGAAGCCTAACTGAAGATGCAGAAGCCCAGCCCTGACAACGGCCACACTAACCGAAAAACTGAGATCTGCGGTGGAAAATCACCAAGGAAGCATTAAAATGAACCAAAATCACACAGTAGCTGCAAAACAGTGAGAAACATAAAACCTGAGGCTTGGGGAGGGGTGGGAAAAAGATACCAACGCCAGAGTTGATGCCCCCCCCCCCGAAGACCCTACACTCCCCAAAAATAAAGTTGTACCTACCTGCTGCACCTTTTGTCTTTAAGGAGGAGACCACTCGGGACTTCCAGTGATGTCGGCAACCTGAATGGCTGCTTAGGCTAGCGTTCCTCGCAACCCAATCTACAATCAAAAGGCATCAACAAATTCAAGACATGCAATCGCCAGCCAAGATGACTAGGTCGAAAGCGGTACTGACCGTGAACGTACAGACACTGGCTCGAAAGCTGCAACTATTGCTGCAGGGAGGGAAAACGTCCCGAATAGAGGGGCCTGCTGAGGAAGGGTCTCCGATGGCGATGGAGCCTGGACAGGAAGATAACTTCTCTCAATTAGTGACATCGATTACGCAGACAGCTAAAACCGTCCAGAAAATAGATGCAACACTTACGGAGCTCAAGACAGACATAGGAGGCATCGAGCATAGAACCGACAAACTAGAGATGGGTCTAGCAAAAGTCACAGAGCAATCAGACCATCACGATCGTCTCTTGCTTTACCTAATGGCCAGAGAGAGGGAGCTCAGAGCTAAAATAGACGACCTCGAAGGTAGGAGCAGGCGGCAGAACCTAAGAGTCTACAGCATTCCTGAAGGGGCTGAAGAGGGAACAACTGACTTAATTGCCTTCCTACAGAAGATATTTCGGGAGTCTCTGAAATTACCTTCAGAACTGGACATCTCGATGGATCGTGCACACTGCTCCCTGGCACAGCGCCCCTCTAGCCCAGATTCCCGCCCGAGGTCTTGCGTCATTAAGATGACCAGCTACAGCTCGAAGGAAGAGATACTGAAGAGGGCATGGAGAATGAAGAAGATTATGTTTGGGCCCCACAGAATCACGCTCGACAATGACTACACGATGGGAGTGCAGGAGGTGCGTCGAACCATGTGGCCCATCCTTAAACAGCTCCGGCTGAAAAACTTAAAGGCACAGATGTTGTATCCTGCACGTTTGAGAGTGGAAACCAGACAAGGCACCAAAGCTTTTGAAGATCTGCTGGCAGCAAAAGATTTTCTGGAAGGTGTGGGAATTCCAGTCCCAGGGCTTGAAAAGGAGCGCACTGAAAGAGAGTTGCGGTGATCAGCGTGGTCAGTGGCGCATAAAGGGATGGCCCGCCAGTCTAGGGCACAGTCTACAACCTTAAAGGCGGACATCATGGTGCTGCTGAAGCCCTATGTCTCCCCGATACAGCTGGCCGGAGTTGAGCTGCAAGAAGAGCAACAAGATGAGGTACAAGGGTCAGCGATGGACCGCTTGGTGGATGACGCTCCCTGAGAAGCACAGGACACTTAAGTAGGGACTTAGAATAAATCACAGCATGGTCAGAAGGCCTTTTCTATACATGGGACTTGTTTAAAGGTACTGAAACTCTGGGGCCACATAAAAGGATTTTGGCGTGGTGTGGAGGGAAAGAGGGAGGGAACCTTTGTGATGGGGGGGGGTCTAAAAGTGGTTGAAGGGGTATCGGAATTTAGAAGTATCTTGGGAGACTCTTTCCTCTTTCTTTCATCTCTCCTCGTACGCCCTGGAAGACTGCTTGACACGGAGCGACAAGAGGGTGTCGAAATGAGAGGAAAATATAAGGTAAAAGAGTATAGCAGTCTCTCTTGGGATACAAAAATAGACATGGGATGGCTGAAAACAGATGTAATCTCAAGAGAGAAGGCCGTGGCTGCGGACTACAACATAGTGAACGATAAAATGTTCTGCTTCCCTCTTCCTGTGCCCCACTGAATATAGAGGTGGGGGGGGTGCCCTTCAGCTAGAAGGTCATGAGGGGGGAGACTGCTCAGAAATAACCCAAATAAAGGGTTGGGGAGAGGGATGGGGATAAGGGAACCGGCTTAAAATAATGCTTTTTTGCCTTCTGGTTCTGCTGATGTCAGTGCTGCCTCTGAGCGGGGGACTGAGACCCAAAAGTGAAGCTCATACAAGGCATAGTCCATACCATCGTAAAGGGCATGGTGTCTCAAATGAGGCACACATCAGTCCAAACCTTGAAGGGAGGACTGACCTAGGAAGCATGGGTATCCGGGAAGACAACTACTCTGATACATTTACAGTAGAAAGGAAGATTTTTTTTTTTTTATTTAGTTGTTTAACCAGGTATAGCACAGTAAGCTGAAAGCTTTTTTTACAGGAGCGACCTGGGAACGCAAGGAGATTAAGTGACTTGCTCAGGGTCACACAGTATGCAGGTGGAAGCTGTGGGATTCAAACCCCACGTCTGGTCTGCTGGATGTCACCAGATTTGCAGCTCAGAGCCTTAGACCACTGCGCATACTGCCTCCTAAGATTTTACAGCATAATAGTAACAAAGAGAGGGATACCCTAGAAAATATGTTCAGATGTTATGTTTTAATGGTTGATGTGTTTTTGTTGACAAATTCTAAGTTACAGAATGTTGGAAGGTTATACCCCCACTTAATGGGGGAATATGGCAATACGGTTTTATTACTGTTCAAGTTGGCTGGTGGTTGAGAACCAGCAAATATGGTTGGCATATCTGGCATAATGAATGGCACAGAGATATTTATAAGCCAATACGTGCTGGCAAAAGGGTTTGGGAGAAGGGACTGATGTCCATTCCACAGAAAGAAAAAGGGAAAACAAAAAATGGAAAAGGGGCAGAGGTTAACTCTCAGTATAATATTAAAGGGAATAGACCAGGGACAAAGATAAAAAAAATCTAACGATGGCAACACTTAAATCCAAAATATTATCCTATAATGTCAATGGCATAAATACTCCTGTTAAAAGAAAATAACTTCAAAAATTCTTGAAAAATCAAAAATGTGAAATACAATTCCTGCAGGAGACACATTTGCCTCCAAGGGAGGTGGGGAAACTGAAAACCAAAGGGTTTCCAAATATCTATCATGCATCCCTAAGGAATGGGAAAAAGAGGGGTGTGGCCATACTTCTGTCGACGTCTCTCCCATTTGTAGAGGAGACTGTGTTTGCGGATGAAGGGGCACATTATGTGATGGTGGTGGGGAGAATTCAAGACGTGCAAATTACCCTGCTCAATGTATATGTACCACCGGGCTCACCCATAACCTTCTATGCGGGCCTGTTCAAACTATTAGCGGAAAAGGCAAAGGGGGTGGTAATCGCGGGAGATGACTGGAATGTGGTCTTGAACAGGTCTCTAGACACCACCTCAAACACATTGGCACCCAATGGGAGGATTTCTAAACCACTGAAAAGACTTATGAGGGATACAGGTCTAGTAGACATATGGCGGGAGAAATATCCATTAGCTAGGAACTACACATGCTATTCTCCAAGGTACAAAATCTACTCGAGGCTGGATATGTTTTTCACATACGGCAAGGACCTCTCTGTATTTGAGTCCATGTGGGTGGACATGGAAACCCTATCAGATCACCAACCCATTTTTGCAGATGTTGACCTGCAGTTACCTAAAAACAAACAAAAAAAAAAAAAACAACACAATGGAGATTAAATGTAAGCCTGCTCAGGGATGAAAAGATGAGGGAAGAAATTAAAAGGGTAATAAAACAGACCATTCAAATAAATGAGAGCCCGAATACCACGCCACAAATTCTGTGGAACATGATTAAAACAATGGTCAGAGGTAAATTGATCTCAATAGCCACATACAAAAAAAGGGAAAGGGGCAAACAGGTAGAACAACTAACGTAAAAGCTTAGAACTTTGGAAGGACAGCAGAAATTAAAATTTTCCAAGAAAACAGAGAAAGAGATAAGAGAAGTTAAGTCAAGCCTTCAAAAAATACATTTACAGGAGACTGAAAAGGTATTGTACTATATAAAACAATCCTATTATGAGGGGGGGCCAAGAGCTACATGCCTCTTGGCTTATCGACTGAAACAGATGTCTGCCCGGGCTCATATCGCAGCCCTTAGACACCAGACTACGGGAAACATCACACATAAGTGGGGACAGATAGCAGATGCACTGGTGACATACTACAAACAATTATATCACCCGCAAAAGGAGTCACACAGAGGAAGCGCGGAATTTCTTAGGGGCTCTGAAGCTCCCTCAGCTCAATGAGGCCCAGAGAAAGGTACTGGAACACCCCATCACCCACCAAGAAATTATTCGGACGGTGGGAGACCTTAAGGCGGGTAAATGTCCAGGGCCTGATGCGTTTGGAAGTGAACTCTATAAAATATTCATAGCCAAAGTAGCCCCCATGTTAAAGACCGTATATAATCAGGTGTGGCTGGAAGGCGAGGCGGTACCCCCCTCGTGGAATTATACAACTATAACTGTGATTCCAAATGAGGGAAAGGATCCCAAGGACTGTGGATCGTATAGACCAATTTCACTACTTAACGTGGATTATAAGATCTTCACAGCTATAATAGCTAAAAGGCTTCAGTCCTTCCTTAAAAACCTGATCCATCCGGATCAGACGGGATTCATAGAAAGTAGACAGGCACCTGAGGGTGTCAGACGAACTGTTGATGTCATTGACATAATCAGTAAACAACGCATTCCTACCTGCATCATGGGCCTGGATGCAGAAAAAGCGTTCGATAAAGTCAACTGGCACTTCTTATTTTTAGTACTGGAAAGAATGGGACTTCCGCCAACATTTCTAGAAGCGATCAAGGCCCTCTATGCTTCCCCACAGGCCTTCGTGAGAGTAAATGGGGGAATCTCGAGGAGGTTTGGTCTGGGTAGGGGGACCAGACAGGGCTGCCCACTGTCACCCCTCCTTTTTGATATATGTATATAGAACCCCTGGTTCAGGCGGTGAGGGAGGAGAAGGGTGTGGAGGGAGTGAAGATTGGCGGAGAGGAGCATAAAATCTCCTTATATGCAGATAACGTTCTCCTATATATAATAAACCCCAAAACTTCCATCCCTAAACTATGGTCCATAATAGATAAATTTAGTCAATACGCAGGATATACGATAAATTAAAGTAAAATTGAGGTCCTGAGATTTTTCTATAACCCATCCCCAAGCATACTGCAATTATTAAATCTGAGCTGGAATAAAACCAAAATAAAATACTTGGGCGCCCAAATTCCCCAAAATCTCACTACACTCTTCTCGATTAACTAGGAACCACTAGTAACCCAGATCAGACAGGATATTAAAAGGTGGGCAGCTCTGAATCTGCCTCTATATGCCAGAATACAATCAGTATCCATGAATGTTCTCCCTAAATATCTATACCTATTCCAGCATCTCCCAATAAGAATACATAAGAACCAATTTCAAATTTTGTAAAGAATGATTATAAAATATAGCTGAAACAAAAAGAGTCCCAGGATTAAAACTGAACTAATGCAAACTAGTAAAAAATATGGTGGAAGGAATATCCCTAACCTGGAAGATTATTTCTTGGCCACTCAATTAAGATGGGCCCTCCTGTGGTCAGCAGAGGCATACACAGCTCGATGGAAGGCAATTGAAGAAGCCTTAACCGATGGCGTGCCTTTGGGGGCTAGAGTGATGGTACCAGGAGCCCAAATCAGAGATGCTGGCATTACTCTGATGTCGGTAGGGAACACCCTGAGGTCCATGGGACACTTCTGGAACAAGCACAGGCTGAGGGAAGAAACGTGGCCCTTGAGATGGTTCGCATGGGACCCAAAGTTCCCTCCAGCTAGACAAGACCTCATCTTTAAGAGGTGGGGAAGAATGGGCCTGTACTCCCTCAGTCAATTTCTGGAAGGTAATATAGTCCTGGAGTTTGCCCAGATTAGGGAAAAATTCTCAAGACAGGCAGATTATTTCAGATATTTACAAATAAGAACACATATACACAACCTACAAACCCTATTTAAACAAGCCAAACCCTCAAGAGGACTGGTGAACATCATGAGCGAGATAATGAAGTTAAACAGAGTCAAATGCCAGGTTTCTGCCATATACAAGGTGCTGAGAGATTGGGGGGGGGGGAGAGAGAGACCTATCCAAATTAAAAACAGATGGGAACTGGAACTGGGAGAGGAAGTACACAAGAAGGTCTGGGACTTTGTCATCACACAGGCTTTTAAAACCACTTGCTCCTCGATGTGGAGGGAGTTTGAGTGGAAAGTGAGGATGAGATTCTTTATTACACCATTGACCCAATCTAAATGGGATAAGAAATGCACTGGGAAATGCTGGAGAGGATGCGGGAGAGAGGAGGCAGATTATTTACATGTATTCTGGACATGTCCTGGCCTAATAGAATTCTGGGCTGAAATGACCCAAAAACTAAAGCAGGTATTTTCACTTGAGATTAACCTGGGTCCCATGGAACTGTTGCTGGGGGTGAGACCAAAAGAAATAAAAGGGAATGACAGAGGGTACATATAGAATATACTTATAACATCGTCCCACAAGGCTATAACTAGGAAATGGCTCTCTCCAGGTGTGCCGACATATATGGAATGGATATCAATTATAGACGAAATTCGGGATATGGAGGAGGTTACCTACAGAATAAATTCAAGAGCACAAAGATTTGTTGGGCGATGGACCTTGTGGTTGATGGCCCAGGGTGTGGACATGGGAGGGAAGAAAAAATTACTCACCTTAGTAATGTTGTTTCTTCTAATGGAGTCTTGCTATATTATAGACATTAGCAGTTTGATCCAGCTCTAGAACCACCCGAGTGCAATGGTTAAAACCATTCAAAATAGAATTTTGGCATGAGAGCAGCTCTATCTGTGTCATTTCAAACTTGAACTGTCAGATCTTTACGAGCCAAACTCACCAAGGTCTGTGGAAGCTGTAACCTACACTAGCCAAATGGCTACCTAAATAATAACAACCATTGATGGTCCCAACACCCAAGACTCAAGTCAGGGGACCAGAAATACTAACACCATTCTAATAATGAAATGGAACATAAGTATAATAAAACACACACCGCAGCGTACACATACACACACACAAAGTCCCAAAGAGGACAAAATGCTAACAGGACATAAGTAGTGCTCCACACTAGTTGCCCGCACCCCACCAAGTAGAGGTTCTGAGAGGGCAGGTTGGGGGAGGTCTATAATATAGCAAGACTCCATTAGAAGAAACAACATTACTAAGGTGAGTAATTTTTCTTCAAACAACATGAAGTCTTGCTATATTATGAGACATTAGCAGAATACACAGCAGTACCTCCATGGAGAAGGCAGAACCTACTTAGGAATAGGCTCTGGAAGAGCAGCCAGCTGCTGCCAGCATCTCTCCTGGCCTGGACATCCAGGGGTAATGCTTGGTAAAGTGTACCGCTTTCCAAGTAGCAGCCTGGCAAATCTCTAATAAAGGGATATCTCTGGCAGCAGCTAGAGACGCAGTTGCACCCTGGTAGAATGAGCCCTCAAACCGAGGGGGCCTGCCCACTTCCGATAACAAAATTGGATACAAAAGAGACAATCCACCTGGCTATTGATCTCTTAGTGGCAGGTTTGCCTTTCCCAACTTACCATAGGTAAGGAAAAGTTGGAGGATTCAACCTCAGACCTTTGAGTACGCTCTATATAATAACTAAGAGCTCTCTTAACATCCAGGCTGTGCAACCTCCTCTCACCCAAAGAGGAGTGATCAGTGAAAAATACTGGAAGGGAGATAGATTGATTAAGATGAAATCTGAAACCACCTTAGGCAAAAACTTCCTATTAGTCCTAAGGACTACCTTATCCCTATGGAAAGAAATAAAGTCAGTCTCCACTGACAAGCACCAATTCACTTATGCATCTGGCAGAAGTGATAGCACTAGAAAAACAGTTTTCAAGTTAGGTACTTAAGCTCTGCAGAAGACAGAGTTCAAAGAGGTTGCATTAACTGGGCAATGCAAACATTAAGGTCCCAAGCAGGGGCGGTTCCCGAAAGGGAGGATTAGTATGGAGTAATCCCTTAAAAAACTTGGAAAACACAGGATGAGAGGAAAGAGGGATGACTTTCCTGCTGACACAAAAAGCAGACACAGCTGCCAAATAAACTCTCAGGGTAGCTGGTCTGAGACCCAAGAATTAAGATGCCATGTAATCCCAACAAAATGGGCAATTCAGCAGATTCTGGGAAATATTTTTCCCAGCACACCAAATGAAAAACCTTTTCCATTTAGAACTATAAGTAGCCCTAGTGGAAGGCTTTCTGGAAGCCTTTAGATCTCAAGAACACCCTGAGAGAGGTGTAAATCAGCAAACTCTTAACTCCTCAAGAGCCAGGCCTTGAGGTTGAGGGATTTGAGGTCCGATACAAACCCTTCCCTGGGCACAAGTCAACAGATTGTGATTCCTGGGGAGGCACAGGGAAGATGGACTGTCAGAGACAGAAGGAGTGGGTACCAGGGCTGCCTGGCCCAATCCGGGCAATCAGAATCACCCTGCAAGGCTGAGATCTGATTTTGACTAAGTACTTTGAATAGGAGAGGAAGGGGAAAGCACAGAGGAACCTCCCTCCCAATCCAGAAGAAGGGCATCCAGGGAACTGAGCCCAGCACTGGAGGCCTGCAACAGAACAGAGGAAGTCTGTGATTGTCTGGGGCTGCAAAAGATCTATCTGAGGGATGCCCCACCTGGCAAAAACTATCCCCAGCACTTGAGGATCCAGGGGCCATTTCATGCCTGGAAATCCTGCTGAGGGCATCCGCTGACATTGTCCTTCCCTGGAAGATGAACTGCTATGAGGGAAGTGTTCAGGGACAGGCCAGAGACCACAACTCTATCTGCCTCGGTGCACAAGGGTCAAGACCAGTGCCCCCTGTTTGTTGGATGTACCACATTGTTGTGGTGTTGTCTGTTCTGACTTGTATCACCTTGTCGTGGACAGATGCAGAAAAAGCTGAAGAGCTAAAAAGACAGCTCTGAGTTCCAGCAAATTGATGTGGAGCAGAGATTCCTGAGGCACCAAACCCCTGAGGGAAAGGTCGCCCATGTGGGCTCCCCCAACCCAGAAGGGAAGCATCTGTTGTGAGAGTCAAGTCGTGAGAAGGGGAAATGAAGGGGACCCCCGCCTAATTGCTCTGATCCTGCCACCACTGGAGAGCTAGGGATCAAGGTTCGAATCACTGGGACCAACTTCGGAAAGGGCGTCCTCTCTGAGACCAAAAGGTTCTCAAGTGAAACTGAATGTCTCTCATCTGAAATCTGGCTCCGCACAACAGCTGTGGATGCAGCCACGTGCCCCAGGAGCTGCAGAAAGTGTCTTGCTGGTCTGAGAGACCTGCAGAGTGAAGGAAGAGGCCAGAGCCACTAAATACCTTACCCTTTCTGGGGGAAGAAGACTCGCTGAGCTTTGTGTCCAATTCTGCCCTATAAAGGTGAGTACCTGGACTGGTTCCAGAACCGACTTTAGGTAGGTTTAGCAGAAAACCCAGGGAGGTGAAGAAGCTGCTGGTGACCTGCAGGTGAGATTTTACTGTTCTGGGACTGGCCTACAATGAGCCAGTCGTCTCAGATAGGAAAAACAGCAATCCCTCTGCCTCTTAAGTGGGCCACTGCTAGACACTTTGTGAATACCTTTGGAGCAGAGGTAAGGTCAAGGGCATTGCTCTGAACTGGAAATGACCTGAGGGCAGTTCAATCTGAGGGTACTTTCGATGGGATCTTCTGATTAGGACATGGAAATAGGCATCCTTGAGGTCCAGGAAGCTAGCCAGTCCCCTGGCCTTAGGGAAGGTAAAATCATTGCCAGAGTTACCATTTTGAACTTTGGTTTCAAAAGATGCTTGTTCAGATATCCGAGATCTAAAATGGGCCGCCACTCTCCTGTCTTTTTGGGGAAGGAAGTATCTGAATACAGACCCCTGCCCTGATGCAGGGAGGAACCTCTACTGCTCTGAGAGCTAACAGGATGAGACCTCTGTTTCCAGAGCCGAGGTCTCTGAAGCACTTGCAGGTAGAAAAGTCTGCTTCTCAGCTTGGGAAACTTTTGAGCTGAGAACCAGACCTCGCTTACTACTTCAAGAACCCACTTGTCTGAGGTTAAAGAAGCCCAATTCTGACTGATAAGCCAGCCTGCCCCCACTGGTACAGGAGAGACGGCCCTGGGCACCCCATCAGGGTGCCTGTTTAGAAGGAGCTTTAGGCTGGGGGTGGGAGCAGGTCTGCCCACCCTCTCGTCTACCCTGCCTCTGAAGAAGCCCCTCTGAGCATAGGCAGAGGAGCCTGAGTCTGGGTAGAAAGGCCTGTGAAAGGCCTACCCCTACCCCTGAGGCATGCCTTTGAGGAGTGGCTTGCAGCCCTTAGCCTGGGCACTCTTGTAAGTAGTGCTATATTCATCCATCTTCTTTCATGTAGTTCTCTGTCTGCTCAAACAGAAAGAATTTCCCACCACCAGGAAAATCCATAGCCTTAGTCTGGTATCCTCAGACAAACTAGTACCCTGAGCCAGGCCAACCTCACGAAAAGCTACAGATGGGCCATGACCCTAGAGAAACATCATTAACATCCACAGCAGCATGAAACTGAACCTTAGAGGCCTAATGCCATCAGCAGCCACCTGTTCTAGTTCACTAGCCAGTTGGCCATGGGCCTGCTTGGCCAATGCATAACAGTATCCCATCTAGATTTCTGATACCTAGCTACATAAGCCATATAATTTGCTTGCCTGAGTCCCAGAGAGGCTGCCATATACTGTTTTTGCCATGGCATCAATCTTCCTGGAATCCTTGTCAGGAGGATGTGAAGCCAAGGGAATATTAGCTTTATCACAGGCAGCAGCCTGAACTACTCAACATGACTGCATTGCTGAGAAAGGAATTCTGTATCAGGGCCTGACAATGTATACCTTCGTCCATCTTTTTATCAACAGGAGGCACAGAATTAGGAGCTTTTAAAATTTTAATTGTTTGTTTCCTAAAAGACTTATGTAAAGGAATAGACAATCTCTCCAGACTCTGAATATCCATCATTTCTACAAAATCAGGCTCCTCTTGCTCATCCACAGCCTCTTCTAAAGGAAGCTGAGGGTTTCAGCAACTTTTTATAAAACATAAAATGAGATGGGGACTCCAGACATAGGGAGATTCAAAAGGTCTGTCTGGGGAGATGTCTGAGTTCAATAGGCACACCAGACCTTCCCAGCCACATTCTATACTGTTCATAATCCTCCTCCCTCCTCTGTTCATAAAATTCCTCAATATCATAATCCTGAACCACTGGGACTGGACGAACCGACCTTTACCAGATAGTGGTGTTCGGACGACCTCAGACAGTGACTGGACAATTTGTATGGCTTTTGGTTATCTCTGCAGCAGTTGGAGAAGGAATTTTGACTCAGACCTGCTGATTTTCTTGTTTTCTTTTACTGGAATTGGTTCCTCAGAACCAGCTTTTTTGCCCGAGGAAGTCTGGCCCTGGTCAGAGGGCACCCTCTGGTTCGCTGGCACGAACCGGCTGGCCATCCGGTCAGCGGACTTTTTAGCCTCTGTTCCCTGAGCCTGCCCAATCTTTTTTCCAGGGTGGCTGCAGGAAATTCTTACATACCTGGCAGTCTGACTGGAGGTGGTCAAACCCCAGACAATAAACACATGGTGTGTGGGTCAGCCTTAGCAAAGACTTCCCCACAAACATCACAGTGTTGAAACCCAATGGGCCAGTTTTCTTTTTGGGTTTCTCAGACATAATGCCAGCCTAACAAACTTTGCCCTTTAGCAGGGCCAGGCAGACACCATATCGGTTCTAACCGTGTCACGAATATTGGAAAAAGCGTAATAAATCCATTTTTTTTAGAACCGATAAGAACCGGAACCGACTCTAAAATATTAACTTTTAGTTTTAAATGAGTTTTAAACCCACTGATCGGTTCAACCCGAACCGATAACACAAGTTCACACAGACAAAACCTTCATTTACTTACAGTTTACCACAGATAGAGCTTGAACGAGCGGTTTTGCAGGGTTAAAATAAAACTATTCTCGGTTAAATCAACCAAGAAAACACTTTTAAACCGAGAAATGAACAGAGCAGAAGGAGAAATCTATGGAGGCGACTGTTCACTAGAGTGAGTAAAGAATCTGACAGTTCAAGTTTGAAATGACACAGATAGAGCTGCTCTCGTGCCAAAATTCTATTTTGGAATGGTTTTAACATTGCACTCGGGCAGTTCTAGAGCTGGATCAAACTGCTAATGTCTATAATATAGCAAGACTTCATGTTGTTTGAAGAAAAAATTACTCACCTTAGTAATGTTGTTTCTTCTAATGGAGTCTTGCTGTATTCTGACATATGCAGTGATGTCCAACCTTTGAACTGCCTCGGAGAGGAAAGAGTAACTTTCCATGCAAGGCATGGAACGCTGAGCTCGAGCTCGGTTGAGACTCTGTCTGTTGTTGTTTGAACTCAAACCGACAGATCTTTACAATCTATACTCACTGGGTGTCCTGTGTGGAAACTGTAAACTGTAAACTTACACAAGCCAACTGGCTACTAAATATAATGAAAAGATTTTTGGTCCCAAAGCAAAGACTCAAGCCAGGAAACCCAAAAAAATAAAACAAAACACAACACACACAACCAAATTAAGAGGGTGAGAAAAAGGGGGCACCTCCAGAGTGCCAACACTGTTGCTGCCCACCCACATCCCAAAACCCAGGTTCTGAGAGGGGAGTAGGAGAGAAATGAATACAGCAAGACTCCATTAGAAGAAACAACATTACTAAGGTGAGTATTTTTTCTTCAAACAACATGAAAGTCTTGCTGTATTCTGTATCTCTGAACTAACAAAGTACCTCCATGGGAGGGACAGAACCTACTTTGAGAACAAGCTCTGAAGCACTGCTGTGCCAAACCGAGCATCACTCCCAGCCTGGATATCCAGAGAGTAATGCTTGCAAAAGTATGTACTGTTTTCCAGGTGGCTGCTTGACAAATCTCTAAGATAGAATATCCTGGCAGTAGCCAGGAAGCAGCTGTACCTCTGGTAGAGTGAGCCCTCAGGCCTGAGGTGGGATCCTACCTAATTTCTCACAGCAAATGTATGCAAGAGACAATCCACCTGGCAATAGATCTCTTAGTGGCAGGTTTTCGCCTCAACCTCACCATGAAGAGAACAGCTGAGGGAGTCAAACTGTGAGACCCTAGGTGCGCTCTATGTAGTAGCTAAGGGCCCTTTTCACATCCAAGCTGTGCAGCCTCCTCTCCCCAGAGGAGGAATGGTCAGTGAAGAAAACAGGAAGAGACAGACTGGTTAAGGTGGAAATCTGAAACCACCTTAGGCAAAAACTTCCTATTAGTCCTGAGGACAACCTTATCTCTATGGAAAGAGATAAAATCAGGCTCCACTGACCAGGCCTGTAACTCACTTATGCGTCTGGCAGAAGTGATGGCTACCAAGAAAACAGTTTTCCAAGTCAAGTACTTAAGCTCTGCTGAGGACAAAGACTCAAAAGGGGGTTGCATAAGCTGAGCAATGCAAACATTAAGGTCCCAGGCAGGGGCAGGGTCCCTGAAGGGAGGATTGGTATGCAGCAATCCCTTGAAGAACTTACAGAATACAGGATGAGCTGAAAGGGAAGAGTGCTTGCCTGCTGACAAGAAAGCAGAGACAGCTGCCAGATGCCCTCTAAGTGTAGCTGGTCTGAGTCCCAAGCTATTGAGATGAACCATATAGTCAAGGACTGCAGGCAACCCAGCAGACTCTGGAGAAATATGCTTCCCAGAGCACCAGATAGTAAACCTTTTCCATTTTGAGTTGTAAGTCTTTCTGGTGGAAGGCTTTCGAGAAACCTTTAAAATATCCAGAACACCTGAGAGAGTTGCAAATCCGCAAATTCTAACTCTTCACGAGCCAGGCCTTGAGATTGAGAGATCTGAGATTCGGATACCAGACCCTCCCCTGAGAACATGTTAACAGGCTGTAATTCCTGGGAAGAGACAGGGGAAGGTGGACTGCTAAGGACAGGAAGAGGGGGTACCAGGGCTGTCTGGCCCAGTCTGGAGCAATCAGAATCACTTTGCAGGGTTGAGACACGATTTTGACTAGTACCTTGAACAGGAGAGGGAAGGGGGGGGAAGCACACAGGAACTTCCCTTCCCAACTGAGAACTAGGGCATCCAGGTGGACTGAGCCCAACACTGGGGGCCTGCAGCAAAAAAGGGGAAGCTGGAGATTGATTGGGGCTGCAAAAAGATCTATCTGTGGGGTGCCCCATCTGGAGAAGATCACCTTCAAAATCAGGGGATCTAGGGACCATTCGTGATGGCCCTGAGATATCCTGCTGAGAGCATCTGCCAGGACATTGTCCTTCCCTGGGAGGTGCACTGCTATGAGAGAGGTATTCAGGAATAGGCCAGAGACACAACTTCATTGCCTCTGTGCACAAGGCCGTGAGCAGTGCTGCCAGCATTTGATGTACCACATTGTGGTGGTATTGTCTGTCCTGATCTGAACAACTTTGTTCTGAACAGACTTGGAAAAATCTTGAAGTGCTAGAAACACTGCTCTGAGTTCTAAGAGATTGATGTGAAGCAGAGATTCTTGAGGTGACCACAACCCTTGGGTGGTCAGGTCACCCAAGTGGGCTCCCCATCCCAAGAGGGAGGCGTCTGTAGTAAGGATTAGAGAATGAGATTGAGTGACAAAGGGAACTCCTTGTCTTAGGTTGTCCTGATCCTGCCACCATTGCAAAGCCTGGATCAGGGTTCAGTCACTGGGATTAGTTTGGTCAAGGGTCCTTTCTCTGAGACCAGAAGGCTCTTAAGTGGAACTGAATGTCCCTCATCTGAAATCTTGCTCCTTGGACCACTGCTGTATTGGCAGCCATGTGGCCCAGGAGCTGCAGAAAATGCCTTGCTGGTCGAGACACCTGGAGGGTGAATGAAGGGGCCAGTGAAACAAGGGTCCTTGCCCTGTCCAGGGGAAGGAAGGCTCTTGCCTTTAATGTATCCAGCTCTGCCCCTATGAAGGTGAGGAGCTGCACAGGCTCTAGAACTGACTTTGAAAGATTCAGAAGGAATCCTAGAGAAGTGAGCAGTTGCTGAGTTATCTGTAGGTGTGACTTGACTTGGTCTGGAGACTGACCTACTATGAGCCAGTCATCCAGGTATGGGAAGATGGAGATCTATTTTCTCCTTAGAAAAGCAACCACTACTGCCAGGCATTTTGTGAACACCCTTGGAGCCGAGGTTAGGCCAAAGGGCATTGCTCTGAATTGATAGTGGCCCGAGGGCAACTTGAACCTGAGGTACTTTCGGTGGGAGCTTCTGATGAGAATGTGGAAATAGGCATCCTTGAGGTCCAGTGAAACTAGCCAGTCTCCTGGCCTTAGAGAGGGTAGAATTATTCCCAGAGTCACCATTTTGAACTTTGGCTTTAAAAGGTGCTTGTTTAAATATCTGAGATCCAGGATGGGCCACCATTCTCCTGTCTTTTTGGGGGTTAAGTACCTGGAATACAATCCTTTTCCCTTGTGTAGGGGTGGAACCCTTTCTATGGCTCTCAGAGCCAAGAGGGAAGAGACCTCTGCCTCTAGGGCAAGTGCCTCTGAAGGATCTGCAAGTGGAAAGGATCTGGTTCTCATCTTGGGAAATAATTTTTTGAAGCTGAGAACCAGTCCCTGGCTCACTACTTCCAGGACCCATTTGTCTGATGTTAAAGACATCCAGTCCTGGAGAAAGTAAGCCAGCCTGCCCCCTACAGATGGTGGAGAATCGGCCCTGGCAAACACATCAGGGTGCCTGTTTGGCAGGGGCTTTAGGCTAGGGTGGTACCAGGCCTGCTTGACCCCGCCTGCCTCTCCTCTGAAGAACCCCTCTGGGCAAAGGCGGAAGAGAAGCCTGGGCTTGGTAGAAGGCCTATGAAAAGGCCTGCCCTGCCCCTGGAATGCTGCCTCTGGGAAGTGGCTTGCCTTTCCTTGGCCTGAGCACTCCTACAGGTGGTCCTGTATTCATCCATTTCTTCATGTAGTTCTCTGTTTGCTCCCCAAACAGAAATTACCTAACACAGGAAAATCCATGGCCTTAGTGTGGGTATCCTGAGACAGGGCTAGTACATTTGAGCCAGGCCATCCTACGAAGGGCCACAGATGTAGCCATGACTCTAGTTGAAACATCATTGGAGTCCACTGCAGCATGAAATTGCACCTTGGATGCCTCAATACCATCTGCAGCCACCTGCTCTAGCTCCTTGGCAAGCTGGCCAGGGACCTGTTTAGCCAAAGCCATTACAGTGTCCCATCTAGACTTCTGATATCTAGCTCTATAGGCCATATAATTAGCCTGCCTGAGTCCCAAAGATGCTGCCATGTACTGTTTCTTTGCCATGGCATCAATCCTCCTGGAGTCCTTATCTGGTGGGTGTGAAGCCAAGGGTATATTTGCCTTATCACAGGCAGCAGCCTGCACTACCCCAACATGGCTGCATTGCTGGGTAAGGAACTCCGTATCTGAGCCTGAGAGAGTATACCTCTTGTCCATTCTCTTGTCCACAGGAGGTATAGAATTAGGAGACTTTAAAATTTTCATTGTCTGTTTCCCAAAAGACTTATGTAAGGGAACAGACAGCCTCCTGGACTCTGGGATGTCCATCATCTCAACGTAATCAGGCTCCTCCTGATCCTCTAGTGCTTCCTCCATAGGAAGCTGAAGAGTTTCAGCCACTTTTTTGTAAAACATAAAATGGGAAGGGGACTCAGAAAGCCTAGGAGGAGAAACCCCTGAAGGTCTGTCTGGGGAGATGTCTGGGTCAATGGGCACATCCAGACTTTCATAATCACCATCACTATCCTCATACTCTCCTTCCTCCTCCTCCGGTTCATAAAAATCCTCTAAATTATAATCTGGAACCGGGGGAACCGACCGAACCGAGCCCCTAACCGACGGTGCCGGTTCGGTCGGAACCGGGGTTAGCGACTGAACAATCCTTATCGCTTTGGCTATTTCATCAGCGGTCAGAGAGAGAACTTGTGGATCCGCACCGGCTGTTTTATCCTTTCTTTTTCCTTTAGCCGGAACAGACTCCTCAGAGTCGGTTCTCCTTTTGGCCGAATAAGTTTCACCCTGGTCAGAGGGCACTCCTTCTGGTTCGGTTGGAACCGAACCGGGCTGGCCATCCGGGTCAGCGGACTTCTTGGACTCCCTTTCCCTGAGCCTACCGACTCTCTTTTCCAGGGTAGCTGAGGGAAAATTTTTGCAAATCTGGCAGTCTGAATCGAGGTGGTCAAACCCCAAACAATAAACACAGGTGGTGTGGGGGTCAGCCTTAGTAAAGGCTTCCCCACACACACTACAGTGTTGAAACCCAGTGGGCCCGGTTTTTCTTTTGGGTTTCTCAGACATGGCCAGTCCTAACCAAACTTACCCTTTTTTCGGCAATCCGACAGGCAAGACACCCTTATCGGTTCCTGACCGTGTTACGGGTCGTGGAAAAACCCTAATGAAATCCGTTTTTTTTTTTTTTAGAACCGATAAGGACCGGTTACCACACTCTAAAAGTAGAACTAACTTTTTTGAACAAACCTGATCGGTTCAAACCGAACCGATCCAACGTTTACAAGTTCCACACAGAAGAAACAAAAATAAACCTATCTAGTACTCACGATACCACAGACAGAGACTGAACAGACAGGTTAAACAGATTAAATTTGGCCGAAAATCGAGGAAAACGGCACTGTAACTGACTAAATTGAACCAAGCAAAGGAGAAATCTCCGGAGCGACTGTTCAGTGAGCCGGAATAAAGAATCTGGCGGTTTGAGTTCAAACAACAACAGACAGAGTCTCAACCGAGCTCAAGCTCAGCGTTCCATGCCTTGCATGGAAAGTTAACTCTTTCCTCTCTGGGGCAGTTCAAAGGTTGGACATCACTGCATATGTCAGAATACAGCAAGACTTCATGTTGTTTGAATGGGTAAGAGAGAGGACTGAGGGAGGAGGGATGCACAGGGGCAGTAAAGGGGCATTAAGAAATATTGGAAGCCAATATGAAGAAATATTTTTATACAGATAAAGGTCGAGTCATTGGCATTGAAAAGTGCTGTAACTGATGGAAAACAGCTATGTAAGACCTTATCTTTATGAAATGCCTGTATGTATATAGCTATATATGAAAAAATGAATTTACTCTTTGTGTAAGTGCCTGAATATACAATAAACTTGAATTTAAAAAAAAAAAAAAAAAAAGAGGAGACCACTCAACACCCTAGCAAAGCAGAAGCGGTTCTCAATCCACACAAGGAATGAAAATAAAAAAATTTTTAAAAAAGGCACGTTATTCAACCTGAAAGCCACAGCTTAACAGGCCCGCTTTTAATTTAGGGGTCCTCCCTGAAACAGGCAGCCCCAACCTGCTGTACAGAACTGCAGCCCCAAATGAAGTCTAGAAATCTTAAAATTCCTTTTTTTTTTAAATTTAAATTTATTTATTTATGCCCTCCTCGGCTGGGGGGGGGGAGGGGTGTTACCTATGGTTCCATCCGGACCCCGTGGCACTGCGCCACTCCCAGTACCTGTGCTCAACCCCTTCCCCGGTTCCTCTCACTGGCTGCTTTACGGTGGGTACTCACCCCACCACCACGGTAACCGGGGGTCAGGATCCGGGGAGAGCATCTCGAGTTGGAGTGACATGGCACCAATGGACCAGACTTCATCTAGTGCGCCAAAGGATTTTTTTGTGTATTGGTTCCCCATCCCCCAGCACGGACGTGCAATGGCGTCAATGATGCTGCCGTGCATGCTTCCATGCACCACACATCTGACACTGTCCGTGCCGACCCACAGCCACCACCAGGAGCCAGCACAGCCGCAGTTATCCCACCCCACCTCCCGGAGAGTAGTCCCAGATGCTCAATCCTCCAACACCCAGCCGACCCTCCAACACCAGAGGTCGCTCCTGACCCCAGGTCGTTGGCGTGGCGTCAGCACCTCAACCCTCAACGCCACCGGGCCAACCTTAAAATTTGAAATTCTTGAGAGAAGATAAAAGTAGCTCTGTCCCCTTCAAATGGCACAGCTAAACTGGGAAGTTGATGCAGAATGGAATACTCATGTGTCCAACATTCTAAAGCTTGGGCTGTGCCATTTCCCTGGTAGGGGTGCACTATACCCAGTTGTTTTGATTACTCATTGACAATGTGGAGTGCTACAGATAAAAAGACTAGAAGAGACACAAATTTCCTTTTATTAAATGTGTTATTTGGGGGGTTTTCATTAAGAAATTGAGTGCATTTCAAATGCTCTAGCTTTAAAAATATAAAAATCGATGGAAACTGGGCGGAATACAAATTTCCTGGCAGAATACCACAATTCTGACTCTAGTACTCTGCCAAGAATACTGTACCACTTTTTTTTCTTAAATTCTAACCCTGCCTGCTTAGTCTCATACGCCAGAGGACAGGTCTCACATCCTCCCACCCCAATCTCCTCCCCCACCTGCAAATTCGACTGCCTCAGCCAACATTGCAGAACAAGGCGCTCACCTCTTCCTGGTGACAGAAGGAGTCGCGAGCACACACACACACACACACACACACACACTCCGGTCGAACCACAGAAGCGTGGACTCTCTGGGAATCTCAATATAGGCCAGCAGTATACGATTACTAGTACAGTGGTTTTAAGGGGGCCTAAAAGAGTTGAGTACCAGGGGTGAAGAACAGGATCCAGAACAAAGCTGCACTTCCAACACAACAAACTAGGCAAAAATAGACATTACAAGTGACAGAACACGGGGCACAGTTAACTTCCTAGGTGACTGGAACTGAGCTCCATGTCCTGTCACTTCTAATGTGTATTTTTTTCATAATAAAGTACTGAAGCAAACTCATGTCTGAGCACAGTTTGTTGCGTTGGGAAGGCAGCTTAGTTATGGATCCTACTGTTGCGTACTGGAGGGCAAGGCACCCCTTAAGCTGCACACACCCCTCCCGCCTGGTACACACTAGAGCATGACTGCAGACTAGATTTTATTTGAAAACTGGTAACCGGGAGAGGCACACTGAGCCAAGGCTCGTTTCCAGGTGTAACCTGGGGGAAGGGAACAAAGGGAGAAGCAGTACAATACACAATAACAAAAGAGATTTAGCAAACATTTGTAAGTAAACTGGTACAACAATGAATAAATACAAAAATATTGGATTTGTACTCTTGAGTGAAGTGCAGTCACAATTCAAACAGATACACCAAAACAAATGCAACTGAGAAAACGGCAGCAAAACATGATGTTCAAATCCTATCCTGGCAACAGGCGAAAGGCCCGGAGGACTAGCTTATGCCTGGTTTCGTGGAGGAGGAAAGAACAGAGGTAAAGAGGTGGTGTAACAAGAAGCAATATGGGGACCCACCCAAGTGCCTTACCAAGAACCAATGGGCTCAGGTCAGTGGGAGGTGTCAGGAGTAGTGATAACAGGAACAAGTGGCGTGGGGCTGGAGTTTCGACTGGTGCCTGAGGGAGCCAGGTGATGAGAAGAGGCAGATGGACTGGAGGAGGGGAGTTGGTTCCAGGGCAGGGGAAGTTGATAGAAGATATATTGCCCAGTGGAGTAGCAGAGGTGAGGAGTGTTGAAAGTGCAATTACCTCTGGAATGGAGGGAACAGGAGGCAGAGGGGGAACTGGGAGACACAAGGGGTGAACAGAAGGAGCAAAAAAAAAAATGAACTAAAAGTGCTGCATAATTAAATGATCAAGGAGAAAAACAAGCAGACCCCCTCCATTGCTCATTTTTTAAAAACAGATGCAACTCAATTAACTTCTAATTCACAGATCCCATGATCCATCGCCAAAGAATATGGTGGGCATGAAGAATGTGACCCCAGTCCTTGTTCAGTTTTTAGTTAAGCTACTTGGCTTTCAGGCTTGACCACAAATAAACAAACAGTCCACATATAATACAGCATCTTACATTCTGCATACATATACTGTCTTTGGAACATATTTTAAAACAGACTCAGTAAGTTACGACATGTACAATATTTGCTACATTTAAACAGTGTAAAAATAAACATTTACCATTTTGATTTATTTTGTTCAAGGAATCTCATTAAATAATACCTTTGTTTTATATTGCATCTGGTCATGTTGGCTTGATAAGCAGTCCTTGTTAACTCTGGTTGTGTTCCAAATGTTATGACAAAATGCGGCATAAAACTCCTAACAGCAAACTAGTTTCTTAAAGGTGTCAGCGTGGCTCAGATGGTAGCACATCCGTCTCTGGACCACAAGGCCATGGGCTACAGTACCACAGCAGGACCTCAGCTCAACCTCGAAATGCTAGCATTCCAGTGTAGTACAAGAGAGCTGCCATATTGTCTGGGTGTACTGACCCACGGATGAGACATTAAATAGAGGTTCCTTGCAGACATGCATAATTTTGTGCTTTGCTTATCTGCCCATCTCTGGTACTGTCCATGCGGAAGTCAAGGCATGGCATGTTTCACAAGAGTAGGGGATCTGCCCCAGAGGTCTGGCCAACATTCCAATTCTTTAATTTAAAAAAAAAAAGGTTCAGGCAACTGTCCATGGCTGTGAGAATGTTGAGAAGCAGAATGGCTGCCAGTACATGCTCAAAAGTCACAGCACTACCAAGCCCTCTCATTGCTTATACACTTTGGGATAGTGTTACGAAAAGTAGTACATAAAAGTAAATTCTTTTACTTGAAGGGGAGATGCAGAGTTACCCAGAGCAGATTTTAGTGTAGAGCCAAGGTCTGCATAGCATATGCACCCTTTTGGCTAACACACCGCACAGCAGAGATTGCTTACGGTATGCAGTGCACATCCGCACCTGCCACCTGGCCCACCCCATCCCAACCAACCGCACAGCCATGAGTATGGCTCAGAATCGGTTGCAAAAGGGGACAGCTGCCAGGGCCGTTTATGTGGAGAATCCCAATATGTGTAGTGTGAGACTTCTATGCACAACAAGCCCTCGTAAGCCCCCCTCCACAGGTGTGCAAGAGGGAGCTAGCCCATGGTGGATCAAGCCTGAAGTCCCAATGCAAATCATAGATCTATTATAGGCCAGTCAACATGCTGTCTTGTGGCACCTATGGCTGCCTGGGAAGAGCATAGCACCACACTGTGCTAGAGAGAGACCGCATGGTACTAGTACTACTGCAATGATGCCTCCTATCCCTACCTGCCTGACCCTCACCTTCAGGCATGCTTCTGGGCCCTAATGTTTTAGCTGCAATCCTATCAGTGGTATCCCATTCGCCCTCCCCCTCCTAACACACACACACACACACACACACACACACACACACACACTTCCACTAGAATTTTGGAAAGGTTAGCCACCATGGCTAAACAACCCAAAAGCCACCATTAGAAAACATGAGACACAGCACCAGAAGTTTGAAATGGCAACACCAAGAAAGACCAAATTACAACTTTTCCTTAAGACAGATAACTGATTTTATTACAACATATATATCCAGGATAGCCCAGCTGAGTTGCAATACCTAAATCTCTAGCGGGTTCCTGCTTCTACCCAATTCTTGACTGGGTGGACTGTAGAACTGTGAATTTAAGTGCAGAATATGAACAGCACTGGACATCATTTTACACTACTTAATTATGCAGTCGTTTGGGTACTTTGTATACTAAGCCTGCAGTTCTATTGTGGCATTAAATATCAGTTACCCCCCCCCCCCCAATAAGCCATCATAGGTTATCACTGCCTAGTTGGCAGTGTTTTCAGATTCAATGACTGCCAGCAGACAATACACACTGTGTAGAAAACTGTGCTGCCAACAGCCTGGCAGCGTTTACACACAGTTCATGCAACAATCAGTGAAACACTGGGACCTCTAGCATTCTGTGCTGTAACTCTACCTCTGAGCTATGGCTCAGAGGTGAGATTAATAACATGGAATGCTAGGATCTAAATTCATTCCCAGTGGTTCATCTTTTCTCTTTTCATTGTTGACTCTGTTTATTCACCTTCAGTGCAATGAGGCTTACTTGGCCCCAATCTGCCCTATCACGGAGCTCAACTACCCCCCCTACAGGCCAGCCTCATACAGAAGCACAGCGGGAAGGACCATGGCTTACCCCATGAAGGCACCCCGGCGGCCCTAATGCGGGACAGGGAGACTGCATCACCCTTTAAGTCCTGCCCTGACTTACTCCGGGCTTCGTCTGACCTGTGAGGGAGGTCCCCCATTGTGGGCATTACTGCACTCGTTCAGAATGTTTCCTTGGTTACCCCTCAGGATGCGGAGTGCAATGTCTTCTGCACGACTACATGCTTCTGCCACTGGAGACGGCCATCGTCCCTCCCTCTTCTGCATTCTGTGTGCTTTGCGTTGCCCCTGGTTTCCACCAGAGGCCACTGCAGCGCCAGAAGCTCCCTGAATCCCACCCGAAGGAAAGGAGAGCAGTCCTCCGGACACTCTATCCCCTGCCGACCCCCCCCACTCGTTCCCGAACCCAGTTCAACATCGTGGCGCAAGGTGTGGCGTCCAGCGCCTCAACCCTCAGTGCCACCGGGCCAGCCATCCCTTCTTCCTTGTAATTCATAATCTAAATTTGCCTAGCAGTGGCTTCTTTAAACTGCACTGAGAAGGAGTCGATTGGCTTTTCTGATGCAGCAATCAGGGTACTTGTACTGTACAACTAAGATTCATAAGCGAAGTAAAGTGAAAATTTCCATTTTTTAATGATCACAGCACTCCCTTGCTCAGTATTTCCACTGTGACTTTTTAATTCAAACTGGCAAAAGACAGTGCTAGTCTCCCGAGGCTGGCATGCATGCTACCACACATCTGACTGTGCCTCCAATTATGAATTGCCTCTCTATTACCACTGAAGTAGCAGCAGCATGAAACAGAAAGTCTCCAACTAACTGGAGGGAGTGTCTGCGTGACTGCACCGATCACATAAAACTCCTTCGAGCCTCGTCTAGTCAGCTGACATATAACAACATCATTATCATGGAGTACAAGTTTCTCCCAGTGTATAAAACACAGGAGACTAGTCAAGACTTAACAGTCTTGCACACCTTCAACTGCAGTCTCACCCTGGCTTTCACATCTCTGGATTCCCAATTCTGTGGCACAAAAAGAACAGCTACATAAAAACTTATCGTAACAGTAGATCTTTGAGGGGATCTCAGTCATCAGGTCACACCATAGGAATGTCACCATTGGTAAAGCAGGATCCACATGGAAGATTTTCAGTAGTACAACTGAGGCCACCCACGACGTCGACGTCAGTTGATGTCATTAACCCTATAAAGGCATGAGCGACTCCGCTCCCTCCTCAGTTCTTCCCCTGGAGACAAAGGGAGCATAGCTCAAGCCATGGAGGGCAGTTGTTTAACCAGAAGTAGCACACTAAGCTGAAAGCTTTTTTACAGGAGCGACCTGGGAGCACAGGGAAGTTAAGTGACTTGCTCAGGGTCACACAGTATGCAAGTGGAAGCTGTGGGATTCAAACTCAGGTCTGGTCTGCTAGATGTCACCAGATTTGCAACTCAGAGCCTTAAACCACTGCGCTATACTGCCTCCAATGATCGAGACCAGCACTTGTCACTGTCTAGGAATAGGTTAGTCTTCCCCTGATCCAGCAACCAATGCCTACCCTTTCCCTTTGTCACCCAAATAGACTGCAAGGCTTGGCTCCGTCTCAGTCGATCACTACTTATATGTTGTATATGCTTCTTACTTACTGACTCACTATTTGACTGTTTAGCTGCTTTTACTGTAACCTGGTTAACAACTGTACTCACCTGTAACAAGTTGTACCTGACACTTGTCATCTTTACTGTATCCCAGGTCGCCCCTGAAAAAGGGATCTTCGGGGCTCAGTGGACCTACCCGGTAATCAAAATTTAATACATTTAATAAATAAGTAAATGAGGGGAAACTGTGTGAGAAGTGCTTACTGATGGCAGAGTTGAGGAGGGGAGACTGTAGGAGGGAATGGGGTGAGATGGGCGATAAATGCTAACAGGTCAGTCAGGCAGGATGACCTACTCACTGCGGCAGTGGCAGGTGTCCTTGAAAAACTTAGTGAGCAAGGATTTAAAGGAGTTAACAGTAACTAGTTCTGTGAGCTTGATAGTGGCTCGCAGTTTGTTCCATGTGGCCAGGATGGCATAGCTAATGTATGGAGCAGTGTTTCCCCTGGATTGGCACGCTCTGGAAAATAAACAGGAAGGTGGATAGATTGGAAGAAACTTAGGAGTTGTGCGCAAATACATCCTGTCTTTATGAAAAATCAAATAAGGCTCCTCACACCAGAGGGCCTGAAGCTCTGAAATTCTTCAAGCAGAAGTAATGGCAACTAAAAATAACGCTTTTCGAGAAAGTGTAGCTCACAAGTTGTGACTCGCTCAAAAGAAGACAGGGTCAATTTCTCCAAAACAAAGTTCAAATCCCAAGCTGAGCTATCATGCAGTCACCCATGGGCTCATGAAAGGCAGAAATGGCCAAAAGGTGCACCTTGAGGGACGAGTACTGGAGACCAGAGTCAGATAGAGAGATCAGGTAGTCCAGGATCTGGCTCACCGGACAGGTGAAAGGGTCTGGATTATGTTTGGCAGCCCAGATGGCAAGCCGCTTTCACTTCATGGCATATGTGGCTCGAGTGGAAGGCTTCCGGGTGGCCACCAGGACGTCCGCCACTCTGTTGGAGACCCCCAACCTGGTGATGGTTATGTCCTCAGGAGCCAGGCATGTAGATGGAGGAACCTGAAGTTGGGATGGACCAGGGTCCCCTGAGCCTACGTCAGCAGATTCCTGCAGAGGAGTAGAGGAACCAGAGGTTCTTCCGCCAGCTGCTGAAGTAATGGAAACTATATCTACTGAGGCCAGAAAGAGCTACTAGGATCTTGCTGGCCCCCTTCATCTGCAGTTTGATTAGTACCCTCTGAATTAGAGGAAATGGAGGGAAGGCGTAGAGGAACCTCCTGCTCCAGGAGAGGGAGGATGCATCTTGCCAGAAAACGTCAGTAAAAATTGGGCAGTTTTGCATTGAGAGGGGATGCAAAGTCCAACTCTGGATGCCCCCCCATCTGTTGAATAGATCTTCTGCAATGGATGACAGGAGCTCCCACTCGTGTATGCTGCACTGAGTCCTGCTGAGACAGTTCGTTAGGGTGTTTAGCACCCCGGGGACATGGATGGCTAAGAGAGTCAGGCCATGATCTACCACCCAATACCATACGCTCATGGCCTCCTTGCATAGGGGGTATGAATGTGTCCCCGCTTGTTAATGTAGTATACTACACTGAGGTTGTCTGACCGAATCAGCAACTAACCCAGAAGAAGGTGGTTCTGAAAGGCCTTCATGGCATAAAGAACTGCCCACATCTCCAGAACATTGTTATGCAGGGAGGAATCTATCTGGGACCAAGAGCCCTGGGTTTGGAAAGGGCCCAATTACCCTCCACAGCCCAGACAGGAAGCATCCGTGGTGAGGATCTGGAATGGGACACTTGCAGTAGATTCAAGGGGTCCATCCACCACTGCAGCACCTTGCGGACTGGGGAAGAGACCAGGACTAGGCGATCTAACTCATCCGTATGCTGGTCTCACTGTACTCTGAGGGTCCACTGGAGACTGCACATATGGAGTCGGGCCACTGGAATGGTGGGAATGGCAGCTGCCAGCAGTCTCAGGCAAACCCTAGCAGGAATACAGAGCCTTTGAGTGACTGCCTGAGCTTGGGCTATGAGACAATCTGCCCTGTTTTGGGGCAGAAATGAGTCTAGAACCGCCCCTATATACTGCAGTCACTGGGACCGCACTAGAACCAACTTGGGTAGATTGACAGTAATGCCCAGAGAGAGGAAAATCTGGAAGGTTCTCTCCAAAGTCCACAGGAGCTATTCCCTGGACAGGACCTTTAGGAGCCAATTGTCCAGATAAGGGAAAACGTGCATTCCCTCCCTTCTGAAAGCTGTTGCTACGCAATTGGTAAAGACCCGCAGTGCAGAGGACAAGCCAAAGGGCGACACTTTGAACTGATAATGCTAGCCCTGGAACACAACGCAGAGAAACCTCTTGTGAGGGGGAAAAGACTGATATGCGCAGGTAAGCATCCTGCATATCCAGTGATCATAGCCAATTGCCTGTCTTGAGGAGAGGCATCAGGCCTTGTAAAGTTACCATTAAAAACCTTTTATACTGGACATACAGATTGAGATCCTTTAGAACCAGAATGGGACTCAAATCCTGGGTCTTTTTGGGGACCAGGAAGAACCTGGAGTAAATCCTTGTTTCCCTGGCACCTGGGGACTTATTCGATGGCCTGCTTGCACAGAAAGGACTGTATCTCCTCCCAGAGAACAGACAAGTGAGCTGGGAGGGTAGTTGGAGGGCAAGGGAGGGGTCTCCAGCGGTGGCTCAGTGAGCTCCAGTGTCTCACCCCTTTCTATGATCTGCAGAATCCAGGCATCCTAAGTTATGCTTCTCTATTGATTTAGATGGAGGGAGAACTGACCTCTCACCACCACCTCTTGGTCTGGGACCATAAGAGCAAGGTCGGGCAAGGAGTCACACAAAGGCAGCTCCACCTGTGGGGACTGGTCCCTTACTTCTAGGATGCTTGGCTGCAGCTCCAGCACTGGAGGGGGCGGGCAAGGCAGTGGAGGTTCTGCATTTCCCTTGCGGATGAGAGGCTGCACTGAGTCTATTGAATGCCCTGCGAAAGAGGGGACGCTGTCTACTTCTCGACTGAGTATGATACTGAGAATGGACAGACTTGATAGCCAAAAAGCTTAGTGCCACTGAAAGGGGCATTAAGCACCGTCTGCTGATCAGCAACAGCAAAGCCTACGTAGGCATGTGCCCGTGGCAGCAGCCATTGCAACAGTGTCAGCCATGTCATAGAGGGCCCCAAGTGGGTGCTTGCTAACGTCCTCAGCCATCTGCAGGCACTTAAAAGCTCCTGCTTCTGTGTGCCATCTGGGAGGGCCTGGGCAGCAGCCTTACCATTCTTCCAGTTGAATGTCCACATACATAACACTCGGGGGGGGGGGGGAAGAGAGAGACCCGACAAAGGCTTGTGCCAAACCACTGGGGTCTGGGTCTTGAGAGTCCTTGTCGAAATAAATACAGATTACTCACCTGTAACAGGAGTTCTAGGAATGGTATATGTTGTTCATCCACACTTCTTGGCAGGTACCTTGCCACTTTAAATGTTGCTGGAAGATCTTCAAGCTGGCTCCTCCCACCCACCAGGTGGCAAAACTCTCGGCTCCGCCTCATGACGCCAGATCTAGCCCGCTGGAAGCCAGGTTGTGCATCGAAGCCGGGGAGGCCGGGGGGTTTGTGGATATTACATATACCATTCCTAGAACTCCTGTTACAGGTGAGTAACCTGTATTTCTAGGGACATGGATATGTTGTTCAATCCACACTTCTTGGCAGACTCCTAGCAGTTCTCCGGGAGGAGGGAGGCAAGGCGCACACCCCCCCCCACTTAGGAAACAAGGACTGGAGAACCGAGGTCCCAAAACCAGCATTCAAGCGTGACTCAAGGTCGATGTGGTAGTGGGTAATGAAGGTGTGTGCTGACTTTCAGGTAGCAGCCCTACAGATTTCCTGGATAGGACGCCCCTGGAAGCAGCTGGCCGAAGCAGCGGTATACATGGTAGAATGAGCTCTTATCCCTTTGGGAGGCTCCATGCCCGCCAACCTATAGTAGAGATCTATGCAGGAGGTGACCCACCTGCCTATTGTCCGCTGGCTGCAGGTCTGCCAGGTGCGGCTTCAGCGTAGGTGACAAACAGCTGGCGAACCTCTCCCCGAACTTCAGCCGTCCACTCCTTATAATAAGGGAGCGCTCTTCTAGGGTCCAAAGTATGGAGCCTATATTCAGCCTCCGAGGTGTGACTGGGGTAGAACACCGGCAGAGTCAACACCTGGTTAAGGTGAAACTCCGACACCACCTTCGGAAGGAATTTCGGGTGGGGGCGCAGGACAACCTTGTCCCTGTGGAAGACCAGATAAGGAGACTATGAAAAGCGCCTGGAGCTCTCCCATCCTTCTGGCTGACGTGATAGCCACCAAGAAGGCGGTCTTCCATGACAGGTGAGAGATGTCACACCTGTGCATCGGTTCGAATGGCTTGCCCATGAGCTTAGCCAATACCAGCAGTAGATCCCACGGAGGTGGAGGTTCTCGCACCGGAGGGGATATGTGATCAAGGCCTTTGAAAAAGCGCCCGACCACCTTCTCTTGCGCCACCGACTGCTTCCCAGCCCGCACCCCGTAAGCAGAGATGGCTGCCAGGTGCACCTTAAGGGTCGTCGACCAAAGCCCAAGCTGAGAAAGGGACCACAGATAGTCCAGAATGCTTGCCAAGGAGCAGGAGGAAGGGTCCAGGCCCTTGCCCTGACACCAAATGGAGAATCTCTTCCATTTAAAGGCGTAGCATTTTCTGGTCGACTCCTTACGGGAAGCCTCAACAACGTTGAGGACCTCGTCGGAAAGACCCAAGGCCTGGAACTCTAGCCGCTCAGGAACCAGGCCATCAGGTGCAGGGACTGAAGGTCCGGATAGAATACCTTCCCCGGTTAACTGAGATCAGGTCCGGGTGGGCTGGAAGCCGCCTAGGGAGCCTGGAGCTGAGACTGAGGAGATCTGGATACCAGAACTGGCTGGGCCAGTCTGGGGCTACCAGAATCACCTGTGCCTTGTCCCTCCTCACCTTGAGAAGCACCTTGTGGATCAAGGGAAATGGGGGAAAGGCGTAGAAGAGGCCCGGGGTCCACGGCCTCGAAAGGCATCCCCGCAGCAAAGCCCTGCTGAGGGGGGGCAGGCATGAAACAGCCTCAGCTTCGCATTCTCCCTGGAGGCAAACAGGTCCACCTGAGGCATGCCCCAGTGGGAGAACAGATCTTGTACTACCTCCTGCAGGAGAGACCACTCGTGGGACGCAGCCCCTATCCGGCTTAGGGCATTGGCCAGAATATTGGAGGCTCCTGCCACATGGATGGCAAGGAGATCCGCCTCCAGGCTGCGCACGAGGGACCAAACGCGGAGAGCTTCCCTGCACAGGGGCATGGGACGTCCTGCCCTGGCGTTTAGGTAGTACATGGTTGGTATTGTCCGTCTGGACCTGGACCACTTGACCCCGTACAAATGGAGCGCAGGCGGTGAGGGCTAGGCGAACCGCTCGAAGCTCCAACAGGTTGATGTGGCATCGGGACTCCCGAGGGGACCAGAGGCCATGCGCTCTGTGCTCCCCCAAATGGGCACCCCAACCCATCAGAGGCGCATCGGTCGATAGAGAGACCGTCGGCTCGGGGCGGACAAACAGGGTGCCCTCCTGCAGATGAGCTGGAACGATCCACCACTGGAGAGCGTTCCACATCTCCTGGGTCACTGTCACTGGCTGATCCAAAGGACCGGAGCGCTATGATCATTGGCTGGCCAGTCCCCATTGCAGGGGACACATGTGCCAACAGACCACACTGGTGCAGGCCGCCATGAGGCTCAGGAGGTGCAGGAAGTCCTGGGCAGGGCATAACTGCCCAACCTGAAATGATTGGCCATAGGAGGAAAGAACCTCGGCTCTGTCCGCTGGGAGCCGTGCTCTGGCTCGAAGAGAGCCGTGCTCTGGCTCGAAGAGAGCCGTGCTCTGGCTTCGCAGGAAGCCGTGCTCTGGCTGCAGAAGGCCGTGCTCTGGCTCGCAGAGAGCCGTGCTCTGGCTCGCAGAGAGCCGTGCTCTGGCTCGCAGAGAGCCGTGCTCTGGCTCGCAGAGAGCCGTGCTCTGGCTCGCAGAGAGCCGTGCTCTGGCTCGCAGAGAGCCGTGCTCTGGCTCGCAGAGAGCCCGTGCTCTGGCTCGCGGAAACCCGTGCTCTAGCTCGCAGAGAGCCGTGTTCTGGCTCGCAGAGAGCCGTGCTCTGCCCTGAAGAATTGGATCACCTGCTTTGGCACGAGTTGCGACTTGGCCTCGTTGATAAGGAGGCCAACCTGAGAGCAAACCTGGAGGGCCAGATCCCTGGACCGCTCCGCCTCCATTCTGGAGGAGGCTGCAATCTGCCAGTCGTCCAGGTAGGGGTACACCCGGACCCTTCGGCGCCGCAGGAATGCTGTCACCACTGCCATGCATTTGGTGAAGACCCTGGGAGCTAGAGAAAGGCTGAAGGGCATGGCCCGGAACTCGTAGAGGGACCCCTCTGCTCTGAAGCAGAGGAATCGCTGGTGGGACGGACGGATTGGGACGTGAAAGAATGTGTCCTGGAGGTCCAGAGAACAGAACCACATGCCTCGATCCAAGGATGGAATGATCTGAGCCAGAGTGACCATCCTGAAGGTTCGAGACCTTAGGAATCTGTTCAGGTCGTGCAGGTCTAGAATGGGGCGCCAGCCCCCCATCCGTTTTGGGACCAGGAAGTACCTGGACACAAACCCTGGGTCTGGTGGAGGATCTGCCACCTTCCTGATCACCTCCTTTTGGAGGAGCAGGGCAATGTCAGCTCGGCGGGCAGACAGAGAGCCATGGACCCGTAGCCCCGTGGGCGTGGCTCGGAGGAAGAGGCGGGGCCTGCTCGAACTCCAGAGGCAGACCCTTTCTACCACCTCCAGCACCCAACGGTCTGTGGTTATAGCGGACCAGGCAGAAAGGAAGTGGCCGAGCCGTCCACCCACGGGGAGAACCCATGGGGAAGCGACGAGGTTGGGGGCGACACCCCTCAACCCATCACTGGGCAGGCTTGGAGGAAGGACCAGCCGAGGGGCCTCCTGGGCCTTTCCCTCCCGGATTCCTGTTAGAGGAAGCTGCAGGCTTAGCTTTGGGGTGCCAAGTGCGAGCCTGCTGGCCCTGATGCTGGTGTTGCTGGGCCGGACATGCCGCAGGGGCAGAAGGGCGAAAGGGCTTATGTTGCTGTCGATGGCCTTTGTCCTTCTGAGCAGACGTGACAGAGTCCAAGGTGGCGCTGGACTTTTCGATCCTCTGGAGGTGGCCCACTCCAGGGCTGAACAGGTCGGTCTCCAAGAAGGGGACGTCTGCCAACTTGTGCTGGGTATCCGCCGTGAAGGTGGATATCCTCAGCCAGGCTCTGCGACGAGTGGCCACTACAGCCGCTACTGACCGGGCACAGGAGTCTCAGATATCAAGAGCCATTTGGAGCTGCTGTTTCGCCACTGCCCTTCCCTGATCCCACACCTGCTTGACCGTAGTCTGCAGATCAGCCGGGAGATGAGGGATCACCTCATCCAGGGAGCCCATGAAGGTGTGGGAGAAGTGCGCCACCAGTACGGCCGAACTGGCCTGATGGAGGCCGAGGGAGGACGCAGCGTATACCTTGTGACCGGCATAGTCCAGCTTTTTGGATTCCTTGTCGGGGGGCTTGTCCACATCCCTAACGTTCCCGGAAAACGCTATCGGTGACCAACCCCTCCGCAAAGGGGTGTTCCGAGAAACCGGACAGAAACCCGGTAGGGACCGCATACTTCCTGGCCATCCTCGCCAAGGGCGCAGGACAGGAAGCCGGCCGCTGCCATAGCTCCAAGGCTGGGCCAATAATGGCTTCAGCCACCGGAAAGGCCTCCGTGGAAGAATCCCCTTGGTTCAGCATCTCCGTGACGGGATATTTGGCCTGCTTGGATACGGGTTCGAGCTGCATCTCGGTGGACTCTGAGATGAGCCGAAGCAGACCCATGAACGATGATGGGCTCTCGTCCACCGACTGCCCCCCGGAGGACTCCAGGTCAAGGGGCCTGGAAAATAGGGAAGAGTCATCGTCAGACTCCGAGGAGTTTGCGAAGAGCTGCCTAGGGCCTGAGCCACCCTCCACCTGCTGAGGACGGTCGGGCATGAGGGTGACCGACAACCGGTGGGGCAGACCCTGACCCGACCGAGAATCCTTGGTTGGAGCCCCCAATTTCGGTTGTGGAGGCGGAGGTTCCATCATAATCGGTGGGGAAGCTGGTTTTGGCCAAACAACTGGCCTGGGCTTGGGCACCTCGACCACCGTGAGGGGTTGTTTCGGCCTTTCGCGTGACAGCCACTTAGTGGCCGATGAAGGCGACGGCGTCGGCTTATTCCTGGACAAAAGGTGCTGCTGCCACATTAAGTCCTCATAGCGTCGACGCAATTTGCGCCGTCGCCTCTCCTCTTCCGAGGAGGAGGACGAATGGCGCCGCCGCTTTCCTCAGTGCTGATGGGATCGGCTGGACCAAGATGAGGTCCGAGACCGAGATGCTCGGTGTTTCCAAGGGTGGGTCTGGGAGGAAGCCGGGGAAATCCGCTCCTTCCTCGGCTCGGGATCCTTGATCGGGGACTCCGTCACAGGAGGCGCAGGCAAGTCCTCAGTTTCCACTGGGGGAACCAGTGATAAAGGTTTGTCGGCTTCACCAGTCGACAGCCCGTCCGACGGATCAAGAAAAATCTTGACCGAGTCAACGAGTGTCTCGGCTGGCTGACCTGATGGGGACACCGTGAAGCCAGCGGCCTTAGCCGCAACCTCGACCGAAGTAGAGTGTCGACTTTCTGAGGAGGGGGACCTCTCCCGTGAACGTCGACAGTGGGACTTACCTTTCGAGTCCTTCTTTTTTTTTTTGACCAAGAAGAGTGTCCCGATGGCCCCTCACCTTTCATGGAGAGGATTGGCAAAGCTCCTTAAAGAAGCTGTGTGAGGCCGGCCCGTCCAGCGCCCAGCGGTGGATTTCTGCTAACGCCCGCGACCGGGTTGGGAATGGATCCAGGTCGCCGGAGGGCCGGCGGGGGTAGGATCGGCGTCCGCTGGACAGCTCTCCTTCTCCGGGGAGGTGTGGGTAGCACTCTGGCTGCTGGGGACCTGGCGGAGGCCAGGAGTTCTCACGTAACAGGCAGCAGCGTGGGAGGGAGGGGGCAGACGCTGGCATCATTGCTCCCCGCCTCCTCTGGGAGAAAATAAGGAGGAAAAAGATGGCGGGCAGGACCACCGATGGATGAAGCCCTCCCTGGAGAGCCTCGTGTCGCCACCGCCGCTGCGGGACCCCAACCAGTCACAGTCTGGGTCACTTAAGGCAGGCCTGCCGCCCTCACCCTCTGGGGCAAGCCGTGGTGACCAGGGTCCTCTGCAGCTATAGGCGGTGGTAGAGGTCTCCGGGGGCCGTGACCAGGGCGGAGGATGTAGCCGGTGGTCCTGCCAGGAAAAAGGGTAAATAAAAAAAAAAAAAAAAAGAAGCTGTGTAGGAGGATCCCAAGGAGAGCGGGATAAATGCCGCGACCGAGGAACATGAAGATGCAGCCTGGGCTGCCTCTTCCTCGAGGGCGATCATCTGTTCTAGCTGCTCAGCTGAGTCAGCCGCCGGACACCATCCAACGGGCCTCCTTGGACTTCACCAGCGGATAATGTTTCTCGGGGTGCCCAAGTTGGAGCCGGGCAGCACGGTCTTCAAGGACGTTAGGTGAAAAAGACCTGCACAACTCGCAAGGTTGCGGGTCGTGATTGAGCCCGAGACAGTAGACGCATGTGGAGTGAGGATCAGTCCTGGACATCTTCTGCCTGCATGGGCACCGCCGAAAACTGGTAATCGATTTGTCCATCGCAGCTACGAAGGAAGAAGTAGACCGAAGTCTTGAAAACTTTAAAATTATTTTCAGGTGAACCGAAGAGTTAGGATCCAGTCTAGACGCAGAGCGTTAAGGAGGGAACCTGAGCTTCCAAGCGGTCAGGAAGAACTGGCGTCATGGGGCGGAGCCGAGAGTTTTACCACCCGCGTGGGTGGGAGGAGCCAGCTTGAAGACCTTCTGGCAACATTTAAAGTGGCAAGGTACCTGCCAAGAAGTGTGGATTGAACATATCCATGTCCCTAGAAATGTGCATTTGCTGATACACATTGCTTGAAACTATTTTTCTGCCTGAGTGCTGTGTGTGTGGACATTCATTGATCTTGGGGGTGGCAACCCTTCATGCAGCACCAGCTCGTTTGCTTGACTCACAGCTGCTGTACTTTGGAACTTCCTTCTTCCAGTTGGAATGCTGGTACTTCACCATATGAGCCAGGTAGTTTGCAATCCTCAGCCCAAGGGTGGAGGAGGCATAAACCCTCTTACCCCAGAGGTCAATTCTGCAGGACTCTTTCTGAGGGGAGGGAGCTAAGATGCTTAGGTGCCTTAGACCTGTCATGAGCTGCCTTAATGACCACCAAGTCTGTTCTGGGCTGGGCAGCATAACAGGGGACCCCCTGTGGGGGCATGGTAAAGTTTATCCGCCCTGCAGGACATTTCTGGCACTATGTCTGGCCTATGTCAGGCTGCCGTAGCTGCATTCCTCAAAGCAGGCAAGACTGGAGGAATGATTCTGGGGGAGATTCTGGGATCTCCAAGAAGTCCACCAGCTCTTTCCTGGTGACATCCTCCTCCTCCTTAGTGTGGAAGCCCTTGGCTGAGGACAACTGTTTCATCACAATGAAAAATGTGGGGTCCTCAGGAGGAGGCCTAGCAGCATGTTTAACAGAATCCTCATTAACTGAGGAAGCTGTGGACCTGTCCGAGATCAGGATCTCTTCCTCTTCTTCCTCATCATCTTTATCATCAGGAAGAATGAGGTCAGGATAGTACTCCTCCTCAACGTTGAGCTCTTCCAAATCCGGGTCTGACACTGGACATGCTGATGACAGCCTGCACGAAGCCTCCCACAGCCAACGAGTAGGAGTCAACGATGAAGCCGCTGTCAACAGCGCTAGTGATGTGGGCCTGTATGTGTCCAGCTACTGGAGAATCACTAAAGTGAATTTGGTTAAAGATCTCGTTTAGGTCGACGACCAAAGACTGCACTGACGGGGGGGGGGAGGAGGTTGACGGAGTAGGCAGCGACGACCCGCCTGAAGGACCCTGAGGAGCCTGTAACCCTAGTGGAAAGAGGGAATCAGGCCTCAATGGGAAGACCGTCGACAAAGAGCCTGTCTTTGATGCAGGAGGGACCAACAACCTGGAGGTAGACAACCGGCCGACTCGGGAACTGGGTGGGCGCGCTGTTGGTATGGGTCTGGAGGGCACAGAGACCTGGACAGCAACTTTGTGCGTTGGTGCAGCCGCAGTTGGAGAGGATTACCCAGACAAAGGAGAAGAGGCCATTGGGGAGTTTAGATTGTCCCTGGGGCACATTTCGGGTCTTTAATGAGACCCCCGAGGACTTATTCAGGCCTTGGGAGCCTGGGAGTTGACCCTGTTGGTGACAGAGGCCAGGCCCCGGAGTACCCCTGCCCAGAACTGGCTACCTGTTGATCCATCAGGAAATTCTTAAGTGCCTTTTTGTGTCGCCTGTGGCTTGTTTGGTTAAACTTCTGGCAGAGCTCACAGTCAGAGACTTTGTGGTCAGGCCCAAGACAGCACACACAGAGACAGTGTTCATCTGTGGAGGCAATCTTCTTTCCACAGCGGCAGTAATGGAAGAGAGAAGTCAAAGGATTAACTAGACATAAATAAAATAATTGCTTTGATAAAAGAGATTCTGAAATATTGCACAGAAAAAGTCGTAGGCAGACTTCCAGTTCCGGTATGTCGCCATGAAGCTGCACTTATGGTGAGCTCCTGCCTTTACTATCCAATAAAATAAGCATAATCTTAAAAATCCTTTTAAGATCACGAATCTTTCATTACCGCTCGACGAGAATAAAAACAATATGGCAAAAGCATCCCCCCGGCCTCGAGACCTTGCCATTAACACTCGCAATGCTCGTTTTCTCTGGTTTGATCATGGAGGGGTTCTGGCCCTATTCCCACCGAGACGGTCATACTGGGGGGTAGGTTAAACTTGTCCCCAGGGGTTTTCGTCAGTACTACATTCCCACTATACAAAATTATTAAGGGGAATGACTAAGGGTTTTTCCCATGTTTCCCTTTCCACCTAGGTTTTATCGGCCCTTCTCGGGTGCCTCTCGAATACCCTGACCCAGTCTATAGCCAAGCACTTTTTCCCCCTGGCTCTCCTTTAAGTCTTTTTGACACTGGGTGGTGGAGAGGGAATGTGGTAACAATGAGGTGCTTTGCCTTTGTACCGACGCGCCGTGGATGTGTCCTTTGCGGGGCGGGTGTTGGGGGGCCTGTCCCCATCCCCCGCCCTGATATCTGTCTGCCATATTTCCACTGGGTCTGGGATGAGGGGCGGGGGTCTCCTTCCCCAGTAGTCCCATGGGACTGACTGAGTCTCAGAAGCATAATTAATCTCCCCAAATAGGGCAGAATTTACAGGATCCAGGGAGGATAGTCAGTGCACCTCCCAGCTTCAATTTTGTCGGGGAGGCAGGGAGGGGTGGGAGGGTCCCTTAATGAATGCCCTACTGAATCAGGGTAACCTTTCATTAACACCCTCTAAATTCTGCAAACAATAAGCCGAAGGCAGGGGGCGGCTGTGTGAATTCATCCTTATTTATTTATTTACCAGTTGAAGTCCTGCCTACCCTCACTGGTGCAACGGAAGTTATGGGGCTCCTACAATATCCTCTTGACGCCTCAGCTCCCTGCTTCTCTTCTAGGCACCTCAAGTAATGCTTGCCCGAACCTATGACTGAATCAATCTTATGCCATTATCCCTCTGATGGGTCTATGATCTCAGCGGGCGGCGAGGGTTGACTCCTTGGGAGGACATTGTTCCCTGGTCCATGCCCCCGGGGGCATTCCCTCCCTTGGGCAGACATGAGATTGCCTATTTCCCTCCTCCCCCAACTTAGATGCCCGCTTCCTGAGACATGCCACAGCTGTGGGTGCCCTGGGAGGGTATCCCTCTCTCCCTTTCTACTTCCCCCAGCTGTCATCTCACAGTAACAGGGCTCCTAGAATATGGATAGGCTCTCACCAAGCAGGTTCTGAGATTATCAGCCCCCAGTGATTTTACATTGCTGCCTACTTCTTACAAACTGTTTTGGGACTGGCTGAGGGAGTGCCAGGGATCCTCATCTGAGAGACCCAGTAGCATTTAGGCCCTCTCCTCCAGTTCCATATGCCGGCTTCTAGTCGGCCCCTCACACCAGAGCTTGGCCCCCTTGGAACCCCGACAGATGTTTTGAGGGAGCATCGGACCACCCCAGACCGCTTAATAACGCTCATGAGTGCCTGGGGTCAGGGGTGGTACGGACGTGTCTCCGCCCAGAGCAATCCATAACTCTATAGGGCTCTGCCCTTTAATTTCAAGTCAAAAATTAACTATGGTCAAGACTCTTCAACCCCAACTACTTACTAGTTTATACCCCACTAAACTGCCTACCTTCTAGTCTACAAGCAATTTGCCTATCCAGACTAACGAAGGTAGCGAGTTTCCCTAATGCCATATTTTTATCCCAACGAAACAAAGATACTGGTCCACTTTTGGAGTGATCTTGATATCACTCCCTTAGGGGCTCTGTTCCTGAATGCTATTTTCTTCCGGATCATGTTAAGAACCCCTTTCTCCACCTGGGGTCCAATAGGTCCCTTGGATAGGAGAATCCAGGAGAAGCTCCAGATGAGCTCCTCCTAACTGGAGGTCGATTTGTACATAGGTTTATTCCTTGAAACAAGTGTGCATACTAAACTCACTCTAAACAAACTCCACTTCTTACATCTCCTAACAGTTTCTAGGAATACTTATTGGTTATCCTGGTTATTGTTTTCAGTCCTAGTTTATGGTGACTTGATCAACTGTTTGTTGTGGCACCTTAAGAGATGCCAAACTGGGGGGAGAGACCTTACACAATGGAACAGTTTTATGCAAATATGTTTTATTGAACCAAGAATGCCAAAATGTTAAGTGCTGGGGTGACCCTTGTGTGGCGGATTAGTTCAACTTTTTCAACGGCAAGTTAGGGAGCAGGCAGGAAGCCGGGAAGCTGGAGGCTGGCTGGGGGAGAGGGTTTGAGCATCCCAGGGACTGCTCGTCCTCTCCGGGGGGAGGGGGGGAACCAGAGCTCGGCTCTTGTCTGACCTCGGGTGGAGACCCGAGGTATAACAAAACCGATGGCTAAAATAAGGGGGGTGATGTGCCAGACGTCGGCGCTTAGCGCCTTCACGTCAGGGGACACGGCACATCGCGAGAGAACACCGGAAAAACACCTCACGGCCTCCTGGTAGACGGAGCACCAGGCCCCGACCCTCAATGCCCCTACCTGCCCAGAGACAGCATCCCGACGAAAGATAGACGTCTCAGGGTGCATGGGCCCCCAACCCGTACCCCGCCTGGGGGGATAACCATGGCTCCATGGGGGATGGACTGCACTGGCCACCAGGTAGGTGAGCGAGGGCTGAAAAGGCCATAGAGTGTCTCCCGAAGAGAAGGGGGTCGCGAGGAGGAGGGGAGTAAGTAAAAAAAAAAATGTTAAGTGCTCATTGATGAAGCTTTGGGTCTGCCTCGGAGCGGGGTAGCATGGTCCGGACGAACCTCCCCATCTTCTCCCTGGTGGGATAAAAAAAAGAAACAAAATCAATAGTCATACTCCCAAAAATGGGCATGCTAAACCCTGTTAAGATATTATCCCACAACATAAATGGGATACACGACCCAATCAAACGTGCTAGGCTGATGCAGTATCTATCCAAGCAGGCTACAGACCTAATTTTTCTACAAGAAACCCACCTCTCAGAGACAGAGCACCTTAAGCTGAAATGGGGCGGAAGATATAAGGTGGTCGCCTCATCCCACCCCAGAGGGAGGAAAAGAGGTGCAGCAATCCTCATCCCTAGGAACACACCCCTGGAAATTCAACAAACACACATAGATGCCAATGGCCACTACGTTATAATACAGGGATTACTATACGGCACACAAGTAACCTTAGCCAGTGTATATTTTCCTCCCCATTCTACCTTCCCAGTTTATAGACGATTTATGTCCACTTTACTTGACCTCATGCAAGGACAATTAATCATGGGAGGAGATCTGAAATTTGACTCTAATCCCCCACCTAGACTACTCAAATCCCCAAAACTATAGAAACAACAAAACTGCCAGACAATTCAGATCTACTATATAACACCTTGGATTGACAGATGTCTGGCGTCGGATATTTCCTTCCGACCCAGGGTTTACTTACTACTCCCCTAGATTTAAACCACATTCTAGACTAGATTACATCCTCACAACCTGTGAGCATTTATCACTAATTCAAGACATTAATACAGGCCCTAAACTAATATCTGACCACCACCCATTGACCATCAGGACGGGAGTGAAAAAGATCGCTTTGGAGACTTAATCCGGCAATATTGTTGGACCAAAAATATGTTGAAAGCCTTTCCTCCAAGATTTCCCGATTCTTCACTGAAAATTCAGACCCATCCATATACCAAGCTATACAATGGGATGCAATGAAAGCCACATTTCGAGGAGAGTTGATAGTAATATTCCTCCAGGAAAAACAAGGAAAGGGATCTAGAATATCACAGACTGTCCAACCAATTAAGAAACTACCAGATGCTATAAAAGGAAGGAGACGCTCAAGTGCAATTCGATTAGAAACACGAAAGCAAATCTCCAGAAGATAACAGATAGCAAATTCCAGAATCCTTGTATTATTTGCATCAAGACGATTCACGAGGGAGGGCCCAGGAGCGTTAAATACCGGACACGTAGATTAAGGACTAACAAGGCAGCATCTGCAATACTCAGTCTTAAAAATCCCTCCTCAGAACAGACACATCATACCATGGCACACATCCAAAAAGCCTTTACAGACTACTTTTCTAAACTGAATTCCCCCCCATTGCACCTAAACAAGCTGAAATGATACAATTCCTGAAACAGGCAAATTTGCCAGCCCTCACCCCTCTTCAAATCAACTCCCTAAAAGCTCCAATTTCTCCACTGGAAATAGAAATAGTAGTAGTAAAAAATATTAAAAACCGGAAAATGCCCAGGTTCAGATGGATACATACTGGAGTGGTACAAAAAAATTCAAAAAAGATTTAACCCCAAAACTCCTTGCTCTTTTCAACGAGATTTCCAGGGGCGGTTTACCCCCTCCCTCATGGGACTATGCAACTATAGCACCAATAATAAAACCTAATAAAGATCCCGCAGACCCCAGATCTTACAGGACAATCTCAATTTTAAATGTTGACGATAAAATCTATATGGCTATTCTCTCTGCAAGACTCGAAAACATAATCCCTAACATAATACATCCTGACCAATCCGGATTCATTAAAAGTTGGAATACATCAGATAATAGCCGTAGAGCCTTACTACTACAAGAATTTGTACGAACCAGGCAAATTCCAGCAGTATTTATTAGTTTAGATGTGGAGAAGGTGTTCGATCGTGTTTCATGGCCCTTCTTATGGGAAACTCTTAAAATGTTTCATTTCCCCCCACAATTTAACACCTGTTTAAAAACACTATACAGCTCCCCTAAAGCATATGTCAGGGTTAATGTCTCCCTGTCTCTGCCCTTTCCCTTGGGTAGAGGGACAAGGCAGGGCTGTCCTCTGTCCCCTTATCTTTTTGCTTTATTTATAGAACCGCTAGCAGCTCTTCTTCGAAATACTCCCTTAGTAGAAAGAATCCCGATAGGCCAAAAGGAATACAAAATAGGATTGTTTGCAGATGACATAAAGTTAACCCTATTGTCTCCCTCACAATCCATCCCGTCTACATGGAACATTTTATCTCGGTTTGTAAAACTGTCAGACTTTAAACTAAACATAAACAAAACTGAAATATTATCTTTCAATTACTTTCCTTCTCCTCAGTTAAAAAAAGACCTTCCCATTTAAATGGCGAACAACTAAAATAAAGTATTTAAGCCTCCACCTTCCTTCTGACCCTGGGGTCTTAGAATTGTCTAACTACGAACCTCTTACACTCCAGATACTGGCTGATCTAGATAGCTGGTCCCCAATTTGTATCCCCCTTCATCAAAAAATATCAGTAATTCATATCAGGGTCCTCCCTCGGATTCTCTATCTGCTCCAGACCATCCCTTATTTCCACTCTAAGTTTTACTTCACCTCCTGGAATAAAATCCTACAAAATTTTATATGGGGAAAAATTGTCCCAGAATCAGATTATCCACCCTAAAATTATCTCTAGCCCAGGGTGGCTTGAACCTCCCAGACTTGTATTTATACGCCCAAGCAGCATTCCTAAGAACCTTAGTATTATGGCTCACTGAATCCTACAATTCCCCTTGGAAAACTACAGAATTTCAAATCGATGATCTATACGACATAGAAAAGATTCTGTTTTCCTCTGACAACAGATCCCTTAACCCATGAACTTTAACAGAAATAACGGCTCAAACATATAAGCTCTGGAAACATAAGAAAAGCAGGTCCTACTCAAAAAATATATGAATATTGTAAGCTACTATCACAAGATGAAAAATTTACCCCAAACTATATGGACCAAGCCTTTACCCGATGGCGTGATATGGGTTTATCACACATCCATCAGTTCCTGTCTACAGATGGAATTATTCCATTTGACTGACTTCAATCTTCATTTCCCCTCCAGAACTCCGACCAATTTAGATACTTTCAGATTCATAATCATATCCTCCGAAACAATATAATACCTCCCAGATTACCTGTTCCTACCCCTGAACTACTCAAATTGTTTATTGAAGCAAATAAGAGAAATTTGGGAGCTCACTTAATATGCCTTATACATAGAGAGCTTCAGTCTGGCCTCCCCACATCTACAACATCCATATTAGCCTCCTGGAATAAAGACCTGCAAACACAAATCTCCCCTGAATCATGGTCAAGATCATCCCTAACTGAGATAAAGTCCACTTCATCCCCTTATTGGAGGGAGTTTGCATGGAAATGCCACTCTAGATATTTCAGAGCTCCAGCTATATTAATGAAATATCTCCCTGACGAGTATGGGGAATGTTGCAGGAAATGTGGATGCTGTCAAGCCACGCTAGGACATGTTTTCTGGTCCTGTCCATTCCTTATGCCCTTCTAGCTAACTTTTCAGAGCGAGCTAACTATAAATTTTTACTGAACCAGTGGAACTTACCGCTGGACAGTTCCTTATCGGAGTTTATCCGGACCATGCTCCCCCCTGGGAGAAATCTCTACTACCGATATGTTTTATAGCAGCCAAGAAGGCAATTACTAGGTGTTTGATGAGGACCCAGATCCCTACTGTCCAGAATTGGAGGAAAATAATGTCCGAAATTTATAAAACCGAGACCTTCAATGCTGAACAGTGGGGGGATCCACCTCACGAATGCTAAAATGGAAGCTGTGGATCCAATATGTAACTTCACAACAGCTAGATCTGAGTATATAAAATCTACCTAAATTATAAGAATAATAACTATAAAGTCGTACTGACCCTGAACAGTCAATGACCCGAGGTTTCGCCTACTAGTAAATTTATATAATCAACTACATAACAATAATTAGAAAATGCACTTTACAAATGACAAGAAATATACCTTATTCAGAAAGAATGTTATAGAATCTCGTAATGTCCATCGTGTATTTATGTGGAAAAAATTATTTAATAAAAAGAAAGAAAAAAAAGAAAAAGTAGTAGGTGAAAAAATAGCACAAAACCGCAATGGAGCTTCCGGAGACCCATGCGATCGCGAGTCGACAGCAGGAAAGAACTGAAGAGGGAGCTGGGCCACTCATGCCTTTACAGGGTTGATGATGTCAACGGACGTCGACGGCATGGGCGGCCACAGTTGTACAGCTGGGAATCTTCTGTGTGGATCATGCTTCACCGACTGTCAAGGTCCTACGGTGTGACCGAGATACCCCCCGAAGAAGATAATGGTGATTTTTGTTGCTGGAGGCTAGTAATGCCTCTGTGTTATCAGAAACCTTCCAAATTTTAGTTATGGATGAAAATGTTTTGCACTTGGGGATAGGCAAGTGGGAACATAGCCCACTACCACTACTACTTGCTCATCAAACCCTGATGGTCTCTGGCATCCAGTGGAACCCCTGCTTAGTCCCATTCCTTGCTGCCGCCACTGAAGAGTAAAGTCTCACCAAAATCTCCATCTCTTCCCAGCTCCTTGGAAGACTGCTGTAGTGCTGACACCCCCTAATGCCAGACTTTATTAGTCCCAAGATGGGGGGGGGTATCATAAAACATCTATGGTGGTTTAAGAAAGAGTCACTGTGTTTCGTGCATGGCACTGTAGTCCGCTTGCATGGTGACCCCCGTCCCTTACCTCGCTAGGTTACAAGGTCATTAGTGACAATAGAGGAAAGGGCTCATCACCCTGTTGTGCATGGCACAATGCGGCGTAAATTATTTATTTAAACATTTGTTGACCAGGATACACACACAGAGCCGAGGCTCGTTTCCAGGTGCCACCCAGGGGGGGGATAGGAGATTACATACAATTTCACAAAAAAATACATCATTTATATTAGCGATTGGAAAACGAACAGATCCAACAGAGTTTGAACATAAAGACTTTGTGACAAATTGACAGTTACAGCAGTAATTCAATGTTAACAAAAACGTCAAACTTGAAAAACATTTCCGGACATGAGACAACTGGGAAAGCAAGAATCACAAAAGTAAGTGCACATAGCATGGGCTAGGTCTTGTAAGTGCTATGGAGGATATATAGATCACCTGGGGCAGTGGCAGGGAGGAGTTGGTAGGAGGCATAGTTGTGCCTTGCAAGTGAGTTAAGAGGAGGAGTTTCTAATGGTGGGGGCAAGATTGTTCTGTTGCTAAGTGTTTCCTGCGACCATTTAGTGACAGTTCCTTGCAACAGTGTATGGGGCCCTAAGGGTCTACAAAGTGGTAAGAACACAAAAGGGTATGGGTTACCTTCAGGTTATTACATGCCAGTATAACAAATATAGAGAGACTAACTGGAGTGCTGTTGGCTGTGGCGAGGGTAGGATTACCAAAAGTAACCTACCCCCGTGTTTCACCTCTATTACAAGATTTTGTTAAATACCTGTTTTATTATCTTTTTGATAGGGCAGCGGCCAAGGCCAACAGTATGCTGAGATGCATCGCTAGGGGGATCACCTCCAGAAGGAGGGAAGTGATACTACCTCTGTACAACTGCTTGTTGAGGCCGCACCTCGAGTACTGAGTGCAGTTCTGGAGGCCACACTTAAAGTGGGACACTGAACTCCTGGAGAGGGTCCAGAGGAGGGCAACCAAAATGATCTGGGGCTTGGGGGACAGGACCTATGGGGAGAGGCTCAAGGAGCTAAATATGTACACAATGGAAGAGAGAAGAGACTGGGGGGAAATGATAGAGGTCTTCAGGTGCATGAGGGATTATATAGGGAAGGCGAAGTCAGGGTGTTCGAAGGAAAGGAAGGGAGTGGCAACTAGGAGGGCATGGGTGGAAGCTGGTTGGGGGGGATTCAGGGGAGAAAGGATGAGGTGCTACTTCACTAAAAGGGTGGTGAAGCCATGAAATGCGCTGCTTGGGCTGCTGGTGGAGGCAGAGACAGTGGAGGGGTTTAAGAGGGGGTGGGACAGGTATAGGGGAAGGGTTCTGGAAGCAAAGTCCAGTGCAGCGAGAATATCTAGGACTGGGAAGGGAGAAGCCCGAGAGGGCAAGGGGGGGCAGTAAGGCCAGTTCCCAGGGTGGGGGCTGACCAAACGAGCACACGCGAAAGACCGATAGGCCTATTCTGCTGGCAATTTAGTATGTTAGTATACTGCATGAGTACCAGCGATTTACAGAGATTAAACTCAGTTCTGCAACATTAGGACATATCTCCCCAAACCAACAGGATCTTACAGCACACACTACCCCAACCTGCTCGTGCCAGCTAACAGCATTTGTTTCAGTCTACTATAAAAAAACTTTTAAAAAGGGATCTTTTTACAGTTAAAGGGACACCGTCAACTAATTCTACATCATAGTGTTTCTAGCTGAAAACCCATATTTTATGATAGCGTACCTTTTCTAAAATTCATTGGCGTTATTAGTTGTTTAATCTGCATCCTTTCATAGGAGAATTGTAATCTCAACTTTGTTTTGTTTCAAATCATTGATTTACTTAAATTGCATTCATCCTGAACATAAGAACACCCCCAAACACAGCAGTCACTCATGATGCAGTAGCCTCCTCTCCTGCCACTGCGTCTTGAGTGGGCAGACTGTGTTGGGGGTATTTCCCCAAGTCCAATAAAGATGCAATAGGAGTTGATCAAGGAATGAAAACAAACATATGTTGGTGTGGTAACACCAGTATAGTGGACAGTTTGTTCTTCACTTTTAAAAAGGAAAAGGGGATCAGAATCAAACTACTAACAGCATCAACACATTCTACAGAATGTGAACAATCATAAAATGTGTATTTTAAACAAAGGACAGTTTGGGGCCTAAAGGGGGGTTTGACAGTGTCCCTTTAACTGATGTAAACGTGCCTCCTTTCAGAAAAGTCACTACCCATTTACAAAATCCTTGATTTACCCTTGATGTGTTTCAAAATGTGCCTTGCGGGTTTTGGTGGGCTCCTGGCCTATTCCAAATGCACAGATCATAATCAGAGAGCTATAACTTTGAATTAAATGGCTGCTTATAAAAGCTGGTCAGTTGTGAGCACTAGTTCTAGGATGGATGTTCCAACAGTCATTAAACAAAGCAGAAGAAACTTCTCTACAGCATGCTGCTGTAGGCAGTGCCCCATCACACAACGTCCCACTTTAGAAGTTGTTCATAGGGCATTCTTCTCTCTATGGACATCTCTATCACTGGAACACTGAGGTTTTGACAAAAAAAATAATAAAATAAATTTACAATTTTTTTTTTTGGGGATTCTGAAATGTCAACTTGTAATTATGTCCATTTCATTTGTTCTTTATATTGTTAATAGATAAAAAGCAAAATACAACAGAAGAAGCAATCTGTCTGCAAAGAACATGATAAAGATTAAAATTGGTGACTCTGTGTGTGTGTGGGGGTCTGTCTGGCGTTTCATACATTTTTATCTTATTTGATTGTTTTCATGGTACATGGAACCAAACACAAGCTCACCAGTCTGTCAGTACAACCTAGGGTTTTAAATAATTGATTAGCAGTTTTTTTTTTCCCCCTGGGACAATACTAACTGTACAGAAAGCATTTATATAGGTTTTCTGGAAGAGTTGTGTTTGTTAAACACAGTGAGGCAAGTGCTATGCATTTTCACAATGTTTTAGAACTTTTATGAGCAAAACGCCAATCAATTTTTAGAGTTAAATAAAACCCTGCAACCCATCACAAAGATGACCACGGCACCGACAACAGTTCAACAAAACAACACGACTGCAAAAAAAGGTCACTTGTCCATCCAGTCTGCCCATCCCCATATATAGTATGATATGAATGCCCCAGTAGTCATCAAGTCCCCCTCCCTTAATGCTCCCTTACTATTCTCACCAGTCCCAGATGTTTGTTTCACCCTTGCTCAAATCCCTCCACTAGTTTGGCACAGACACCCCATGCCCTCTGAAGCCTATTCCACTTATCCATCACCCTCCATACAGAAATACTTTTGGATGTCCTTTTCTAAATCTCCATCCTGAACAATTCCCTGTGTCCAGCTCGTTTATCCCATAAAAAGAGTAAAGGTTTCAGCCATGTCCCCCTCTCCCTCCTGGTCTCCAGTGTATTATGTTGAGGTCCTCAAGCCTCTGCATGAGAGGCTTTCCTTCTGCCCATGAATAATTGCTGTTGCCCTTCTTTGCACCTTATCAACCCTTCACCTGTCTTTTTTCAAGTGTGGACTCCAGAAATACTGCAGCAAAAATACAGGCACCAGCCAGCAGTAAATTCAAAGAAGAAGATTTATTCCTGCTTGTTGCAGGTTCAAATGCTTCACATGAGAGAGGTAACAACTTCTAATGACCCCACCGGTTTCGCAAATGTGCGCTTTGCTACAGTGTGATTATTAATTACAGAGCCAGCATTGCTCCAGAGCTACTCTTTTTTTGGACATACTGGACTCCAGAAATGCATGCAGTACTCCAAATGTGGCTACACCAGGGATCCATACAGAAGCAGGATAACCTCCTTCCTTCTCATACAGATCCCCCTGTGAATGCATCCCAGCATAATATTTGCCTTTCCCATTGCTCTGTTGAACTGCGTCGACTGCTTTAAGTTGTCTGCCATCACTCCCACTCTGCCGAAGATCCGAAACATCGGAGGAGGTTGCCACAACCCGTGGCAAGCAGACAGCTCACCCAAGGCCTGCATACAGCCCTCCCTGCAAACCCTCTTCCTGGTACAGAACTTTGGCTGCATGCCTCTCACATCTGACGAAGGGGGCTTGGCATGAGCCGGTAGCTGTGACAGTGAGCGAGGGGGGGGTAGGCGCTTCCATCTGTCTAAAGCCTATGCTGCCCAATGGCACAAGCACCATGGCATGAGTGTGTGTGGCGCAAGGCCCTCGCAGAGAAGAAATCAGCTTCCCATCAACTCATCATTATCAACAGAAGTGCTTTAAATATATCAAAAGCTAAAAACTAGCGAGTGCTCTTAAAGAGCTGGTGACACATTCAGGACAACTTTAATAAAACCTAATATTTAGACACAGTTCTGCTTGTATTTCCAGTTACTGCTATATTCCTCCTCCTCCTCATTACTTATTACAGAGGTCACTTGTATGAAAACTGGATCTTTGTTCCTGAAGAGTTTGTCTATTCCTGCTGTTTTCTCCCTACCTAAAGTCACAGAGGACTGCTTGTGACATCACAATTACTCCCATGGCAACAGATTGTGATGTCACAAGAGAGGATTAGGCCTTGGAGTAGGGAGTAAGCTATAGAGGTAGATGGACCCTAAATAAAACTATAAGGGATAAAGATCACGTATTCATGCACATTTTCTAAGTAATAAATAATGGGGAGGAGAAATATAAAAAATATAAATGGAATGCAGGCAGAATTGTACCTAATTATTATGCTTTTTAAAGTTTTCTTTGAGGCGCCAGTAGCTCTTTCACGATTGGTCGGGGAGAAATTGAGTCTGATCTGGTACATTTAGTGGCTATTCCTAACTGCTGTTGTAGTACTGCTGAATCTCGGAGTAAAAGTTAAATCCAGTATCCGAACAATGTATAGATGTCAGCGTGGCTCAGTTGGTAGCACATCTGCCTCTGGACCAGAAGGTCGTGGGTTCTCGTCCCACACCGGGATTGGACATGCACCTAAAAACTGCTGGCATCAGAGTGCAGTATTGGGGGGTGCTGTACTGCTGGGGTGTGCAGTCCTTCGGATGAGATGTTAAACCAAGGCCCCTTCTACCCATCCTGGTGTTGTCCTGGTGGGTGTCCAGGTGGAAGTGAAAGAACCCAGGGTACTCTTCGCAAAAGAGTAGGGGACATTCCCGGTGTTCTGGCCAACATTCCCCTTCCCATAAACCGGTTCATGGAATTATCCAGGCTGTGTGTGGGTGATGATGTGCGATACGGCCGCCACCACACATTCAGTCACTTCACTACCAGTCTAGCATTGCTTGTAAAGTGCTTTGGGATACACTGTGTATGAAAAGCGCTATACAAATGCTAATTCTTCTTCTTCTATAGTTTATGATAGTTTTAAAAGATAAGTCTGCTGTACTTTGTCATGATCATATGGACTTAAGGCATTTAAGTACCAAGTTAGTACATGAAGAATTCAATACATGAATTACGAACATACGAAACTGCCAGCAGATACAGGCCATTAGAAATTAACCTGCTATGTTTTATAATTTAAACTAAGTTTTCTTTAGTTAGACCACTCTGAACTTTGAAGTCATCTAATACTGTAGTATAAATACAGCTATTGGTACAACCTTACATTTGTATAGTTAAAAAAAATTAAGTCAAAATGAAATTGTTCTGCTTAAGCTACTTTTCCTTTCCTGTTAGCAGTTACACAATTATTGTCTGTTTCAGCAAAGTACACAAAAGAAGTCAGCAAATGATGCACAGAGGACTGGAACCTGCAATGGAAAACAACTGTTCCAAGTTTTAAGGGCATGGTGTAAAGTTAAAAGGAGAAATTGCTTTTCGCCAATTAGGCATGAAATTAAATAATCAAATATGCAAATGAGGCAGACACTTTATGTAACCACTTACAGGTGTCCCCTGTGCGTGGTGCTAATCATCAGTGGAGATACTGAAACAAATCCAGGTCCAAGAGAGGTGAAATATCACATAAAAATAATACAAGAAGTTTAACAAGTAAAATTGATCTATTCAGATCTTGGATACATTTGGAATCACCAGAGATCATTGCCCTCACTGAGACCTGGTTAACAAGCAGGGTATCTGACAAAGAATTTGAATTGGAAACTACTGCACCCACAGGTTTGATAGTGACAAAATGGGGGGCATTCACCAATTGAGAATTGGGCCCTGCAAAATATTATATCAGGGATAAGTTGAAAACACTGAATGCTTGTTAGTGAAACTACAGTCCTACAACCTGGTCATACGTGTGATTTATTCTCCATCTAGGACTAGGTTGGGAGAATTTGACAACTTGTTACATCTTGTCCAAAAATATGCAGAACATCAAGACTTAGGGCTAATAGGAAATTGTAATGCTGCATGGGGTGCCCTAGCGGTAGAAGCCTTAAACGAGCTTTAAAATGTTAGACCTAAAAACAGATTGTAATTACTGGTGGCCCCCTTTAATGACTGTTTCAAGTTCCTGTTTCAAACGCCGTAATAACTGGGCAGCCAGGTTATTACAGTGTTCTGTTGACATTCTGTGCTAGTTCTGAATTCTTACCGGCACTCAGCTGTCTCGAGCTCACAGATGCAGTGCAACCACTAATAGCGCTATGGAGCATTCAACAATCGCAGCGAGTGTCACTGTCTCTTGACTCGATGGCAGCTTCAGTTTGTTCTCCCTGTTACAAAAGAAAAAAAAAAAAAACAACAGCCGGTGTAAAATGGTGAGTCGATTTATGTTGCCAACCAGCTCAGAAAGGCACCAATTCATCACAGAGCAGCAAAACCAAAATACGGCACGCAAAACTGTCAGTGATTTAAAACTACTCACAATATTCCTAGAGCAAAAGAAACAAAGCCAAACCTCTGAATGAAATACCCCCCACTGAGTTAGACATACTTCTTGCAGACTTCACGTACTGTGCCAAGAAATCAGATGGCACCGAGTACAAGCCTGGGACAGTTAGAGGTATTTTGGCTAGCATAAATAGACATTTACAGTCCTTGAAGTAACCGATTTCAATATTTCAGAATTCAGAGAAACAAAAGAAACACTTCAGGTCAAGCAGAAGTATTTAAAGAAACTGGGAAAGGGCAGCAGACCATTGAAAGCCCAACCACTGTGTGATAATGACGACATTAACTTGTACACAACAGAAACAATCTCAATTAACAATCCGACTGGGCTTCTTAAATTTCCTGTTCTTTCACATTGGCCTCCAGTTTGTACTTCGTACTAAGGAACCGTATGATTTGGGATAGGGGGGACATAACAGACGGGAAAGACTCTGAAGGGCATAGATACCTGGACTATAAACAATGCCAGACTAAAAAAAAAAATGACTCACCATAGAAATGTTTCTTCTAATGGAGTCGCTGTATTCAGACATAATGCAGTTAGCCCTAGCACTTGAACTGCCCCGGAAAGGAAAGAGTTAACTCTATGCAGAAGCATAGAACGTTGAGCTCGAGCTCGGTTTTCAAACTTCTCTCTCTGTGGTACTTCCAAGTGTAACCGTCAGATTCTTACGAGCACACTAACATACTATAGTATGGAAATTGTTCAACATATAGCCAAAGGACAAAAAATTACTTTTGGGCCCAAAAGACTAAAGTCGATAACCCAAGAAGGAAAGGTAGTGACAATATTTAAGTATAAAACACCAGAAAAAATAACAACATCCACCCCACCCAAGAGGGAGGGTACAAGGTACACCCCTGAGGGGCATCACTGTACCTGCCAGCTCACTTCCCAAAAACCAGGTTCTGAGAGGGGAGGCAAGGGGGGAGGTCTGAATACAGCAAGACTCCATTAGAAGAAACAACATTACTATGGTGAGTCCTTTTTCTTCAAACAACATGAAGTCTTGCTGTATTCAGACATAATGCAGACTACCAAGCAGTTCCCTATGGAGGAGGGAATGCAGAACCTACTTTGGGAAGAGGCTCTGCAGCACTGCTGTGCCAAACTTAGCATCACTTCTAGCCTGGATGTCCAGGGAGTAATGCTTGGTAAAAGTATGTACCGTTTTCCAGGTGGATGCTTTACAGATCTCTAACAAAGGTATATTTCTGGCTGCAGCTAGAGAAGCAACTGTACCCTAGTCAAATGAGCCCTCAGGCCTGAAGGGGGCATTGTACCCAACTTGTCATAACAGAATTGTATACAAGAAACAATCCACCTGGCAATAGTTCTTTTAGTGGCAGGCTTACCTTCCCCCACTTCACCATTAAGTGAGACACAATTGAAGACAGTCATTTCTATGTGCCTCAGTATGCTCAATGTAATAGCTAAGGGCCCTCTTAACACCCAGACTGTGTAACCTTCTTTCAGCTGAAGAAGAATGATCAGTGAAAAACACAGGGAGAGATATAGACTGGTTCGGATGAAAATCCGATACCACTTTGGGCAAGAACCTCCTATTGGTTCTTAGGACCACTTTGTCACTATGGAAGGAGATGAAGTCAAGCTCAACTGACAGAGCCTGTAACTCACTAATCCGCCTGGCAGAAGTAATAGCTACCAGGGACACAGTTTTCCAGGTCAAGTACTTCAATTCAGATGAAGCCAGAGGTTCAAAGAGTGGCTGCATAAGCTGAGCAACGTAGACATTAAGATCCCAAGGCAGAGTGGGCTCCCTAAAGGGAGAGTTAATGTGAACCAGGACCTTGAAAAACTTTCTGAAGACAGGATGAGATGGCCAGGGAAGAGCCCTTCCCTGCTGAGAGGAATGCAAAGACAGCTGCTAGATGAACCTTCATCATGGCAGGCCTAAGGACTAGGCCATTCAGATGAACTAGATAGTCTAAGGTTGTGAAAATGCCTGCAGAATCAGGCAGGATGCCTTTCTGAGAGCACCAAATACTGAACCTTTTCCATTTTGAGTTGTAAGGTTTTCTACTGGAAGGTTTCCTGGAGACCTTCAGAATATCCAGAACTCCCTGAGAGAGATGTAGTGCTGCACAGTCTGACTCTTCAAGAGCCAGGCCTTGAGATTGAGAGACTGGAGAGCGGGGTACCAGATTCGCCCCTGGGAGGAGGACAGGAGATTGTATGTCCTGGGCAGAGACAGGGGACATGACACTTTTTATTTTTTTTAATTTTTATTTAGCTTTTTGTTGACCGGGTAAGTGCACTAGACAAATCCTGCCTATTTTCAGGCACGCCCCGGGGAGGGGGATACAGATGAATGCCAACTGACCTTGAACCAGATTAAGCTGTTGGTGGTATTTTTAGTGAATGAGGGAAATTTGGCCAGGACACCGGGGAAATTCCCCTACTCTTTTCGATAAGTGCCATGGGGTCTTTAACATCCACCTGAACTACCACCAATCCAGGCAGATGGGACCTCAGTTTAACGTCTCATCCGAAAGACAGCACCTCAGATACGCAGCACCCCTCTCATGCTGCATTACAGTGTCAGTACTGGGATAGTAACCCAAGTGCCAGATGTGGGAACTGAACCCACAGCCCTCTGATCTCCCGGCCTCAGAGGCGAGTGTGCTACCTACTGAGCCACTGACACTGACAAGGACAGCAGTAGAGGATACCACAGCTGTCTGGCCCAGTCTGGAGCCACCAGTATCACTGTGCAGGGTTGAGTCCTGATCTTGATCAGAACTCTGAACAGCAGTGGGAAGGGAGGGAAGGCATACAGAAACCTGCCCTTCCAGTCCAAAATGAGAGCATCCTGGGGAACCGTCCCCAGAACTGGAGGTCTGCAACAAAACAAGAGGAAGGTGATGATTGTTTAGTGCTGCACAGAGATCCATCTCTGGAGTGCCCCAGCTGTAGAAGATGACCTTCAGGATGTGAGGATCCAGGGACCATTCGTGATGTCCCTGTGAAATTCTGCTCAGAGCATCTGCTAGTACGTTGTCCTTCCCTGGAAGGCGAACTGCTACCAGAGATATCTGAAGAGAATAGGCCAGAGACCACAGCTTCATGGCCTCTGTGCACAAGGCTGAGGACCGAGTGCCTCCCTGTTTGGTGATGTACCAATTGTGGTGGTGTTGTCTGTCCTGACTTGGACCACTTTGCGTTTGACTGAACCCGAAAAGCTCTGCAGGGCTGGGAAAAACTGCCCTGAGTTCCAGGAGATTGATATGAAGGAGAGACTCTTAAGGAGACCAGACCCCTTAAGCTGTCAGGGTTCCCAGGTGGGCTCCCCACCTTATGAGAGAAGAATCCATAGTTAGAACTACTGATGGGACTTGAGGGAGAAATGGAACCCCTTGTCTGAGGTTGTCCTGGTCCAGCCACCACTGGAGAGCTTGGACCAGAGTCTGAGTCACTGGGATCAGTTTGGTAAGTGAATCCTTCTTTTTGAGACCAAAAAGACCCTAGATGAAACTGAATATCCCTGATCTGGAACCTTGCTCCCTGCACCACCGTCGTGGAAGCTGCCATGTGGCCCAGGAGCTGGAGGAACTGTCTTGCTGGGCGGGAGACCTGAGGTCGAAAGGAGGAAGCGAAATCCACTAGGGCCTTCACCCTTGCCAGGGGAAGGAAGGCTTTTGCTTGTACAGTGTCCAAGTCTATGCCTATAAAAGGTGAGAAGTTGAACTGGTTCGAGGACAGACTTTGGAAGATTAAGAAGAAACCCCAAGGGAGCTGAGTAGGTCCTGGGTAGTTTGAAGAGCTGACTTGCTCTGTAAAGGTGACTGACCCACTAAGAGCCAGTCGTCCAGATACGGGAAGATGGTGATACCCTGTCTTCTGAGGTAAGCCACCAATACTGCAAGGCACTTTATGAACACCCTTGGAGCTGATGTTAGGCTGAATGGCATAGCTCTGAATTGGTAATGGCCTGAAGGCAACTCGAACCTGAGGTATTTTTTGCGGGAGCACCAGATAGGAATATGGAAGTAGGCATCCTTGAGGTCCAGAGATGCTAGCCAATCCCCTGGCCTTAGAGAGGGAAGGATTATTCCCAGAGTTACCATTTTGAATTTGGGCTTTGAAATGTGTTTGTTCACATACCTTAGGTCTAGGATGGGTCGTCACTCCCCCCTGTTTTCTTTGGGGTAAGGAAGTACCTGGAGTACAGTCCTTTTCCCCTGTGCTGAGTAGGAACCTTCTCTATAGCTCTGAGAGCTAGAAGAGAGGAAACCTCTGCCTCTAGGGCAATGGTTTCTGAGAGTGATGCAGGTGGAAAAGACTTGGCCCTCTTTTTGGAAATTTTTTGAAGCTGAGGGCCAGTCCCTGGCTTACTACTTCCAGGACCCACTTGCCTGAGGTCACCGACTTCCAGGCCTGGAAGTAGTAAGCCAGCCTGCCTCCAACTGGAAATGGGGAGTCGACACGGGCTGACAAATCAGGGTGTCTGCTTGGCAGCAGCCTTAGACAGAGGAGGAGGGAGCAGCTCTGCTCATGCCCCTCCTGCCCCTCCCTCTGAAGAACCCCCTCTGTGGGAAGGAAGAGGAGGCCTGGGCTTGGTATAAAAATGCCTTTGAAAGGGCCTGCCCCTAGACTGCTGCTTGTGCGGAGTAGCCTGCCTTTCTTTGGCCTGTGCACTCCTGTACGTGGTCCTGTATTTATCCATTTTCTTCATGTAAGCCTCTGTTTGTTCCCCAAACAGAGTTACCTACTACAGGAAAACCCACAGCCTTAGCCTGGATATCCTGTGAAAGGCTATTACATCTGAGCCAAGCATGTCTTCTGAGAGAGATACAGATGTAGCCATGACTCTAGATGCCACATCATTGGAGTCCACAGCAGCATGAAATTGCATTTTGGATGCCTCAATTCCATCAGCAGCCACCTCCTCCAGCTCCCTGGCTAGCTGGGGAGAGGCCTGTTTAGCCAGTTCCAGAACAGTATCCCATCTGGATTTCTGGTACCTGGCTGTGTAGGCCATATAAGTAGCCTGAGTCCCAAAGAGGATGCCAAATACTGTTTTTTGGCCATGGCATCCACTTTCCTGGAGTCCTTATCGGGGTGAAGCCAAAGGAATGTTAGTCCTGTCACAGGCTGCAGCCTGCACTACCCCAACATGGCTGTAATGACTACAAAGGAACTCCGCAGCTGAGCCCGATAACAAATTCCTCCTGTCCATTCTCTTATCCACAGGAGGTATTGAATTAGGGGGTTGTAAAATGTTGTGTGTCTATTTCCCCAAGGATTTATGAAGAGGGATAGACAGTCTTTTGGACTCTGGGATGTCCATCATTTCCACAAAATCAGGCTCTTCATCCTCCTCTGCAGCTTCAACCAAGGGAAGCTGCAGGGTTTCTGCCACCTTTTTGTAGAACAAAAAATGTGAAGGGGACTCCGAGAGCCTGGGAGGAGACACCCCCGAGGGCCTGTCTGGGAAGATGTCTGGTTCAGTGGGCACAGTCGTCGTCGTCGTCGTCGTCGTCATCGTCATCGTCATCGTCATCGTCATCATCCCACTCCTCATAATAAGCATCTGGATCATAATCCGGAGGAGACGGATCTGACTGAACCGACTGCCTAACCGGCGGTACCGGTTCAGATGGAACCGGTCTAAGTGATTGAACAATGCTAACCACTTTGGCCATTTCATCTGCGGCTGGAGAGTGCAATACCGGATCCGAACCGGCAGACTTATGCTTCTTTTTTGATGGAACCGACCCCTCTGGTAGGCTTTCCTTTTGCCCGAAGAGGTATCGCCTAGGTCAGTAGGCACCTCCTCAGGTTCGTCCGCAACCGAACCGGCCATCCAGATCTACGGACTTCTCGGCCTCCCTTTCCTTCAGCCTATTCAGTCTTTTGTCTAGAGTGGATTTAGGAAAGTTTTTACAGATTTGGCAGTCTGACTTGAGGTGGTCAAACCCCAGACAAAAAACACAGATGAGGTGGGGGTCAGCCTTAGCAAAGGCCTCCTCACACTCAGAACAGTGTTGAAACCCAGTGAGACCGGTTTTCTTCTTGGGTTTCTCAGACATGGCCAACCTAACAAATTACCCTATTGCAGCTTTCAAGCCAGATAATACAATCACCGATCGGTTACAAACCGTGTCACGGGCTTTTTAAAAGAACCGGCAACAAAAAAAAACAGTTCTTTTGAAACCAGTCGGTACTGGAACACAACTCTAATCCCAGAAATAAAATTAAAAAGAACGGGTCGGTTCCAAACAGGACCGACCGGAAAGAAACCGAAGAAAAGAACAATTTCCAACTTTTCACAGAAATAAAACACTCACTACCTGTACCGTAGACAGAGGCTGGAAATCCGAAAATAAATAATTATACGGTTTAAACCGAACACTTTACTTTTACCGAATCGAGCAGAGGAAATCTCCGGAGCGACTTCATGTTAGGCGGAGTAAAGAATCTGATGGTTACACTGGGAAATACCACAGACAGAGGTTTGAAAACCAAGCTTGAGCTCAACGTTCTATGCTTCTGCATATAGTTAACTCTTTCCTCTCCGGGGCAGTTCAAGTGCTGGGGCCAACTGCATTATGTCTGAATACAGCAAGACTTCATGTTGTTTGAACTAGAACTGGTGAAAATATCCATGATAAGGCCACTGTGTCCCAAACGATATGAAAATGCATCAAATCCAAGCAGAAACCCTCTCCTAGCCTATGACATCTATAAAAACAACAGGCCACAAAGTACACTAACAGAAGACAGTCCTTTCTATCTTGCCCCCAACATCAATTTTAAACCAGGACAATTCCTGTGGCTCCGTAATATGAATACAAGGATGAACAAACTCAGGCAAATGATGGGGCATATGAAACTTTCCTCTGGCATACCAGCCGAAAAACGCATAAGAAATCACAGCACAAGAAAAACTGCAATCCAACATCTGATTGATGCCAACATAGCACCCACCAAGGTACAGCAGATATCTAGCCACAAAACTCTGCAAAGCATCAACAATTACTCTGAGCTAAGTGAGAAAAAGCACAGATAAATTTCTGGCATTTTTAATGATTTGTCTGAGTCAGCGTCTCCCAGTACCTCTGTAACAAATGAAGCGACTGAAATTCCTCCAAATCCTGCACAAAAATCACTACCCCAGTGCTCTGTTGCTGCACCTTGACTCAACAGCGAGAAGCTTCCAAACACTGTTTGGGCCCAACTAACTTCAACCAGTGAGTGTCAATAAATTTCAACCATTATCACTCTGCAGCCAAGAAACTACGTCCCTGTCTAATCTATGACACGGATGATGATTAAATTACTTCAGCAAGTAAGTGTCACACGAGATATATAGAATTAAAAAGTCATCCCAGATTAGAGTTTCAAACAAATAGCAGCATGTGTAAACAAATACTACTGTAGACGCTGAACCATGATTTGCACATGATCCCTAACATTCCTTTTCTGTTTTTTTTTTTTTTTTATGTGCGTTGGCGCATTTCCTCACTGATCAGCACCAGAAACCAGCACCTCCATGACCCGGACAAGAAGGACCCTCTTGGATGAAAACGGAAATGGTTCTGGATAAGAATTTATTATGCTCAATGAACTTTTAGTTGTTTTACAGTTGTTTAGTTGTCCCCAGATTCCACTCTTCACTGGCCAATCGATATCACCATCTCTGTTGAAGTCAAGGCGCGATAAGTATTTAAATGACTTGAGTCTTTACTGTTTTAACTGTTTGAAAAACGCAACTGTTTTCTGGCTTACTTTCATCTCACATGCTGATGTACTGCTTGGATTGTCTCAGTAAATACACTGCGCAACACCAACCCATAGTCTCTTGTTACGTTCGCTTGCGCGCATGCGCAAGGAACGTTTTGGGAGAGTAGCACACTTAGAGGTGTGCCTCTCCCATCCAATGCACTGCTCCCTTGAGCAGGCATGGCGGTCCCGCACCAATGGGTGCAGCAGCTCAGTATGACAGCGGTGTTCCTCTGCTTCAAAGAAAAACACCGCTGCCATACTGAGTGCCGCCCCCCCTCGTGTCACGCGGCGCCCCCCAAAGCTTTCGTGCCACGCTGGGAGTCCACCCCAGCATGGCAAACATTGTTTGCCGGCAGGGGTGCCAATCCCCGTCGGCTCCACGGCCCCCAAAGCCATCCTGCTGCCACGCTGGGAGCCCACCAAGCGTGGGCAAACGTTGCTTTATTTCTCTGACGGGTGCCCAATCCCCGACTCCCTCGGCGCCCCAGTTATCTTCTGCCACACTGGGAGCCCACCCCAGCGTGGCAAACGCCCCACGTTGTCTTTTTTTTTTTTTTTCAAACCTGTAAAACAAAAAACTGTCCCGCGGCGTGTCTCCCAACCCTCCCACAACCCGCACTCACCCACTGCTCACCCAGCCTTCCCACACCCCTCACCCCATACTTACCTCCGACTCGGCGCGACGATCTTGAGTGGACCGGGAACATGGCTGCACTCTTCAAAGCGACCGCGAACTGAGAAATGCCGTAAGCTGTATAATGGCCAGATGGGGGTTTCAACTTTATTGCATATCTGTGTTGTTTTTGATTTTGTACCAAATTTTCAACATGGGGTTTTGGGATCTTTTTCATGAATGATGTCACTGTCATGGTGTTGATCCTGGGTCCAAGGGTGATTTCACAGGCACTGCGCAGTCACTGCGTGAAATCACCCTTCGGCCCTCGATCGCGCCATGACAGTGACATCATTCATGAAGGGGCCTCAAACCCATGTTGAAAATTTGCGCAAAATTCCAAAAAATGACTGTTTTACGAGCGTGCGTTGCGCAGTTCCTACACAGGCTCGTAAGTTCGCGAATTTTCAATATTTTCACTCCAGATTTTCAACATTGCCATTTTATCACACCTTCTTATGAGTTGTACAGCTGTCATTTTTCACATCTCACCCAAAACGTGTTTCCATCCATGTAGCGCACAATGGCGCAGTCGGTGTGCGAAATCAATGTATGGAACACATTAAGAAAATCACAGGGACACTGTTCATGAGCAGAGGTCTTAAAATGGCCATGTTGAAAATTTGGTGAAAAAATTCCTTAAAATTACTGTTTCATGAGCATCGTTGCGCGGTTCCTCATGCGCTCATATGTTTCTGAATTTTCAATATTTTCACTCCAGATTTTCAACATTGCCATTTTAACACACCTCCTTATGAGCACTGCAGCTGTCATTTTTCACATCTTGCCCAAAACGTGTTTCCGCCCATGTAGCGCACAATGGCACAGTTGGTGTGCGAACTCAGTGTATGGGACACATTAAGAAAATCACAGTGTCACTGTTCATTAGCAGAAGTTTTAAACTGCCAATGTTGACAATTTGGTGAAAAAATTCCTAACAATCACTGTTTTACCAGCGTGCATTGCACAGTTCCCACGCACGCTCCTAGGTTTGCAAATTTTCAATATTTCCACTCCAGATTTCCAACATTGCCATTTTACCACACTTCCTTATGAGCAGTACAGCTGTCATTTTTCACATCCTGCCCAAAACGTGTTTCCGCCTATGTAGCGCACAATGGGGGTAACAAAAAGGTCATGCTGACAATTTATTGTGCAAATACCAGTAGTCGCACAGGGCATTAGGGTAAAGCACCATACATGCCAAACACCACTGCAAACACCTGCAAGCGAACGTTCGGCATTGACAAATGCTTGTTTTCTCTTCTGCTCTTGTCTAAACTCCTTGCTGTTATGTATGTGAAATGGTAATGCACTGCGTTACTCTGCCACTTGAGGGCAGCATTCCAGTATGTGTAAACTAGAAAGAAAGCAGACAGAGAGTGTTGTTGCTGAGACTAGACAGGCTCCTGAATAAAAATGAAAGCTGCTCTATTCCTGTTGCAGTGTGAGTTTGTTGAACAAGACCAGATTAAATGTTAGAACATAACATAATTGGCGACGTGGTGTTTAGTTACTCTCCGGTACCTTACCAGAACGAACTACAACTGTGAGGGTTTTCCTGAAACGTAACTTTTGGACCCACGAGTGAACCTTCGAGAAACACAAAAAGATGGCTGCGACTATAGGACATATTGATGCCTTTGATGAAAATGTGGAACAGTGGATAACTTGTATTAAGAGATTTGGACATTTTGTAACAGCAAATGATATAAGTGATGAAAAACAAGTGGCTGTGTTACTGAGTGCCATGAGCAGCACAACGTACAGTTTGCTGAGAAGTCTTATAGCACCAGAAAAGCCCGGGGAGAAAACTTTTGCCTGTATTGTGGAGGTCTTACAGACATTTCTCTCCTAAGCCTCTGGTGATTGCTGAAAGATTTCGCTTTCACAAACAAAATCAAACAGAGGGTGAGTCTGTTGCGCAGTATGTGGCTGTTCTAAAGAAATTAGCTGAGCATTGCGAGTTTGGCACCCACTTAGATGATGCCCTCCGAGACAGATTTGTGTGCGGTTTGAAAAGTGAAGTGACACAGAAGCGTCTCTTAACGGAGGCGGGATTGACATACAAGAAAGCGATGGAGATCGCTGTATCGATGGAAACAGCTGCACGGGAGGCTCAGCACTTAATTGATTCCCTGAAAGTAAATGCTTTATCCTTCTCTCTTCTCCCAGGAAGACTAATAAATGTGGTCGTTGTGGCAAGGCTAATCACAGTGATAAGGACTGCTGGTTTAAAGAACAGACATGTCATAACTGTGGGAAGAAAGGCCACATTGGGCGAGTGTGCAGAGGGAAAAAGAAAGGAGGGGAAATCAATGGAAGCAAAGGGAAGCAATTTGCGAAATGTAGAAAGAGAGAAGTACATTGTGTGGAAACACAGGGAACGTGCAGTGATGACACTGATACTGAATTAGCATTGCACGTTCTGACTCTTAAAGGGGAAACAGCAACCATCTGTGTAACACCTGAAATTGAAGGGAAACCACTGAAAAATGGAATTGGACACTGGGGCTGCAGTTTCATTGATTTCTATAGACAAGTATGAAACGATGTTGAGTCATCTACCCCTGCAAACGACCGACGTTGTACTGAGAACATACACTGGCGAGGCAATTTCACCTGAAGGTGTCATCAAAGTGCAGGTGAAAATAAATGGGCAAACGGCACTACTGCCTTTGTATGTGGTTAAAGGTAACTACCCTTCACTCTTAGGCCGAGAATGGCTGAAGAAAATACGCCTCAACTGGCAGGAAATAAGGACTGTCAATACGGGTGACCACAACACTCTAGAAGCAGTGTTGCAGAAACATGCTCCTTTATTCAAGGGGGAGCTAGGCACATTGAAGGGCATTGAGGCAAGGGTGTTTTTGAAGCCACAGCACAAACCAAAGTTTTGTCAACCTCGCCCAGTACCTTATGCACTCAGACCGAAAGTGCAGGCTGAATTAACTCGCCAACCGAAGCTGGAGTCTTGTCACCTGTACAGGGTGTAGTGACTGGGCAACGCCAGTAGTGCCAGTGGTAAAGAAAGACCGCTCGCGCGTAATATGTGGAGACTTTAAAGTAACCATAAATCCAGTTCTGTGTGTGGAACAGTATCCGATTCCACGCATCGAAGACTTGTTTGCATCGCTGGCACAGGGCCAACGCTTCAGTAAGCTGGATCTGTCACATGCTTATCTACAAATGAGAGTAGATGAAAACTCAAGGAAATATCTCACAATAACCACCCAAAAGGGTCTTTTCTGCTATAATCGCCTACCTTTTGGCATTGCATCAGCTCCAGCCATATTTCAGCGAGCTATGGACCAGGTTTTACGAGGTCTTCCAAATGTTCACTGTTAAAGTTCTGCAGCGATTGGAAGATTTTGGCTTGCGTGTCCAGAAAGAGAAGTGTGAATTTTTCAAGACTTCATTGGAGTACTTGGGCCATACCATAGATGCAGCAGGCTTACACAAAATCGCCTGAGAAAGAAAAAGCGATTGTGGACGCCCCAGCACCGGAAAATGTGAGCCAGTTACGGTCGTTCTTGGGCCTGTTAAATTATTATGGCAGGTTTATTCCTAATCTGGCTACGATTCTCAACCCACTAAATGGCTTGCTGTGCAAGAGGAAGTTCTGGAGTTGGACAAAGGACTGCGAAAGCGCGTTTAAGAAGGCCAAAAAGCAACTTATTTCTCAAGATGTGCTCATTCACTATAATCCACAGCTGAGCATCAGACTGGCGTGTGATGCCTCACCTTATGGGGTGGGAGCAGTTCTTTCTCATGTTCTACCGAATGGGGACGAAAAGCCAATTGCCTTTGCTTCCAGAACTCTCAGCAAAGCTGAACAAAACTATGGCCAAATCAAGAGAGAAGCTTTGGCAATAGTGTTTGGAGTTCGCAAATTCCACCAATACCTTTATGGTTGGGAATTCACACTCCTGACTGATCACCGTCTCCTCACGACCATTTTCAGCCCCCACAAAGGTATTCCTTCCATGGCAGCAGCCAGAATGCAACGTTGGGCTCTCTTGTTATCAGCTCACAACTACCGCATTGAATACAAGAAGGCGGCTCTTCATGGCAATGCTGATGGGCTCTCAAGATCGCCTCTGCAGGTAGCCCACAGTGACAAAGGGGACACTGTCGATGTCTTCTACATCAGTCATCTTGAGAAATTACCTATCACAAGTTCTGAAATTAAAAAGGAGACAAAACTTGATCCTGTGTTGTCGCGAGTCTTGGACTTAGTAACAAAAGGGAATTTTACTGCAAACCAGGACATTCACGGTGAGTTATCACCATTCTACGTCAGACGTAATGAGCTTTCAGTACAGCAAGGTTGCTTGATGTGGGGTGTCCGGGTGATTGTCCCTTCAAAACTACGTATTCGTGTTCTGGATGAGCTACATGTGGGATACCAGGCGAGTAAGGAATGAAGGCTTTAGCTAGAAGCTATATTTGGTGGCCAGGGATTGATTTGCAAATTGAGCAATAAGCAAAAACATGCACTACCTGTCAGCGTGTTCAGAAAATGCTGTGTCCCTCACCTCTACATCCCTGGATGTGGCCAGGTGCACCGTGGCAGCACATTCATGTAGATTTTGCGGGGCGTGGGAGGGACACATGCTTAATTGTTGTAGATGCCCACTCAAAGTGGCTGAAATTCAAGTCATGGACACTACTACTACCAGTAAGACCATTCAAGTGTGCGAGGACTATTTACGTTACGGGATTCCTGAACAGCTGGTCAGTGACAATGGACCACAATTTATTTCTAGTGACTTTGCAGCATTTTTGAAGTCCAATGGTGTGAGGCATATTAGTAGTGCCCCATATCACCCTCGACTAATGGTCTAGCGGGCGTTTATATGGCTCATGAAGAATGTTCTGATCGGCAGAGGTCTTTGACCTTACAACACAAGTTGGAAATCTTCCTGTTGGCATGCGAAATACACCCCATGCTACAACAAAGGAATCTCCAGCAATGTTGTTTTTCGGCGTGAAGCTTCGCCCTGGCTCTGATTTGCTTGCTTGGATGTGGTATCAGAGGTTTTGAAGAACCAAGAATCTCAAATACTACGCTGGCAAGCTCGCTCAAAGGACAGGCAGTTCATTGTTGGTCAAGAAGTGCTTGTTTGAGATTACCGAAGGGGAAAAGTGGACCCTGGTGTGGTGACATTTCAGACGGTCCAGTGTCGATACAGTTGATGTTGAATCTGAGTGAAATGGAAACGCCATGCTGAACAGCTCCTAGATCTTCAGCAGCGCACAGATGGGGACACCTCCAGGGAAGAAAACCCACAGGAAATGTGGATTCCATCTGCCGTAGCTTACAGAAGCCCCACTACGGAAGTCCCAACACCTTCTGAAGATGTAGAGCAGGAGGTGGAGAGGAGCAATGGTGAGGCTGTACAACCACCAACCGAGGATCGGAGGAAGGTACCAGACAGGGCAGCCATGCCAAGGGTTGCTCACGAGAGACGTTATCCATCCCGAATTTCAAAACCTCCAGATCGTTTGAACCTGTGAGACATTTAAAAGAAATAAATGGTTTGTGTAGTCAGAGAGCCAGATCAAATTATTGGGGGCAGAATAATCCCCTTTACTGGTTCGAGGCCTGTGGCAGTCTACCCCCTACCTCTAGCATAGAATGAACCATCTTAATAATAACGAATAATGCTAATGCTTGTTCATTTGGTAACAATATAATTTAGTGGGGAGGAAATGTTATGTATGTGAAATGGTAATGCATTGCGTTACTCTGCCACTTGAGTGCAGCATTCCGATATGTGTAAGCTAGAAAGAGAGTAGACAGAGTGTTGTTGCTGAGACTAGAGGCTCCTGAATAAAAATGAAAGCTGCTGTAGTCCTGTTGCAGTGTGAGTTTGTTGAACAAGACCAGATTAAATGTTAGAACATAACACTTGCACCAGTAAATGTTGAAAATACTGGGTATGCAGAGTTTGCATACGTTTGTTTTTTTAACACACACTGCTGTGTGAGGGACGATAAACCTCTGCTCCGCCTCGAGGTTTACAGGGTCATCACACAACTCGGGTGTGTAAAAAAAATAAATAAATAAACGCACACTCGCATGGCCATTATTCTCTATATAACTGCTTCAACTAGAAGAGGGAGATTGTACAGCCCAGGAAACATGCTTGATCTTGTGTTCATTTCCTCTAAAACTGATGTAAATCAAATCGAGATAAATGCCATAACACTATTAGCTGTAAACTATAAATGTTGACAAAACCAGAAAAATTGGCAGAACCAGTAGAAATCCAAAGAAGGTATTTTAAAATGTGCACTGAAGAGCTGTTACTAAATAAATAAGCTAGTTTGAACTGGTCAAGGTTGTTTATAATTCCAACCCTAGATATGGCTGTAACTGAATTTACTAAACTTTTCATAGAAATTTGCAACAGGGTAGCACACCTTTTAAAATAATCAGAGAAAAAAAAACATACTCCATGGATCACTGAAAAAAAAAAATTACAGAATCCACAGAACTAAGACAGTATTGGGAAATAAAATCTCTTGAAAAGTCAGTTAAAAATTCTTCCCCTATTCAAACTGAACTAAGTGGGGTGCTTCAAATCTCACTTCATTCCACAAATATATTAAATTATTATTTTACGTATTTACCAGACAAACTTTCAAAAATAAATTTGGAGAAAGACAATACAGATTTTAAAAAGAGAAGACTGTTTACACCAAAAAAAAAAATACTAATTTTCCAAAATTTACAATTAAAGTTGTTTCTGGCAGTGACATATTAAAGGTATGAAAAAAATTACAACCCCAAAAATCTAGTGGTATGGACTGTTGAAACTAGATTTTTAAAAGATGCTGCAGATGTCATTGCACCTATCCCTGCAAGATTGTATAACTGGAGTCAGACCAAGGACCATATCCAGGGAGCTGGAAGATAGCCAAGATAGTACCCTTTTTTTTTTTTTTTTTTTTTTTTAAAGAATGGTGAACATACAACAGAGCCATCAAATTATCAGCTGACTGCCTTCCTGCCAGTGGTGACAAAGGTTTTTGAACAACTGGTCCATACACAATTGTATGATTATCTGGAAAATATAATCTTATTACCCAATATCAATCAAGGTTCAGAAAGGGACACTCCAAGAGCACCGCACTCACCGACCTCTTTGACTTAATTTCTACTCCTTTAAGTAAGGAAGAGGCCGTGGTTGAGGTGTCTGTGGACTTGTCAAAGGCTTTTGATTTAGTAAATCATCTTATTTTAATAGAAAGGGTGGGTAGATTAAATATTTCCGAGGAGGTCCAAATTTGGTTTACATAGCACATTTCAAATAGAAGCCTAAGAGCTCGTAATAAGGGTGAGTTATCAAACTTAAATAGAGTGACCAGGGAGTACTGCAGGGCTCTATTTTAGGCCCTCTGTTTTTTTTTTGTTTTGTTATTTTTGTGTGTGTTATCTGTTTTTCCCTCCAACGTGCTCTGGGCACAACCACTCCTTCAGGTCGCCAAGGACTCCCACACTCCTCCAGTTCCCCCGAGCCTCCTTACCTCACATAGCAGCCATCAGGGTAACCCCGTGTGTCCCTTCGCTGGACGGGTCACTCTCTTCCAAGGGGGAAGGCACTGGGGAGGGGGCCGGCACACTCTCAATTGGCCCCGTGCTGCTGAGGTAGACATGGCTCATGGGAGGTCTGGAGGAAGTGCGGGCAGTCCAGCAACCATCATTCTGCTGAGCCCCGAGCATTTTTTCCGGTTTTCTGGTCCCACAGCTCCCGACGTCCTCTTGCAGTGCTCCCGGTCTCCACCAGGGGCTGCTGCAGAGCGATGCATGCCCAGTACAAACCCCAAGAGAGGAGAACAGTCCAACGGACGCTCAATCCTCATCCTCCCCTGCTGGCCTACAGAAACCAGAGTCCATTCCCGAACTTGGGTCGCCGGCGTGATGCGAGGTGTGGCGTCCAGCACCTCAACCCTCTACGCCACTGGGCCGGCTCCTCTGTTATTTTTAATATACATGAATGCGTTAACAACTTTCATATAAAAAAAAAAAATACAAACATCTGTCTTTATGCAGATGATATGGTGATGATCGTATATAGTGAAAGCTACAAATAAGTATAAGAAAAACTGCAGAAGGATTTTCTTGGTTTTGTATTCTTGATTTGAACACTCTGGTTTGATATTAAATAGTAAAAGAATCTCAAATCATGACTTCCTTTATTAGCACCACTGGCAGGAGGAGAAACTTCAAAATAGTAACAAAAGATGGTATTGCGTTAAAATGGGTAACTAAATACAAATACCTAGGTATCTGGTTGGACAAAAGTTTAAACGTTGATCAACATATTAGTACTGTAACAAAACAGGTAATCAGTAACCTCGGAGCATTCAGACATACAGCTTTTTGCATAAATAGAAACTTGAGACATACAATTGTTAAACAATCGTTATTACCAATTTTAGATTATGAATGTCTTATCTATGGCTATGCTAATGCAATTAGTCTAAAGAAAGTATAGGTTGCCTTCTACAACTTGACCAAAGTTGTAATACAGTGTGAATACAAGACCCACGACTGTGTAATGTATATGAAGCTGGGTTGGCTTACAATTGAAAATAGACAAATTGATCTGGGCAGGATTAGTAAACATTAAATCAAAATAAATCAGTAAACTTAGATTGCAAAAGGTTGAACATAAATATAGCTTGAGATTTAACAAGTACAGAAAATTTGAAAAAGCCATTTAAAAAAATAAATCTGGGAATATGGTATTCTCACAAGCAGTAGCTATGTTTGGGAATGGTATTGATCAAAAAACAAAAAAAAAAAACTTGTTTCTAAACCCTAGGCATTTAGCACTGCTATGAAAGTTGAATTGAGTACATGTTGTATTATACAAATTATCAAAATTGTAATGTCTCGTTTAAGCTTTTGTACATTTGTTTTTTATATCTGTTTATTAGAAGTTTCCATTTTATATTCGCCATAGCTGGCATGCGTAGATAATGAGTACAGATTATTTTATACTTCAACATTTCTGTGTATCCTTCTTCTACTACGTATCCAATCAATTTGCATTTTGTACTTAATAAAGAGAAACACTATGCATACATCCTCTTCTAAAATAAAGTAAAGTAACTCCCAAGTTAATCTGAATCAAACCTGAACACAGAGACATATGAAAAATACATGGAAACACTGAGAGGAGAAAGGGAAAAAAAAAAAAGAGAAAAAGTACAGTTACGTAAGAACTTATCATAACAACAGATCTTCGAGAGGAGCCCTTGCAGCAGGTATTACTAATAGGACTAATGCCATGAGGCATTAGGACCCAAAAAATCTTGCAGCTAGCAGTCTGAGGTGGGGGGGACCGCCCACGCGTTGCTCCACCTGTCTGCCGTGATATAAAGGGCAGCCCCTGCACCATCTCAGTTCTCCGCGGAGACCGGCTAAAGTAAATGGAGAACCAAGCAGGTCTCCCCTACCCTAAAGAAGGGTAACAGTAATTCCTGGGGGATGGTGGGTGGGAAAGCCACCTGCTGCAAGAGCTCCTCTTGAAGATCTGCTGTTACGGTAAGTTCTATGTAACTGTACTATCCGACTTCGAGGGGGAGCTCTTGCAGCAGGTATTACCAATAGGACTGAGTCCCAAGCAGTACCCAAAGGTAGGCCCAGGTCTTATGGGTGGGGGAGAAAAACAAACCGCTGAGAAGCTCAAGAGAGTAGGCCCTGCAGGACTGCTAGTCGGAAACCTGCTCTTCTCCAGGAGGCAATGTCCAGGCTATAATGCCTAATGAAAGTGTGGATTGTGCTCTATGTCGCGGCAGAACACAGGTCTGCCGAGGAAACATTCCTCAATGAGGCACAAGAGGTAGCCACAGCTCTGGTGGAGTGGCCCTTGACCGAGCCCGGCAAGGGCTTGCCGTGGTGCTGGTAACAAAAGGAAATGCAGTGGACTAACCACCAGGTTAGTGTCTGCTTGTTGACAGCAGCCCCCATCTTCTTGTGAGCAAAGGAGACAAACAACTGGCCCGTCTTCCTGAAAGAACTGGTTCAGTGAATGTAAATGTAGAACTTTGTGAACATCCAGAGTATGCAACAATGCTTCCCCTTAATTGGATAACTCAGGAAAGTAAACCGGAAGCTGGATGTCCTGGTTCAGCATCAATTCAGACACCACCTTTGGTAAAAACTTCGGATTCATAAGCAGAGCCACCCAGTTCCTATGAAACACAAGATAATGCTCCTTGCACATAAGGGCCCGAAGCTTGGAAACCCTCCGAGCAGAAGTAATAGCAACTAAAAATAACACTTTCCAAGAGAGAAAGTGAAGCTCACAAGTCGCGGCTGGTTTGAAGGGAGGCAGGGTAAGCTTCTCAAGAACAAAAAGGAGATCCCAAGGGGGAACGGGGTTCCTCCTCGGGGGTCTAATATGCAAGACACCTCGCAAAAAGCTCTTGCACACATTAAGGTTTGCCAGAGTCTTCTCCCTGAACGGTGCACGATAGGCTGATAAGGCACACAAGTGCACCTTAATGGACGAGTAGCTCAAGCCCAGGTCCAAAAGGTGGAGAAGGTAGTCTAGCACATGCTTGATCAGACAATCCAGAGGATTTAGGGAACATCCTGTTGCCCAGAGGCAGAAACGCTTCCACTTCATGGCATAGGTTGCCCTTGTGGAGGGTATCCTCGCTGCTACTAAGGCCTCAGCCACCCTGCTTGACACTCCTAACCTCGCTTCTGTTAAGACTGCAGGAGCCAGGTGTGCAAAATGAAGAGACAGCAGAGCAGGATGGACGAGCGTCCCCTGCTCCTGAGACAGCAAGTGAGTGGAGAGGGGCAACTGCACAGCGGATACCAGATCTGTCGAGGCCAAAGAGGACCTACCAGAATCATTCTGGTCTCCTCTGTCTGCAACTTGAACAGGACACTCTGAATGAGAGGGAAGGGAGAGAAGGCATATGGAAACCTCCCTGTCCAGGAGAGGGACAATGCGTCCCTCCAGAAAATGCCAGGCCCTGGATCTAGCGAGCAAAACTTTGGCAGTTTGACGTTGCACATGGACACAAACAGGTCCAGCTCTGGTCAGCCCCAATGACCGAAGAGGTAGTCTGCGACTCCCAGGAGCAACTCCCACTTGTGGTTAAGTGACCGAGAGCGACTTAAACTGTCGGAGTGAACATTCTGACATCCGGCCACGAGCACTGCCATGAGATCCAGATGGTGTTCTACTGCTCAGTCCCAAACCCTCATGGCCTCTCTGCACAGAGGATATGACCGAGTGGCCCCCTTGCTTGTTGATTTAGAAGACAACCGGGGTATTGTCTGACTGTACCAAGACCGGAACCCTGGATACCTGGTCCTGAAAAGCCCAGAAGGCATATAGAACGGCTCTTATTTCAGGAACGTTGATATGAAAAGACTGCTCTATGGGGGATCAAGATCCTCTGGTCCTGTGTTTCCCTAGATGGGCCCCCAACATGAGTTTGAGGTGTCCGTAGTCAGTTTGCAACGGGCATGGTCTCTGGAAGGAGACTCCTCTCTCAAGATGCGGAAGGCAGAGCCACCACTGAAGAGAGTGACAGATCGCCGCCGAGATCTGAATCGGGTGATTATAGTCGTCCACTGCCTGGTCCCACTGGATCTTGAGGTGCCATTGCAGAATCCTCATGTTCAGCCTGGCAAAACGGACCATAGCTATGGCCACCGCCATGTGGCCTAGTAACTAAAGGAGTACCCTCGCTGGAAGAGAAACTGCTGCCTGAACCCTGCGGGCTAGGTCCAGACAGCCTGCCCTGTCTGATGACAGGAAGGCTTTGCCCTGGGTAGTGTCCAAGACAGTTCCAATGTACTAAAGCTGCTGGGAGGGCCAGGGTTGCGACTTCGGCCAGTTTACAGTGACACCTAGGGAGAGAAATAGGTCCTTCGTTTGCTCCAGGGCCAAAGCTAACTGGTTTGCTGACTGGGCCGAAATAAGCCAGTCATCCAGGTAAGAGTAAGATGAAGTGGCCTTTCCTCCTCAAGACCGTCGTGACCACTGCCAGGCACTTAGTGAAAACCCTGGGTGCTGATGAAAGGCCGAAGGGCAAGACCCTGAACTGATAGTGTTGGTCTTGAAAGCGGAAGTGTAGAAACCTCCTGTGTGAGGGCAGTACCTTGATATGCATGTAAGCATCCTGCATATCGAGGGAGCATAAGCAGTCTCCCTGATAAAGGAGGGGTAACAGGCTTGCCAATGTCACCATCCAGAATCTCTGGTATCTGAAACAGATTGAGTTGGCTGAGATCCAGTATGGGATGAAGATCTCCTGTTTTCTTGGGAACCAGAAAAAAACAGGAGTAGAAGCCTGTGCCCCACTGGGTCGGGGAACGGCTGAACAGCCTTCTGGAGAAGGGACTGTATCTTGTCTGCGAAGCCAGGCATGGTCGGGTGAACAATTTGGGGAACTGTCCGGGAGGATGTTGAGAAACTTGAGAGAGTAACCCTCTGAATGGTTTCTAACACCCATTGGTCCGAGGTGATACTGGACCATTCTGCGAGGTAAAGGGAAAGCCTCCCTTCTACTGTCTCGTTCTGCATGACGAGAATGAGGAGGTGTTTGCAGTGAGTCAGGCTATGGGGGGGTTTGGGCCTGGGGCCCAAGGAGCTTTGGGTTGCTTGTGGCCCTGGGCACCTTGAAGGACAGGGTGGCCGCGCCTCTTAACCCCCTTTCTTGGGATTGCTTGCTCCTTGCTGTCCCTGACCTTTATGAAAGGGATGATGATGGGGACCTTGAGGCTCCGACTTATACATCCTATGAACGTCAACAACAGCCTTGCCCAAATCTTGTAGGCTTTTGATGAGTGGCTACCTCCTGGCCGAACAATACTGGGCCCTGGAAGGGAGCGTCCAGTATGGAGTCCTGAAGGTCACGGCGAAAACCAGACACCCTAAGCCAGGAGTGCCTCCTCAGACAGATTCTCGTTGAGGCCACAAAGGAAGCCATGTCCACAGAGTCATAAAAGCAACGAAGGACATGCTTGTCCATGTCCATTCAGGACTGGACGTAGGCTAGAATTTCATTCTTCCTGTCCGAGTCAGGCAGAGTTTTCACCAGTGCCATGGTCTTTTCCCACAAAGACTGTTGGTAGGTGACCATGTGGGACATAAAGTTCAGCAAGCGGATAGAACCCATGGCTGAAGAATATGGTCACCCTCATCAGGTTTCTCAGGAGGTGAAGGGGGTCCGGGGTCTGTACAGCAGGTCCCCTTTGAGCGTATTCTACCAGGTCGAAAAAAAGAGATCCGATGTCCGCCAAGGAGATGACAGCCGGGGCGAGCGTCTGATTCGCAGGACAGGGTGTCTGCAGATCTTGAGGTTCTGGCACCTGGTAAGGGAACCCCTTTGGCCGTGTCCAGCTGCTGCTCGACGTTTGTCTCCTTGGGGGACCCGGCATCCAGAATGAGTGGGGGACCGCATGTCACCTGGCGACAGCCTTCGATCTGGCGTCAGGGCCTGAGTCGCAGGAGAGGGTGACCGGTTCAAGAAGCATGTGTCGGATGGGAGCAGGCATTCCTTGGCTGGAGGAGGAGGAGGCGGCGTCCGATGGCGAATAGCCTCCTGCCGCCTGTCTGAGTCATCCGGTTGTTTGCGTTTCTCGGATGACCTGCCGGGCTTATGGCCGTAGTCCTTACGCTGCCAGAAGGCGACTGCCCTTCCTGGGTCGACCCAGTTGAGGATTTGTGGAGTCAGTGGGCCAGAGAAGGCTGGGTGGATGAACGCCTGGAGGAAGGGGAGGACGGCTCCCTGTGCTTATCCTGAGAAGAGGAGGGAGCAGACTTCGCAGATGTCCCTGCAGAAGTCAGAGGGACTGAACCCGATCTCCCGCCAGAGGCCGAAGACAAAGAAGCCCTGAAAGGAGACTTTTGGCGGGACTCCGACCTGGCCCTATCCTTTTCCCTATGGTGTTTCCCTCCAAGCCTTCTCTTGGGGGGCCTAGGCGGAGCCGGAAGAGCTGTGCTCAAGTCCTCTGCATAGCTGCCACCTTCTGCTCGAGGAGATATGCTTTACGGGCGTTGGCTCTCAGAGTCCTCATCTTATTGTGAACTTCTTGCAGTGCGGGCAGTCGTCAGGCTGATGGTCAGGGCCTAGGCAGATGAGGCAGGCCATGTGGCTGTCCTTGGCTGGTATCTGCTTCCTGCATGTACCCCTGGACTTGCGCCACAGTGGAGAGGGTGAAGGCATGCAAGAAAATGACTATCAAAATTTTAAACTATTAGAAAAACAGCAAAAAACGTGGTCGACTGCAAGTAAAGGCATCCGTGGAGCCAAACTAAGCGGGTCGACGGCAGGAAAAGAACCAAGATGGCGCCGGGGACCCGCCCCTTTTTTACCACGTCAGACACTGGGCAGAGCCAACATCGGGGGCAGTCCCCCACCACAGACTGCTAGTTACAAGATTTTTCCGTGGGGTCCTAACAGCTGGTGGCATTAGTCCTATTCGTAATACCTGCTGCAAGAGCTCCCCCTGAAAGTCAGATCAGTTGATACACATAGAGATATAGCAAACTCATTTTCCATCTATGTGGTTCACGATTTGAAATGTTGTAACTAGGTAAATAACTAAATCAAATTTTTTTTATTTTATTTTATTTTTTTCCCCACTCAGTCACATGAAGGTTGTCCATTTAATATACATTCGACGATCTCCCTATCCTCCAACAGGTCTGCGTATTCAATATTAAAACTGAATCCCTATAAATTTCCCATCTAGTTCACCTATTAGTGAATTGCTCTTTCTTATGTTAGACCTGATGTTATTCTTTCCATAGCCTGCATCTGCTGTACTATGCCTACCCAGTCTGTTATCTGGGGTGGAGATATCTGCAGCCAATTTTTAGTAATGGATTTAGGAGCAGCAGCTAATAAAGTTACCCATAAATACTGCCCCTTCTTACTGGAGATTTCCGGTGGGCTCAGGCCCATAATCAAATTCTCTGGGCCTAATTCAGATGCTATACTAAATATAGATTTTAAATGCTGCTCTATTTGCTTCCAATGTTGTATTATACTGGAACACGTCCAAAAGATATGGGCATAATCTGCTTCCTTCTCCCTGCACTTCAGTCAATTTTCTGCACTTGGCAATTGTCCCATGTGCTTTTGTCTGTTTGGAGTACGAATAAAATCTGGATTTTAAGCTTCCATGAGAATTCCTGCCACATAGGGGAAGATGACGTTTTCCATGTGACTTTCCAAATTGTGTTCCACTGCTTAGCCTCAAACCTCAAATTCAATTCCTACCATTTTTTCTGAAAGGCTTGTATATTAAATGCTAAGTCGGCTATATAGCTGGCATATAGCATGGTTATGGTTCCTTTGCCATGGGGAGAACTCCAAATTATTTCAAATAATCTTGGGTATGGGCATGGATCATCACAATCTACTAGGCTTCTCTGTTTGGTGTTAATAAAATTCCTTAATTGGTAACAGTGGAGCAGCTCTGCAGGGAGCCAAGCAAACCTAATTAAGTACAGTTATGTAAGAACTTACCATAACAGTAGATCTTCGAGAGAGGCTCTTGCAGTAGGTAATTACATATAGGACTGACCCGGTAGGCATCAGGACCCCACGGAACATTTCTAGCTAGCAGTGTCTGGTGGGGGACCGCCCCATGTCAGGTGACAGATGCCATGTGACGTCAGTATAAAGGGGCGGTCCCCCACACCCGCCTTCCATTTCTTTCTCGCCAAGGGCCAAAAAAGGCAAGACAAGAGACAAGCGAATATTTCCCTTCCTGGAAAAGGAGCTGAAAAAGCTAAGGGGGCTTGAAGGCATTACCTACTGCAAGGGCCTGTCTCGAAGATCTACTGTTACGGTAAGTTCTTACATAACTGTACTATCTTACTTCAAGAGGGCTCTTGCAATAGGTAATTTACATATAGGACTGAATCCCAAGCAGTCTGGAAAAAAGAAAAGCATTGGGGAGGAGGAAAACGATCCAACTAATGGTACCTCTGGCTGAACGGGTCTTATGAAAGAAGACCTTGGAGTACAGCCAACCCGAAGCCTGCTCTACGGCAAGAGGCAATATCCAAACTGTAGTGTTTCGAAAAGGTATGGACAGAAGGCCAAGCTGTGGCTGCACAGATGTCTGCCACTGACACATTCTTGAAACAAGCCGCAGAGGCAGCTACTCCTCTGGTGAGTGACCTCTGACTTGACCCGGCAGGGTCTTGTTGTACTTGTCATAACAGAAAGTGATAGAATGAGCCAACCATTTAGACAGGCATTGCTTAGAAACTGCATTGCCCTCTCTTCTGTGAGCAAGAGAGACAAAAAGCTCATCAGATTTTCTGAGATCCTTAGTCCTAGTGGCATAGTATCTCAGTATCCTATGAACATCCAAAGTATGCAGGAGGTATTCCCGTTGATTGGAGTGTTGCGTAAAGAAACTCAATGGATTGATGCAGCGTAGATTCCGCTACCACCTTAGGGAGAAACTTAGGGTTGGTGCGCAGAGCCACACGTTTCTTGTGAAAAAAAAAAAAAAAAAAAAATCAGATACGGGATTTTGCACATCAAGGCCTGAAGCTCAGAAATCAGTTGAGCTGAAGTAACGGCCACTAGGAAGTGTCTCTTCCAAGAGAGGAACTTCATATCTGCTGAGGCTGCTGGCTCGAAGGGAGGCAGAGTAAGCTTCTCGAGAACAAAGTTCAGATTCCAAGGAGGAGCCGGAATGCGGATGAGGGTCTCAAATGAAGAACTCCTCTGAGGAAAGTCTTAAGAGACTTCCAACTCAGCGAAAGTCCTGTCTCCAAAAGGGACATGGTAGGCCAAAACTGCTGCTATGTGGACTTTCAAAGAGGAATGGCTGAGACCCAGGTCAAAGAGATGACGCATGAAGTCCAGTACTCTTTCAACTGGGCAAGAAAAAGGCTCAAAGTCCTTTGATGAGGCCCAAATCGAAAATCGTTTCCACTTCATGGTGCAGGTGGACCTAGTGGAAGGCTTTCTGGCCTCCACCAGAATATCTGCTACGAGCGGAGAAACCTCGAACCGGTCTTGAGCTACGTCTGCGGGAGCCATGCATGCAACTGAAGGGATTTGAGCCCTGGATGAACAAGGATCCCCTGATCCTGGGTCAGCAAGTGCTGTGACAGAGGAAGAGGAAATGGAGGTTCCTCTGAAAATTGTTGCAGAAGAGAGAACCAGACTTGCCTGGGCCAGAATGGAGCGATAAGGATCATCCGGGCCCCTCCTGTTCTGAGCTTGTGCAAGACCCTCGGAATTAAGGGAATTGGAGGGAAGGCATAGACGAATCTGTCCCTCCAGTCGAGAGAGTGTGTCCCGCCAGAAAATGCCTCGCCCTGGAGCGAGAGAGCAGAAGGCATGAAGTTTTGCATTTCGAGGAGACACGAACAGATCTACCCGAAGGATCTACCTGAAGGGCTCCCCAGAGCATGAAGATGTCGTTCACTACCGCTTGATCCAGTTCCCATTCGTGGGTTCTGGCTGAAGACCGACTGAGGTGGTCTGCCAGCGTGTTTTGTACTCCCGGAACATGAACTGCCATCAGGTGAAGGTTATGCTGAACAGCCCAACTCCAAACTCTCATTGCTTCTCTGCACAGAGGGTAGGGACGAGTTACTCCCTATTTGATGTACCAGACTACACACAGGTCCGTCTGGATGGTTAGATGACTGGGAAGAATGGAGGAGTGCAGAGCCTGGAGAGCATACAGGACGGTTTTGAATTTGAGCACATTTATGTGTAAACTCTGCTCGAGTCTGGACCAGGTGCCTAGAGTCCTGTGAGATCCTAGATGGCCTCCCCAGCCCTCTCCTGAGGCATCTGTTGTCAATGCCTGGGAGGGGGGTTCGATATTGAAGTGAACTCCCCGGCAAAGGTTCTCTTGCACCATCCACCACTGCAAGTCCCTGACCATGGGATCGGAGACTAGAACCTCCTGGTCTAGGTCGTCCCGTGTTTGGTCCCATTGAGACCGAAGCAGCCACTGAGAGATCCTCATATGAAGCCAAGCGCGAGGGACTGTCGGGATAGCAGCTGCCATGAGCCCTAGGAGGTGAAGGACTGACCTGGCACCGACCCTTCTGCGACTGGACAACAGATGTGCTTGAGTCTGGAGCGTGTCCATCCTGTCCAGAGGCAAAAAGGCCTTGCCGATGGTTGTGTCCAGGATCGCCCCGACAAACTGGAGTCTTTGGCAAGGGACCAGATGGGACTTGGCCTGGTTGATGGGGATACCCAGGCTGGTGAAAACCTGCAGGGTAAAGGAAAGACAGCGTAGAAGTTCCTCCCTAGACGGGGCCACCAGGAGCCAGTTGTCCATGCAGGAATACCCGCACTCCCTGGGTATGCAGATGGGCCGCTACCACTGACAGGCATTTGGCAAACACTCGGGGAGCCGAGGAAAGACCAAATGGGAGGGCCTTGAATTGGTAGTGATCCCCCTGAAAAGAAAACCGAAGGAATTTGTCATGGGAAGGGCGGATGGGGATGTGCAAGTAGACATCCTGCATATCCAAAGCGCACAGCCACTGTCCCTGCCGACCAGCAGAAGGCTCTGCAAGGAGAACATTCTGAAGCATTTGTACTCCATGAACATGTTCAGGGAACTGATATCTAAAATAGGCCTCACGTCTCCAGTCTTCTTTGGAACGAGGAAGAAACAGGAATAGTAACCTGTCCCCCAAAGATGGGTGGACTGGTTCCATCGCTGCCTTCGAGAGAACGGAGGCAATTTCTTCCAGAACCAGAGGAAGATGTTCTGGGAGTAAGACGACTTGGGGGGTGGTCTTCGGGGCGGTTTCTGAAGAAACTTGATTGAGTGTCCTGCTGTTATCAGTTGGAGCACCCAAGCATCTAATGTAATCCTCTCTCAACCCGGTAGATGGAAGGAGAACCTCCCTCCTACTGGTTCCTCTGGAGTGTCCAGAGGCCATGGGAGAGGGGAGGAGTCAGTAGGTGTGGGGCAGCACAGCAGCCGAGGCTCCGCTGCTTTTTTGGGCAGGGAAGTCTTGGTTGCTGGAAGATAATGCTGACCAGCCCACTTGCCTGTGGTTTAGCTTTTGATAGAGAATGTCGACGAAAAGGGCGACACTGTCCCTGAGGGGGCCTGTACAGAGAGTCCATGGACTTGAGTGCAGTACCCTTCTCCTGCAGGTCAGTGATGATGTCCTTGACATCACCACTGAACAGCACTGAACCCCTGAAGGGTGCATCCTGAACGGTGGATTGCACTTCAGGGACCAATCCTGACACTCTGAGCCAGGCGTGATGCCGAAGACCTACAGCGAAAGCCAAACTCAAGTCTAACTGTGTCCACTGCATCGAACGTGGCATGAAGCATGTGCCAACCGGTTGAATGAGCAGAGCGGACAAGATCAGCCACTTCCTGTTTGGTCTGGGATTCAGGACGGGAGTCCAATTTTGATCCCACCTGATCCAGGATCATCTTCTGGTAGTCCTCCGTATGTGCGACATAGTTCAGGGCCCCAATACCCACGGTAGAAGCAGCGTACACCTTCTTTCCATACTGGTCCAGAAGCCGGGAATCCTTGTCAGGTGGAGAAGAGCCGAGATGTTTGGGGTTGGCAGAACGGCCGTGAGCGGCGCTAATCATGACAGAGTCCGCCTTGGGATCTACAGTCAAAGAATCGACTCCCTCAGGAGCCTGCTATAGTCGATCTGCCTTCTGCGGAAGGGGGGCTAATGCGGATGGTTGCTTCCAAATAGTGGAAACAAGGTCTGCGTGAGGCTCAATCCAGGGTGGAATCAATGTCGGAGTGGTCTCAAGCAGATCCATGTGGGCAGCGAGCTTCTTATGCTGTGGATCTGGCTCCAGAGATTGCCACTGATGAACTTCCTGGATCTTTCTCAGTAACTCCAAAAAGGAAGGATCCTCCAGAGGAGTCCTTGGCCTGAGACGATCTGGAGTACGAGGCTCGTTATCAGGACTGGAGCATCCCCGAGTCTGAGTCAGAGGTCTCTGACATAGAAGGAAGACTGCTCGGCGGGGAGGAGCGGATCTTTTGGAAGCCCTCTGGGGCAGATCCTCCCCACCCTGGCGCCTGAAAGTTCACCTCTGGTGTCTGGTAAGGGGAAGGGAGTCTGTCTCCAGTGTAGGGGATCCTGTGCAGGGTCCGGCGCCGGAAGATGGCTCTCTACCTCCCTGGTGAGCTGAGCCTTGGCCTCAGCTCACCAGCCAGCCAAAGTCTCCTTTAAGTCCACCGGCGGCTGTGGTGAGGGTAGAGGAGGGGGATATGGATACTGAGGGTATCCGTAAGGAGAGTATCCGTAACCAGACGTCAGAAAGTCCGGCGTCTAGTATTGAGGCACCGGGTACTGCGGCGGATAAAGTGGCGCCGGGTACTGCAGCATCGGATTAAGCGGTGTCTGATACCCGGGTGCCAGGGACTCTGACAAAGCAGAAAGCCCTGGGAAAGGCCCTGCAGGCGGGCCAGGTAAAGGTGGCCCTGCAGGCGTCAGGCCCGGCACTGGAGCGTCATCCGGCAGAGGGATGTCGGCTGGCATCTGGTAGGCCAGCGTCGGAGCCAGCGTCTGAGGATCCGGCCTCAGGAGGTCTGGCTCTGTAGGAGGCAGCCCTGATGTCCACATACCCAGCTCCTCCGTGTTGACCAGGGATGGAGGGTTAAAATCTCCGGGGTCCAGCAGAGGAGACGAGAGAGCCTCGTAAGGTAACGGCGAGCGTTGCGGTGAGCCTGGGACGTTGGACTGGTCCAAGGAGTCCAACATAGGCTCTTTAGCTGGGCAGTCATCGGAGGGACCAACGTCCGGCTTATCAGCAGGATCCAGGTGGGTGTCGGAGGAGCTGGCATCCAACTTAACGGAACTCTGGCCCGATGCGGGTCGCGCTGGGAATGCGACCTTGGCAGGTGTGCAAAGGACCGTGTGCCTTCCCGAAGGAGCCGGTGTCTTATCGATCCTGTCTGGGCGAATGTCAGTGGCACCGGTGTCCAACTTAGCAGACCCGCTCGACCCAGAGGGCTGCGTGGCAGCGGCCTTCCTGGGAGTGAAAGCCTCCTCTGCCCCGGAGGCACTCGAGGGGCCAGACGGGAAGGGCCACACAGTCTTGGGCGCTGCCAAGTCGGCTGTCGAGGAGCAGTCCCCTGGAGGGGACACTGCCTTAAGAATCGCAACTCCAGCCAGAGTCGCAGAGGCCGTGGAGGTCAAATCCCAATCCCAGTGCTTGTCCTTTTTCTTATGGCCTTCGGGGGAAGTGGAAGCCTGCCTTAACTTCTTCAACTCCTTCTCCATGGAAGCCACCTTTTTCCTTGAGAATATGGGCCTCCAGGGACTGCTGTCTCTATTTTCCGGTGGCTGAATTGAACTGTTGGTAGTGCTGGCACTTCTCCACAGGGTGGTCCGGGCCTAAACAGAAGAGGCACAGGGAATGTCCGTCCTTATGCGGCAGTTGGGAATCGCACAAGTCGCACTTATTTTTATGTGATTCAGAAGGCATCGGGGATGACATACACAGACGTTAAAAATAGAAAGAAATAAATAATCGAGAAAAACAGTCGAAAAGTTCGGTAAAACTGACCGACGGAAGACTGACGAGCAATGGAACTCTAACGCGAGGAACTTTCACAAGTCGACAGCAGGAAAGAACTGGAAGGCGGGCATGGGGGACCGTCCCTTTATACTGACATCGCATGACAGTCACCTGACATGGAGGTGGTCCCCTGCCAGAAACTGCTAGCTAAAAATTTTTCCGTGGGGTCCTGACGCCTGCCGGGTCAGTCCCATATGTAATTACCTACTGCGAGAGCCCTCTCGAAGTAAGATCTGCCTGTAATCACCGTGTTGTTGGTCTCCCAGAGGGGTCAGAAGGAAAAGACCCACTACCCTTTGCCCTGCAATGTCTTCAGGTTTTTTGGATTCACACGTGGCAATTCTGCCTTCCATTTGGAGAAGGCTTACCCCCTTCCTCCTGGAGGGTGGCTACCTTATCAGCACTGATCTTTATATCCACTTTGACATGAAGGAGCAAGACAGAGCTCTGGCAGTGGCCAGACAGCTGCAGACTCTATCCTCCGATGATGTGGAAGTTACTCTCTACCTGGACTTGACATATAGCACCCAGCTACGCTTTTAATGAGGACCAGACATTTCTGTGAAGTCTCCAGATAGACCAGCCACTCCTCCTGCCTGCTAAACTATGGATCAGCTGGAACAGGAAGGTGAGCTGCATGAGGCTGCAAAATTCGTTTAGAAAATCCAGTCATACTACAACATGGAGGGAGTGGCAGGTCTGGATACCCCGGACTGACTGAAACATTATAGGATTTTATCAGAGGTCTAAAGTACTGACAGTATAATTTCAGAGGTGGTAGTTTTACAGTATGCGGATTGGGACCTTCAGCTTCGTTCACACACACACACACACACACACACACACACACACACACACACACACACACACACGTTTGGCCAGCCCAGTGGCATCCTGAGGCTCCCTGCACCACACCGACAACCTGGGATCGGGAATGGACCACAGCTGCTTGGGGACTGGCTGGGGGAAGGAGGACTGAGCATCCACTGAAGGCCCTCCTCTTTCGAAAGAGGGGGGACAGCATGTGCCGCTGCCACCTAACGGAGGCTAGGTGGTGCAGTAGCAACCACCTGTCAATTAGCCAGGCACTGATACAGAGTACATGCAGCATCTTTACTATACATGCTCACAGCGCTGCATGTGTGCCAGCTTTGGGAATGGAGCAATACAGGCAGGAAAAGAACCCCAGCTGGCAGGATGAAGACAGTAACATCGCAGGCTCCACACCACCCAAAGGCACCCCACTCACCCATGGCATTCCAAGATGGGCTAAATCCTGGCTTGGTGAGTGTAGGGACTGAGAGTCACTGTCAGAAAGGGGCCAGTCAGGAGGTGCAGGAGGTAAATAATGGATGGAGAAAAACACTAGTTTAATGGCTATTTCAGGTTAAAGGCCTCCAGCAGCAGCAATAGTAGTAGTGGAGTTTATTTATGGCACCCTCCCCTGGAGGCTCAAGGCACCATTGCTACAAATGTAGTAGGACATTTCAGAAACAAAACAAAAAAAATTACATTATTTATTTATTTCGAGTTCTCTGATTACAACCTTTGAGCTAAGAGCTCATTTAGAGAGGTTCCGCGTTGTACAAACAGAACAATATGAAGACGAGACACATCGGGTACATACATACACTGCTCAAGTGATACACCCATGGGAAGAAACTAACTCAATTATGCTAAATAGTTCCAGAAAACAAATACAATATTCCAGTAATACAAATCCAAAAGAAAAATGTTGAATGCAAAACAAACTGGCAATTGATGAGATTCAAGGAAAGGAGGGATTAGGTGATACATAGCAGGAAACAGGCTAGGTCAGTTAACTTTGTCCAAAAAAAAAAAGGGGGTTGGGTGGGAGAACGTTGCGTTAGGTAGTAGGAGAGGGGTACGGGAGAAAGAAGAGTTGAATGAGGAACAGGAAGGGCTAACTAGAGTGGGAGGGGAGGTGAAGGGGGATTTAAATAAGTCGCTTGGCTGTGGAGAAGAAGCGCTATGGTTACAGGTGCAGTCAAGGATTTAAATAAGTCGCTTGGCTGTGGAGAAGAAGCGCTATGGTTACAGGTGCAGTCAAGGTTTAAATAAGTACAACTTGGCTGTGGAGAAGAAAGCGCTATGGTTACAGGTGCAGTCAAGGATTTAAATAAGTCGCTTGGCTGTGGAGAAGAAGCGCTATGGTTACAGGTGCAGTCAAGGATTTAAATAAGTCGCTTGGCTGTGGAGAAGAAGCGCTATGGTTACAGGTGCAGTCAAGGATTTAAATAAGTCGCTTGGCTGTGGAGAAGAAGCGCTATGGTTACAGGTGCAGTCAAGGATTTAAATAAGTCGGCGGCTGTGAGAAGAAGATGCTATGGTTACAGGTGCAGTCAAGGATTTAAATAAGTAACTGGCTGTGGAGAAGAAGTGCTATGGTTACAGGTGCAGTCAAGGATTTAAATAAGTCGCTGGCTGTGGAGAAGAAGCGCTATGGTTACAGGTGCAGTCAAGGATTTAAATAAGTCGCTTGGCTGTGGAGAAGAAGTGCTATGGTTACAGGTGCAGTCAAGGATTTAAATAAGTCGCTTGGCTGTGGAGAAGAAGCGCTATGGTTACAGGTGCAGTCAAGGATTTAAATAAGTCGCTTGGCTGTGGAGAAGAAGCGCTATGGTTACAGGTGCAGTCAAGGATTTAAATAAGTCGCTTGGCTGTGGAGAAGAAGTGCTATGGTTACAGGTGCAGTCAAGGATTTAAATAAGTCGCTTGGCTGTGGAGAAGAAGTGCTATGGTTACAGGTGCAGTCAAGGATTTAAATAAGTCGCTTGGCTGTGGAGAAGAAGTGCTATGGTTACAGGTGCAGTCAAGGGCGCAGGGTCTGGTTAACACACGCAGGTGCACGCCATTAGGTTTGAGAGATGTAGGCGGAGTTTTGTTTTAAAAGGACCAAGTTTGTCCACTGGAAGCGAGTTTAGCCATAGTGGAGCCCGGTAAGCAAGTTAGCCCTCCCTCCAGAGCACCCAACGAGTCCATCTACGGGTAAAGATGTGTATTTTCAGATGAACTCTGGAGGTCAATTCTTCAATCGATTGTATGTCCTGCAACACTGATACCCAATGGTGAAAAAGAGGACGGTCCCCAGTCAACCATTTAGGGGTTATGGCCTTATGTGCAACTGCCAAGAGGATATTTCACAGATATACCTGGTCTGGTCTGCCAATTTCCATGGGGGAGAGGGATAGTCCCAGGATCATGTCTGGCATGTTCAGTGGTGTGGTAATTGCAAACAGTTCTTGAATCGCCTTTATGACACGCTGCCAAATGGGTTCCAAGGCTGGGCATTGCCAAAAAATGTGTGTGTGTGTGTGTGTGGTGGGCTTTAGTCTCCAAGCACTTCCGCCAACAGGCCTGGGATTACTCCGGTTTCCATTTATTTTGTGTGATTGGAGTATAAAAATAGTCCTGACCTTCCATGCGAACACTTGCCACATGGGAGAATATGTTGTTTTACAGGATATTTTAAATATTTTATCTCACTCTTCCTCAAAAATATAAATATCCTGGGGGGGGCACTGTGGAGCCCGAGCAATATAGTGAATACTTGATCATTCTCGCCAGCTCGACTTAGCAAACTCGTATAATTTTAAGTTTACAGCTTACTGTCAAGAGCCAAAGTTGGAGGAATGGATATTGGAACCAGCAGTGGAGGCGATGGGAAATCCACGAAAAGATCAGCTCCATGGTACCGAAGCAAAATCCAAAAATGCTCCGCCAGCTTCCACCACGCGTTCCACATTGAGTAGGCCCGAAGGCAACTCCGAACGTATGGAGGAGGAGGAGACTCTGCAAACTATTGGGGCAAAACTGACCAAACTCATCAAACCTGTGACTGTACTCTCAGATAAATTTGATGTACTTAAGCGGGTCGTTACACTCGAATCGACCATGGAAGGGACTCAAACCATTGCCCTCGATGCATCTAAGAGGGCCAACGCAGCGATGGGTGCTGTGTCCACCACAGTAAAGGAGAGCAGTCACTGGAAGACCCGTATTGAATCCCTCGAGAACCAGATCAGGGCTCCTAATTTACGAATTTTGGGGATTCCGGAGGAAGCTGAGGGGGATAGTCTTTTACTGTTTCTCCTAGAATGGTTTTGCCAGCAATTTGGGATGGAGGCTCACCTCAAAGCTCACCAATTACAGAGGGCTTACCGTGTTTCATCTCGTGGACGAGTGGAAGACCAGGATACATCTCGAGTCATAATTTTGGTGACAGATGGCGCAGCAACAAGAGATTTTATACTGAACCTGGTTAGAAGGAAGAGGGGGACTACTCTATGATGGCCAACTAATAAATATCTATCCCGATATCAGCTATGCCACCCGCCAGAAGCACAAGCGCTTCTATAGAACTAGAGCTATGCTCCGTGAAGCTTCAATTGTACATGGCATAATTTTCCCCGCGCGATTTAGGATCGCCCATCGCGGGAAGGTGTACCTTTTTTCAGAGCCTGCTGAAGCACTTAAATGGGCACGTAGACATGCCCTACCCATCAGAAAGCAAGAAGAATTGGATCAGCAATCTTTGGAAGACGAAGAGACTTGAATCTGAATTGCCGGTCTGGCGGTGGCATGATTTGTTCCTATTCAGGTACACTGGTGCTATTTTTTTTTTTTTTTTACCAATTATTTTACCAGGTGAGACACACTAAGCTGAAAGCTTGTTTGCAGGTGCAACCTGGGAGCACGAGGAAGTTAAGTGACTTGCTCAGGGTCACACAGTATGCACCTAGGGGGCTGTGGGATTCAAACCCAGGTCTCCAGATTTGCAGCTCAGAGCCTTAACCCACTGCACCATACTGCCTCCATTTAGAAAGTATCGCATTGAATACTGCCTTTGTTAATCACAAGATCCTTACAAAATTATTATATCAAAACGCTGGACAGTGGTAGAGACATATCGTCTTATATGGAATTATATCAGTCCCCTCTTAAATCTAAATCTATTCAAAATTTATATTATAGCTTAAATAGCTAATGGTTAAAGTTTGCTAATCACTTTGGGTCTTTTCATTTTGGTGGATCATATATAGGGTAGCACAGGGCTTGTGCTTGACTATGTTAATGCCTGGCTACCAGTACCACCTGGTGTGGTGAAGGATTTTGGGACAAGTATTTCTAATATTTTTTTTGATAACTTCCAGGCTGCTCATGGACTCCTTTACAGCACTGACATACTATGTAAAGTTAGGGGACTAGTATTTACTATCCCTCTTTTGATTTTCCTTCGTATGTAGTATCTGTAAAGCATCTGCTAATTTATACTGCATGTATTAAGGAGGGGTGGCACCCTCTACTGGTGATATAAATGTAATAAGGGTACCATATCGGTGCTTGTAAAACACTTCTTATGTTTATTAATTTTCTGAATAAACAGACAATTAACTTCATACTTGCTCATACACGGTATAGACAAATAACAACAATTACATTCCCAGTACAGAAAGAATTAGTACAGTAAACACCATGTATTCTGGTACAATAGGAGATGGGGGGAGTCCTGGACAATAGTCCAGTTAATGACAAAAAAGTCCAAAACGTTGACGAAAGTTGCCAGCCTCTTCAATGGCTAAAGGTATATCCAAAAGGAACACTCTGTCTGTTTTGAATAAAAATAAACCAGAGATTCAAAAAAAATGTGTGTATATATAAATATCCCCTTCCTGTTGCCACTTAGATTTTATAGAAGTAGTACAATTTCTATATTGATTACGGAGGGCTCTATACAAAACTGAGATATGGCCCTATGTGACTTTTTGATTCAGTATTGCCAAAAGCATGTCGACTATTATGCTGGACTGTGAGGTATCTGGTCCTACCCTTATACAATGTGTAATGCATGTTCGTAGTTGCAAAAAGCGGAAGTCATCAGTGTTATTTAAGTTAAAGCTCTCCTTAATTGTGTGAAAATCCTGAACTCCAACCGGGGTCATTATTTGGGCTGGAAAACACAGTCCTGACCTCACCCACCTCCGGAATGTGGATTCTGTCCTTGAAGGAGAGAAAAGGTAAAATCATTCCATGCAAACCACTGAAGGGGTCTTAAAACAGGCACAAGTTTATATCCTCTCTAAATCTGGCGACCGGAGCGACCACAACTATAGGCCCATATCCCTCCTGCCAATCTTGTCCGGACTCCTAGACAAAACAGTAAACATGCAGATCAGGAACTATTTGGACTCCCTTCAGTTGCTAAGCCCCATTCAATCTGGCTTGAGAAAAAAATCATAGTACAATATCTGTGTTAACCAAGATCACTAATGACTGGCACCTGGCCCTCGATTCCAAACTCCATGTCAGTGCATCATTCCTCGACCCAAGTAAGGCCTTCGATACAGTGGACCATGATCTCCTGTTGACCATACTACAAAGTACTGGCCTGGATGGCACTACCACTAACTGGTTTACCTGCTACCTAACTGGAAGACAACAGCAAATTAAGGCCCAGGGGAACTATCGCCATTGAAAACGCTTCTCAGGGGAGATCCGCAAGGTTCAATATTAGGACCATTACTCTTTGTGATATACATCAATAACATCAATGAGGGCATCAATCAAGCTAGTGTTCATCCGTTTGCAGATGATACCGTTCTCTATGTCACTGAACTTACCCCAGAACTTTCCTGTAGCACATTGCATCACAAATTTAATCTATTACAGCAAAATCTTCTGAGCCTTAAATTGTTGCTAAACGCTAAGAAGACAAAAGCCACGTTTCTCTCCCACAAATCCAACCCAGGCAACCCTTTATCCATAAGCACTCCTCATCAAATCACGTCCCTCTTGGGGGAGCAGATCCAAGCCATGGACAAGTTTAAATATTTAGGGTTCTGGATTAATCATAAACCCTCCTATAAAGGTGCATATAGAGGAACTGGCAAAAAAACTAAAGCAACATTTAGGATTGTTCTTCATGATTAAAACACTTCCTAACTATTGAAGCCAAGCAGAGGCTAGTACAGTCTACATTTCTCCCCCTCCTGGACTATGTCGACTTTCTGTATAGTCACGGTCCAAGTACAGCACTGGTCAAGCTCGATACACTATATAATAGGGTGTTAAGATTCATTACCGGTGCCCCGTTCAGGACACACCACTGCTCTCTTCATGTGATGATAGGCTGGCACGCTCTAAAAACTATGAAAACCATAAATGCCACCATATGGACCTATCGAGCCTTAACTGGAAATCTCCCACAGTACATTTCAAACCTATTAACTAGTACCCCGGGATGTTACTTGCTTAGAAAGCATTCCTACCTTTCACGTGACATCCCTAGATGTAGAGCGCGTTTCAGGCTTTCATCCATAAGCTCAGCCCTAAGGAACAACCTCCAGAAAGTTCTAAAGCTGTCCACGCTTGTTAAACTGGCAACCTTTAAATCTCTGATAAGACAATGTATCCAAGAGATTCCTGGAACTGTTACTCCTTACTCCCTGCTTAGCCTTCAAGCTGATTACTTTCAGTCCTTCAGCTGATATGTTGCCTACTCCCCCTATCTACAATTTTTCTTTTCTTTTTGTATTTTTGTTGCCTAAGCTCCCCAAGCTCCTCCTCGGAGGGCTCGCCAGGCTCTGGCATCCAACCCCTTCATACCCAGACCCTCCACACACCCCCCACCAGAGTGGGGCCGCCAAGCCGGTACTGTTGAGACCTGAGGGGTCAGAACCGGGGCCGGCTCATTAGCAGGGAGCAGGCCTTTTGCTGTGTTTTGTTCCCCGGGGCAGAGTGCGTGCAATGACGCCAGCGGAGGAGGAGCCCGCATGTAAACATGCACGCTCTCCTCCATGAATCTACACTCAGCTCCCCCCTTGCTCACGCATGGCACCAAGCCCCCCAGCCTCCGCCAGGAGGCAACTAGGCACCGATGCTGCATTTCTCCCTTCCTCCCCAGAGAAAGAGAGCAGTCCTCCGGATGCTCAATCCTTCTCCTCTCTGCCGACCCACGGCAGCCCGAGCCCAAACACAGGTCGCCAGCACGGCACAAGGTGTGACGTCCATCGCCTCAACCCTCAGCACCACCCAGCCTGCCTCCTGTCTACACTTCTGTTAACACAACCAATATCTCTGTATTACTACTACCGTCTTTTTTTTTTATTTATTTTTTAACTTTTCCAAACATCTCCAGATTTCATTGTTTACATCCACATCAGCTGCGTAGTTAAAGTATTAAAACCAATTATTTAAAAATTTTTATTTCCAGTACAAGCATTTTAATTTATATCTAGACGTGTTTTCTCTTAAAGTTGATATATAGCTATATAATGAACAATGACTGGTTTGTGTCCATATGTCTGGTTATTTTAGCCTTTCTTTGCAGTTATTCTCCGTTCGATCCAGTTTTCTCTGGTCCTTTTCTTTGTGTCCATGTCTTCTTAGGTTTTTCAATTAACGTCCCGTCTCCCCTTATTTGGGGTCTGTTTTCTTTCATTGCTTGTATACTCTGCCTCTAGTTAGGCTTCAGTTTTTCTGCTTTTTATCTCCTTCTCTTTACCTGGTGAATGGAGAGGGGTCTCATCCCTGTATAGGCCCCTTTTAGGGCCTAAGGGACAAAGTCCTTATGTTCTAGCTGGTAGAGTACCCACTTACACCATAATAAGTCAAATTTTCTTGAACGATCAGAAATTCTGGCTGAGAGTCTATCTAAGGTATATATTTCAATTGCTAGTTTCCTCCATATGTCCCTTGTGGGGATGGATTCGGTATACCATTTCGGAGTCACAGCCTTATGGGCTGCCAGTACAAGTGCCGTCACCTGTCAGTATGTATTTCTATCGATCCTTACCCCTTCTGGCAATGTGAAGGTCAAAGTATACAGTGGTTGGAAAAGGTCAGGGCAATCATATATTTCTGAAATTTCTTTTATTATTTCCTCCAACAGTCTCCCCCCAGCTCTCCCAAGAACTTCATTGTTACCGCTGGGGTGCGGAAAAATCTATTTATGATTTTCCACATGTACTCTCTCCAGTATGAAGAGGTGCTTATCTTTAAGGTTGGGAGGGAGAATGTCTGCCAGCTACTTGGGGGTGGTACTTCTTTACGTTCCTTTGACCAGCTCAATCTCACTGATTTGGTGGTATCTTCTGGTTTTTCCCCCAGAGGTCTTTGTAGATTTTACTGGATTAAATGTTCTGGTGATGCCCCCTGTAGGTGTGTTTGGATTGGTGAGATGAATCGAGGGTTTTTGAGCCATCGATGCTAGGGCCATTTCAGACTTCTGTAGAAGTGATTTTAATTGCATATATCCATGCATGTATTTCCGGGGGAGGTGGTAGGTCGTCTGCAATGTTATAAATGGTAGGAGTCCAGTGGTTCCCACCAATTGAGATACAAATTTAACCCCATATTCCGACCACCTTGCCAACCCTCCATCTATTCAGTTAGGTGGGAAGTCTGAATCATATGCAAAGGCTTGGAGGTATAATGCCTCCGTTTGGGTAAAATGGTTCCCAATTTTCTTTTGCCAATTTTTTAATAGGTCCCTGGAATAGAGTGGGTATTTTAAGAAGGCTGCATCTCTTGAGGGATTACTAAATATATGTTCTGCTGGGCTGAACAGGTCTCCAAGTAAACTCTATGGTCTTCCAGTGGGCCATATATTGTGAATTGGCCCAGCGTACAAGGGGTCGTAAGCTAGATGCTTCTACATACTTCCGTAGGTCCAGGAGGTTGAGGCCTCCATTCTCTCTTGGAAGCTGCAGGATAGTGCATCTTATCCTGTGGGGTTTTCCCTTCCAGATGAAACGTGAAATCATTCTGTCCCATGCTCTAAAGTAAAATTCTGTGGGTGTTATCGGGAGGACCTGAAGGTTCAACAAAATACAGGGGAAGATGTTCCATTTCATGGTCTTCACTCTTTTCAGAAGTCCTACTGGTAGCTGAGTGCAGCAGGAGAGGTCCGCACCCAGCTGTAGCATTAGCAGTTCCACATGTATCTCCCGTTTAGTTAGTTTAATTTCCATGTATCTCAGGGCCTGCTTGTACCACTTAAAGGGATAATCTTTTATTTCTTTTGATGGGTTGTAATTATATGAAAGGCCTTCTGTTTTCTGTCCATTTACTTTCTAGCCCACCAGCTTTCCAAATTAAGTTGTTCTCATACTGCTGGTATCAAATCCTCCGGTGAGGTCAGGGTTAGCAGAATATCATTCAGTGAAATTACTACTATAATCTCTACCCCTCTGTTCCCTTCTCCTCCCATCCCCTCTCCTATCCCCTATTACCATATGCTGGTGTGATGTTACCCTTCACCATACCCGACTGCTCTCTCCCCTTACTACTTTTAGGGTACAATTGCCATTAGCAAATACAAAATGTACATTCTGTAAATATTGTAAACGTTGGCATACTATCACTGTTGTGGCTACTGCTGCTACCTTTTACCTTATCTTGTGTTATTTAACAAATCGGAAAGACCTTTGAGCCAAGGGCTCTTTTACAGAGGTTCCATGTCAAGTCACAAGAATAGCATATTACAATGGTTTCAGTAAGTAGTACAACATGAGGAAAGTAATTACATAAACAAAGAACAATATGGCAAGATAAATATTGTGTGAAGTGCAGCCAGAGGCCTTGTCTGAAGAGGAGTGAAAGGACTTAAAAGGAGAGAAAGTACAGGGGTGAATTGGGGGTGGAAGGAGCAAAAAGAGCAAGGAGGAGGTTCCACAATGAAGCTTGAGCAGGAAAGACTCCACGGGTGGGGGTGGGGGGTAGCGGAGAGAACAAGGTGACGAAACAGAAGAGAGAGGGGGGAGGGAGTGGAGGGGTAAGGGAAGGGGGCGGAGATGAGGTAGGATGAAAAGAGGGCAGGAATGGGAAAGGGATAAGGGAGGAAGTGCTGTGAGTGGAATAGCACAGCAGCAGCAAAAGGTTATACAGGGGCAAATGGTAAAAGAGGGAGGTCCCAGTGCATTTAGTTGTCAGCAGAGATTAGGTATAGCAGTCACAAGATGCTCTGGAAACTAGGAATTGATGCAGATTCTGCTTAAATGGTCCCAAGGTTGCAGTCTTCGCAATCTCAGGAGGAAGGGTATTAAATAAATTAGCAGCTCTAAATGCAATGGATCGCTGTCTGAGCAAGGTTAGACAGCGAGGGACAGTAAAAGTTTGGCTCACAGAACTGTGTGTGCTCAGAGTGCCCCACAAGGGACTGAAAAGCTGAAGGGAACCTAGTGGTAGGAGACCAAGATCTGCCTTCTTAGCCAGAAGGCAGGCTTGATATTCAATACGAGCCAGGAGTTGAAGACAGTTTGCTTGTTCGTAAAGGTCACAAGTGAGAGTACGATACGCTGCATCAGTTAGTAGATGGTATGCCTTATTCAGAGCTGTGGTGAGCCGATGTAGGGTTGCGTCTGTGGCAGAACCATAAATGACTAAACCATAGTCAATAAGACACACAACTGAACTTTGGATAGCCAATCTGAGGGCTTCGGTAGTAAGGCAGTGTTTATGCCAGTGTAAAAGGCCTAGGCGAATGTTAAGTACTTTGGCAACATTCTCAACATGGGTGGAGTAGGAGAGCGTATTATCCAGAGTAACTCCTAGTTATTTAAAAGATTGAGTCTGATCAAGGATAACACCCGCACTGTTTTTAATCCCCAATTGTTTGGCTTTGTGCTTGCTGTGGGTATCATGGAGGAGCATGACCTTAGTTTTTTGCAGTTAAGTACCAACTTATGAGAGATGAACCAGGACTCCACTTCAGTAAAACTTTTCTGAAGTTGGGCCTAAAGGAGGGTAGAGTCAGCAGTCTTTGAGAAAATGACCGCATCATCCACGTAGAGGAGTACTGGTTCGGAACAGGATGCCAGAAGATTATTCAGGAAGGTGCTAAAGAATAGAAGGGGTCCCAATATCGATCCTTGAGGAACCCCAGAGCAGACAGGCAGTTTATCCTAGTTGTCATATCTCAGCGTTGCGGCGCTGACCAGGCCCACTTTGTAAATTAGTCTCACTCAACAGTGTTTCACCTGGTTAAATATAGCTTTTGATTGATTGATGATATATTCTCCAGGCTTTATACGCTGCCTGCAAAGTATTCCAAATGGCCAGTAGGGAGATTCAGTGTTTTGGGTTCTGAACGTAGGGTCCATGACTCTGGCCCCTTAGAGGTGCACCTCCCTCTTCCCACAATTCTATTAGTTTCCAGTTAGCCTGGTAATTTGGAGTGGACCATTACAGTGCCATCTTTAGGTGGGCTGCCAAATAATAATATTCAAAGTCAGGGAGTGCTCTGCCTCCTAACATTTTGTTTGTATGATTAAATGTTGGATGCTGGTTTCTTTTGCTTCCAGACATACTGATTTACATCGTAACTGGAACCGCTTCTTTTGTATATTATGGACAAGCACTGAAAAAGTGCTAAGAAACGGGGGAGTATATTCATTGTAACTGACTGTATGCGCGAGTACACTGGAAAGTTAATGAGGGACTACCTGGTTATGTCTTGTCGGAGCAGAGTGGTTAATGGATCAAAGTTAACTGCAAATAATTTAGCTAACTGTTTGGGAATGTGTGTCCCTAACCATTTCATTTTTGTGGCATTCCAATTAATAGGGAATAACTGCTGTATGGTAAGGGAGGGGTTGTAAGAAAAGCAGAGTACCACCATCTTTATCTTATTCAGTATGTAGCTGACATGAAGGCCAATCTCCTCTAGGAGAGACCAGACTCTTGGGATTGACTCTTCGGGGTTGGAGAGGTACAGGAGGATATCGTCGGCATACAGTGAGGTCTTTTGATGATACCCCCAACCTCGATCTCACCTATATGTGCATCATCTCTAATGGCCTTAGCCAGGGGCTCAATATAGAGAGCAAAAAAGAGAGCAATATAGAGAGCAGACAGCAGAGAGAACCAGGGATAAAGGACAACCAGGGAGGCGGCTGGAGTAGAACAGCTAAACAGTCCAGGGTGTTCACATCATGGAAAGCAGTGTGTGCCAATGCCAGGAGACTTAGCACCAAGATGGAGGATCTGGAGGCTGCCATGGTGCAGTGGGACCTGGACATTGTGGCCATCACAGAGACCTGGTATAATGATAACCACGACTGGGAGATGGCCATACCCGGCTACAACATATTCAGAAGAGACGGGGCAGACAGGCAGGGAGGAAAAGTGGCACTTTATGTGAAAGATGGCATAAAGGCCATAGAGATCCAGGAGGAACACAATGGGGGAGAGATACTGTGGGTTAAGCTGGAAAGGAAAATGGGGTCAGCCACCCACACAGGGGTGATCGACAGACCACCAACCTAGAAGGAATAAACAGATAGGGAGTTGATGCTAGCCATCCAAAGGACAAGGGAGAGGTGGTGCTGGTTGGAGACTTCAATATTCCAGACGTGGACTGGAGTCTCCCAGCAGCAGCATCAACCAGGAGCAGATTTATCCTGGACTCCCTTCAAGGTGCCTTCCTTAAGCAACTGGTCATGGAACCAACTCAGCAGAAGGCAATACTGGATCTCGTGCTCACAAACGGGAAGAGTGTGATAGGGTAACAGTGGGGGAACACCTGGGAAACAGTGACCACCGGTCACTGTGGTTTAAAATCACAGAACAGCAGGACCAAACCGCACAAAAACACGTATCCTGGATTTTAGGAGGGCAGACTTTGGGAAAATGTGGACATGCTTGAAAGAAGCACTAATGGGAATGGGGAGGGAATCAGGGGGTGGAGGAACAGTGGCCAATATTTACAACAGGGATTACAACAGCAACAGAATTATGCATTAGTATATGCAGGTAGTGGAGAAAGTGAAAGCCAAAAAGATCACATTTTGGCAATACAAAAAGACGCAGGCAGAAGGGGATAGGGAGAAGTACCAGGAGAAGCAAAGAAAGGCAGGGAGGTCAGTAAGGGAAAGTTGAGAGAGAACAGCACATTGCAAAATCAGTGGGTAGAGGGAACAAAACCTTTTACAAGTACATAAGTGAAAAAAGAAGGGCAAAGGGAGGGATAATGAGACTGAAAGGGGAGTACTGGGGCCGCATGGAGTATGACAACAGTAAAGCTGACATACTGAACAGATAATTCTGCTCATTCTTTACTGAGGAAGAGGAGGGTAATGGGCCTGAAGGGAGTACAAGGGGTGGGAGCCGCACAGAAATGAACACAAGTCCCATTACACGGGAAAGGGTCCTAAACAAACTGGAAAGAATAAGAGTCGATAAAGAAATGGGGCCAAATGGGGTGCACCCCAGGGTCCTAAAGGTACTAAGAGAGGTGGTAGCTGAACCTCTGGCAATCCTGTTAAGCCGATCACTGGAAAAAGGAGAGGTATCCAAAGACTGGAGGACAGCAGATGTAGTCCTCTTATACAAAAGCGGGAACAAAGAGGAAGCAGGGAACTACAGTCCAGCCAGCCTGACCTCGGTAGTGGGGAAGATCATGGAAGCACTACTGAAGGAGAGATTGGTGGAACATCTAGTTGCCAGCGGACTACAGGACCCAAGGCAGCATGGTTTCACTGGAGGAAGGTCATGCCAGACCAACCTCATTGAATTTTTCGACTGGGTGACAAAGGAGGTGGATCAGGGGAGGGCAGTGGACGTGGCCTATCTGGACTTCAGCAAGGCCTATGACACTGTGCCCCACAAAAGGCTATTAAACAAACTGGGGAATACGGGGGTGGGCAGGACAGTAGTGTGGTGGGTGGGTAATTGGCTGGGCAGCAGGACACAGAGGGTGGTGGTAAATGGCTGTCACTCCACAGAGGGAAAAGTGACCAGTGGGGTACCACAAGGATCAGTGCTGGGACCGGTCCTAATCAAAGTCTTTATCAGTGATATTGCGCAGGACTTAGTAGGCAGAATTTCCCTGTTCGCTTGATGACATGAAGCTCTAACAGAGCAGACATGCCAGAAGGTGTAAACAGAATGAGGAGGGACCTGCAGAAGCTTGAAGAATGGTCAAGGGTTTGGCAGTTGAAATTCAACACAAAGAAGTGTAAGATGATGCATATGGGGCACAAAAACCCTGGAACACCATATCAGTTGTGGGGGTAAGATATAGCATGCACCAAGCAGGAAGGGGACCTTGGGGTCATCATCTGTGATGACCTCAAGGTAGGGAAACTATGTGACAAGGCAGTAGATAAAGTAAATAGGATGCTGGGATGCATAGGCAGGGGCATCACCAGCAGGAAAAGGGAGGTCATAATTCCACTATACAAGACACTAGTGAGGCCACACCTGGAGTACAGTGTACAGTTCTGGAGACCTTACCTATGCAAGGACATAGACAGGGTAGAGAAGGTTCAGAGGAAGGCAACAAAGATGGTACAGGGATTGTGTCACAAGTCCTATGAGGGCAGGCTGAAGGACTGAATATGTACTCCCTGGTGGAGAGGAGGGAGAGAGGGGATATGATACAGACATACAAGTACCTTACAGGAAGGAACAGGGTGCAGAAATGCACTACTTTCCAGCAAAAAAGATGTTCCAGGACTAGAGGGCATGGGATGAAGTTGGAGGGAGGACGATTCAGAGGAATCATGAGGAAGAATTTCTTCACAGAAAGGATGGTGGACAAGTGGAACACCCTGCCAGAAGAAGTGGTGGGGGCTGAAACAATCACCGGATTTAAGAATGCATGGGATAGACATAAGCGAATTCTGGAGTTCAGAGGTAAGGGGCAACCGACTTCTAGAAAAACATAAAGGGAATTTACAAGCTCAAATGGGCAGACTGGGTGGGCCACAGGCCCTTATCTGCCGACAGTGTCTATGTATATATGTAAAAAGAATAGGTGACAGGGGACAGCACTGGCGGATGCCCCTGCCCAGAGGAAAATGGTTGGAAAGGCTTCCATTGACTGATATATCCCTGCGGAGCAGAATACAGTGCCAAAATCCCCATCTAGAAAGGCCTCTAGAAAGCCTAGCTGTTCCAAGACAAGGAAGAGGAAATTCCACGACACCTTCTCAAAGACTTTTTCAGCGTCTAAACTCATTACACAGGCTGGTCTACAAGTTTGTTGTAATGTATTTATGATGTTAATTGTACAATGGATGCTGTCTGAGGCCTGTCGACCCACAACAAAGCCCATTTGGTCCAGATGTGTGACTTGTGGAAGTAAGGGGTTCAGATGGCTAGCTACGATTGAGGTAAAGACCTTATAATCCACGTTAAGAAGAGATACTGGGCTGTAAGAACCGCACTCTGTGGGATCCTTGCCAGCTTTGTAAATGATTGCTATAGTGGCATATTGCCAAGAAGGTGGTACGGGATTCCCATCCTCCCAAATAGTGTTGAATACCTCTTTCAGAAGTGGAGCAGTGTCCTTTAAAAAGACTTTGTAAAACGCTCCCTAAAGCAATCAGGGCCAGGGCATTTGCTGGATTTTTTTTTTTTTTTTAAACAGCGACTGCGAGTTCCTTTAGGGATATAGGGGCCAACAAGGTCCGCCCCTGTTCTGGGGTTAACGAGGGCAGGTTCAATGCTTGTAGGACTCTAGTCTTTGTCTGAAGGTAAGGATTCGGAGTGTGGCTGATAGAGTCTCTTGTAATAGGAAACAAAGGCATCCGCAAATCTGGCCTCCCTTATGGAACACTTGACCCGAGTCAGGGTGTTTATGGCGGATCTGGTGGCCTGCTGTTTGAGGTGGCAGGCCAGGAATTTGGTCACCCTGGCTCCCCCTTCATACTTAATTTACTGCAAGTACCACATGGACTTTTCAGTTTCAATTTTTTATATATATACACACACACACACACACACCATATATATACATACACACATACATACATACATATATATATATACACACACACACACACACACACACACACACACACGCATACATATATATGTGTGTATATGTATATATTCTGGTTTTCAGCTCTTTTATTTCCTCTTCATTTTGCCAGACCACTTAAATTTGTGTCTAGTTTCTATCTGCTGCAGTTGATTATGTAGATCATTTAGCTGCTGCTGCCTTATTATTTTTTTAAGTGCTGCAACAGATAAGTTTTCCCCTGACCATTGTTTTGACTGTGACCCACAAAATCCATGGTGATTCCCAGTTTGTCACTGTACTCTAAAGTGCACTTAATCACATTTTTGATTTCAGTTACTGTCTGTGTCCCGTAGTAAGGAAACATTCAGCCTCCAATGAGTAGTCTTCCGCAGCAACAGAAGATTGACCTGTAAAAGATTGGCTGATGGTCTGAAATGGTGGATGTGCTAACCCACAGAGAGTTATATGAGGATAACTCCTTTGTGTAGGTGTAGATGGCATCCAGTCTCGAAAATATCTTGAACCTGGGTGAAACATAGGTCTAATCCTTGGCCTGGGGATATTTTTCCCCTCCAGACATCTGTGAGTCCCACCTCCCGCAGTAACTTTGTGAAAAGGCAAGCTGTTCTGCCATTAGGGCTGGGGATCTGAGAGTTGGTATCAAGAGACCGATCGAGTACCAAGTTCCAGACCCCTCCCATTATTACAATACCTTTGGACTTTTCCATTACTTGTACCAGAGAGGAGTAGAAGTGGATCGAGGATCTGGGAGGCGCATATACGTTTACTAGAGTTACCAGGGTATCTTGTAGCCTGCCTATAAGCATCAAGTAGTGTGCCCCCGGATCTGCCACCACCTCCAACTCCTCAAAGGGAAAGGTAGCAGAGAGGAGAACAGCCACACCTCTTTTCCAGCACTTCTCTAGGAAGGCATAGTGTAAATTAGTAAATGCTCGAGTTTTAAGTTTAAGCACTTCCGGGGTAGTTTCTGCAGAAAAATAACTATATAAAGTCCCAGAAATGTGACGTTAAGAACTTGTTTCCACTTTATAGGATTGTTTATACCATTAATATTATATGACATAATGTTAGTGGATATAGTTGCCATTGTGGTCAGGTTATGTTTGTTTCTGTTGATTTGGGTTGAAGGTCTGTAGTTAACGAATTAAAATAGAGTGGCTGTTACAGGCTTCTTAGTGTACCCATGAACTTTTTAAAAGAATAAACAGTAAACAAATACAGAGAAAAAGACAACATCATGCTTAACCACCTGTACAGGCCTAATAAGAAGGTTTGGGTTACAAGGGCAAACCCCTGCAACAGGAAAGGGGGCTACCCAAGAACCTCGCAGGATTAACTGAGGGGCAGGCACAAAAACTAGCCCTACCCCCTAAATTGAATCAGTTGTAGAGGGAAGAGCCCATAAGGTCCTCCACTGCTGTTAAAATTGTGATGACGAATTTCTAGGTCAGCTCGGGTAAAATCCCAAGGCTGAGTGGTGCCACACCTGTAGCACCAGTGTCCCAGTCATATTGGGAGGATGGCCAAAATAGCAGGACCATGTAAAACATCCATGGCCCCACTAGCCGGTCGGATGTCAGCACCATGTATGCTGAAGACGCAACAGTATGTCAAAAGTCCTTTATATGACCGCTTCCACCCCCTGCCCTCTGATCCAATTTTTCTTACACAACTATGGCTGCTAGCTTTTCCATTAGCTACTCCGTCCCACAAGAAGGGCGGCACCCAAATCCCAGCCCGCTAAGGAGAGAGTGATATGTATGTCCATTGCCTTGGGGGTAGGGGGCCCACAGGGAGCTACATAGAGCCCCGCCTCCTGTGTCTGAACATAAGGTTATGCCTCCTCTGGAAAGACGGACCAGCCAGAGACCAGGGATTCCATTCAAAAGGGTCACAGTGCCGGTGCCCCGGGGGGGGGGGGGCTCACCAGTTAGTACCTCATTCTGGTGCCCACAGTATTCTTCATGGAGTGGGATAGTCCAAATCCCCTTAATTGATGCCCACAGACATCAGTTAGAAAAGGCCCCCACTGGCCACCTCCCAGCATCAGTCCCCTGAGCCCATTCTTCCCATCAATCCAAATATTTAGTAATGCAATATCATTGTAGAGGAGCAACAATTCAAGAAACTATTAACAATAAAGCATTTAAGTATGTGTCCTGTCAGGGCACCACACATATCAGCTTCAAATTAAGTTGAACTGAGAAGTCTGACAGTTCATATAACTATGAATACATGTCCATCACAGGAGGAAAGAAATGTCTGCTCAACCTGCACATCTGCAGAGCCATTGTAGCTGTCAGTCTCTGATCCGAAACAGGGGAAAACAGCCTTGACTGGTCAATCTGAATACAAAGTCTCATTAAACTTTGAACATCAGTATGTGAATAAGAGATTGGCTTCAGATACAAACGAAAAATGTACTTACAAAAATCTATATGGCCTGGGGCCCAGGAACCACAACAAGCAGACAGACGGAGGCTGGTAAGGGACAGCTGTAGTAACGGATGTCACCGCCGAGCAGGATTATCTCCAGTGGCACCCGTTCACCTAAAATGTCACAGTGGTGTGCTGCAGATTAAAAAATGAAGTCCTTCAGGTTCCCGTGTAAGTGGGTCCAGTATCTTCGGAAGTTGAGGGGGTCAAGCCAGGGTCCTGCTGATAAGGGGCTGTCTTGTCGATCTGTGAAGCAGGCCCGTACACCCACTGCATGGCTCCTATGTCAGCGTGCAGATTAGCTGCATTGGTCTTCTGGGAGCTCCCTTGTTGTTGGTGTCCTTTCTGGGCCACAGACCAGGCCGACTGGGGCAAATCCCTCTCTCAGCGTTCCTTTGTGAGTGCAGGTACAGCGATTCCAAGCTCTTCCAGGTAGGGGGCTGCTTCAAGTAGTTCTACAAACACCTGGGTGCCTTTTTCAGTTTCCACCTGTAGTCTGGTGGGACATAGAATCTGAGCACGGATATTCCTGGCCTTCAGCTGCTTTAGAATTGGCCAGAGGGTTTGTCTGCTTTCCTGGACTGATGTGGTATAGTCATTATCTATGGTGAGTTTTGTATTGTATAGTCCAATGTTGCCAGGCTCTTTTCAACAATTATTCCTTTGAGGCATATGAGGAGAGCTTTGCAAAGAATGATCAAGGTCACGCTCCTGCATTATTCGGCTTTGGGCCCAAGGATCTATGGGCTTGATCCATTGCAAAGTCGAAATCTTCTGGTAGATCAAATCAACTTTAAGCACAGTTCCAAAATTACCAAAGCGCTGTACATCAAGAAACAAAATCCATAAAAACCAAAAAATTAAAATCAGAATATAAAACAGCCATACAAAACTAATGGCAGAAACTACACATTGTTGTAATCAGGAAATGCCAGACAAAACAAATGGGTTTTTAGAGCAGTTTTGCAGCTCATGACAGTCAGGCACCCTCTAATCCAACGAGGTAGAGAATTCCACAGGGTAGGGGCTGCAAAAGAGCGGGCCCCGGAGATCTTTAATCGAACCCTGGGAACCTCTAGCAAGCCCTTGTTGGAGGAACGGAGTGAGCGGTAGGGTTAAAGAAGATCTTGCAGGTAGCACGGTCCCTGACTGTGTAGGGCTTTGTAGGTCAGTAACCCGACCTTGACGGTGATCCGCCAATGAACAGGCAGCCAGTGCAGATCGCGGAGCACAGGAGTGACTTGGTAAGCCAGACAACGGCCTGGCTGCTGCATTCTGCACTAGCTGCAATCAGCGGATATCAACTCCTGGTAACCCTAGGTATAGGGCATTGCAGTAATCAAGGTGTGAGGTTACAAAGGTGTGGACCAATGTAGGGAAATCGCCAGGCGGGAGCAGGCGCTTAATCCGGTGACGTTCCTCAGATGGTAAAAAGAAGTCTTAACGACAGCAGATACCTGAGATTTTAATGTCAGGCCGCTATGGAACACAACACCCAGCTTTCGCGCTCACTCCGAGGTAAATAACTGGTCCCCCCCGAGCCACAGTCTGGACGGTTGACCAGCTAGCAGCCCCATGCCCCAGAGAGCTGGATCCACCACCAACACTTCAGTCAGTCTTGACAGAGTTCAACTTCAGCCAATTGGCACTCATCCAACCCTGGATCTCAGAGAAGAAGCTGTTAAAAACCAAGACCGCCCCATTCTGCTCGGGTACAAAGGACATGTAGAGCAGAGTGTCATCTGCATAGCAGTGAAAACTTGGCCCGTATCTCCTTATAATGTCTCCCAACAATAGCATATACACTGCAAACAACATGGGGGACAGTACGGAGCCCTACGGGACACCACATGACAAGAGGAGAGGGGCTGAGGAATAAACCCGACACCACTCTCTGAGACCTGCCAGTGAGGAACAATCGGAACCAACTGTACCAGACAGTCCACAGAGAATCTGCAGGCACTCCAACAATATCCCATGGTCCACAGTGTCGAATGCTGCAGAGAGATCAAGGAGAATCAAGATGAAGCGACTCCCCTGATCCCTCACTATCAGGAGATCATTAAGTACCCGAACAAGGGCAGTCTCAGTACTGTGCCTCTTCCTAAACCTGGATTGGAAAGAGCAGTCTCAGTATTGTGCCTCTTCTTAAACCTTGATGGGAGAGGATCATAGACATTGGGAGATGTTAAATCGTCGTCCAGCTGTACTGCAACCACCTTCTCGATAACCTTGCCCACAAAGGGCAGGTTAGAGACAGGTCTATAGTTTGCTAGACAGTCCAGGTCGAAGGAAGATTTCTTTAGGCGAGGTACCACTGCTGCCTCCTTCAGGGGATCCGGAAATATCCCAGTCTCCAACAACCAGGCCAATGACTTCAATGCACCCCACTAGTAGGTGCAATGGCCCAGATCTTAACTACAGTAGGCTGGACACATACCCTGGATGACAAGCACAATGTCTAATCTCACACCAGCTAAAGTCGGATCAGGCAGACCAGGTGCTTGCAACCTCTTGCCGATCTCCCCAATACCCATTTGAGGGCACTGAACCACGCAAACTCATCACACTTGTCTTGTAAAAATGTTCCCCATGGCTGCAGACAGGTTGGATTGCATAAGCTGTCGACAGTTCGGAATAGCTGAGCTTGTCGATTCCTCACTGCAGCAATCTCCTTGGACAGGAATTCTGCCTTTTTACAGGAGATTGCCAATATCAGAGTGGTAGCCCATTATAAAGACTATCGTCCATCAGGCCCAATTTCCGCCAGTGCCACTCCAACCTTTGCCCCACTCACCTCAACTCTTTTAAAGTCCCATCAAACCAAACGTTCTTCGGGCGAAGAGTGAGGGGGCGAACATGGACAGGAGCTAGGGAGTCAAGAGCCCCTGTCACTGCCTTATTATAGGCTAGTACCAGTTCCCCCAGCTCCCTGCATACACTTGTCACAGCTGATAGGTCCAGCACTGCCATAAGACCATCAGGAGTCAAACCCCTTAAAGGGCGGTACCGGAACATCTCTGTAGGAGCAGGTCTATTGGCGGATGCCTCGAATCTGAACCTTATAATATGATGGTCTGACCAACGACCGGTTCCACCACCAGATCAGTGATCTCCATCCCCAGTAGGAAGCCCAGATCCAATGAATGACCGTGATTGTGGGTAGCACCTGCGTAAGGCCCAAACTCATCAGTTGGAGGAAGTCCTGCCCAAACTGCGAGAGTTCGTCGTCGACCCAGGCGTTGAAATGGTAAGTGCAGAGAGTCCCTCAAGAAAAGTGTTTGCAGAAAGGAGATTGTGCTGGGGGCTCCATTCTCTGCCCCCTAAGGCACTCCATAGATTTGGATTTTTTGCTGGTGGCTGCACCCTTCCAGGTCATCCAGCCAGTGTGCGAGTTCACGATCCCGGGCCAGCAAGTATAACAGCAGGCGGTCATGTCTGTCGGCCTGGTCGGACACCGTGGCTAGACACAATTCAACTTGATCCATCCGATGTTCTATTTTCCCAATGTCTGACCGAAATTCCAACAGGGTCTGGTCTATTTTGTTAATTGCATCTATTCTGCAAACGGCTAAAACAGTAAGACCACGTCATCTTCTTCAGCCTGGTGAGCGGCCTCCATGCGTTCCGTAGGGTCTACCATCTCAAAGTTAGAGTAGGATTTTTCTTGCATTGAGTTTTCTTAGTTTCTGAGCTTGTGTCCACTAATTTCTTTTGGGCAGAGCCTTAGATCTGGTACCCTTTGCCGGTGAATCCATGTTGTATGCTAGCAGACTGAGTTTGATTAAAATTGATGGGCATACAGAGTAGGAGAATCAAGCAGCCACTGAGTTGCTGAAGTCACTGGAAGTCCACCAGTGCATTTTTCCATGCAGCCAGAAACACCACTGCTGAAATGGTACACCAAATAATTTCAGCAAACACCAGACCCAGCTGACCCACGTAGCTCACCAGTATCCACATTGGACCTGGGTCCAGATCACAAAAAGACAGCTGCAGCCCTGAGATCCCACTGACGTCCTCCACTGTCACCCATTTAAACTTATCCCATGACTGCTGAATGCATCTGTGACACACAGACTTGACTCTGCTGGGCTGTAATAGCCCACTTGAAAAGAGACCAGCCTGAATAATACACCCTGTGTAAGAAGAAGAACTGAGCAAACTCCTCGCATTTTGTGGGTGAAAAGGCTCAGACATGCAGGATGGAGAAACTTGTCTACAGTCTGAAAGTTGAGCTGGTCGATTCGTCCCAGAAGCTATCTCCCTTCCTATGGGTGACTGCCCTTTAATACTCACCACAATGAAAAATTAAAGCCCGTTTGTCCTCCTGGGCCCTGAACCTCCTCCAACAACGCTCCAACCACCTCCCCCTTGTCTTCAGCTGCCTTAGCTCTCCATCAAACCATGGCAAGCCAATACGTGAAACCAGCGGGGGTAGATGAACTGGTGCCACATGATCGAAGGCCACCCCGATTACCCCATTACAGGCCAGCACAGCTTCCTCCAATCCTAAAGTGTGTGCTGCCAACACACCAGACATATCCAGCACTGCCACAAGTCCCTCTGGCACGAAGCCCATGCAAAGGGCAGTACTGGACCAACTCCTCAGAGAGTGGTTACAACAGGGGGCTCTGAAAGAGAACCTTGTAGTGCAATGATCCACCCAACTGACCGGATCGATCTTGAGATCACCTACCTCAAGACCCAGAGTAAATACTAGATCCATGGCATGGCACAGGTAACTAAAGTAATAACTTATGCAAGACCAGGGACTCCATACCCCAGAGGAAATCTGGACCAAACTGCGAGAGTTCCTCATCGACCCAAGAAATGAAGTCACCCCAATAAGCCATCTAGGTGACTCCCAACACTCCATCAGCAACTAAATCAGCTATTTCCTGCAGAACAATCCACTCGCTCCCACTCTACTGGGGATGCTCAGGTTAATGCACAAGGACATTATGGTTGATCCTGTCACAAAATGTCTTCTTTTGCAGTGGTGAGAGACTTTGTGCCATTTACTGACTAAGTGGTAAGGAAGAGGAACTGGTTAGTGCAATTTGCCGATGCCGTCATATCCTGAACTATGCTCTATGGACGTACCTGGTTTCCATTATTAGTTCCTTATTCATTGGTTTAAGAACAGTTACAGTCCATTAATATGCACCCGGTATAAGGTATGGCGGTCAGTCATGGCGGCTTGATGGCCGTGCCTCTGCACCCATGGACCTGCACTCAGGTTGGATTCAGACCCGGTGACCCCCGCAGGCAATGTGTGTGTGTGTGTGTGTGTGTGTGTGTGTGTGTGGTGTGCGCCAGCCCAAGTAGCGTGGGCCTACTGAGGTCCGGAGGGATGCAGGAGGACGGACGATTTGCCGACCGAGCTGTGGGAGGAAAAAAATGTCATGCTAAAAAAAACACACCACAAGAAAAAAACGTAGAGGATCTAACCCAGAACAGTAAACTTTGACCAGTTTCAAGCAAAACCGACTGCTCCTTTAAAGATCGGAAAAATCTCTTTTTGCCTGTTCCCAATTCTTTTTTTTTTTTTTTTTTTAACTTATGTTTTATTGTTCAGAAAAAAACATTACAGTAAATTAGCTCATGAGAGGCATATTACACATAGCACAACCCATTAATGTTCATCTCAGATAGATCAGACTTTTTTTTTTTTTTTAATTTAATATCATATGGGGTATCCATATATGATTTAATATACCAAAAACCTTAAAGAGGCAATGCCAGCAACAGCCAAACTAAGAAATATACCCACTAGTGTTTTAAAATGATCACAGTCAATATTATCCTTTCCTCAGCATGTCCATAATTTTTTTTCAAATGCATCACATGAGGAACAAACAGTGGGATCTACTGTTAAGTGAACTTTTAAACTCTGAAAATATATGTGACCTCTATACACAGCCTACTGGTGCAATATTAATTTTACTACGGTATCGGCAGGCAAAATGTGAATGTGAGTGCAGAGTATGTCTGAACGTATATAGATTCTGGACATATACTCCTGCAGCACTAAGGTTTTTAAGCCAGCCACAGATAAACCGGACACCCGCTTTAACCAGATGTTTCACTGATGCCAAAGCCGTGCGTCTTGAAACTAATGTGACAAGAGAAAGCTAAGCTATACTACTGATCAGCCCTTTTATAGCAGATAGTATGAATGCTGTGAAAGCACCTTCACAGTGTTAATCATCAATTACCTCCAAGTACAAAGGTAGGGCAGTTACATGTAACAGCAAGCGGCTGAGGGGGACTTAAAACATGGGTCAAGTGGACCCATTGGTATAACCAATGTGGGTCTAAAGAGGAACCTACTGGGTCAAAACACAATACATAGATTTTGAACAGTTCACGTTCCTTTCTTTTAGATATTGTTTTTGAGCAGGTGCATCAGTTTGGACGCAATGGAGAGAGGGGCCATTGCTGGACAGGATGCAGCTTTTGCCCTTCTGGTGGATGTTAGCGCTGTCCCTTACGTGTTTCATCTGTACTTGAAAGTTACCTGTAAGCTCAGTTTGCTGTTTGTTGCTAGCTGCTTTTGCCGAGGGGAATACCACTGAAATGAAATACTCTCAGCCTAGCTAAGAAGGTTGAAATCCTTAATGCAATCAACATGATGCCAAAGATGAGATTACAAGACTTATCTTTGCACTTTGTTATGCCAAAAATCAATACTGTCAGATATGGTAAGAGACAAACACAAGCTGGTTGCCAACCGGTACAGTAACAAGAACTCCGAGAGAAAGCGCAAACAAGATGGCAAATGTTCAGATATTGCCAGGGCTTGAAATAATGACCTTGGTGGTACATTTTCAGGGCAAATGTTATATTTCCACATCCCAAGGGTGTGGCCAGGCTACTCAACTGGCATGTGGTCCCCCTACCCACGTCCCCAGTGCTACGACAGCAGATGCTGTGGGGCTCAATAAAGTAGGAGAAAGGGAGTTTACTAAAGAGGAAAGAGGGGGTCAGAACTAGAAGGCACAGCCTCAGATTGCAAGGAAAAAGATACAGGGGCAATGTGAGAGGGCGTTTCTTCACAGAGAGGGTGGTACAGCCCTGGAACAGACTGCCAGAGTGCTGGGGGCTAAATCAGTGGAAGAATTCAAGAAGGCATGAGACAGGCACATGGGGCTGAATATCAGGGAAGGGGCGGGGCTGGCAAGAAGGGGGAGGAGTAGGGTTAAAAATGGGGCAGACTAGATATGCTGGTATGGTTCTTTTCAGCCGTCAAGCTTCTATGATAGGGGCCGGTGTGCTACTGTAGTGAGTGCACTCCAATCCTTACACAGTGCCTAAACTAAACACACTGCCTCTGTAGCATGCCCCTGGACTGGTTTAGTGGGGAGAGCCAGGACAGAGTTAACAAGGCGACCAGCTACCCCTCCAGCCCCACTCCCAGTGCCACGGTGCTGGGTGATGAGGTTTTTGAAGCAAAGCTTTTTTTGTTTTATTTCTTGTATATAGTTGAAAGACTACCTGACAAAGGCACACAAAACTGATGCCACTGTGTTTGATAAAGGGGGACAGCTGCTGGCACCTAGCCTTGATTCCCACCTTTGTCCAGTAGAGGCCAAACAGGTACTTTGTGGTGCCAGAACCCTCTAACCTCAAATGACCTCCTTCAGTTGTACTTGCAGAAAAGAAATCACATACACACACAATTTTTTTTTTATTTTACCGCAAAGCTTATTTTGCACAAACTGGAACTGGGTTCATGACTACAGGCATAAATACATCTATCCCTGTGTGCTTTATAACTGAACTGCTGTGGTGAACAGAGATAGGATTAAAAAAAACATTTGCAATCAGCAGAGTCTAGTTGAGAAAAGTCACTTTGCTCACTGTGTCTGCTTCATTAATTTGTGTCTGAAAAAAAGCACATGATTCTACCTTGATCCACGTCTACATGAAGATGGGCATCCACTGAACTCTAACCATCACACGCTCATAGTCGAGCTGCGAGCCGCTGCTTCCCTGTGCAGAGTCATTCCTCCTCCGAATTTAAACACTTCTCACCTCTGTGTTAATCACCCTGCTGTCCGGTCAGACACGCGTGTCTGTTGCTCCTCTAGCTCCTGACTTTTTTTCATCAGCCCACCCTCAATTCAGGACATAACACCCAACCCGTCTTACTTCAGCACTGTGACAACCCCCCTGCCTGCTTCAGCACAAGACATGCTCTGGCACTTGCTACCTTGCAGCTTCTCCTTCCCCCTCAGCTTCAACACACAAACATACACAACTACATGGTTTGCAGCTTCCGCTCACACCACCCTTCAGTTAATGACGTGCTCTTGCTCTTTCTGTTTGTTTTTCCCTCAAAAGCCTGCCCCCAGCTTAGGTCATGACGTGCGCCGAGAGGCTCTCCACTGCCACTGTGGCCAAGCCAGCAAATGCATTTCCAGCTGGAAATGCTGCCTTTAAAAACACATTTCCAGACTGAAAACTGCCTTTCCACAGAAATCCGGAAAGGCTATATTTCGAGCCCTGCTTGCTGATGTGCATTTACCATGGCTCTCAAGTGCTAGTGGAAGGGATGCTTTAATCAGAGGTCCGCTTCTAATGGAGAAGGCCACTCAGCTTGCTGTGGGCTTAGGCAAGCAGGACTTTACTACTTTTGGCTGGTTATACCAGTCGAAACTGTGGCACAACATCCATTTCTGCAAAGCACATGATGAAGAAGCAGCAGAGTGCCAAAATGGCAAACGCAAAGCAGTGGCTGGCAGACGTTCTGCCTGGAGTGCTTGTTGATCACACTCCTCATAACATTTTTAACTGCAACAAAATCCTTTTTGTTTGTTTTTTTTCACCTGTTTGTGGGGTCAGGAATGCCAACATTCAAAATGGAGGTGCCAGCCAGGATGGAAAAAAAGCTAAAGAATGCTTCAGCGTGCTGTGTTGCTGCAACATGTCTGGGACTGAGAAAACCGACCTAGTCGCTGTCGGCAATTCAGCCCAGCCACCTTGTTTTAGGGGGTTTGACACTTGCCTGTGATTTAATCGATCAAACCACATTGCCTGGGTGACAGGCGAGATACTTATAGAGCTGGTGCCAAAACTGCAGTTAAGAGTTGTTCACAAGCAGTCTGCTGCACTGTTCGTGGCAGGAAGCAAAGCTCATAGCTGTACCATTACATTGTCAGTCATCTCCAAAAGGAATTCATCACCATTTTAAACAGGAGAGAGTAATGAACAGTCAGATTGCTTGCTGCACAAAACCACATTCACATTCATTTAATACATAAATTCTTCACACACTCTAGAAGAGTTTAGCCATTCTTCATATCTAAGCAAAACAAAAAAAGGAGCACCGATAGTCTTTCCAGTGGAAGAGCAGGAAACAAAAAAAAACGTGAAGCATTCGAAAATGCTGAGCTCTATACTGCACCATCTTTATTTGCCAGGATTGCTCGAAGATGTGCCATGCTGAAATATTCATTAGGACTGCCATTATGTTTCTGCAGAGACATGCCTCTGTGTCACCTCTGAAGACAGGCACCCTTCTGGGCCTGTAAGGACAGCAAGATCATTGAGAAGCTGTAAACTGCACTGCACCCCACAGAGTCCCCAGGCACACATCGGTCCCCTACCCTGCACTACAATATTGAAGCAATCCCCAGGTTTAACTGAACACCCTTGCCTCAGAAAACCTGTTCCTGACTAACGGAGGACCAAAGTGACACTGCTCAACTGATGTGGACTCCTGCAGGTATGTGTGCAAGTGTTTGGCAGACTTGGAAATTGTGGTGCTGCTGCCCAGTCCCTCCAATTATACCAATTATTTCCATTTACATGCAAAATAAATGCTTAGTTCAATTGTCCAGCAATCTGACTTAAAGGAAAACTACATTCTCATGCCATGTAAATTTTATTTGTTTCCATGTCAACAAACAATGCTTTTCCTGTATCTGTTGGGGACATATGCATTAGCTGTAGTTTGTTTTCACTGTTCATGCTAGTCCCCTGTAACTATCCTGGTGGTTTCCATTTTATGATTGCTGAAATCTCATTATTCACGAGAGCTGCATTAACATACGAGTACATGACGTCACAGCACCAATTTACACCATGTAGCTCTATGCTGTAACTTTGTGGAAATACACAAACTGAATGCAATTTAAAAGGGAAAACCCCTGCATTTCAACTCAGAGAGTTTGTAAAGCTAACTGAAGGTAAATGTGGTATTTTACACCTTGCTGCAACTTGTTTTGTTGAATTCTAAGTCTAAGCAGGCAGGCATACTGTGGAGTCTAAAGGGTGCTGACACATCATGTTCTCATATGCTAATGCAGCTCTCGGGGACAATCAAACAACAAGCAAATGGAGACCTCAAATAAACTAAAGCAGTCACATATATCCCTAACAGCTACATGAAAAGAATTGTCCGTTGACATGGAAACAAATAACATTTACAGGATAGGAAGGTGTAGTTTTCCTACTCACTCAGCTCTAGGCAGCCATTTTGAATAAGGTTAAGAACAGAACATTTTGACTCACATGCGAGTTTCCGGGCAGAGCATGCAAGTTATTTATTTATTTGTTTGTTTTTGTTTGCCAGGTAAGCACACTAGACAACCAGATGCCTATTTTCAGGTGCGACCCGGGAGATTACAGAGATACATACATGATTTTTACAGAGACACATACATGATTACAATCAGGTACAGCAAGGAAAACAATAAGAGCAAGTACAAGTAAGAGCATCAGACATAAACGAGGTAAATGAAGCAAAACCAGGGGACCTTAACTACCCAGTGGTAGGAGGATAATTGCTTCATACATAGGAGGTCAGCCGTCGGCTGAGAATATCAGCCAACACGACATCTGGAGGCTAGGGATTGAGGCGTACATCAAGGACTTTACGAGAGGGGGATAGGAGAGGCAAAAGGAACACTTAGATGGCCTAGCACAGCTTGATCCAGATGAGAAAGGAAGGCTCCTTATTATCTGATACACTTGAGGCATGTAATTACTGGTGTATAATTACACACCCTGTTATATCTTGTGGTATACACATACACCTGTCTGTGTTCAAAACACCCTGCATGAGATTCAGAAGTGGGGTGGGAAAAAGAAACCTGGTGCAACCCCCTTCCCATAGGGGAGAGTAGAAACTACCTCCACTACCTGACAGAATCGCCTGCCTACCTTCGTGGCAGACATGCTGTACTGCTACCCTAATTCATGGAAGCTCCCAGTTCCCATGAACTGCAGAGGGGGCCAGGAAACACACACACCAGCTACCTAGAGAATCTTCTCCTGGACACAAAGGACTGCAGCGTGGATCATAAAAGGACAGTTTCCTCATCTTTCTTCATCTCTATGCGTGCCACAGACAATACGACTCCTAGACATAAGCAGACAGAGAGCACGAAGAGTTGCCAAAACAAAGCGGTGTGCTCTGAAGCAATCAAAGATGCTCCATCCTTACCTGTTCAGCCCTAGAAACACAAGGGTGTCAGGTACTCCAGAAATCACTGAACTTGTGTGTGTGCCAGGTGGCATCACAGAGACATCCAAGCCAGGGGGGAGTGGGGAATGGAAGGTTAAGAACAGCAAAATCTGTCCAGAGGGCATGGCACTGACATTTTGTACTCAATGGCCTACAGGACTGTTGAAAAGGGAGAGCGGTCAATTGCTGAGCCTGGGAAACCAGTACACCATGTGGATGCCAGAAACAGCCTTCTGTGACAGACCCAGACAATCAGAGAAGAGAGGGCATGCTGAAGCCCGAATGAAGACTGCTGGGAATACAAAATATCCCATATTTCCCATCCCAATACTACTTTAAGTCATGGGATAACATGATATCACTGTTCATCTGGAACAAACAAAGACCATGAATCCGTCTTTCAATATTAAAATTATCACTGGCCCAGGGTGGAACTAACCTCCCAGACCTCAAAAAATATGCAGAAGCCGCATTTCTCAGAATCCTCTTCTATGGCTTTCCGAACAATTTGATTCCTTATGGAAGAAACTAGAGCTTCACCTGAATGCTATGTATGACATAAAAAAAATAATTTTTGCTTCATCCGGGAGGACACCTTCCTTAAGAAACTTTTCTGAAATAACCTCACAGGTTTTAAAAATATGGTTTAAAATGAGAGATAAAGAGCCACTTCAGCTAACTTATGAATACTGCAAGATTATTTCAGAAGACGAACTCTTTATCCCATCCCACAACGACCTAACCTTCTCCCGATGGCGTAGGCTAGGACTGGAACAGATGTTCCAACTTCTGGGTTCTAACGGGATCTTATCATTTGAAGAACTAAAACTTAAATTTAACCTACCAAATGTAGATCATTTCAGATACTTCCAAATCAGAAACCATTTATTACGCAACAGAATCATTCAGGTCAAACTGACCCTTCCACTCTCTCTCCCCCCTTTTAAAATGATTTTTTGACCATTCCTTGGGACAACATCGTAATCATTTAATTGGAAACCTATATAAAATGATGTGAGCTTGAACTAAAGAATCAACAAATTCAATATTGACAAGTTGGAACAAAGATTTAGATCTCGTAGTATCTAAAGAAGAATGGTCCTCTTCATCTCTGCGTGCGGTCAAAATCACCCAATCGCATATTTGGTGAGAATACTCATGGAAGTGTAGATCTAGGTTTTTCAGGTCACCGGCCAGTCTGACAAAATACCTTCAGATTGAATTTGGGGCCTGTTGGAGGGAATGTGGAGCTAAGATGGCAGACCTCGCACATATCATGTGGCATTGTCCATGCTTGATGCCCTTCTGGATAAGTATAGAAAAATAAATCAGTGATAGTCTTGGAGAGAACACTGAGCTCACAGCTGAGGTGGTACTTATGGCTGTCTACCCGGATCGTCCCCCATGGACAAAAACCCTGCTGCCCACTTTTCTGCTGGCTGTAAACAAATCCTTAACAAAGAAATGGATGACCAAAGACACCCCTACCACACAAGATTGGAGGAGAATAGTGATATCTATATACCAGATGGAAAACATCACTGCCAGACTTAATAACCAAACTGATAAGTTCGCCACACTCTGGCAGAAATGGTCATTTCATCAAGCAGGGGTTGATCCCGATTTTTGCCCAGAACATAGGGGAGAGGAAATGAGATTAGAATGGTGCCTCAGATCTGCTAGATCTTAAGAAAATGTAAATTTATCTCAAAGCTTGACTGTATCAATTGTACAAGACCTCTATACATACTTGAAAAATGTAAATTTGTTTAGTAACAAAACTGAAGTAAGCACAGAAAAAAATATTGATTGTAAAATGTCTCCTGACTTAAAAGAAAAAGTTTAATAAAAATATATTTAAAAAAAAAGACTACTGGGAATGTAAGCAAGAGAAGAAAAGGGTGTTAAATCAGCCAGCCAATCAGAGTGTTCCTTAGGCTAAGCACCTCCCCCTAGTGAAAAATTCTGCCAATAGATACGGACACAGCAAGTGTGAACTGCTGCAGAGCATCTGAGCAGCTTCAGTTCTGACCAGGTTACCCTTTGCCTGAACATCTTTCAGGTTATCTATGTTATCCTGTTGTGCTGATTTGTGTTACTGTTGTTCTACTGAATCGCTTACGTGTACTACCCAGGCCCACCTTGCAAATGAGCTCACTCAATGGTGTTCCACCTGGTTAAATAAAGATTAATTGAAAGTAAGAGATACAGATGTGCTCTCCGAGTTGAATGCAAGCCTGGAACTCTGCCAGACAGATTCTAAGCCTGGCACTTTAAGTGCCTGCCATGGCCTTCAGTTATTGGAGCAGGGGCTGCCTTGTTGAAGCACTGTTTCTGTCCGAGAAGCAGCCTACTTTTCCCTCAGACACCTTGCTGCAGGATTCACCCCTGTAGAGGATTCAGACACCTACAACTCTGAATGACTGCCTGTGAGTGGGTGCAGAAAATCACCAGGTGAAGAGGAGCATCTGGGATTTATTATGGCCCACACCCTTCACCATCAGAGGCACGTTTGGCCTGCTGCGCCTTTAACCAAGACTGCCTGCAAAACTAGAGTGAAAGACATCCCCGCCAAATTATTGTTGTGCAACTGCATCTTGGTATTCACAAACACAAACTGGGGCATGGCCCTGCAATGCTTGTATACTGCTCGATTTAAGAGAGAGAGATTCATCCAGGACAGTAAAATCCTGTGATAAGCCCACAGGGAGCAATTTGACATAGAATTCCACTTCTATGTACATGGTTTGGGAAGCCAAAACATAAATGAAATGTGGGACATACTGTTGGAAAATTAAACTTGGCCCGGTGGCACTGACGGTTGAGGCACTGGATGCCACACCTCGTGCCACGCCAGAGACCTGGTTTCGGGAATGAGCCTGGGTCGTCGGCGGAGAGGGGAAGCTGGACTTGAGCGCAAGGCTACTCTCTCGGGTATGGACCAGTTATTGCCCGCTGCATAAGCTGCCCAGGTGGAGGCCCAAGAGCTGTGCAGGCGGAGAGCGGCTAGAACAGGGAGGGTGCCATGGATAGCTGCGTGCACATGCCTGCACACACATCCAAGTTACATCGGCAAGGGGAAAAATGAAGCTGGCAGGCCCATGATGGCCCTGAAGCACCTGTACTGGCCCCACCACCAAGTCTAGATGTTGGTTTCTTGGGGGGGGGGGGGAATAGACACCCTTCGTCCCTGACCCTGCCACCGGGGGAAGAGACCCATGGGGGACCTACTGGGAGGGCTGGACGTGGGGCAGCTGGGACCAGAGATAGCGGAGCTGTCTGACAGCCCTGCAGGAAGAGGAGGAATAAAACCTATATAACAAAAAAAAAAAAAAAAAAAAATTAAAGAACTTGAGATATGTACCAGAAATAAGGAAAGAATCATGAGAAATACCAGTCTAGCAAAATAAGAAAATTAGGAGATTAGTAAATAAAAAAGAAATTTAAACAATGGAGGGGATGGGTGATGCTATCTCCGCCAAAAGGGTGTGGTTAGCCCTCAAGGCCCTAAAGAAAGACAAATCTCCTGAGCCGGATGGCATTCATCCCGAGAGTACTATGGGAATTGGTGGACATACTGGCTGCACTCCTGGCGGAACTCTTCAACAGGTCACTTGAGACAGGGAGGGTACCTAGGGATTGGCGAGAGGCACATGTGGTGCCAATCCACAAAGGGGGGTCGAGGGAAGTACCAGGTAACTATAGACCCATCAGTTTGACCTCGTGGTGGGAAAATTAATGGAGAGTATACTAAAGGAATGATTGGGGTGTACTTGGAGGAGGTGGAGGTCTGGATAGTCGGCAACATGGGTTTGTGCCAGGTAGATCATGTCAAACCAATCTTGTGGAGTTCTACTGAATGGGTAACATCAGAACTGGACAGGGAAAGTCTGTGGATGTATTATTCTTGGACTTCAGCAATGCGTTTGACTCTGTCCCCCACAATGGTCTGGTGGAGAAACTGATGGGGTTAGAGTAGGCCCTTTGATGGTCAGATGGATTGAAAACTGGCTAGCTGGACGCACCCAGAGAGTAGTGGTCTGTGGGGAGCTCTCGAACCCTAGAGAGGTTGGTAGTGGGGTACCGCAGGGCTCGGTCCTGGGTCCGATCCTGTTTAATGCATACATATCGGACATCAGGGAGGGTATAGGGTGTGAAATGAGTCTCTTCGCGGATGACTCCAAGATGGGAGCAGTAGTTGAGGGAGAAGAGGGGAGGTTGGCCCTGCAAGGGGACCTGGACACCCTGGAAAGCTGGGCTCACACATGGAAATTAAATTTCAATATCACCAAGTGCAAGGTGTTGCATCTTGGTTCGGGAACCCTAAACACAGGTACACCCGGAGGGAGGCGCTGGAGGCCTCAATAGGGGAAAAGACCTAGGGGTCATGGTGGATGCATGTGAATAACTCTGAGCAGTGCAGGAGGCTAGCAAGGCAAACAGGATGTTGGGATGCATCATAAGGGGATCACTTCTAGGAGCAAGGAAGTGATTCTGCCGCTGTACAATGGACTGGTTAGACCACACCTTGAGTACTGTGTACAGTACTGGAGACCACACTGAAGAGGGACATGGCTCCTGGAGAGGTACAGAGGAGGCAACTAAGATGACACGAGGCTAGGAGTTTGACGATGAGGACAGACTTGAGGAGCTCTGCCTGTTTTCATTGGAGGAGAGGAGAGACGGGGGACATGATTGAGGTCTTCAAGTACCTCAAGGGAATAAATAGGGTAAACATGGAGGGATCTTTAGACTAAAGCAGGAGGTATCACCAGAAGGCATGGTTTGAAGTTGGAAGGTGGAAGGGTGAGGGGGAAAAAGAAGAGGAGGAGGTTTTTCACTGAGAGGGTGGTGGACCATTGGAATGCACTGCCGGGCGAGCTGGTTCAGAGATCCACAGTGGAGGGCTTCAAGAGAGGGTGGGACAGACACAGAAAGTGGATGTATCAGATGATGGCCTGTCCCAGGGGGGTGGGGATGGATGATAGGGGTTTCTGGAGCACAAGGGATGGGAGGGCCTCGGCACCCAACTAAGGATCTAAGGTTCGAGCAGACTCGATAGACCATAAGGCCTAATCTGCTGGCAAATAGTATGTTAGTATGTAAATCCAATAAAACCATGTACTAAATGTCGAATATAAAAAAATTCAGAATACACGTAAACGAAACATAAGGAGGGGGAAGCCATGGGTAGAAGAAAGAGTAGCAAAAAAAATGTGGTTAATTACTGGAATTTTATTCCTACCTTAAAATTTATTCTTACCTAAAACGAACAATACTAATCAAAGTACCAATGGTACTAAAGGCACCAGAGAAGGTATGTAAAGTGTGAAATAATCATGTGTCTAGAAAGAAGGTTGGCAGGCTTCCCCTGGCAATAAAAAGGGAAATGTCTTGGGTGATAGAGTCTAAGACACAGCATCTATCAACTGTAGTGAGAAAGGAAAAAATGTTCTGCACTGGGGATTGAACCCAAGCCCCCTACTCACTACTGTTTGATAGCCTGTTACTGTACCTCTTCTGCTGTACCAAGATTCCTAGACAGGAGATGCATGCCATGGCAAAGGATATCCAGCAAAGAATAAAAAAACTCCTCAAAACAGCTGCAGTGAATTTTCATAAATAACAGTTTGTCAATCTTAAGTAATGTTTCCCCACACTGCATTTAGACCTCAAAGTCTCAGTTGGAACTTTTCAAGTTATCAGCAATAAAGAACTTCAAACTTTGCTGACATTAGCAATGATAGCCAACAATCTCTCACAAACTGCATTAACTGTGGTAAAAAGATAAAAATGTTCCACACTATGGATCAAACCACGGACTGTATAGTTCTGAAAACAAGCCGCAGAGACAACGGCAACTGGACCGACTGGCCGAGCTACAAAACGTAAACTCTTGTATACACACACACACACACACACACACACACACACACACACACACACACGAAGCAGAGCTCACACCATCCCCGGAGGAAACAATTCCAGACTATGGAATGTCTGATACAAAGCTGCATTTATTGGTAAAAATGCTGAACCAAACACCTGGTGCTGCCAATGCCAAGACCTACATGCCCTAATTTGTGCTCAAAGGTCTTATTCTAGGGCCTAGGTCTCCCAGCCCTGAGCCATCACCCAATGTTACCTACCTTTGTAACTGCACTAATTGTATTTGCCGTTATCTACACTGCTGTTCTGTTGCTGCTGATGTTGTTTTATACTCTATATTTGATCCGAATTGCATTGCTGTATTTCTACATTGCTGTTATTTGTGCTACTTGCTTATATTGTATTGTTGCCAGCTATTCTTGTGTCACTCACACTGTCTGTACGTTTGAACTTCACAAAATGCAAACAAGAGCACACATAACTGCAACAGGTGCTTACAGCTATGCTGCTGGCACCCAAAAATGTAGGACCATTAGAGGAACAGAGGAGTAATCATCAGTGAGGAGAAACACATAGCTCAAAGGCTAAATACATTTTTTTATTCAGTCACTTACGCACCAGAAGATGAAAAAAGATGGGATTGTATAATTTGGCTCAGTAAAACTTCACCACATTTCCTGAGTCGACAGTAATGGTTAAAACTAACATTCTAAAACCAAATAAGTCCCGTGGACCAGATGAAATTAACCCCAGAGTAATAAAACAACTAGCTGAACACTCATAGGCCTAATTATGACTACATTTTCTAAGTCAATTCAAGAAGGTATTATCCTGAACAACTGGAGGGAGGCACTTGTTGTCCCAATTCGCAAACAAATGTTTAAAAAAAAAAAAAAAGATGTAAAGTTAACAATTTTAGGCCTGTGGGCCTAACATCTGTCCCATGTAAAGTGAAGAAAAGTTTAGTTAACGATCCTGTGGAATCACAGTTAACTAGACACCACATTGTGGATAACATGCAACACTTTTTTTTTTTTTTTTAATACAAGTTCTTGCCTTACAACTTTTTTGAACCACTAAGCAAGGCACTCAAGGAAGGCAAAGCTGTCAATGTTCTGCATCTGGACTTGTCTAAAGTTTCTGACACAAGGCCTTAGAAAGAATTTATGAAGAAGCTTTGGAGGGGACTGGCAAGTCAAAGTTTATTACAAACTGGATCGATAGCAGGATATCTTGTGGGAGGTAAAGGGTCAAAATAAATGGACATGTATCAAGTTGGGTAAGTGTCACTAGTGGCATACCACAGGGTTCCATCTTGGGTCCCACACTCTTCAGTTTGCTTGTAAGTAAATGCACAATGGGTTATTTACACTCATGGCTAAACAAGTTTTCAGATGATGCAAAACTGGGTAATATCATAAGTAATACATCTGACTGCATTAACGTGAAGAACGACCTAAATACAGTGGGAATATGGGTTGCCAATTCCAAAATAAAATCTAATATTGCAAAATGGGTTGTTCTCTATACGGTAAGAAAAATCCAAACATGAGTATAAGTTGAGGGGTCTTACTTGGAGAAGCTCTAGTTGCAAAAGAGATCTAGGACTAAATGGTAGCAGATAACCTCAAGAGGGAACATTAGTGTAAAGCAGTTATAAAAAAAAATTGTAATCAAATCATAGCATGCATTAAATGAAACATAAGAAGTAGAAAAAGAAAAGCAGTGTTGCTTCTATGTAGATCATCGGTGAGGAGTTTTGTTCTATCAAAAAAAAAAAAATCACTTGGCCGGGGTGAACAGAGACACGGGACCAAAATTCAGGAACAAAACAGTCACAACACTCATCACAAATCACACTAGAAGGAAACACTGCAGTGCATATGTAATGCTGAAGTATTATTTTATTTTGGGGAAATATCAAGCACAAGATAAGCAGCAGCAGCAGCAGATAAAGGTCTTAAAAAAAAAAAACACACAACTCATAATATTTAATCCCCTTTGGGGCTTTTCAAAGGAAAGCTTATTCCTTTCAGAAAGCCCTGAAGGGAGACCCCATCTCCGCAAGGACACAGACAGGATGGAGACAATCCAGAGGAAGGCAACTAAAATAGTGCAGGGTCTGCGCCAGAAATCATATGAAGATAGACTAAAGGAGCTTAATATGTATACCCTGGAGGAAAGGAGAGAGAGGAAGGACATGATAGAAATTTTCAAGTACCTCAAGGGAATCAACAAAGTCCAAGACAGAGGGTAGCATCTTTCAGAAAAGAAATGTGTAACAAGAGACTGTCACGAAGATTGGGGGGCTCAGGGACAACGTGGGGAAGTAGTTTTTCATGAAGAGTGTGGTAGACGCATGGAACGGCCTTCCTGAGGAGGCTGTGGGGTCAAAAACAGTGGGGGAATTTAAAAATGCATGGGACAGACAAAAGGCAATTATAGTGGGGTGTAGGAGGAAGAAGGCTGTTGGTTAACTAGGATCTGCAGCTTATCCAATAGGTTAAGAAATGGGCAGACTAGGGGGGCCAAGCGGTCCATGTCTGCTGTCAATGTCTATGTTTCTACGTCTATGGGTGAAGTTTTTTGGACCTTATCTGTATCAAGCACAGGATAAGTAGCAATCACTAAAATAAAAAAGATACTTCAGCAGTAGACTGAAGTGCTGTGCTTCCTTCTAGAGTGATTTGTGGTGACTGTCATAACTATTTTGTTTCTGGATCATTGGTGAGGCCTCACCCTCAGTATGGTGTTCAGTTCCAGAACCCACACCTGAACAAGGAAGTGACAAGCTTGGAGGCAGTTTGAAGGCAATTCAGTAAAGATATACAAGGGAAAATCGAGGGCACTGAAGGCATATTGTGTGAATAAAGACTATCTGACTTGGGTTTATTCGCATTACAAAGGTGCAGAATCCGAGGGGACAGGATCCTGATGTATCAGGCTTTCACAGACACACACACCCCCCCCCGTTATTTGAAAGTTTATATATAAGACATCATGGGGAAAAAATCTTTGAAACAAGGGCAAAGAAGGAATTGTTTCACCCAGAAGGTTGTGGTACCATGGAACAGAATATCAACCAAAATTGTAAAAAGTGACAATATGAGAAACTTCAAATTGAATAAATGGCTCTGGATATTTTTTTTTTTTTTTTTTGGGGGGGAATACTCCCCATGCTAGAGACATCAAGGGAGAACTCAGCAGCTAGATCCTTTCGAGTGATGCCCAGCAAAACTGATTTATCCAGTAGCTGGAATTTTTGCAAGAAAAAAGGCAAGTACAGTTATGCAAGAACTTACCATAACAATAGATCTTCGAGAGGAACTTTTGCATTAGGTCATACCAATAGGACTAAGGCCGCCAGGTGTTAGGACCCCAAGGAAAAATCTTCTAGCTAGCAGTCTGTGGCAGGGGACCACCACCGACGTCGGCTCTGCCAGATGTCAGACATGGTATAAAAGGGGCGCTCCCCCGGCACCATCTCAGTTCTCCTGCCAGACACACAGCTGACAAACATGCTGGAGAACTGAGAAGGGTTTCCCCATACCCAAAGAGAAGGAAAAATACATTTGTTCCTGGGGGTTGGAGGGTGGGAAAGCCACCTGCTTCAAGAGCTCCTCTCGAAGATCTACTGTTACAGTAAGTTCTTACGTATCTGTGCTATCTTACTTCGAGGGGGAGCTCTTGCAGCAGGCAATACCAATAGGACGGAGTCCCAAGCAGTACCCAAAGAGACCCAGATCAGAGGGCAGGAGGACATAACTGATAACTGGTAAGGTGGAGCTTAGGAGAGAAGACCCTGAAGAACTGCTAGTCCAAAGCCTGCTCTTCTCCTAGAGGCAATGTCCAGACTGTAGTGTCTGATGAAGGTATGGACTGAGCTCCAAGTAGCAGCAGCGCAAAGGTCTGCCGAAGACATTCCAGAGAGAGGCAAAGGAGGCTGCCACACCTCTGGTAGAATGGCCCTTAACTGATCCCAGTAAGGGCTTGTTGTGGTGCTGATAGCAAAAGGTAATGCAATGCACTAACCATCTGGTTAGTGTTTGCTTGGTGACAGGAGCCCCCCCGTCTTCCTGTAGGCAAAGGAAACGAACAGCTGGTCCGTCTGCCTAACAGAAACTAGTTCTGTCAAGGTAATATTTGAGGATCCTATGTACATCCAGAGTATGCAACAGAGCCTCTCCTTTATTAGAATACTCTGGAAAATAAACTGGAAGCTGGATGTCTTGATTCAAGGTAAGTTCGGACAGCACCTTTGGAAGATACTTAGGGTAAGTACGCAGTGCCACCCTGACCCTGTCGCTACTGAAAATAAGGTAAGTCTCTTTACACATCAGAGCCTGCAACTCGGAAACTCTCTGAGCAGAAGTAATAGCAACTAAAAATAACGCTTTCGAAGAGAGAGAAAGTGAAGCTTGCATGTCACAGCTGGCTCAAAGGGAGGTAGGGTGACCTTCTCTAAAACAAAAAGAAAATCCCATGGAGGGACAGGATCCCTCCGTGGGGGTCTGATGTACAAGATTCCCCTCAAGTAGGACTTGCAGCTGTCCTGGTGGCGCTGACGGTTGAGGCACTGGCCGTCACACCCCGCACCATGCCAGCAACCTGGGTTCAGGAACGAACCAGGGTCGGAGGCCGGCGGAGAGGGAGAGAATGTGAGAAAGCTGCCGGCTGGCAGCGCTCAGCCTCGGGAGGAGGTATCCAGCTCTCTCAGAGCTTGGTTGCCCTCTGGTGGAGGCTGGAGGGATGAAACCACAGACAGCTTAGACACAGGTCACTGGGAGGGTTGAGGGGACCCGGTCTGGAGCTGCAGTGCACATGTGCACCTCCATGCACTTGTGTCACCGCTTCTGGGGGTGCCGGAGTAGCTCACGGGAGAAAAACAGAGGAAACTGTGGGGGCCAACATGGATGATGCCCCCAGACAGACTCTGGGGATCTGCCGGGGAGCACATGGTGCTAGAAGCCCCCGAAAGACCCCAAGCTCGGTAGGCTCGGCAGACGCCGAGGTTGACCTGCCACATGGAGAATAAAAATAATCTAGAAAAAAAAAAAATATATATATAAGAAGGTCTTGCACACATCAAGCTGTGCCAGAGTCTTCCCATTTAATCGGCACGTGGCAGGCTGACAAGAGCGCAGAGACGCATCTTGATGGACGAGTAGCTGAGGCCCAAAGATGGAGAAGTCCAAAACATGGAGAAGGTTCTCCAGCACAGATTTTACCGGACAGCCCAATAGGTCCAAGGAACAGGGTGTCGCGCATAAGCAAAAACGCTTCCACTTCATGGCGTAGGCTGCCCTGGTGGAGGGTTTTCTCACTGCTAATAGGACCTCTGCCACTCTATGTGACACTTCCAATATTTTCTCAGCTAGGACTGCAGGAGCCAGGCATGCAAATGCAGGGGCTGCAGAGCTGGGTGGACTAGCGTCCCTTGTTCTTGGAAGAGCAAGTGAGAGGAGAGGGGCAACTGAACAGGAGGTTCCATGGCCAGCTGCTGCAGCAGCTGGTACCAGATCTGACAAGGCCAGAGAGGAGCTACCAGAATCATTCTGGCTTCCTCCGTCTGCAACTTGAACAGGACTCCCTGAAAGAGAGGGAAGGGAGAGAAGGCATATAAAAACCTCCCTGTCCAGGAGAGGGACAATGAATCTCGCCAAAAAACACCAGGCCCTGGATCTAGTGAGCAGGAATTTGGCAGTTTGGCATTGCACGGGGACCCAAAGAGGTCCAGCTCTGGTCGACCCCATCTTTCGAAGAGGTCTTCTGCCACTTCTTGGTGCAATTCCCACTCATGATTCAGAGATCAAGAGTGACAGAATGTCAGCGAGAACGTTCTGAACGCCTGGGATGTGAATCGCCGTGACGTCCAGACCGTGTTCAACTGCCCAGTAACACACTCCCATTGCCTCTCTGCATAGGGGATACGAATGAGTGCCCCCTTGCTTGTTTAGATGGAATACTACCAGGGTATTGTCTGACTGGACTAGGAGTGGGCCCCGGTAGAGCTGATCTTGGAAAGCCTGAAGGACATACAGTACGGCTCTCATTTCCAAAATACTGATGCGGAGAGACTGCTCTACTGCATTCCAAGAGCCTTTTGTGCGATGGGCATCCAGAAGGGTTCCCCAGCCTAGACCCGAGGCATCTGTAGTAAGAATCTGCATGGGTCTTGGCCTCTGAAAGGGAACACCTACTTCGAGGTTGACCGGAGTTAGCCACCAATTTAGAGAACGACGGACCGCCTCCGAAATCCGAATAGGCTGGTCCAGCTCGTCTATGCCCTGATCCCACTGAACTCTGAGGTGCCACTGTAGTGGGCTCATGTTCAGGCGTGCCAAAGGGACCGTGGCTATGGCAGCTGACACATGCCCTAGGAGTTGCAGAATTACCCTCGCTGCGACTCGGTCGGAGGTCTGCACTTTTCAGGCAACTCCTCTCAGCTGTTCTGTTTGCTGGCAGAAAAGCCATGCCTTGAATGGTGTCTAGCACTGCCCCAATATCCTGAAGCCTTTGGGAGGGCCAAGGGTGTGACCTGGACCAATTCAGAGTGATGCCCAGGGAATCAACCATCAATACTGTATAGTAAGAGGGGTTACTAGTGGGGTGCCACAGGGTTCAGTACTAGGTCCAGTCCTATTTAAATGTCTTTATAAGTGACAATGCAGAGGGTCTGGAAGGAAAAAGTATGCCTCTTTGCAGATGACACAAAGATCTGCAACAGGGTTGATACACACGGAGGCGTGGAAAGGATGAGAAGGGACTTGGCAAGGTTGGAGGAATGGTCAGAAGTATGGCAGCTTGGATTCAATGCAAAGAAGTGCAAAATAATGCACCTGGGAAATAAAAATTCAGAGGAAGATTACACAATGCGGGGGGCGGGGGTAGTAACAACAACAAAAATGGAAAAGGGACCTGGGGTAAGCATATCAGATGACCTTAAGGTTGGCAAGCAATGTGAGAAGGCAGTAGGGAGGGCTGGGGATACTGGGATTTATAGGGACAGGCATCACCAGCAGAAAACAGGAAGTTGTTATCCCTCTGTACAGACAGTTGGTGAGACCCCATCTGGAGTACTGCGTCCAGTTCTGGTGACCCTATCTCCGCAAGGACAGACAGGATAGAGGCAGTGCAGAGGAGGGCAACTAAAATGGTGAAGGGTCTGCAAGAGAAGCCATATGAGAAGAGACTAAAGGAGATTAATATGTATACCCTTGAGGAAAGGGGGGAGGGGGGAAGAGACATGATAGAAACTTTTAAGTACCTCAGTGAAATCAACAAAGTCCAAAAGGGTAGCATCTTTCAGAAAAAGAGATGTGCAAGAACAAAGGGACACAATTTGAAGATGGGGGGGGCGGTTCAGGGGTAATGGGAGGAAGTATTTTTTCACAGAGAGGGTGGTGGACGCATGGAACAGCCTTGCTGAGGAGGCTGTGGGGTCTAAAACTGTGGGAGAATTTAAGAATGCATGGGACAGACATAAGGCAATTTTTGTGGGGGGGTAGGAAGAAATAGGCTGTTGGTTAACTAGGATCTGCAGCTTATCTTGTAGGTAGGGAAACGGGCAGACTAGGTGGGCCAAGCAGTCCTTATCTGCCATCAAAGTCTATGTTTCTATGTTCCATGTTGCAAGGCACTGTTCAGCTGGTCTTCTGACTGAGCAGAAATAAGCCAGTCATCCAGTAAGAGTAGACAAAGTGGCCTTTCTTTCTCAAGGTCGCTGCTACTACCACCACCAGGCACTTGGTGAAGACTCTTGGTGCTGATGAGAGGCCAAATGGAAGTACCCTGAACTGATAGTGCTGACCTTGAAAAAGGAAGCGCAGAACTTCCTTTGCGAGAGCAGGACCTTGATGTGCATGTATGCATCCTGCATATCTAGGGAGCACAGCCAGTCTCCTCGATGGATCATGGGTAACAGGCTTGCTAGGGTCACCATTCTGAATCTTCTGTACTGGACATATTCATTCAGTTGACCGAGATCCAGGATAGGACGGAGGTCTCCCGTTTTCTTGGTAACTAGAAAGAAATGAGAGTAGAAGCCTTGGCCCTGCTGGGTAGGTGGAACCACCTGGATGGCCTTCTTCTGCAGGAGGGCCTGTATCTCCGCTCTTAGAAGAAGGACGTGGCTGGGCGAGCAATGGGAAGGGATAGGAGGGTTGTCTGGAGGGCGGCTCAGAAACTCTAGGGAGTGGCCCCATCTCCATCGTCTGAAGGACCCATTGGTCCGAGGTGATGATGGACCACCCTGACAGGTAGGAGAATCTCCCTCCTACCATCTCCCCCAATGGCATCTAAGGGTGGGGGAGGAATGGCAGGGAGTCATGCTGTGTTTGGGGGGTTGGGCAGGGGAGTTTGGGGCGCCTTGGGGTGTTTGGGGCCCTGGGCGCCGGAAGGGACAGGGTGCCCGCGCCTCTTAAAGGCTCCTTTGTTTTAGGATTGCCTTTTTCCTTGTTGTCCTCGATTTCGGCAAAAAGGACGAAGACGGGAGACGGACAGTTCTGACTTGTACATTCTGAGCACACCAGCCACTGCCTTGCCAGAATCCTGAAGCACGAGGATGACTTTCTCCGTCTCTTGCCCAAAAAGGACGGAGCCCTGGAAAGGGGCATCCAGGATATTACTCTGAGCCAGACATGCCTCCTCATACACATGCCCGAGGCTGCAACCTTGGCTGCATGTCCGCTGAATCTTAAGAGCACCTGAGCATGTGCTTATCTACGTCTATGCCCGACTGAATATATGCCATGAGCTCGTTTTTACTGTCGGAATCTGGCTGAGCTTTTACATGGTCCATGGTCTTCTCCCAGAGGGACTTCTGGTAAGTCACCATGTAGTCTGACAGTGTGGGCAATCGTCGGGCCAGTAGTCTGGCCCTAAGCAGATCAAGCAGGCCACATGGCTGTCCTTGGCCGGGATCTGCTTCCAACACTGACACTTCGACTTGCGCCGAATGGAAGGAGGTGAAGACATGCAAATTCATCTAATAATCAATGAAAAGACTGAAAACTAACGTTTTAGACAATAAGGAAAAAAGCGCTGTTGACTGCGAAAATCTGGGTGTCCGTGGAGCCAAAATAAGCGAGTCAACAGCGGGAAAAGAGCTGAGATGGCACCAGGGGGCTGCCCCTTTCATACTATGTCGGGCAGAGCTGACGTCGGGGGCAGTTCCCCACCACAGACTGCTAGTTACAAGATTTTTCTGTGAGGTCCTATCCCCTGGCGGCCTTAGTCCTATTGGTATTACCTGCTGCAAGAGCTTTTCCTTAAAGTAAAATCAGTACACTTTACCTTCTCCATGTCTGACAGCTGTATAAAACATAAGAAGCTATAGTGCTTAAATGCAGACCAGGGGACTTTGGTTAGGTGCAATTAAAATATCAGTTAATAGGCACATAAAAGTAATTTACAGGTCCTGAATAGCTGAATGGTATAGTGAAATGTGGCATACAAGTGAAAAATTGGTGTGCATACAACTGATTGCTTTAACTTGAGGAGTATATGGGGTGATACTGGGACGTTAAGAAAATTCGTACACATCCAGAATGTGAACACATCCAAATGGCATTTATGTGGAAATGTTTGCATTTACATAAGAGATTGTTAAAGAGGACAGGAAATTACCACCAACCGGCAGCTGTTAAAAATGTTCCCAATTACAGAAATGATATCCATAAGCCTAGATGAGCCATATGTAACTGTACCAGAATAAAAAGATGCAAAAAACTATATTGCTACACTATATATGTACTTATTTATTATAAGGGCATAATTAGGGTAAAATAGCCCACTGATGTTAAATCCCTAACTTTGCACATTATTATGTTTGGCTTGGTTTGACGAAATGAGCCAAAATGTTATATGTGTGGACATTTTTGTAATGGCTGTTTGTGCGGATTCTGAGATCTGTAACTAAGTTTTTGGGGAAATTAACTTGTTTCCTATACTTAACATTTTTTTTTTTTTGCTCTCGCAATACCCTACACAGAATAGAATTTTTCCCCAAACTTGCAGTGGACAGGTGTCATGTCCTAAGGTAGTGCCTTTGACAGGCCTGGTGAAAAAATACATTAAAGGGTTCCCAAGTTAGAAGGCTTTAAAATTTAGTGGTTATCGACCTACGCATGCACAGTAGAGTTTTAGAGATAATGTTCTGCAGCGAGAGTAAAAATGTTATGCCACAAATGCGCATTTTTGATTTTGCGCCACTTGCTTGGCAGGGCACCAAACATTTTTTGTGCCGTGCCAACCACCATCTTGTTGATTTTCTCCATGAACTAACAGATGTTGAAAATACATAAAATGCTGGGGTATTTAAAAACAAACATCAGAACCTCAACTAGATTCTGATGTTTAACATTATGGCCACAAATACATTTTCTGGGCACCCAAAATTCCGGGTACCCAGCTTAGCAAGAGGAGCGCTTCCCTTGCATTCTCTGTAGGAGAGCAGCGGGAATTTCTTCACTTCTGCAGTCGCAGCTGAATTTTGTGCTGCCAGCTACAGTGTCAGCTGTGAGCAGCATTTCCCTTGTGTTTGGTGGCACCCCCCCATACACTGCATTGCCATCCCTGGCAATGTGTCATGTTGCCCTGGTGTCAAGTGGCACCCCCCCACCCGCCGATCGCTGTTCCCCTATTCATGCATTTCCCTGGTGTCTAGTGACACCCCACCCCTAATAGTCTTCCCCATGAACAATATAATCCCTGGTGTCTAGTAGCATCTCCCACCCACCGATTGTCCTCCCCATAAATATATTTTTCCTGGCATCTAGTGGCACCCCCTCCCACCTGCCGATCTCCTTTCACAATTTCCCTGCTGTCTAGTGGCACCACCCCCACCCGACGATTGCTGTTCCCGTTGTCAAAGTTTATATTCCCTGGTGTCAAATGGCAACCCCCCCCAACTGATCGCCGTTCTCGACTTACCTGTTGTTTAGTGGCACCCCCAACCGCTGATCGCCGTCCCCATTGTCAAATTTTATATTCCCTATCCTCCCATCTGAGGCAGGACCTGAAATGAAGAAAACAGTCCCTCGTTTTTTTTTTTTTTTTTTTTTTTTTTTACAGGTTTGAAGGAAAAAAGTCCCTTGCCGATCATCTCCCCCAACCCCATCTGTCACTCAGCACCCACACACCACAGTAACCCCCCCCCCCAGCCTCACTCATCTGAACAGGTCCGATGTTCAAACCCCACTCTCCGATTGAAGACATGACTTGCTGCTGGAATCAGTGGCTGCAATATGAGAAAGTAAGGTAAATGCAGTTCACTGCATTTCAATGGGGGGGGGGGGTTCAACTTCTATGCATAACTTGGCCATTTTCTAACCCCAATTTTCAACATGGACTTTTGGGGACCCTGCCTCATGAACAATACGACTGTCATTACACATCTCCCGCCCAAAAGGTAATTTCACCGTCACTTGGCAAATTCACCTTTCGGGCGGGATTTTAAAATATGTCTTGCCCTTGTTCTTGAAGTGGGATCATAAGAAAGCTATGTTGAAAATTTGGTGTCAAAATATGCAAACATGGCAAAGTTATGACCATTCGCTGCAATTTCGCTATGCGTGCTTTGTAACTTTGGAAATTTTAAATATTTTGACCCCAGATTTTCAACACAGCCTTCTTATTACCCCACCTCATGTATGACACAGCGGACATTTTTCAAACCCTGGCCAAAATGTGTTTTTGCACCTGTGGTGCAGAATGGGGTTGCAGTTGCACAGAATTCCGTTTTGGCGGGGATTAGACAATTATCTGGACCAGGTACATGAGGTGAGGTAATAAGATGGCTATGCTGACACTCTGTTGTCCTATAACTGGAAGTGCAGGGCCCAGAGGGCCCTGTGCTTCCCACAGCTATATACATATAAGCATCCATGGAGGTATGGGAGCGCAGGGCCTGAAGGACCATGCACTTCCACAAGCATACAAAAAAACTTTGTTAATACTCTAGTTAGGGTTAAAGCCACAAAAGTAGGAAAACATGGCGTTAGGGTTTCTAATCTTAACACCCCACCCTGCACACACCAACAGGCATCGAGGGGGTGCCTTGGGGTCATCAGTCCTAACACTCATCCCATTCTCCTATACTGTACCCATCTCAGCTTATTTACTTATGGAATGGGGAGAGCATTAGGGCTGACAACCCCAAGGCACACCCGCTGGTGTGTGCAGGGGTTTAAAATAGGGACTGGAAACCGTATACCCACATTTCTCATTTCTTTGTAGTTTTAACCCTAACTAGAAGCATTAACAAATAACTTTTTGCAATATTGATGTATTATAGGGGCATGACAATTAGGTTTGAGTAGCCTATTTAATGTTAAACCTCAAATTTTGCACTTTAATAACTCTGCAACTGATTAATAGCTTTGCACAAAACTTGGTATGCACTGTCCCGTGGGGTAGATCTCTTGATGTGGCAAGTTTCATTCCGGTCAGCTGTGTAGATCCTGCAATCTGGACAGTGAAAAAAAAAAAAAAAAAGTAAAAATTCACCATTTTTTGCATTTGTTTCCTCATTGCTTTGCACCCAGATGGTGTGGAATTTTGTTTTGATTGTTTTATGGTAAAAAGAATTTTGGTAACAAAACTGCCACTGTTAGTTTGGTACAAAAATATTAAACTGTTGCAAAGTTATTAAGTTTTTAAGTTCGCATTATATCCTATGGGAAGTTCATTTTTCAGGACAGATGTATAAAACTCAAAGGATTTTGTCTCGTGAGAGCATTTTCTTTTTCGCAAGAACAAAATCCTTTTTTGTGAGGCACCATCCTGTTTTTTCCCCACCAACTAAAAAGTGTGGAAAATACAAAAAAATGCTGTAATTATACAAAACACACACCATAACCTAGCTAAATAGTCAGAAGTATTACTTAATCCCGACCATCAGTTTCCCTGACATCCAACATCCCAAAGCCACAATCCCGACACCCGTTTGCCTGACACTTCAATGTTGCCCGTGGTGGAGTTTGCAATTTTAAATATGGGGGGTGTTGGGGGGCAAAGCCACCCCAAAACGTGGAGAAAAAAAAAAAAAAACTGCCACGGGCAACATCTTAACTGTCAGACAACCGACTGTTGGGATCATGGCTTCGAGATGTTGGGTGTTGGGGAACTGACTGTCAGGATTAAGTAGTATATCCAAATGGACCCGTTAAGCTACATTCTGATGTTTGTATTTGAATATGCTTCCCATAAACATGTTTTCTGGGCATCCAAAATCCTGTGTGACCAACTTAGCGAGAAGAGTGCTTCCCCAGTGTTCTCTGCAGAAGAACTGCGGGAATTTCTTCACTTCTGCTGCTGGATGCAGTGTGAGCTGTTACCCGCTGTTCCCTGGTGTTTAGTGGCCCCACCCCACCAACACTCAACTGCCCTTCCTGGTAATGTGTGATGTTGCCCTAGTGTCTAGTGGCCCCCCCACCCGCCGATCGCTGTTGCCCCGATTAGGTGTGCTGCACTTGCTCACTCCCTCGCGGAGACAGTCGGGCTGAATTCGTTTTTATGGGGGCTGTGCATATGTTTCAGTAAAAAATAAATAAATAAAGCATCGAACTGCACTCGGGGGAGGGTCTAATTTTTTTTTTTTTTTTTTTAATCTTGGATCCATTACACTGGTCGCAGGATGGACGGTGACCTACTCCCCAACACTGGGAGGTAAAACTGCCAATTTCTATGTTGGGGGAGAGTGTCGCAGAACCCGATATAAGCACACTGACTTTCTTACAGTTACAGAAGCTAGAGGAGCGCAATCGCGATATGTTCCCTCGATCGGAAGAAACATACACCCCTCACTAATCGAGCTAAGCAGTCCCCAGCTATCATTTCATATAAAGATATGCAGTCATACCCATGATCCCCTATTAGTGGGTATTTGAAAGGAACACCAGCCACCCCACTTACACATTTCTGTACTGCTGCAGTCTGCCCATCAAAGCTTCATAAGTCATTTTATATTTAGGTAGTTACTCATATAGTTTGGCTTCTATGGAGTATTAGCAGTATATTTTGCTTATGGTTTGCATGGCTCATGCAGGAATTCTAGCCTTGTCAGTACTTTATGACTTTCTGAGCTTTTTATTGGGGCACCTGGAGAAGGCTTGCTAACTGCTGCCCAGCTGTTCGGGTTGGGGGAGAGCTAACTTATTACTGATGAATGAAGTTAAGTCATGGAATATGTTTTTGTCTTACTGTTTGTTTTACCCTATGTGCTTTCAAGAGGTTTCTTACCATTCCAATCCTCTCCGTGTCTCCTCCTTCCAGATTGTCTTTATTGGCACATGTTGCTAGTG